>CM077647.1:24900109-26100109 GCA_039707465.1 Rhabdophis nuchalis | reverse complement strand
AAAGGACAGCTAGTATTTATTGCAATAGAGAAAGATGAGTAAAGAGAGTAGATGGCTTGCTCTTGTTAATGCCCAGACAGCAGTTTTAAGATGAATTTGAAGCCCAGACATCTTTAAAAAGGTTAAAAACATTGGTTTACTCAACATAATTGGTTTACTCAAACAGAATAACACGACACAAGACAGTTTTTCCCCTAATGCCATCACTCTGCTAAACAACTAATTTCCACAACACTGTCAAATTATTTACTAAAACGGTATTACTATTATTCTTCTCATCCTTCCTATTACCCATCTCTTCCCACTTATGATTATAACCATGTTGCTTGTATCTTTACAATTTATAGTTTTATTTGTTCCTAGTACGACTTAATTGCTTATTGGTAACCTATGACTATCACTAAGTGTTGTATCTTATGATTCTTGATGAATGTATTCTATTTTATTTTTCTTTATGTACACTGAGAGCATATGCACCAAAGACAAATGCCTTGTGTGTTCAACCACACTTGGTCAATAAAGAATTCTATTCTATTCTATTCTATTCTATATCATAGACTAGATAAGTATCAACAACTTACATGTGTATAGGTGAATGGCCGAATAAAAAGGAGGCAGAGCTTTGATCACCTGATTATCTTGATATTTTTTGGCCCATCCCCTAGACATTACTGTGTGTGACATCTTTTGCAATTGGATAATTTAATCTCAACAGTGCCTTATGAATTGCAGAGTAGTCAGGTTTTTTGGGGTTGAAGGATATGCCAGGGCTCAGGACAACACTTTAAAAAGCAGGGCAGTGCCAGGATGAAAGTGAAATTGGATTGAATTTAATTTGAATAGCATTTAATGAAAATTAGAGGTTGTGAATCTGCTTACTTTGCAGCTATCCTTTTATTAATTTCTCATTTGTCTCATTAGCAATTACAACTTGGTAATGCCTTAGTAAAGTTTCCCTGAAGTGTTGTCTCTGCCTTTAGAAGCCACAGAATGGACACCTTTGATCTCCTCTCCTCTGGCTTGATGGATAGACCAGGCTGGCTAGAAATCCTGAAGTCAAATCAGCCAATTGGACATAAATACAGTAATTATTTCTCACTAGCAATTTTTAGCATCACCTAACCACTGTTGAGTCACTATAAATCCTGTCTTCACTACCAATATAGTGGACCAGCATGGTTGAATGACACCCTAAGAGCTAAAGTCCTTAGTGAGGAAATGGTCTGAGTTATCCCAATAAACCAAGTCTTAACCACCTGGGCGGAAATAATACGGTAGGCAGGTTGTGGGATGCCCCAGAGATTTTTCTGACCACTCCAGGATATGTATTTATTTAAGGACTTCTTGTTGCTTAAGCAAAAATGCTTGTTTTTTTTCTTCAGAATGCCTTCAGAGACATTACTGAAATACAACAGAGAGGATATTGTGCCATAACTAAAGTTGCTTAATGGCCCCTCTCTGGAGAAGAAGAAGAAAAAAACTCAGAGTATTTGAGCTGGTAGCTCTTGAATTTATAAGCTGAACTTTACAAACTGGTATCAGTGACAGTTGCACTGTTTCCTCTTAAAATGGTTTGGGTTTTCTATTGAGGAAATAAAGTCAGAAACTTGAGTTGATTTGTGTTTTCTTTGCCATTATTTCTAATTCTTAGATCCAAGAAAAAAAAAGGCTTCTTGGGTACAGGCGAGTAATCTGTGTACACATTCGCCAAATATCTGCATTGTTTCCACATTTGAAAAAACTTGGAAATATTGAAAAGGGAAGCACCAATCATATACTTATCTACTCTTATCTGTGCAAGCAATTGTGGATAAAACAGGGGTCTCAAACTCAATTTACCTGGGGGCAGCTGGAGGCAGAGTCTGGGTGAGGCTTAATATAAGGGATTCCTTATATTAATACTAATACTAATATTAATACTAATATTATACTTTCATATCACGGTGGGGGCCACAAGATACCATCCTGCGGGCCGCAATTGGCCTGCGGCCCGCGAGAATGAGACCTCTGGGATAAACCCTGTAAAATGTGAGCCACTATCTTCCTCCCCAGGAGAGCCTGTCTAGTGGTAGTATCTTTCTTTCTTTCTTTCTTTCTTTCTTTCTTTCTTTCTTTCTTTCTTTCTTTCTTTCTTTCTTTCTTTCTTTCTTTCTTTCTCTCTCTCTCTCTCTCTCTCTCTCTCTCTCTTTCTTTCTTTCTTTCTTTCTTTCTTTCTTTCTTCCTTCCTTCCTTCCTTCCTTCCTTCCTTCCTTCTTTCTTTCTTTCTTTCTTTCTTTCTTTCTTTCTTTCTTTCTTTCTTTCTTTCTGCCACACATGTACTGTACAAGATAACAGGAATAAGAATAAACATGAATAAAACGAGGGCCATTAGAACAGGGATGTTAGGCATGCTGGTGCACTTATGCAGGGCCCTACTGACCTCTTAGGAATGGGCTGAGGTCAGCAGCAGACAGTTTAAGATTAAAGTTATGGACGTTTGAGGATGTAACAATGGAGTCAGGTAGATCATTCCAGGCACTGACCACTCTGTTGCTGAAGTCTTATTTTCTGCAACCAAGTTTGGTGCGGTTTAGCTTGAGTTTGTATCTATTGTGTGCTCGTGTATTATTGCGGTTGAAACTGAAGTAGTCATTGACAGGTAGGATGTTGTAGCAGATAATTTTGTGTACTGCTCTTAGGTCAGACTGTAGGCGGCTTAGTTCTAGGTCAGAGATGTCCAAACTTGGGAACTTTAAGACTTGTGGACTTCAACTCCCAGAATTCCCCAGCCAGCTATGCTGGCTGGGGAATTCTGGGAGTTGAAGTCCACAAGTCTTAAAGTTCCCAAGTTTGGACATCCCTGTTCTAGGTTGTCCAAACCCAACATTTTGATCCTGGTGGCATAAGGCATTCTGTTGTGAGAAGGGTGAAGTACTCTTCTTGTGAAATACCTCTGGACTCGCTCAATTGTGTTAATGTCTGATATACAGTGCAGATTCTAGTTAAAGTAACAGGTGAGAAACCAGGAGATCATCATTTCCACTCTCACCGTAAACACAAAGTAGACTTTGGGCCAATCATTTCCTCTCAAGCCCTATGAAGCAGGCAATAGAAATCCATTTCTGAAATCTTGCCAAGAAAACTGCAGGGACTTCTCCAAGCAATTGCTAGAAGTCAAAACACAATTGAAGGCAATCAATCAACCAATCATCAGAAAATATAATCCAATTACACAAACACATCTTATCTGCCATCATGCTTTGCTTTATATCTTCATTTCAGACTACAGGCAAGCTGGTTAAATTTGATGTCACTCTGTAACTTATTTTCATTCCATATTGATCATTACAATGTGCTTTAAGTGGAACTACCTAAAAAGTGCCTGGAAGAGGTAATTGATATAAATGTAACATTTGGACCCCTAAGCACCATCTTGATACAGAGTTCATATGAAGTCTTCATTGAAAAATCTGGGTTCAAGTTAAGGTGTGGCATTAATCCCTAAATTCTTCTGGAAATAGAAACAAAAAAACAAGGTAGAAAAAGACTTAGTGACTCACTGAGTCTGGCCTTTGAGTTTATTTGCTTTTTTCTTTTTATTTATTTATTATTTTTATTTTTGATATATATTTTTTATTTTTGTTGGATGGTGGATATATATTTATTCCAAGCCCGTTTAAACTCATTTACTGATAACTGACCCACTGCCTCTACTTGGTTCAAGGTTTCCACTAGTCTTTGTGCCAAGTAGTACTTTCCAAGTACTTGGTCCATGGCACGGGACCAAGCTACCTGCGAGACCGCATCCTACCTCATACATCCCTGCGCCCGATTCGCTCCCACAGAGAGGGACTTCTCCGGGTGCCGTCCACCAGGCAATGCCAGCGGGCGACTCCCAGGGGAAGGGCCTTCTCTGTGGTGGGCCCAACCCTCTGGAACAACCTACCCCCCGACCTCAGAACAACCACGGACCTCCGCACCTTCCGCCAGAAATTAAAGACACTCCTGTTCCATCAGGCCGGTTTGGCCTAAGTTATTTACCTAGCCTTCAGTCTGTATTATAAATTGTTTTAATTGGGTTTTTAATGGATTATGTTTTAACTTTTTAAATTTTAGCACAGGGATAACCTATTTAATTCGATATTAATTATTTATATTTTATATTGTTTGTTTTAATTTCCTGTGCACCGCCCCGGGTCCCTTCGGGGAGAGGGTGCGATTATATAAATTTGACTAATAATAATAATCCAAGTATTATCTATGACAGGGGTGTCAAACCCGCGTTGTTATAGCAGCATCACATGACATATCAAATTCCCCCCCCCCTTTGCTAAACTGGGCATGGCCAGCACGTGACACATCCAGCCCATGGGCCACGAGTTTGACAGCCCTGATCTAAGATGTTCCAATCCATGATAGAAAGTGTCCTCACATACTGTATAACAGTATGGTATGCTGGTTTAACAGCTGCAGACAGGAAGGCACTACAGAGAGTGATCAGTTTGGCACAAGAAACCAGACGTGGGTTGCTCCCGGTTCTGCCCGGATCAGGCAAACCAGTATTAGCGGCAGTGGGAGGCTCTGCCCACACACCTGGATGCTTCTGTGCACGTGCAAGCACTTGTGTGAGCATGCCCGAACTGGTAGTAAAAAATTGGCAATCCACCACTGAAAGAAACCATTGGTTGCCCTCTA
Organism: Rhabdophis nuchalis; assembly: GCA_039707465.1. Lineage (NCBI taxonomy): Eukaryota > Metazoa > Chordata > Lepidosauria > Squamata > Natricidae > Rhabdophis > Rhabdophis nuchalis. The sequence goes on along the minus strand of CM077647.1, from coordinate 26,095,435 downwards.
ATACCATTGGATGACATTGCCAGGTCTCACTGTTTCAGCAGAGTAAGGAAGATACTTAGGGCTATGATTCACACCCTGGCCGGTGTCTCTTTTCACTTTTACCAATGGGCAGAAGACATTGAAATATAGCCAGCCAGACAAACAGGTTTAAAAACAGCTTCTACCCATGGGCTCCTAACATAATTAGAATCACTCCATGTATATATGGAAACGTATGACTAGTTTTTACCCCCAATTACTTGAATAAGGATTATTCTCTATACTATTCATGTTGTCTTTTATGTTTTGTTATGGATTGCCCCAGTAGAGGCTAAACCAATTTCGTTGAATACATGATGTACAATGACAATACAAGCTATTATTATTATTTCTTTTATTCATTAAGCATGAAACTCAGTCAAGTGAACATTTAAAGATGTGTCACAAATACCATTGACTGGTGCTAATGGTTGATACAGGTATCAACCAAGTATCTTCTTAAAATATATGATGTTCCTAGTAGCACAGTTTTTGGCAGTTCTGCTGGTGCTATTGCAGGAAGCTGCAATTTTTTTATGTGTTTTGTAAAATTCTTGGACATGGTACCAAGTGCCCCAATGACAAGGGATATCACTGTTACATGTTTCATCCATAGTCATGTAGTTTCAATGGCCAGGTCATGACATTTCGTGATTTTTTCTAGTTCTTTTTATTCAACTCTGGCATCTCCTGGTATAGTGATGTCAATAAATTGTATGCTTTGGCCCTCAACAACTGTGATATCTGATGTATTGTGTTCCAAATGACGATCTGTCTGTATTTGAAAGTCCCATAAGATCTTCATCTTCTCATTTTTGGTAATTTTTTCCACTTTATCCATTTTAATGACCAGTGGATTAATTTAGCAACTCAGTCGTGTATTATTATTATTATTGTTGTTGCTGTTGCTGTTATTGTTATTATTATTATTAATCATTGCATAGTAGGCCAGATGTTCAGTCTGGATTTGGCATTTTTGTCTATCTATTGAGTCCTTACCAAGGACCTGGCATAGCCAAATCTGGATGTTTGATGGTGTTACAGATATCGTCGCAGGATGGAAGCAGTTCCAAGTAAAGCTGCCTTCTGCAATTGACTGATGGCAAATTTGTCAATGCTTATGGTGTTCAACTGGTGCTCCAGTTGTTTTGGGGCTGCACCCAAGGTGCCTATTATTATTGGTACTACCCTTGCTTGCCTTTGCCATGGTCAAATTATTATTATTATATACTTTATGTATTAAATATGAAACTCAGTCAATGGAAGATTCAAAAGCATCACAAATACTATTGACTGGTGCTAATGATTGATAAGTACTTCTTAAGATGTACAATGTTCCTAGTACCACAGTTTTTTGCAGTTCTGCTGGTGTTATTGCAGGAAGCTGCAATTTCTTGATGTGTTTTATAAAATTCTTGGACATGGTACCACGTGCCCCAATGACAATAGATTTCACTGGTTTTTTTGTTTTTTAATTTTTTATATTATTATTATTCTGTGGTTAATCTTTGGTGAGATTCACAGCCTTTGGGGCTGGTTGGTAGCTCGAAAGCTCAAGTCCTAACCCAAGGACCTAGGGACTGTTAAGGTAACATCAGAGGATATAAATTGTTCCAAGTAGGGTGGATTTTTGTAGAATCAGAATCAGAATATTATTATTATTTACTTTATTCATGAAACATGAAACTCAGCCAACTGAACATTTAAAAATGCATTACAAATACTATTGACTGGTGCTAATATTGATACGGTTTGCTGCCAGCATCCTAGGTATCAACCAAGTATCTTCTTAGAATGTAAGATGTTCCAAGTAGCACAGTTTTTTGCAGTTCCACTGGTGTTATTGTAGGAAGCTGCAATTTGCTGATGTATTTAGTAAAATTTTTGGACATGGTGCCAAGTGCCCCGATGACAATGGGTATTACTGTGATATGCTTCATCCATAGCCATGTAGTTTCGATGGCCAGGTCGCGATATTTCATTATTTTTTCTAGTTCTTTTTCTTCGAATTGGGCATCTCCACGAACAGCGATATCTATATACTGTACACTTCGGCCCTCTACAACTGTGATATCTGGTGTGTTGTGTTCCAAATGACGATCTGTTTGTATTCGAAAGTCCCACAATATCTTCACCTTCTCATTTTCGATAACTTTTTCCATTTTGTGTTCCCATGACTTTTTGGATACAGGTAAATCATATTTTTTACATAATGACCAGTGGATTAATGTAGCAACTCGGTCGTGTCTCGCTTTGTAATCAGTTTGTGCGATTTTGCTGCATTCACATATTAAATGTGAAACAGTTTCGACTTTGTTATTGCAAAGTCGGCAGTTTGGGTTGTCAGTGGATTGTTGAATCTTTGCTTTCATGGCATTAGTTTGTAGTGCTTGTTCTTGAGCGGCTAGTATTAAACCTTCAATTTCTTTCTTGATATTTCCTATCTTAAGTCATGTCCATGTCAAGTTGTCATCACATTTTCCTTCAATGTTTTTCAAGTGCTGTCCATGCAAAGCTTTGGTTTTCCATCTATTTGTCATCCAGCTGTTTTTCCTTATATTCTGCCTTTGTTTCTGTTGTTTTTATGCTATTCTCCATTTTTACAGCCTGCAGCAATTTTTCTGTACTTTGGTTCATCATCATCATCATCATCATCATCATTATTATTATTATTATTATTATGTGGTTAATCTTTGGTGAGATTCACAGCCTTTGGGGCTGGTTGATAGCTCAACAGCTCAAATCCTAACCAAGGACCTAGGAACTTTTAAGGTAACATTGGAGGATATAAGCTGTTCCAAGTAGGGTGGCTCTTTGTAGAGTCAGAATGCTCAAGTCCGGCAAACCTAGAACCTCCACATAGCGAGGCAGTCCCGTAGGTATTGCTCCAAGGACTCCAATCACAACCGGGGCAACATTCCCGATTCCTCCTCCACAGTCGCTCAACTTCAATTTGCAAGTCCCGGTATTTTGTGATTTTTTCTTGCTGCTTATTTTCAATTTGTGCATCACCAGGTATTGCAATGTCAATGAACCATACTTTTTTCTTTTTAATTATTGTTATATCAGATGCGTTGTAGGACAAGTGCCTGTCAGTCTGAATTCTGAAGTCCCACAAGATCTTGACTTTCTCATTCTCTAAAACTTTCTCAACCTGATGTTCCCAATGATTTTTGCTGTATTCAAATCCAAACTTCTGGCACAATTTCCAGTAAACGATCTTAGCAACGCGGTCATGGCTTTGTAGGTAGTCAGTTTGTGAAATTTTGCTGCATCCTCTGATCAGGTGGTCGACTGTCTCATCTTTCTCATTACAGAGGCTGTTGGTGGTAACATGTTGAATTTTTGCCTTCATGCAGTTTGTGGCTAAGGCTTGTTCTTGAGCTGCCAAAATAAAGCCTTCTGGTTCTTTTTTCAGTACTCCCGATCTTAACCAGTTCCAAGTTAGTTTTTGGTCAGCTTTGCCTTCAATACTTTTGAAGTATTGGCTATGCATAGCTTTGCTTTTCCAATTTTCAGCTCATTTCTCAATTACTTCTTTCTTATATTCGGCTTTTGACTTAGTTATCTTTAAAAGGCCACCTTTATTTACTTCCTTAATCACTGGTTCTTCACTTTTCTGGATGTAATCATTCAATCTGTGTCTTTCTTCTTCCACAGTCTGCTTTACTTGTAGGAGTCCTTGACCACCTTCTGCTCTTGGTAGATATAATCGGTCAACATCACTTTTAGGGTGCAAAGCATGATTCATTGTCATAAGCTTCCTCGTTTTTCTGTCCAAATTGTCTAATTTCATCTGGGTCCAGTCAATTATTCCTGCAGAGTATCGAATCACAGGTATAGCCCAGGTATTTATGACTTTTATGATGTTTCCTCCACTCAATTTGGATTTTAATATCTTGCAGATTCGTCAAATATACTTGGTTGAATTTAATTCCTTGTTTTTATTATGCATTAAGTCAGAGGCCTCTAAAATCCCCAAGTACTTGTAGCCTTCTTCTGGTTTACTGCCTTTATCATTTCTTCATTCTCAAGTTCTATTCCATCATCTTCTATGACCTTGCCTGCTTTGGTTGCCATTGTTGCAGATTTGTCAATTCCAAACTACACACTAATGTCTTGGCTAAATTCTTTTGTGCTTTCAATTAATAAATTCAGTTCAGCTTTTGTTTTACCAAACAGCTCCAAATCATCCATGTACATCAAGTGCAAAATTTTCAGTCCTTTCTTTGCAAGTTTGTATACACAGTTCATCTTCTTCAAAATGATTGTTAGTGGTAGCATTGAGAGTATAAAAAGTAGGGGTAAATGGGAATCACCTTGGAAAATGCCTCATTTAATTTCAACTTCAGCCAGTTCTTCTTCATTAGCCTTAAGTTTTGTTTTCCAGAGATTCATTGAAATTTCCATGAATTTTTGTATGTTGCTACTGATGCCAAAGATTTCCAGACATTTCTTGATCCAGCTATGGGGAACTGAATCAAACGCTTTCTTATAGTCTATTCAAACCATGAACAGGTTGGTTCGTCTTTTCTTTGAATTCTTTAGGATTAGCTTGTCAATCAGCAGTTGGTCCTTTGTTCCTATTATTATTATCATCATCATCATCATCATCATCATCATCATCATCATCATCATTATTATTATTTATTTTTTTTATTATTATTTACATTATTCATTAAACATTAAACTCAGCCAACAGAACATTTAAAAATGCATTACAAATACCATTGTTGTTGTTGTTATTATTATTTTATTTTATTTTTATTATTAGTATTATTATTGCGTTGCTGAAAAAAGAATTTTTCTGCATTGTTCTCTATCTGTAATTCTAAGGAGAAAGTGCTACTTGCCCTTCACTTGGACCATCACTTAAAGCAGATAAATTTGTGGAAGACTGGGTTAGGAATAGTTGGGTATAGAATTCATTCCATGGCATACATTAACTTAACCTATTTTTCAGACATGTATTAAAGTCTGAAGTTAGTGGCCATGGCTACGTCTTTACTGAATCAGAAGATACTGTTTGTGAAAAAAGCACTCTTTTTTTTTTTACTAGTCAAATCAACATGGTTATTTTTCTAACCAAAATTAATCAGACAGATAGACTATATTAACCAGACAGCTCCTGTTTCTGATGATATTTCACAGGAGAAGATATCCAGGCAATGGTCCAAGATCTACAAACCAAAATCATTAATAGGGCAGTCCAACTACGTTTATTCTATTTTACAAAGGTTTCCCCAGAAATCTCTTTTTTTAAGGAATATTTTTTAAAAGGATCTAGGAATTTGGATGTGTAAATATAGACGTATTATCTGGACTTTATGTGTGCCTATGTCTGTATAATACCACAGTTGGTTCTCTTGAAAAAGAATAAGACATTATTTCGGTGCAATTTTTAAACAAAATGGGGGCGGGGCGGGAAATGCTGAAACCTACCGCTAACCCAGCATCTGAAACTAGCCATCTCTGGATATACGTGGATTAACATACAGCTAGTCAAGGACTAGCTAACACAGCTAGTCCTTGATTTTCAACATATGAGACCATTGTGAAGCAAAATGGTTGTTAAGTGAGTCATGCCTGATTTTATGACCAGGTTTGGCCATGGTTGTTAAGTAAATCGCACTGTTATTAAATGAATCCAGATTCCTCCATTGAATTGCTTGTCAGAAGCCATCTAAGAAACCGTGATAATACATGCTGGTTGCCCAGTACCTCAGTACTCTGACGGGTCACTAAATGAATGGTTGTAAATTGAGGACTAGTGCATATGTGTGTGTATGTGTATGTGTGTGTAAAGCAATCTCTCTCTGTCTCTGTATATGTGTGTGTGTATGTGTGTAAAGTGATCTCTGTGTGTGTATGTGTGTGTGTAAAGCAATGTCTTTCTATCTCTATGTGTGTGTTTGTGTGTGTGTGTAAAGTGATCTCTTTCTATCTGTATATGTTTGTGTGTGTGTGTGTGTGTAAAGCAATGCCTTTCTATCTCTGTGTGTGTGTGTGTGTGTAAAGCTATCTCTCTCTCTGTATATATATATATATATGTGTGTGTGTGTGTGTGTGTGTGTGTGTGTGTATGTACATACATACACAGTAGTCCTCGAAGTCACAAAAACTAGCTTCTGTGTAATTTCTTCATCAATGAAAGTCATGGCTATAAATCCAGGAAGCGAGATGGAAGCATGAGTACACCCCTTAATCTTGAGGAGTTGTGAAGCCCACAACTCTAAGACTTGCGAGCTACAGCTCCTTGGCTGGGGAACTCTGTGGAAATCCACAAGTCTTAAAGCTACCAAGATTATACACTCCTAATCTTGAGCATGGGGCTCTTGACTGCCCTGAAAATAATGCCAAAGGCCAGGCAGCCTTCCTTTCCAGGCATAGTAACAGTGGTTTTCAGGAAGTTGTCTGTTGAGCTGATTATTATGTTCTCTTCATTCCACTAGAGCAGCTCCAGGCCTTGACAGCCAAAGAGGGTTAATTGGAGTGAAAGTGCAGAATCTGGACTGCCCAATATTCTCATAAAACAATCACCAAATTGTTTCAAGGAAACCAATGACACAACAAAACCTTGTCTAATTAGCAAGCCGTTACTGTCAGCCCCATCCAGTGGGTTTTGATGTGATGAAGCGAACAGGCCAACAACAATGGCCTTTCTCCCCTTGCAATCAAGGAGAAGGAATTGCCTTGAGTGAAACTGACAGACATGTAAAGGGAACTAAATGAATTTGGCTGACCGTTCACACTTTGCCCCCCACAGATGGCAGAAAGAAATGCTGGGGCCCATTTTCAGGGTTTTGCTTCTTTGTACCTTGCTGGCTAAGAGCCTAATGAAGCTCAGAGCGAAGCCAAATGACACCTGCATCTCTTATTGTCTCCTGCACTGCTGCCTCAATCATCCATTAATAGATACAACTTCCGGGTTTGATCTTGTCACCAAATGACAATAGGAAACAGATGTCTGTCTCATGTATTCAAAGGATGTTTGATATGATATGATATGATGATCTCATAAAGACAGAGACTTTCTTCTCTTTATATATGAAAAAGAAATCAAACAATGCATACTGAAACCTGAAAGTATTTCAATATACCCGTAAGATATTTAACTCCAGGCATTTTCCACCATTGTTTAAGAACTATTACTAGTATTTATGGTGGAAACCTTACTAAAGATGGAAACAACACTGGATATTTAATTGTGTTTGGATACCCTAGAAATGTTGACTCTCCTGTACAAAGTCCACACATTGCATGGCAAAGCCAATTTTGTTTACAAATTAAATTCAGAACTCTACAGACATTTTGATCTTAAATATTCTCTAAATGTTTGTCAGTGTTCGACGGATGATTTAATTAGATTTTGATTCTATTTGATATGTTTTGGAACATATAAGAGTTGTTTTAAGTTGAGATGCAATAAAATCTAGCGCATTACAGTACTTGATTGATCTTGGCAGCATACCTTTAAATTAAGCATTTTACCTACATAATTATTACATTTTCTATCCCCTGCTTCATATTTCTTGAAAGAATATCCTATATCCCATTGCCATCATGCTGTACCAGAAAGGATGTCATGCAAAGTTCTTGATAACTGACTTGCAATTATATTTGGTATTTCACAACAATGAACCAATATCTAATAGTGTCTGACAGTTTTTGATGGTTGACATCTCATGGCATTTTATATTTGACATCAGACAAAAGCCAAACAATCAAGATATTGCCAAGAAGTCTAAAACACTTAGTGTACCCTTGCCTGCTTCATATGCTTACATTCCAGAATGTCAAATTTGATATGGGCTAGGGCACCTGTCCCTTTTAAAGTTGTGTTAGGCCCCCCTCTTTTTTAAAAGAGAGAATTAGCATTCTCAGCCCTGCAGTATTTAACTGGAAATCTCCCAATTTACCTGACTGTACAGATGTAGCTATCTTTTGTAAAATTAATAATTCTCCTTTTTATTAAATATAGAAGAAGTCACAGGTCAACAGCTTTTGGTGGGCCTACATTTGACATTTTAGGAAGAGGCACGATCCACAAGAGAAGGGCCCTGAGGTAAATGTTGTTTTTGTTTAATGGTGGTGTAGATGTTTCTAAAGCCATATTAAACATATTTTAGGACATATTATGGTTAATAGTTTATGATTATTCTTGCCACTAATTTTCAACAAATGTGCTGGATGATTTCAGGGGCTCGAGTGAGATTCTGGGGGACAAAAGCACTTTAAATTGCTGTCTCCTTAGCTGGCAGTATTGCCTATATTTTGAATTGTTCATTGTCAGAGTAATAACCAAACAGATGTTCCCAGCTGACAGATGTGTTTAAGCTTCTGTTTGCCAGAAAGGGAATTCACTACATCTTTACGATACCAACATTTCTTTCTCAACTGAATCACTGTATTGAATGATTTCATTATTGCAACTCTGCAGCTTCTGAAAGATGAGATCAGTTCACTAAAAACTCAGGGCCACTCAAGCTTGTTATCATTGGCAGTAAAATACTTTCTTGTCGCACATCTGGAATAATGGCAGACAATTCAATACACTCACAGGGGCAAATATCTGCTTTCACACACATGATCTACCCAGGTAGTCACTCTTCATTAATGGCAATAATAGTCAATGAAAAGTAGGCAAGCTTAAAAAGAACCATTGCAAGAACATGGTCTCCAACAGGTTAGTCTCAAATTATTATAGTGAATTGAATTTACAATTAGTCCTTTATGATTTACGGTATATTCATAATTTGGCTGAGAACATAATGTATGACATACTTTAGCACACTGATAGCTAATGTTTTTGCCGTTGTGTGTCAACAGCAGGGGGAGCGGGGGTGGGTTGTGCACATGCATGCCCACACCCATAATTCTATGCTATCCCCCTGCGCATGTGCATGCGATGGCACAGAGGACCCATTTTTCGCCTTCCCCAGGCTCCACACTCATTCTAGGAGCCTGGGTAGGGTGAAAAGGGTCTTTCCCACCCCACTGAAGGCCATCCAGGGGCCAAAAACAGCCCATTTACTCACATTTGGTCCAGAAAGTCCATTTTGTGCTCTCCCCAGGCTCTAGAGCCTTTCTAGGAGCCTGGGGAGGGTGAAAATGACCTTCCTCAACCCCCCAGAGGCCCACCAGAGGCCAAAAACAGCCTGTTTCCTGATTTCTGGTGGGCCTAAAAGGCCCAAGAATCAACTGTCCAGCGCACACATGCACGCTGGAGCTGAGCTCATGTGCCCACTAATAAGGCTCCACGTGCCACAGATTTGCCATCATTAGCATATTTTCTATTGCTGTCTATTGTATGCTACTGGGGGCTGAACTATAGCCATAAAAGGACAGGGGTCAAAAAAGATAGGGAGTATCCTTTAGCCTGAACAGAGAACACCAAGTGCTGGCCTGCCGGTGTTGTTCCACAAACAGTTACCGTATTTTTCGGAGTATAAGACACAACGGAGTATAAGACGCAACAAGGTTTTGAAGAGGCAAATTACAAAAAAAAGTAGGTAGGTAGGTAGGTAAATAGAGGGAGAGAGAGGGAGAGAAAGAAAGAGAAATACGAAAGGTAGATAGATAAAGGGATAGAGAGAGAGAGAAATAGAGAGAAATACAGTACGTAGGTAGGGGGAGAGAGAGTAGGTAGGTAGGTAAAGGGATAGAGAGAGAAATAGAGAGGGAGAGAGAAATACAGTAGGTAGGTAGATAAAAGGGGAGAGAGAGAAATACAGTAGGTATGTAGGGGGAGAAGGAGAATGTGTGTGTGTGTAGGTAGGTAGGTAGAAAGATAGAGAGAGAAATAGAAATATAGAGAAATACAGTAGGTAGGGAGGGAGAGTGTGTGTGTGTATAGGTAGATAGAAGGATAGAGAGAGAAATAGAAAGAGAGAGAGAAATACAATAGGTATGTAGGGGCAGAGGGAGAATGTGTGTGTACTGTAGGTAGGTAGAAGGATGAGAGAGAAATAGAGAAATACAGTAGGTAGGATGGAAGAGAGAGAGTGTAGGTAGAAGTATATATATAGAGAAATATATAGATAGATAGATAGATAGATAGATAGATAGATAGATAGATAGATAGATAGATAGATAGATAGAGAAATACAGTAAGTAGGGAGGGAGTGTGTGTGTAGTCAGGTAGGTAGAAGGATAGAGAGAGAGAGATAGAAAGGGAGAAATACAGTAGGTAGGGAGAGAGAGAGAGATTAGGTAGGTAGGTTGATGTTCTCAGGTGTATTTATTTATGTCCTGCAGAAGGACATCGCAGACAAACCTTAAAACTTCGTTTCTGCTTGCTCGGAAAAAGTTAAAGAGCCTTCCGAAAGGTGGGGGTGCACTCGGCAAACTTCCAAAAAAGCCCATTTCTCCATGAAAATGAGGCTGTTTGTTTTTTTAAAATAAAAAGCATAAGTAGCCTTGGGGGGGGCTTGCAAAGTGCTCCTGGGGGGGATGAAAAATAAGCAAAAAACCCACCCCCTTTACCCAGGAGACTAGGCACTCCATAAGACTAGGTACAGCCAGTTTGGTGAAGGGGGCGGGGTTTCAGGAGGCAAAAAGAGTTTTTTTGCGCTTTGCATACTTCTTCCAAACTGCTCTTTCTCCGCGGGGTCGCTTTTCTTCAAATAAAAAGCATGACTAGCCTTGGGGGGGGTGGGGGTTGCAGAGTGCTCCTGGGGGGTGGGGGCAAAAAAACGCCCCATTTATCGCGAAAATGGGCCATTTTGGGGTCAAATAAATTGCATGCATAGTCCTATGGAGGCTTATAGAGTGCTGATCAGAGGCTATGATGTTAGCAACCAATTTAACAGGGGAAACCCATTACCCATTAACCCCAGAAGGACATTCTGGCAATTCTAGAGCTTTGTTGTGGTTATGTGATAAGGTTTCCATCATATAGAGGGCAGCACCCTCAATTTTAGCTTTCAGCATTTTGTAGTGATTAAGGTGTTGCCCTAGAAACCGGGAGACTGTGAATTCTAGTCCCATCTTAGGTATGAAAGCAAACTAGGAATTAGAAGGAAGCAGATTTTGATCCAATATCAACAAATTGAACCCAAGAGTTAGGATGCCATTACTTATTTAGTTAAGTGCAATAGACATTTCTTCTAAGGAACCCAGGCTCCAAATATATCAGAATTATGAAATTATAAAATTCATGGACTTCAACTTGCAGAATTCACAGTGTTGGCCAGTGAGATCTTGGGGTTAAAGTTCTAGAAGTGGTTCATCAAAGGGAAGGCATATATTCAAATGCCCACTCAGCTATTGTATGAAATTCAGGAGGGGGTCTTGATCCAATTATTTCAGTCAACTTCATAATTCTGTTCTTTGATGGACCCCCAAGAGCTCACAAGGCAGAACTATGAATTCTGGAAGTTGAAGTCCATGTATCTTACAGGCGTCAAGCTTAAGAAAAGCTTTTGCATTAGTCTGAGCCAACTAAACATATTCCACATGATCTTCTCCAGACAGCCGGTAAAGAAAGAAGTTAGATTCTGATATGAAACTAATAATGTCTACCATTAACACTAACTCCATCTATGATATTTTGAATTGTTTTAACCAAGCTCTTACGATGCAGAACCAAAGCTATATAAATCCTGTTTTTAGAATCACCCGAAGCTACTTAGCTAGAACAATTTATTTGTATGATTCAACAACAAATAACAGTTAAGTACCATAATAATTAAATTATTGAAGCTTAGCTTCTGAGCAAATGCCAACAAATCTCTGGATAAATTTTAACACATTTTTAAATGTTTTGTTTTACTCCTTGATGTTCATTGTCTGACATTTTTAGTCTATCACAACCTCTAGCCCAGTACTAAGATAACATTTGGGCTATCTTTTTAAAATATAACAACCCCCCTTCCCCCCATATTCCTTTGATTAAGTAGCACTTGTTGGTTTCCAGTTATTCAACTTTTTTACAAGTCTAATAGATTTCATTAAACTTGGAAAATTGTAATGAAATATTTACTGGGAAAGTCAAGAAAAAAACATGAAATTGTGTTAGAGAAGGTTAATGATGACATACATTTTTATAAAATCTATTTTATTTTATTATCTCCTCAAAATGAATTTCTTAACCACAGTTAAAACTGACAATCTTTTAGTAGGAATGTTTAATCTTGCTTTAGTTTTTGGTGAAGCATTTTATTTTTAGGCTATTAACATATATTGCATCTTTGAAAATTCTTAAAATGCTTTTAATTAGAAGTGACAGTCACACCATTATCGTGACATTAAGTAATAGCAATTATTGGTAAAACATTTCTGTAAAATATGGTGTGTTGGGGGGTTCATTCTTGAGTTTGTTTAACAGTCTTCTAGAGGACAACTAACATATGGTAAAATGACATGTGTTTGGCTGTTTTCCAGAAGGTAGCTAGACATATCTATGAAAATAACCCTCCAGCAGATTAAATATTGCAATAATTAAGCTGCCGGGGAGAGGAAAGTTGTGACATGGGGCACCACAACTACAGTTAAGTGGATCTTCTATTAAGTTAATGGTGGGCTTTCTGGTACTGAAAGACCAAATTCTGAATCTTGAAGCAGCCTGATGAGCAGACGAGCATCTGATGATAGGAATATCATATCTAAAACACCAAAAGGAATGAGGTTAGGATGCTGGGCTGATGATTGGCAGGCTCACGTTTGAGATGTGTTGGAGATGAGCTCTCACATGCTCTACTCAGCCGACTTAGCAGTTCGAAAGTGGGCAACCATGAGTAGATAAAGGGGTACCACTATGGTGGGAAACTTCATGCGGACATAAAAGGAGAATAACAGTGTTGTAAGGGACCTTGGAGGTCTTCTAGTCCAACCTATTCCAGACAAGTCACTGTCCAGTCTCTTGCTAAAAGCCTCCAGTTATGGAGCCACCAGCACTCCCCAACTTCTAAAGGCAAGCCATTCCACTGGTTAATTGTTGTCACTTAGGAAAATTCTCCCTGGTTCTAGGTTGCTTTTCTCCTTGACTAGTGTCCATTCATTGTTTCTTGTCTTCTCTTCTAATGCTTTGGAAAATAGGTTGACCCTCGTCTTGTTTATGGCAGCCCTTCAAATACTGGAACACTGCTATCATGTCACCTTTAGTCCTTTTTTTCAATAGACTTGCCATACCTGCAATCGTTCTTCACATGTTTTATCCTCCAGCCCTTTAATCATCTTTGTTGCTCTTTTCTGCACTCTTTCCAGAATTTCAACGTATCTTTTATAATATAATGATTAAAACTGGGTGCAGTGTTCCAAGTGTGGTCTAACTAAGGCTTTATAAAGTGGTTGTATCACTTTTCATGCTCTTGGCTCTATCCCCCTTTTTTGTCTGCTGCCACATCCTGCGGGCTCATATTTAAGTGATTGTCTACCAGGACTCCAAGATTGCTTTCACAGTTACTGCTGTTGAGCCATGTTTCACCTAACCTGTACCTGTACATAAAACCTTATTTTGTCTACACTGAATTACATTTTGTTAGATAGGGCCCAGCGTCCCATTTCAAGTCTGTTCAAGTTGGGATCCCCCATCTATGCATTCCCTGGGCAACGGTGATGTCACTGGCAAAACCTTTCACCATGGAAACACTTCAGTGTTTCTGACACAGAAGAAGCAGAATCTAAAACATCAAAATTCAATTTTCCAGCTTTAAGTTAAATCAAACTAGTAATGGTAATGGAAAAGAACCATGTTTTAATTTAGTTTTGCAAAAGCCAGGACCAGGCAAATGCATAGAGTACTAAATCTTGAATGTAGTCCATGATTGTAGTCATTGAAAAAGCTCCATTAGATATCAGGCATGCTTGCAAAAGTAGAGATGTTCTTATTGGCTAATTCAGGGGTGTCAAACTCGTGTCATCACAGTGGTGTCATGTTATGTATCGCAACTTTTTTTCCTTTTGCTATACCGGGCATAGGCATGGCCAGAGCGTGGCCCTCCAGCACTTGGGGCATGAGTTTGACAGCCCTGGGTTAAGTGAATGTCAGTATACATAGATTTAAATAGAAATATGTACTGTAAATTTCACAGTAGATGAAATCAGATACTGTGCCTAACAAATGGAATAATAATAATAATAATAATAATTTAATTTTATATCCCGCTCTCTCTCCCCAAGGGGACTCGAGGCGGGGCACAGGCAATTAAAATACAAATAAGACCACAGACAAAATACAAAATACAAAATTAAAAATGGATTAAATTGATCCTGCGCTAAAACCCATAAACTAAACTAAAAATACCCCTAAAACCCCTAACCTAAAAAGAGACTACCCAAGGCCGGCCAGGCGAAAAAAGTGTGTCTTTAATTTTAAGCGGAAGGAGCGGAGGTCCGTGGTTGTCCTGATATCGGGGGGAAGGTCGTTCCAGAGGGCTGGGCCCGCCACAGAGAAGGCCCTTCCCCTGGGCGTCGCCCGCTGACAAAGTCTAGTGGACAGCACCCGGAGAAGTCCCTCTCTGTGGGAGCGAATCGGCCGTGAGGATGTATGGGGCAGGATCCGATCCCGCAGGTAGCTAGGTCCCGAGCCATGGAGCGCTTTGAAGATGATAATTAACACCTTGAAGCGCACCCGGAAGACGACAGGTAGCCAGTGCAGCTCGCGCAAGAGCGGTGTTACGTGGGCAAACCTAGAGGTGCCCATAATTGCTTGCGCGGCTGCGTTCTGGACCAACTGAAGCCTCCGGGTACACCTCAAGGGGAGCCCCATGTAGAGAGAGTTGCAATAATCCAGTCGGGATGTCACGAGAGCATGAGTGACTGTGCGAAGGGCGTCCCGATCCAATAGGGGGCGCAACTGGCGTACCAGGCGAACCTGGTAAAACGCCCTCCTGGCCACGGCTGTCACTTGATCTTCCATGGACAGCCGGGTATCCAGGAGGACACCCAAGTTGCGCGCCCCATCCACAGGGGCAAGATGTTCGCCCCCTATGGCCAGCGATGGAGTCAGCTGGTTGAATCGGGCAGCCGGAAACCACAGCCACTCGGTCTTGGTCGGGTTGAGCCTGAGTCCGTTACTTCCCATCCAGATCCGCACGGCTTCCAGGCACTGGCACATCACCGCTACGGCATCGTTGGGGTGGTTTGGGGTAGATATATACAGCTGAGTATCATCAGCGTAGAGATGATACTCTACCCCAAAACCACGGATGATCTCGCCCAGCGGCTTCATGTATGTGTTGAACAGGAGAGGCGAGAGGACCGACCCCTGAGGCACCCCACATGTGAGGGGTCTCGGGGTCGACCTCTGCTCTCCTGCCAACACAAATTGCGATCGGCCAGAGAGGTAGGAGGAGAACCACCGCAGAACGGTGCCTCCTACCCCCAACCCCCCCAGCCGATGCAATAGGATACCATGGTCGATGGTATCGAAAGCCGCCGAGAGGTCTAACAGAACCAGGATGGAGGAGCAACCCCCATCTCTGGCCCTCCAGAGATCATCCACCAACGCGACCAATGCCGTCTCGGTGCTATGCCCAGGTCGAAAGCCGGACTGGCGCGGGTCTAGATAATCAATTTCCTCCAGATGACGGGGAAACTGTTGTGCCACCACACTCTCAACAACCTTCGCCAGGAAGGGAAGGTTGGAGACTGGACGATAGTTGGTTAATAAAGCTGGATCCAAAGAGGGCTTCTTGAGGAGGGGCCTCACCATGGCCTCTTTTAGGGAGGCAGGCAAGGAACCCTCACTCAAGGATGCGTTGATAACCTCTTGGAGCCAGCCTCGTGTCACCTCCCAGGATGCCAGTACAAGCCAGGAGGGACACGGGTCCAATAAACATGTGGTGGCTCGTAGTCGCCCACGTAACCTGTCCATATCCTCGGAAGTAACGGAGTCAAACTCCTCCCAAACAAGATCCCCCTCGTGGCAATCCACTGGACCAGCAATGGGGGCTAACTCATTCTGTATCTGAGCGATTTTCTCCTGCAGATAAGACACAAATTCCTCTGCTCTACCCTGTAAGGGGGCTTCCCGCACCCTCTGTTGAAGGAGGGTACGGGTCACCCTAAACAGGGCGGCAGGGCGGTTATCTGCGGATGCTATGAGAGTGGCGCAATGATGGCGTTTGGCCACTCTCAGCGCCACAATGTAAGTCCGTAAATGGGCTCTTACCTGTGTCCGGTCAGATTCAGAGCGGGTATACCTCCATCTTCTCTCTAGGCATCTCTTGTGGCGTTTCATCACCCTCAGCTCCTCGGTAAACCAAGGAGCCAGGGTGGCTCGCCGCCGCAAGAGAGGCCGCAAGGGCGCGACCCGATCCAAGGCTCCCGTGGTCGCAGTATTCCATGCGGCCACGAGGTCCTCCATCGGGGCGCGGGTCAGGGGTACAGGAAGTGGCCCAAGCGCCGCTTGGAACCCATCTGGGTCCATCAGGCGCCTGGGGCGGAACCAGATTGGTAACTCAGGTTCCACCTCCCCGCGGAGGGGAGTAGCGGTCGGAAAGTCAAGCCGGAGAAGTGAGTGGTCTGTCCATGACAAGGGTGTGATGACTATATCCCCTATACCCAGATCACTCTTCCATTGGCCTGAGACAAAGATGAGATCCGGTGTGTGTCCACCCTCGTGCGTGGGGCCTTGAATTACTTGGGTCAGGTCCATGGCCGTCATGGAAGCCATGAACTCCCGAGCTACCCCGGATGATTCGCCCACCGATGGCAGGTTAAAGTCCCCCATGACTAGAAGTCTGGGGGTCTCAACTGCCACCGTAGCGATCACCTCTAGGAGCTCGGGCAGGGCTGCTGCTACATAGCGGGGAGCCAGGTATACAACCAGCAAGCCCAACTGCCTCCCTAGGCCCCACTTCACGCAGAGGGACTCACAACCGGTGGTCTGTGGCACAACGGTCTCTCTCGGCTCAAGACATTCCTTAACAATGACCGCTACCCCACCACCCCTGCCTAGGGCCCGGGGCTGATGAAAAGCGCGGTAGCCTGGTGGGCACATTTCAACGAGGGGGAGTCCTCCCTCGTGGCCCAACCAGGTCTCCGCAATTCCAGCCAGGTCCGGCTCCCCCTCTGACACCAGGTCATTAATGAGGGGGGCTTTGTTGACAACGGACCTGGCGTTGCAAAACATCAGCCGCAGGCCCTGGCTCTGTACTCCCTGACCTCCTAGCCTGCGGGGGTTGTGGCAACTGACCGTTTGTAACCAACGGCTACGTGCCTCCAACCGGGAGGATGGAACTTGTCTCCCCTCGGACCTGCCCCTCCCCACGACCCTCTGGATGGGGAAGCCCTCCACCGGAATGACTTGTGTTTCCCCCCTCTTAGCGGAACCATCCGCCTCCCTCCGTCGTCTGCTGGCTCGGCCCGTTCCCTTCTGGCTAGTCTCAACCTGTCTAAACCCTCCCCCCTCCCTGGTACCCCCTAAAATAAACAGCAATTTTTAAACAAAAAAACCCCTACACCTGCGCTTTCGCCACTTCTCCTGACTTATCAGTCCCTCATCAAAGTGTGCCCTTGATAACACAGCGGGCCATACCTGCGAGAGGGGGGACTCCCGCAGTAGGATTAGGTCTGCCCTTGAATATATTACGGGTCACATCAACAGCAGGGAATCAATCAATTGGGTACAGAGATGCTTGGATGGTCAGAATAAATATTAAATAAGATGTTAAATAAGATGTTAAAATATATATTCAATAAATATTAAATAGATGTTAAAATTAATTAATTCCAGTAAGTCAATAATACGGTATAGGGAAGTTAAAATCCTGGGTATGATGGTCCATAAATAATCGCATAAAGTGCACATGATCACATAAGTGCACTATCACAGGCGTGGCCTTAGCAAGTCCAGTCCAGTCCCATTCTTCCAGAGCCTCAGGCCTCAGCCAAAGATGGTACATGGTTGGGCCCCTTGCAGGATCTCCCGGCCCCCCTTGTGGGTCCTGGTTTAAGTTGGTTTAAGTTGGTTTAAACAGGGCAGAGTCAGTAGGGAACAGGGCCTCAGCCTGGATCTTCTTAGGCCTCGGCCCAGCTGTTATGCGGCCTCCCGGCTCCCGGCTGCTAGACCTCCGATTTTCCCACTCACCGGTACACTAATGGAGTCGGCCAAATAAAGGAGTCCAGATTGGGTCATCTCGGCTACGGCCCTGCTGTTATTGGGCCTAGATCGTCCTCGCCAGTTGTCCCTCCCAGGCTGGCATCCCGGCCTTCCGCGTCCTGGCCCCCCATGGCCCTCCGCACTCGGCAGTCCCAGCTTGCCTTCTGTCCAGCCTGGCGTCCCGGCCTCTGGCAACCCGGCCTCTCACGTCCTTCGGCCTTCGGCATTCGGCACG
Organism: Rhabdophis nuchalis; assembly: GCA_039707465.1. Taxonomy (NCBI): domain Eukaryota; kingdom Metazoa; phylum Chordata; class Lepidosauria; order Squamata; family Natricidae; genus Rhabdophis; species Rhabdophis nuchalis. The sequence continues at coordinate 26,077,136 of CM077647.1, read as the reverse complement.
CCTCGGCAGACCTTCTGGCAAGCCTCCTGCCCAGCCTCCTGCCCGGTCTCCGCCTCTCCAGCCTCCAGCAAACCTTCTGCCCGGTCTCCAACACTCCGCTTTCTCCCCCGCTTTCTCCCCCCGGCGGGCTCTACAAGCCCGGCATCGGCCCGACATCGGCCTGACGCCCGGCGTCTCCAGCTGACCGGCGCCTTCCGGTCAGCAAAACCCCCGTTCTTGGCCGTCAACTCACCCTGGGAGGCCGTCCATGGCCTCGATGGTAAGCCAGGGTGGTCACTTACTGGGCCCGACCCTCAGAGCTGGTAAAGAGGGTCGGGCGGCATCCCTGTTTTCCAAAGAGCCCCCGCGGCCCGTGCGGAGCTCAGAGGCAGACCGCCATCTCTTCGCACATGCGCAGTTGCATTGCCATGGATTTTGCCATTATGGAGCAAGTAGTATCCTGTCATAGCCTTGTTATTGGATGGCTGGCACAATTCTTGGCATTTTACATTTTTTAAATCTGAATTTTAATTTGAATTGGATTTGGGAAAAATAAGTGTCTTCCCAGTCCTTTTTTAAAGTGTGAAAACAGCAACAATAACAACAAAGTAACACAAGTACCCTAAAGCTAAAATGTCCACTTGCATTGCCCTTCATTCTTTAACTTCATGACTGCTTCAAAATTAAGATGAAGAGTGCTATCTAATATTGTTCAAACAGTCTTTTCTACAAAATCAAATAACTACTGTAAGGAGTTACAAGGACTTTTTTGTGAGCTGTAACATCCTAAGGACAAAAGAAATAGTGTTCTACCATCTTTCATCTCTGCTTGTGGGCAAATAAAGCAGGTGTCCACCAAGCAAACGCAAATCTTGGGAGCAGATCTCAACCAATGTCATTCTGTGACCGTCAATCTAAACAGGAAAGACATGGGGAGAAAGGACTGTGGGTCCTTTTCACAAGGAGCCACAGCTACGACTTCCAAATAACCTAATGTACCAACCCTTCATTAAAGGAAAAGTTGCATTTCAGTTCTTCCTATTTCCATTTGTGTAAGAAGAAATTCCAAATCAGTATGAATAAGAAAATTCTTGAAATCTCACTACAACAGACTTTTGAAGTCTTACCTCCTCCAGGTGGGGAAGCCTACTGCATAGGAAACAAACTAAACAAGTGCCTGAGGATCCAAAGAATCTCAGAAAATTGTTGCAAGTTTGGATCTGTTAACCAAAATGGCAGATTTCTGAGTTGGATATAACAAAACCAGCTTGATTATTATGTAAACAAATATTAATATGATTTATTTTATTTATTTATTTTATTTTATTAAATTTATACCCCGCCCTTCTCCTTGTTAGGACCCAGGGCGGCGCACAGGGATGTTAAAATACATACAAAATATATAAAATATATGAAATTTAAAATACTTATTCTAATAAATAAACCCTGCGCTAAAAACCGAATTAAAATCCCAAGTTTAAAAACTATCTAATAGTCAGTATGGAGGTTACGCTAGGCCGGCTAGATGAAATAGGTGTGTCTTCAGACACTTGCGGAAGAGGCGGAGGTTGGAGATGGTGCGGAGTTCAGGGGGTAAGTCGTTCCAGAGGGCTGGGCCCGCCACAGAGAAGGCTGTCCCCCTGGGTGTCGCCAGTCGGCATTGTCCAGCCGACGGCACCCTGAGGAGGCCCTCTCTGTGGGAGCGTATCGGTCTGAGGGATGTATGGGGCAGGAGGCGGTCTCGCATATAACTAGGCCCCGAGCCATGGAGCGCTTTAAAGATGGTCGTTAAAACCTTGAAGCGCACCCGAAAGACCACAGGAAGCCAGTGCAGCTCGCGCAGGATAGGTGTTATGTGGGAGTGTCTAGGTGCTCCCGTAATCACCTGCGCGGCTGCGTTCTGGACTAGCTGCAGCTTTCGGGTGCACCTCAAGGGAAGCCCCATGTAGAGAGCATTACAGTAGTCGAGTCGAGAGGTGACGAGTGACTGTGCGTAAGGCACCCCGGTCCAGTAAGGGGCGCAATTGGCGCATCAGGCGAACCTGATGAAACGCCCCCCTGGCCACGGCTGCCACATGATCTTCCATAGACAGCCGGGAATCCAGGAGGACACCCAAATTGCGCGCCCTCTCCACGGGGGCCGGTGTTTCGCCCCCAATGGCCAGAGTTGGAATAATCTGGCTGAACCGAGGTGCCGGAAGCCACAGCCACTCAGTCTTGGACGGGTTGAGCCTGAGTTTGTTACCACCCATCCAGATCCGTACGGCTTCCAAGCACCGGGACATAACCTCGACGGCATCGTTGGGGTGGTCTGGGGTGGATAAGTACAACTGAGTATCATCAGCGTACAGATGATATCCCACCCCAAAACCACGGATGATCTCACCCAGCGGCTTCATATATGTGTTGAATAGGAGGGGCGAGAGGACCGACCCCTGAGGAACCCCACATATTAGGGGTCTCGAGGCCGACCTCTGCCCCCCTGTCAACACATATTGCGACCGACCAGAGAGGTAGGATGAGAACCACCGCAAAACGGTGCCTCCCAGCCCCAACCTCCCCAGTCGGCGCAATAGGATACCATGGTCGATGGTATCAAAAGCCGCTGAGAGGTCTAATAGGACTAGGATAGAGGAATATCCTCTATCCCGCGCCCTCCAGAGATCATCAACCAACGCGACCAATGCCGTCTCGGTGCTGTGCCCGGGTCGGAAGCCGGACTGGAGCGGGTCTAGATAATCAACTTCCTCCAAGTGTCGCGGAAACTGTTGAGCCACCACACTCTCAACAACCTTCACTAGAAAGTGGAGGTTGGAGACGGGACGATAGTTCTCTAATAATGCTGGATCCAGGGACGGCTTCTTGAGGAGGGGCCTTACTACCGCCTCTTTCAAGACGGCAGGCAAGTACGTTGCGTTGATGCGTTGACAATGCCCTGGAGCCAGCCTCGTGTGGTCTCCCAGGATGCCAGTACAAGCCAGGAGGGACACGTGTCCAATAAACATGTGGTAGCCCTAAGTCTCTTTGACAACTTGTCCATATCCTCGGTGGTAACAAAATCAAACTCCTCCCAAGATGGTGTCACAAGAACAGCCTCGGCCCACTCGACTGGGCCACTGTCAATGGAGGGTAGCTCGTTCCGAATCCGAGTGATTTTCTCCTGCAGATAAATCCCAAATTCCTCTGCTCGACCCTGTAAAGGGGCTTCCCGCGGCCTCTGTTGAAGGAGGGAGCAGGTCACCCCAAACAGGGCGGCAGGGCGGTTATCTGCGGATGCAATAAGAGTGGCACAATACTCACGTTTGGCCACTCTTATCGCCACTAAGTAAGTCCTAATATGGTCTCTCACTAGTGTTCGGTCGGCTTCGGAGCGAGAAGATCTCCATCTGCTCTCTAGGCGTCTCTTGTGGCGCTTCATCCCCCTAAGCCCCTCGGTAAACCAAGGAGCCCAGGTGGTTCGTCGCCGCAAGAGAGGCCGCAAGGGCGCGACTCGGTCCAAGGCCCCCATGGCCGCACTTAACCATGCGGCCACTAGGTCCTCAGTCGAGTCGCGGGGCAAGTCCACAGGAATTGGCCCAAGCTCCCTTTGGAACCTTATCGGGTCCATCAGGAGCTAAAAGAGGGTATCAAACTCAAGGCAGGCTGGATCCAGCCTGCAGAGTGCTTATGGTAGATCTGGCCCATGAGACCGCCCTCGAAACAGTTTGAATCCCTAGCACCATATAATGGAGTGAACTCCCGTTACTTGTCCCAGTTTCTGCCAACCTAGCAGTTTGAAAGCATGTAAAAATGCAAGTAGAAAAAAAGGAACCACCTTTGTGGGAAGATAACAGCGTTCTGTGTGCCTTTGGCATTTAGTCATGTTGGCCACATGACCATGGAAACGTCTTTGGACAGCGCTGGCTCTTTGGCTTTGAAATGGAGATCAGCACCGCCCCCTAGAGTCAGGAATGATTAGCATGCATGTGCGAGGGGAACCTTTACCTTTCCACAAATTTACTAACATTCTTTCCTTGGGTCCTGGATTTTGGACATATTCTGTATTTCAGCCCATTTGATGTACCTTTGTTCAAAAATGGTTGCTCTTTGATGTACCATTTTGCCTAGTTAAATGACATGATATCAAGTATTCTAGAGATATATAGATTTTTATATTATTTTCTTACATGTGTTATTTACTTTTCGTTTTTATTTTTGTCTGTTATATACAGAAATATATGCCTTCAAAAGCTCTACTGTTAGATATTATATTATATCTGGTCTTAGGCTGTAATAAACATTTGATCTGATCTTAAATTATGCTTCCACATATTCTTTATTACTCTGGCAGCCCTCAGAGTCCATAAACATTCATAAATTTGCCTCCCCAAGATAGTATGTTGCTGGATTACTGTAGTGGTATTATTATTATTATTATTATTATTATTATTATTATTATTATTATTATTATTATTATTATTATTATTATTATAGGCTGAATACCGTATTTTTCGGAGTATAAGACGCATCTTTTTTCCTCTAAAAAGAGGCTGAAAATCTGGGTGCGTCTTATACATCGAATACAGCATTTTTTGCCTCCTGAAAACCCGCCCCTTCACCAAAATGGCCATGCGCGTACCCTGAGGGACCCTTCTAGAGAGCTCCTGGGGGCTGGGGAGGGCAGAAATGAGCAAAAAACAGGGCGTTTTTGCCCCCCGGCCCCCAGCAGCACTCTATAAGCCTCCATAAGGCTATGTGTGCTATTTTTTGACCAAAAAATGGCCCGTTTTCACAAAAAAACCATTTTTCCTCATTTTGCCCCCCCAGGAGCACTCTGCAAGCCCCCCCCCCCGAAGGCTCTTCATGCCTTTTATTTGAAAAAAAAATGGGCCCATTTTCACGAAAAACGGGCCGTTTGGGGGAGGTTTGCACAGTGCAAAAGGGTTTTTTTTCCTTTTGGAAAGCTGTTTAGTTAGAGTGGCTCATGAGAATTACATTGGTCAAGTACTGTACCTGCAGAAACAAAGATTTGTTCCAAAGCTGGTCAGAGATTTCCTTCTCCAGCACATGGGTAAATACACCTGGAAACATCTGCCTACCTACCTACCTACTCTCTCTCTCTCGCTCCTTACCTATTTACTGTATTTCTCTCTCTCTCTATTTCTCTCTCTATTTTTCTCTCTCTATCCCTCTACCTACCTACCTATCTACACACACTCTCTCTCTACCTACCTACTATATTTCTCTCTCTCTCCCCTCTCTCTACCTATCTACCTACTTTCTCTCTTTCCCCCTACCTACCTACTGTATTTCTCTCTTTGTCTCTTTTTCTCTCTTTATCCCTCTACCTACTTATCTACCTACTGTATTTCTCTCTCTCTCTCTCTTTTTCTCTCTCTCTCTCTCTCCCTTTATCTATCTACCTACCTAACTACACACTCTGTCTCCCTCCCTCCCTACTGTATTTCTCTCTCTCTCCCTCTCCCCTTACCTACCTACCTACCTACCTACCTACCTACCTACCTACCTACCTACCATCTCTCCCTCCCTCCCTCCCTACCTACTGTATTTCTCTCTCTTTCTCTTCCTCTCTATCCCTCTATCTACCTACTTACTTTTTAAAAAAAGTTGCCTCTTCAAAACCTGGGTGCGTCTTATACTCCAAAAAATATGGTAAGTTGTCTGTCCTTCATCTGAACCAAATAATAAAGCAAGCAAATTTAAAATTGCACCTTCAATCATCAACTTCTATCAATTCATTGATCTGTTTTTAGCAAGTTCATGGATGACATCAAAATGTTTTCTCCTCTCTAACAGTTTTCACTGGGACGTCTGAAAGCTGCTGAATGTTTTCAGTCTGGCACATTTTTCATTTGTTGTGAAAAAACATGTCATGGATAAAAATGAGCCCATTTGTCATTACTCTAGTCAACTTTATATCCTTTGCCTTCCAGCATTGGTGGATTACTTTTTTCATGTTAACAGAGTTAAGCTGGGCAATTTATTTTGAACCTGCTGCTTTTATCAGAATGCTGAAATATTACAATATTTTAAGTTTGTCTGGAAGGGGATTAGGAAGCTAGTGGCAGTGATAGGCAGAGACAGCCCTTTCTCCTTTTCAATATATGGGGGAACAATGCCATATCTCGGCAACTCCGGGAAAGAAATGGCAGCTGTCAGGAGCTTGGCTGAAATCCACAGCCTACAGCCCTGAAAGAAAAACAAAAAAAGGGAGAATGTAACCTATGAATACACATCTAATCAGTGAATAGAAAAAGAAACGGAATCATGATAAATCAATGTTTCTCCATCTCAGCAATCTTTCATATGTGGGGACTTCAACTCCCAGAATTCCCCAGATGCAGTTCTGGCTAGGGAATACTGGGAATTGAAGTCCACATATCTGAATGTGTTGAAATTGAGAAATTGTGATAAATGAATAATGAAACAAAGGAAGCCTCTGAAAATAAAAGCAAACCAGATGTTGCTCTTACTTCTTTATCTTATTCTACTTATTTTTCCCTCCAGTGCCCCATCATTTAGTGTGCAGGCCTCAAGGTAGGGCCTATCTTATATTTTTTTGCTTAGGTGCAGCTCTTCTCTGTGGCATTGGGCATCCCCTTTTAACTTTTGTGAGTTGTTTTGAGAGCCTGCCTTGACTGGAAAATATGGGGGAGAGCTACATCTGTCATAAGGGCTCTCTTGCTGGAGGGAGGGAGGGAGGAACGAGGTCCATGCAGGGCCTTGTAGTGCAAATCCAATATGCTATTAGTTTGTCAGGCTCAGCCAAGTGAAATAACAAGCAGCTGGCTGGAGCTGCCAGATTGAAATGGAAAACTGTTGCCCCTTAACAGAAGATTTCCTCAGAGAAAATGAAGCAGGAGGGCTAACAACAGACCTGGTTATTCATGAGTAATGTCATGGGGAGGTCAATGGAGGGCCCATGCTTAAAACTCTCTGCCACTTTCAGGAAATTCAGCCTGACTTCTGAAGGTACCAAAGCAAAATCCTGCATCAAATCTGGAGGCATAAAGTCACCTAACCGACCACAAAGGCCAATCACATAGGTCTTTGGCACATAGCCCTCTGCTCTGTTGGCAGGGCCAGGCTCCCTCCTCAAAACATGAACCAACACTTTAGAGGCCTCTTGCCTAATCTACTCCAAGAAATGCCTTTTGGGGGATAAAGCAAGGCCTCCTTCATGTAACTTATATCTTTGCAGACCAATTGTAATTTTTAATATGACCAAAAGGGGAAATGATCAGATATGTGTGACAGTGGTGGGTCCCTACCGGTTCGGCCCCGCTCGGCCGAACTGGTAGTGGTTTGGCGGCCTGGGTCACTGTAACTGGCATTGACCCAGGCCCACGAACCGGTTATCCTGGCAGCACCATGGGTTTCACCATCTTGTTTTTTGGTTCTGTGCATGTACAGAAACAAATTAATTTTAATTAATGAAAATGAATGCACCTCTTTTCAGAGGAAGTATTTTTAATGTAAATCTTATGTTGAACAATTCCAAACATATTTAATGAAGCTATAATAATGGTAGAAGTCATTGAATTTGTTACTACAAAAATATAAAGAGTTGAGCTGTTGCATATTATTGGAGATATATACATTCATACATACATATATGTATGTATGTAACATACATGTATATGTGTATGTATGTGTGTATATGTATGTATATATGTATATGTGGTATATATGTATATGTGGTATATATGTATATATATATATGTGGTATATATGTATATGTACATTATTGGAGATATATGCATTCATACATACCCGTATCTGCCGGCGTATAAGATGACTTTTTTGCCCTGAAAAACATGCCTCCAAGTGGGGGGGTCGTCTTATACGCCGTGTCATCCGCGAGGTCCCCTTCTTACAAGTCTACGCGCGATGGTATCCTCTTTCCCCCCTGTCTCTTTCTCCTCCATGCAAGTCTCTCTCGCGCGCGATGGTTTCCTCTTTCCCCCTGTCTCTTTCTCCTCCATGCAAGTCTCTCTCGCGCGATGGTTTCCTCTTTCCACTCTATGCAAGTCTCTCTCACGCGATGGTTTCCTCTTTCTCCTCCATGCAAGTCTCTCTCGCGCGATGGTTTCCTCTTTCCCCCTGTCTCTTTCTCCTCCATGCAAGTCTCTCTCGCGCGCGATGGTTTCCTCTTTCCCCTCCATGCAAGTCTCTCTCTCACGCGATGGTTTCCTCTTTCCCCCTGTCTCTTTCTCCTCCATGCAAGTCTCTCTCTCGCGCGATGGTTTCCTCTTTCCCCCTGTCTCTTTCTCCTCCATGCAAGTCTCTCTCGCGCGTGATGGTTTCCTCTTTCCCCCTGTCTCTTTCTCCTCCGCGCAAGTCTCTCTCGCGCGCAATGGTTTCCTCTTTCCCCTCTATGCAAGTCTCTCTCTCGCGAGATGGTTTCCTCTTCCCCCTGTCTCTTTCTCCTCCATGCAAGTCTCTCTCTCGCGCGATGGTTTCCTCTTTCCCCCTGTCTCTTTCTCCTCCATGCAAGGCTCTCTCGCGCGCGATGGTTTCCTCTTTCCCCCTGTCTCTTTCTCCCCCACGCAAGTCTCTCTCGCGCGCGATGGTTTCCTCTTTCCCCTCTATGAAAGTCTCTCTCTCACGCGATGGTTTCCTCTTTCCCCCTGTCTCTTTCTCCTCCATGCAAGTCTCTCTCGCGCGATGGTTTCCTCTTTCTCCTCCATGCAAGTCTCTCTCTCGCGATGGTTTCCTCTTTCCCCCTGTCTCTTTCTCCTCCATGCAAGTCTCTCTCGCGCACGATGGTTTCCTCTTTCCCCCTGTCTCTTTCTCCTCCATGCAAGTCTCTCTCGCGCGATGGTTTCCTCTTTCCCCTCTATGCAAGTCTCTCTCGCGCGATGGTTTCCTCTTTCTCCTCCATGCAAGTCTCTCTCGCGCGATGGTTTCCTCTTTCCCCCTGTCTCTTTCTTCTCCATGCAAGTCTCTCTCGCGCGCGATGGTTTCCTCTTTCCCCCTGTCTCTTTCTCCTCCATGCAAGTCTCTCTCGCGCGTGATGGTTTCCTCTTTCCCCCTGTCTCTTTCTCCTCCGCGCAAGTCTCTCTCGCGCGCGATGGTTTCCTCTTTCCCCTCTATGCAAGTCTCTCTCTCGCGCGATGGTTTCCTCTTTCCCCCTGTCTCTTTCTCCTCCATGCAAGTCTCTCTCGCGCGATGGTTTCCTCTTTCCCCTCTATGCAAGTCTCTCTCGCGCGATGGTTTCCTCTTTCTCCTCCATGCAAGTCTCTCTCGTGCGATGGTTTCCTCTTTCCCCCTGTCTCTTTCCCCTCCATGCAAGTCTCTCTCGCGCGCGATGGTTTCCTCTTTCCCCCTGTCTCTTTCTCCTCCATGCAAGTCTCTCTCGCGCGTGATGGTTTCCTCTTTCCCCCTGTCTCTTTCTCCTCCGCGCAAGTCTCTCTCGCGCGCGATGGTTTCCTCTTTCCCCTCTATGCAAGTCTCTCTCTCGCGCGATGGTTTCCTCTTTCCCCTCTATGCAAGTCTCTCTCACGCGCGATGGTTTCCTCTTTCCCCCTGTCTCTTTCTCCTCCATGCAAGTCTCTCTCGCGCGCGATGGTTTCCTCTTTCCCCTCCATGCAAGTCTCTCTCTCGCGCGATGGTTTCCTCTTTCCCCCTGTCTCTTTCTCCTCCATGCAAGTCTCTCTCGCGCGCGATGGTTTCCTCTTTCCCCCTGTCTCTTTCTCCTCCATGCAAGTCTCTCTCGCGTGATGGTTTCCTCTTTCCCCCTGTCTCTTTCTCCTCCGTGCAAGTCTCTCTCTCGCGCGATGGTTTCCTCTTTTCCCGTCTCTTTCTCCTCCTTGCAAGTCTCTCTCGCGCACGATGGTTTCCTCTTTCCCCCTGTCTCTTTCTCCTCCATGCAAGTCTCTCTCGCGTGATGGTTTCCTCTTTCCCCCTGTCTCTTTCTCCTCCATGCAAGTCTCTCTCGCGCGTGATGGTTTCCTCTTTTCCCGTCTCTTTCTCCTCCTTGCAAGTCTCTCTCGCGCACGATGGTTTCCTCTTTCCCCCTGTCTCTTTCTCCTCCATGCAAGTCTCTTTCGCGCGTGATGGTTTCCTCTTTCCCCCTGTCTCTTTCTCCTCCATGCAAGTCTCTCTCGCGTGATGGTTTCCTCTTCCCCCCCTGTCTCTTTCTCCTCTGCGCAAGACTTGCATGGAGAGAGAGACTTGCACGGAAAGAGACAGGGGGGAAGGAGGAAACCATCGCGCAAGAGGGGAAAGAGACAGGGGGGGAGGAGGAAACCATCCGCAGCCACGCAGAGACTTGCCGCTTTTCCATGCGTGCAATTACAAGGCAAGTTTCCACCGCTGGTCTGAAGTGCAGTGACAGTGACAGAGAGAGAGAGAGGCCCAGAGCGAGAGAGAGAGACGGAGGGAGGGAATCAGAGTCTGTCAGGTACACACAGGGAGGGAGAAACAGGGAGGGAGGGAGGGAAGGTGACAAAGAGCCACAGAGACATTGTGTGTGGAAGGTGTGCGGAAGAGGGGGTAGTCTTATACAGCGAGTATATAACAAACTCTATATTTTGAGTGGAAATGATGGGGGGTCGTCTTATACGCCCAGTCGTCTTATACGCCGGCAAATACGGTACATATATGTATGTAACATATAAATGTATATCTATTTATATGTATATATGTGTATGGTATATATGTATGTGGTATATATGTATATGGTATATATGTATGTGGTATATATGTATGTATATGAGTATATGTGGTGTGTGTGTGTGTAAATATACAATATATATTTGTGTAAACATACCCAGTAAGGGTATGGCTAGCTGATGAGAGCTAAATAGCTTGAAATAGATCTATACTAGTCTTCCTTATTTATTTATCAGCACAAAAACGTAGCATTCATTTATATATATACTACCTGTACCCACCACACGTTGCTGTGGCCAAGTTTGGTTAAATGAAAAGGTTTTCCCTCATAGACCCTCTCAGCGACTCCCTTCCTTCTCTGCCTCAGTTTCCCCTTTCTCTCCCTCCCCTCCCTCTGTTACTCTACCCACCTACCTACCTACCTACCTACCTACCTACCTACCTACCTACCTACCTACCTACTGTATTTCTCCCCCAGTTCTCTCTACCCCTCTAACTACCTACCTACCAGCCCCGGTTGCTTGTGTTGGTGGTGGAGTTTTTGGCGGTGGAGGAGAGGCTGCTGATTTGGCAGCGGCTTTGGGGGGGGAAGTTGGTGGAGGGAGCAGTGGCAGAGGAGAGGCCATTGATTCAGCAGCGGCATAGTGGGGGGGAAGTTGGTGGAGGGAGCAGCGGCGAAAGAGAGGCCATTGATTCGGCAGCGGCCTTGGGGGGGGCGAATTGGCAGTGCGGGTGGCGGAGGAGGAGAGAGGCCATTGATTCGGCAGCGGCCTTGGGGGGGGAATTGGCAGTGCGGGTGGCTGAGGAGGCAACCATCGCGGATATGACGCAAACTGCTCCACTGCTCGTGCAAGTGACGTGAGCTGAAAAGCGGCCAGGTGGAAGGGGAGGGAGGGCAAGTGAGCCTGTAAGGGAAAGACACAGAAGAGCTGCAGTTTTACATTTGTGTGGTGTGTACCTGGCACCAGTGTGCCATCCACACAATCTGTGCGTATGATTGGTGCTGCGTTGTAAGGAACGTTGTGTGAAAATTTGGTGGTGATTGGTGCAATAGTTTCTGAGATTAGCTGTTTTGAACAAACTCATAGTTAACTTTTTATTTATATAGATATATGTTTATGTTTGTGCTGATAAATAAATAAACAAGGGAGACTAGTATAGATCTATTTCAAGCTATTTAGCTCTCATCAGCTAGACATACCCTTACTGGGATTTGAACCGGGGCTGGAGGAGGTTCTCCTCCTGATCAGTATATATATCACTATATATATCAGTGTTTATGTAAGAGCACCTGGTATGCCCAAATATGGGGGTAGGGAGGATACCAGGGCATACAAGGTGCTCTGACATAAATACTGACTTATTTCCCTGGTTCAGCTGATAAGGGAGTAAAGCTTGTGGCATAATGGTTAAGGCAATTGCCTGACATGTTAATAGCCCGAGTTTGAATCCCAGTAAGGGTATGGCTAGCTGATGAGAGCTAAATAGCTCAAAATCGATCTTACCCCTTATTTTCCCATTATTCCATCTGTATATAATAACCAAAATCTATTTGTATATTATAACCAATGTAACATGCATGCCTTCACTTGTTGTTCTTCTGTTTCAAATTTCAATAAAAGTTTATACATTTTATCAATGACATGTACATCATTTGTACTTAATTCTATTTTAAACTCAGTCTTACAATATTCAAAATCATAACTTTTTGTGTGTACTTTATCTCATCTAACTTTATTTCATCTAACTCTAGATGAGAATACCACAGGCAAGTAACCCTAAGACACCAATGTTTCTCTTTGAATTTTGAATTTGAATTTTATTACATTTATATACCGCCCTATCACCCCGAGGGGACTCAGGGCGGTGCACAGGAGATAATAAAACAATAGCAAAAATACAATAGAAATATTAAAAATAGATTAAATTTAAAACCTGTGCTAAAATTACAATTAAGAACCCTTGCTAAAATCCCATTTAAAATTATGCCAGGCTGGCCACATAAAATAAGTGTGTTTTTTAATGCCCGGCGGAAGAGGCGCAGGTCCGTGATTGTATGGAGGTCGGGGAGCAGGTCATTCCAGAGGGCGGGAGCTGCCACAGAGAAGACTCTCCCTCTGGGAGTCGCCAGCCGGCATTGTCTGGCAGACGGTACCCTGAGGAGGCCCTCCCTGTGGGAGCGGACAGGTCGAAGGGAGGTATGTGGTAGGAGGCGGTCGCGCAAGTAGCCAGGTCCTATGCCATGAGGGCATAGGACCTATGCCAATAGGTCCTATTTATTTTGTACTCCTGTTGACAAAATTCTAGTATCTCATTAGTTAGACATTTGTGGCTGCCTATTATTTCTTATTTATAAAGGAAAAGGAAACAGAAAAACCACTTTTGTTGGATGTGATGCCATTTCCAAAGTTTAAAAATGTAGCATCTATAAAATACACAGGGTGAGCATATCTTCACAAGAAAAAATGACAACTAAAACAGATAAGAACAAAATATCAATCACACAATCCTTCCATATTTTTCTATGGTTTGATGATCTGTGTTGAATCCAAACCAAGAAGGCAGTTCTTCTATTATTATTCTTTTCAGATAACTTGAGTCACATCCTCTTATATATAAATTAATCACCTTAAGCATTCCCTGCTTTGAAGAATATTGCTGTTATGAAATATTTCTGCACTTTGATTTTCATACATCTTGTAGTAATATTGTCTGCATTACTTCAGCACTCAAAGTTACTCAGTCTATGATGGGAACACTGCCTGAAAGAAACAAAGAAAATACCAGAATAAATTATATTTCCTCACAACCATTCCTCATTTTGCCTGTGTTTATTTCCCCTGATCAACCTTCAACCATTTGATAGTTCATTCTTATGTTATACAGGTAGTCCTGAACTTACAATAATTCATATAGTGACCATTCAAAGTTGCAACAGCACTGAAAAATGACACGACTATTTTTCACATCTACAGCCATTTCAGCATCCCCATGGTCACATGATCAAAATTCGGCCACTTGGCAACTGGCTCATATCTATGACTGCGGCAGGGTCATGTGATCAACTTTTGCGACCTTCTTATAATGAAAGTCAATGGGGAAGCCAGATTCACTTAACAACTTTAAAACGCTCCATGGCTCAGGACCTAGCTATCTGCGGGATCGGATCCTGCCCCATACATCCTCACGGCCGATCCGCTCCCACAGAGAGGGACTTCTCCGGGTGCCGTCCACTAGACTGTGTCAGCGGGCGACGCCCAGGGGAAGGGCCTTCTCTGTGGCGGGCCCAGCCCTCTGGAACGACCTTCCCCCCGACATTAGAACAACTACGGACCTCCGCTCCTTCCGTCGAAAACTGAAAACACACTTTTTCTGTCTGGCCGGCCTTGGTTAGTCTCTACCTCTGGGGTGTTTAGGGAATTTAGTTTTAATGGGGTTTTTAGCGCAGGGACGATCAATTTAATCTGCTTTTATTTATTGTATTTATTGTTTGTATATATTTTTTATATGTTTTAATTTCCCTGTTCACCGCTCCGAGTCCCCTTGGGGAGAGGACGCGGTATACAAAATTAAATATTATTATTATTATTATTATTATTAACTAATTTAACAATTGCAGTGATTCAGTTACCAACTGTAGCAAGAAAAATCATACAATGGAGCAAAATTCGCTTAATAAATGTTTTGCTTAGCAACAGAAAGTTTGGGGCACAGTTGTGGTCATAAGTCAAGGACTACCTGTATCACATTCTCCCATTATCTCCAACAAGAATACTAATGGAAAGTATGGCATAGTGCAATCAGAAGTGCATCAGTTTCAGGAATCTTTCCTTTTCCTTTTCCTTTCCTTCCCCTTCCCTTTCCCCTTCCCTTTCCTTCATTTGTGCTGTTGCGTATTGGTCATGTCATAAACCGTTCCATGTAGTACTGTAATTATAATGACACACTATTTGTGGTAAAAACATTTTGCAAAGCTTGCAACTGATGGTATTATCTTTTATACAATTCCATGAACAATCCAATTTCTCTTCCCTCCAGGATTTTTAACTTGATCAAAGGCAACAGGAAATCTTGTTCTTCATGAGATGAAATCACTTTCTATGGTATTTGATCCAGGTATTATGGTAAATGAGGAAGTTTAAGTGATTAAGTGAGGAAAGCTAAGGCTCGCAATGAAGAAAGGCTTGCCAAAAAAGTAAAAAATAACAAAAAAAGCTTCTTCCAACATGTTAAAAATAAGAAAAAAGTTAAGGAAACAATTGGTCCACTGCTGGGAGAAAATGGCAAGAAGATGATAAGCAACAGGGAGAAAGCAGAACTATTTAACTCTTTTTTTGCATCTGTCTTTACACAAAGGGATAAAACAGTCCAATCAATCAAAAACAGCACCACAAATATCAGATTAGGAACACAAGTTGAAATAGGGAAGAAAATGGTAAGTGAGCACCTGTCTGCCCTGGACGAGTTCAAATCACCAGGACCGGATGGATTACACCCCAGGGTTCTGAAGGAACTGGCAGATGAGATCTCAGAACCACTGAACTATATCTTTCAGAGATCCTGGAGCACCGGGGAACTGCCAGAAGACTGGAAAAGAGCAGATGTGGTTCCCATCTTCAAAAAAGGAAAAAAAACAGATCCAGGAAACTATAGACCCATCAGCCTGACCTCAATACCAGGAAAGATTCTGGAAAAGATAATTAAACAACAAATAAGTGAACACCTAGAAGCAAACAAAGTAATAGCCAAAAGCCAACATGGGTTTGTCAAAAACAGGTCATGCCAGACGAATCTAATTGCATTCTTTGACAAAGTAACAAAATCAGTGGACCAGAGGAATGCTGTTGATATAATTTACCTGGACTTCAGTAAGGCATTTGATAAAGTAGACCATAACCTACTATTAGATAAAGTAGAAAATTGTGGGTTAGACAGCATCACCACCAAATGGATTCGCAACTGGCTGACCAACCGCACTCAACGTGTAGTCCTCAATGGAACTGCATCTACATGGAAGGAAGTATGCAGTGGAGTCCCCCAAGGCTCTGTTTTAGGCCCAGTACTCTTTAACATCTTTATCAACGATTTGGATGAGGGGATAAATGGGGAACTCATCAAATTCGCAGACGACACCAAGCTGGCAGGAATAGCCAACACTCCAGAAGATAGGCTTAAGATACAGAAGGATCTAGACAAACTTGAACATTGGGCACTGTCTAATAAAATGAAATTCAATTGTGAAAAAAGTAAGGTCCTACATATAGGCAAGAAAAACCAAATGCACAAGTACAATATAGGTGGTACCTTGCTCAATAGTAGCAACTGTGAGAGGGATCTTGGAATCCTAGTGGACAACCATTTAAATATGAGCCAGCAGTGTGCAGCAGCTGCTAAAAAAGCCAACACAGTTCTAGGCTGCATCAACAGAGGGATAGAATCTAGATCGCGTGAAGTGTTAATGCCACTGTATAGTGCCTTAGTAAGGCCACACTTGGAATACTGCATACAGTTTTGGTCGCCACGATGTAGAAAAGATGTGGAGACTCTGGAAAGAGTGCAAAGAAGAGCAACCTAGATGTTTAGAGGACTGGAGACTAAGACATATGAAGAACGGCTGCAGGAGCTGGGTATGTCTAGTTTGATGAAGAGAAGGACCAGGGGAGACATGATAGCAGTGTTCCGATATCTCAGAGGGTGCCACAAAGAAGAGGGAGTCAAACTTTTCTCCAAGGCACCTGGCGGCAGAACAAGGAGCAATGGGTGGAAACTAACCAAGGAGAGAAGCAACTTAGAACTAAGGAGAAATTTCCTAACAGTAAGAACAATTAACCTCTGGAACAGCTTGCCTCCAGCAGTTGTGAATGCCCCATCCCTGGAAGTCTTTAAAAAGATGTTAGACAGCCATTTGTCTGAAATGGTATAAGGTTCCTGCCCACGCAGGGGGTT
Source organism: Rhabdophis nuchalis (assembly GCA_039707465.1). Taxonomy (NCBI): domain Eukaryota; kingdom Metazoa; phylum Chordata; class Lepidosauria; order Squamata; family Natricidae; genus Rhabdophis; species Rhabdophis nuchalis. The sequence continues at coordinate 26,060,594 of CM077647.1, read as the reverse complement.
GGACTAGAAGACCTACAAGGTCCCTTCCAACTCTGCTATTGTATTGTATTGTATTGTATTGATCCCCAGCTTTGGAAAGTTCTGAGTAAGTGATAGTTTCTGTCTTCAAAGTTGATGAAGGGAATCTTGCATTCACTTTTGACCTAATCATGCCTATTGCTAAGAAGTGGATCCTGACATATTTCAAGGCCAGGATCTCCAAACAGTACTTATCCATACTTTCTTTATGTAGGTCATATTTCTTTGGACACAACCAAGATCGTTATTTATGTATGTGATTACACATTCTCCAAAATAAATTCTCATTCGTTTTTTCTGCTGCAAGTCCAGCTTAATTAAAATCGTTTCTCAGAAACAATATACTCTATATACTCTATATATTAAATGCTGAAGAGACAAAGCCACAGGAGACTCTTATTTCCTGCAAGTTCAGCTTATGCATTACTTAGAAGCAGCTAAGCAACTAAGAAATTTGCAAGATATCACCCATCTCAATTTACCAAGACTAATTCTTATTCCTCCAAATCTTTATTTAAATATTCTCTCTGCATAAACACAAACTACAGATTTAGATCAGAGATGGACAACTTTAGTCAAAGGCCCATGCCAATAATTCTCAACCTCGGCAACTTAAATGGGGATGTCCTAAAGGTGCTTTTTTCAGAAGGCAACTGGACTTGTTTTTTTCTTTGAAGATATTTCACTTCTCACCCAAGAAGCTTCTTTAGCTCTGACAGGTTAGTGGGGAATGGAAGCATTTATATTCCTTGCAGACAGCTGGTTATTTGCATTCTTTTAGAAGGTCACTGAAGCACTTGGAGGTTGATTTGTGTCCTCAGGATCACCTGAATAGTGCTCCTGGTTCCTGTAGTCTGCAATTCCCTTCCCCCCTCTGGAAATCCATTCCTACTCCCACACCATTCAAGGGGTGTTCATCCCAAATTGCATAGCTAAACATCTGTAGAGATTCTCAGTCACCCAGGTCAAAGGTGCTTTTTCTTCCATCCCCCACTATCCTATCAGAGCTGAAGAAGCTACTTGGATGAGAAGCGAAATTTCCTCAAAAGAAAAAAAACAAGAAAGTCCTGTTGCCTCATGAATCTCTACAGACTTTTAAACAGGGGAGCATTCAACTCCGAGAATTCCCCAGCCAGCTTTGTTGTAGCTTGGCTAGCTGAGGAATTCTAGATGTTGAAGCCCACATTTTTTTCAAGTTGCCAATGTTGAGAAACACTGGCCTAAAAGGTTTTTAAAAAATAAATATGTTTAACTGTATTTCAATGTAATATGCAGAAGAAAAAAATGTGACAGAGAAATAAAGAGAAAATAAAGAAAATTTGGCCCTTACTTAACAATTGGTTCCTTAGTGACTATTCAAATTTACAACAGACCCCTCCCTCCCTCCCTCCCTCCCTCCCTCCCTCAAAAAGCTAACTTAGAACCTGGTCCCAGAGTTCCAATCGCAGCTTCCGTCTTTTCAGTCACATGACTGCATTTTAGATGCTTGGCAACCTGCTCGCCTTTATGGCCAGTTGAAGTGTTCTGTGGTCAGGTGACTTAAGCTTATGACCTTTTTTTAAAAAACAAGTTTCCAGGCTTTGGGCCTGGTTTCTATCAAAAATATTTCCCATGAATGGCTTTGCTTAAAGTCATGGTATTCACTTAAATGATTACTGCAAAAAACATGTTGTAAAATAAGATCGGTCACATGGATGCCTGGAATTACAACTATCATGACTTATGATAGAAATTCCAGGCTGAATTACACTCATAAAGTGAAAAGGGGTGAGTTCCGGCAAGCACTACTAATGGTTTGCTCGTGTGCACGCTTCGCTCGTGTGTGTGTGTGTGCGTGCAGTGCAATAAAATTGTTCTGCACATGTGCAGAACTGAAAAACAAGATGACAACACCAACAGCGCCACCCAGGGAACCAGTTTGGGGGCATGGCAGGCCTGGCTCACTGCCAGTTCTAGCGACCCAGGCCGCCAAACCACTACTGGTTCAACCGAACCGGTCCAAACTGGTAGGAACCCACCATTGTAAAATGAGGAGTTTTTGTTTTCATGTTTATTGCTCTTTCTTTCTGAATATTAAAGAAAATAAATTATTTGTAAAATGGGCCCTTGACAAATTGAAGTTGTTCACCTCTGAGGTAATGATTTTTTTAAGGTCTGTGGGGTATAATTTATTGATGTTGCAACTTATGCCAATGTGGGTAAGACCCAAGCAAGTGGTTGGTAGTTCAGAGCCAAGAGTAGAACAAGATTCCTGTCTTCTTTCATATCTCTTTATCTCACTGGTCTTTTCTTCTTAGAGAAAAATGGAAGAGACAGCAGAGAGTCAAGCTTAGTATCCTCAGGGCTTTTGAAATTAAATCAAAGACTGTAAGAAATGAAGTGAAGAATTGCTTGTGGCCCCAAGGCTCCAGGCTGCCTGCCCACTTGGAGGGCAGGAAATAAAATTGTAGATTGGAGAAAAATGTTGCAGTTAAATAGCGCTACTGTTTTTCTTTTCTTGTGCCAAATTCTGTATTTTAAAAATAAGTTTTCTAAAATGGGAGGAAATATGCTGCCCCAAATGAAAGGAGTAAATAGGTAATTAGAAATATGGTAGTTTGCAGTAACAGAGTTTCTATTACTAAATTTAATGTTTTGTTTAACTATTAAACCAAATAGGACATTTCAGCAGCACGACTGGTAAAAAACCATGACTGGTTTTAGCAAAAGATTGCTAAAACAGATTAATATAATCTGAATGTAGATGATAAAGATAAATTATAGATAGATAGATAGATAGATAGATAGATAGATAGATAGATAGATAGATAGATAGATAGATAGAGATAGACAGACAGACAGACAGACAGACAGGTGATAGACAGACATAGAAAGGCAGAAATAGATAATATAAGGGAGGGAGAGGGAGAAATACAGTAGGTAGGTAGGAGAGAGGGAGAAATATAGTAGGTAGGTAGGTACACACAGATTGGTTGGCCATTTAACCAGACTGGGCCACAGCAACACGTGGCTGGGTACAGCTGGTCTTTATAATAGTTTATGAATGGGTTGGTGTGATCAAAATGCTTTAAGAACAGTTAGCAATATCTTAATTTCTAAAATATCATATCATATTTCCTTAACATGTTATTATGCTTATATAATAAATCTGGTTAATTAAAAAAGGAAAGAAAAAAAAATACAGTAAGCTTCTTCAACATGCACTAAAATAACCTTTGATAGACTGGTATAAAATGGAATTTGAGGAAACTCCACAACTGTAGAAAATATGCTTGATAAATTCTGGAAAGCTTTTAAAGAAATCAGAGATTGGTACACGATGAAGCATTATTTCAACCCCAGGACGGATTTAAAAATGTAAAATTTTCACAAACGCTTGACTCCCAGGCCTCCAACAGAACTGCAGCTGAGGAAAAATAAAGCAGTCACCTTCTGAAGAATGAAGTGAGTTGACAGAGGCCATTCAGTCCAAAATGAAAGGGGTTGCAAGCAATTAGCTCTCCCACTGCTTCAATTTTTCTCAAAATCATTTAGTTAACAAATTGTAGAAAACATGCAGAAGTGGAATAAGCTAACAACCCTGGCCTTTAATCTCTGGGGGAATAGGTTCTAATGCTGATTGGCTAATGAGGGAACATAAAACAAAGAGGTTTCCAACCAGTTTCTAAAGACTGTCCTTAAAGATTCGCAGAACTGGTGTAATGGTGAGCTAGTTGCGGAAGGCATAGTATTGTGGCTGTATCTGAACTCTTGGGATGAAACCATTTTTCTCATTGTAGTTACTATATTTCTATGTTTAACATTTGCTAGCTAAATGGAACAACTTTTTCCATAAAGGAAGAAAGAGTAAATATTGTTATGAATGTATATTGGAAAAGGGTGGTTGGTTTTTTGTTTTATTTTAAAATCAAGCATGATAGTTTTTCTGAAATGGTTCATTTCTCCTCTTTTTAAAGCCAAGAGGCCATTGATTAGTTTAAACCAGGAGCCTTCTTTAGTTTACTTTGTTATCATTGCACATTGCACAAAATGCCGTCTTCAGTGTCCTTTAGAACAATAAAAATAAAAACACAATCATACACCCTTTACATTCTATATAATTGAAATTGAAAACCCAATATTGCACTATACAGTAGAATTCAATATAGTTACTGTCCTGGGATATAAGCTGTTTTCAGCCTATTTGTCTTGTTTTTATTATCCTGTACCATCTGCGAGATGGTAATAGTTCAAAAAAAGGGTGCCCAGGATGAGATGGATCTTTAAGAATGTTTTGAACTTTCTTAAAGCAGCAGGAGCTATAAAACTGTTCCAAAGAGGGGAGAGAGTAACCAATGATCCTCTAGGCATATTGATATTGATCCTCTGGAATGCTGTCCTATCCTGTCCAATTGGCAAACCATACACAGGTGCAGTAAGTTAAATGGTGCAGCGGTAGAAAGCCACCAGCAGTTTTTCCTTCAGTTTTTGTTTCCTGAGGAGTCTTAGATAGTATAATCTGCTGACAATGTGAGTGCCCCAGGTCAGATCCTCTTTTGTAATAACACCCAGAAATTTAAAAGTGGCCACTTGCTCCACTCAGTCCCAATTGATACGTAAGGGCTGGATGTCTGATTTATTCCTTCTATGGTCCACTATAAGATCTTTGGTCTTATTTGTGTTAAAGACCAAGCTATTGTCTCCACACCATGAAAGCAATCGGTCCACCTTATCTCGATAGGCACACTCATCCCCCCCTGGAGATTAGCTCCACCACTTAAATCAGGTTTAGCTAGTTCTGCTATCATTTTCTAAAATATAGATTGATCTTACCAATTCCTTTCAAGTGAACCATGGTGTGTCATTTAGAAGGCATTCCATATGCACGTTGCAACATACAGGGCTTTAGAGTTGCATAAATGTAGATTTTTTTTTGCCTTAAGTGTTTACAATGTAATGTTCATAGTTGTAAAGGATATCTCTCTGATTTTTTATGGCCAGGGAGCGTTACTGTAATTTTGGCAGCTGGTTTTTGGGTACCATAGCTTCCACTGTGGCTTAGCCAGAGCAAAGGCCCAAAAGTCAGGCAAGGCATGGAGAATTGCCTTTGAATACATTTACGCTCACAGACTTTTATATTTGGGTTATAAATTGTTTTAACTGCCCACCTCTTATTTTACAAGCTGTCCATTAGATCTTCAGGAAAATCCTCAAAGTCCCTTGGAAGCCACTAGAGCAGAGGCCCCCAACCTTTGCAACTTTAAGTCTGAAGGACTGCAGCTCCCAGAATTCTCCAGCCAGCTTTGCTGGCTGGAGAAGTCTGGGAGCTGAAGTCCTTCAGACTTAAAGTTGCAAAAGTTGGGGACCTCTGCACTAGAGCTCATTGGTCACCTGGAATAGGCCTAATATCCCCCACATTCCAGACTACCCCATAGCTCTGATGTTGACTGGAACTCTACCATCCAAATCCTAAGCAGGTTTGACCATGCTTAGTTTCTCAATTCAGGTAAGGTGATCCACTCTGAGGTCTAAATAGCGTAAACATCGTGAAATAGTAAAATTGGACATTTGAATGAATAATTACAAAAAGGGAAGCAAATGTACTTTTAAAGGGCTTTCTTTCCCAAAGGCTGCCCAATGCTTGGGATTACATCATGAATGCCCTGTCATTTTAATATAATATCTTCCTATTTTGCTTTGGCTTCACAAACCTATTTTGTTTTTCCTATTGATATCTCACAACCTCAGCATTCTCTAGAGTAGGGAACTATGATTTTGAATGGCAATATATTCCTGTGAAATATATACTTCTCAGAAAGTGAGTACTGCCATGGCATAAATTTGCATTGGAGAGGATCTGTTTGCATGCGCTGGTTCCAGCTTAATAATCTACCACCCATGAAAGATATGGCTTAAAGCAGGGGTCTCCAACCTTCTCACCTTTAAGACTTGTGGACTTCAATTCCCAGCCAGCAAGCTGAGGATTCTAGGAGTTGAAGTCTACAAGTCTTAAAGTTGACAAGGTTGGAGACCCGTGGCTTAAAGAATATCTGTTTTGGTCAGACTTCACACCAGGCACGGCAATAAATCTCAACACTTCAAACACTCAATGGTCTATTCAGGAACTTCCTTACGACTGAGGCTTCACAGATATGACACTGATAGTTAAATTGTTTTATTACAGAAAAAAGGTCATATAAGCACAAAAGATCTGATATATTCAGAGTACACAAATCAGTGTGCTCTCTCTCTCTCTCTCTCTCTCTCTCTCTCTCTCTCTCTCTCTCTCTCTCTCTCTCTCTCTCTCTCTCTCTCTCTCTCTCTCTCTCTCTCTCTCTCTCTCACGCACACACACACACACACCAGAAAGTGTAGGCCTTTTTATCCTTCCTTTTAAAGTCAGGAAGACTTTGATTTTAATTTCTTGATCATGAAATTTAGCGACATGAGCTCAGTGTTTACATGAAGATTCTGCTTGATTCTCTCCTCACTTGCTTCTAGTTTCTTAAAAGTAAAGGTAAAGGTTCCCCTCACACATATGTGCTAGTCGTTCCCAACTCTAGGGGGCAGTGCTCATCTCTATTTTAAAGCCAAAGAACCAGCACTGCCTGAAGACGTCTCCGTGGTCATGTGGCTGGCGTGACTAAATACCAAAGATGCATGGAACACTGTTACCTTCCTATTTTTCTACTTGCATTTTTACATGCTCGAACTGCTAGGATGGCAGAAGCTGGGGCAAGTAACAGGAGCTCACTTCGTTACACAGCACTAGGGATTTGAACCGGTGAACTGCCAACCTTTCTGATTGACAAGCTCAGCATCTTAGCTACTGAGCCGTCGCATCCCTTCTAGTTTCTTAAAGTTGTGTAAAAAATACTTTTTTCTATCAAAGAACTTGTAATAGAGATAGCTATGCATAGACATGTCATTTAGCCTAGGAAAGGTTTTTCCAAAAATTAAATTATGTTAAGAACTATATAAATTTGAGAAAGCGGTATTTAAATGCTTTGCCGAATAGGAAGATTTGAAAATATTTGCTAAGATTTGTTTCTTTTATTTATTTCTTACCTTTCTTTCTTTTTTTCTTTTTTTAAAGTCATTTTTTGGAAAGTACTTTTTAAAGAAAGGAATCTGGCAAATGAAAAGTAAAATCAAATTTACAGGTGCATAAATTTGTTATGTTTATTTTTCAACAATAATTGTATTCTACTTCTCTATGGTTAACTAACAGAGATAATGTTATGAGACATAATACATTGAATTTTAAACCCCTTATCTCAAGAGAGCCTTAGCCTCTTTTATCCAGCCTTCAGAGCCCCTTCCAATCACAAAAATGGGAAATTGTGGGCACAATTTCTAGTCATTTTGTTGAGGGGAATGTAACAATTGCATTCACACAATGCCCACTTAACCTGATTAATAAATTATCTCATATGAGTGGGCGGGCAGAGAATGTTGATATATTGAATTATAAATCAACAAATGAATTGAATATACATATTAGGCTAAGCAGCAAAAATACTAAGCCAGTCAAAGTTTAGCATGCTGTGGAATGAAGATGCTGAGGCCAAGTTAGATGTGTTTTAAGCCCAAGCACAGTTCTGTTGGCTGGAAACACTGTGGAACTTAATATTGTTCCTCTAAATGCCTCACCACCACCCAAACAAGAAACTCTCCCTGTAGCTGATATAACCCCATGCATTTTGGGTCATTCCCTCTCACCATTGTGTGTCCCATTCCCCAACAGGTTTAAGTGAGGACACCATTCAGCAAGAGTATACATATTCTTGCTATGATTTCACCAGCACCACATTTAACAGCATCAGAGCATGGTTTGCTGATACAAGGTCAAACATGTAATGCCAAAAAGGGCTCAGAGAGGAAAAGAGATATTTCTATGCACTAGCAAGAAGCTAGGACAAGAAAGGCTATATGATAAAGTATATAAGGCAGAGCTGGGTTGCTCCCAGTTCGGCCCGGATTGGGTGAACCGGTAGTAGCGGCAGCGAGAGTCTCCGCCCACACACCTGGATGGTGCTGTGCATGCAACTCCTACCCTCAAAACCATACACAGACGCTACACAGCACTGCACTCCAGAACAACTAGACACAAGAAAAAAATTTCCTGAATGCCATCGCTTTGCTAAACAAATAATTCCCACAACCCTGTCAAACCATTTACTAAGTCTGCATTACTCTTACTATTAATCTTCTCATCGTTCCTATCACCCCTCCTCCCTCTTATGACTATATGACTGTAACTTTGTTGCTTGTATCCTTATGATTTGTATTGATTGTTTCCTAGTTTGATTTGATTGCTTATTTGTACCTTATGACTATCATTAAGTGCTGTACCTTATGATTCTTGATGAATGTATCTTTTCTTTTATTAACACTGGGAGAATATGCACCAAAGACAAATTCCTTGTGTGTCCAATCACACTTGACCAATAAAGAATACTGTTTTGTTCTATTCTTCTTAGGTTTTGTTGAGTCATACTTAGGTGTGCTTACCATATCTGTTATGAAAATTCAGGAGAGGAGGATGGAAGGAGCTCAGATTTGGAGGCTACAGGTCTTGCAAGCAGGCTCCTGAAGTGCCAATTAAAAATCAATGTGATGTATAATTGAATCTTAGTGATTACATATGCACCGGCTCGTCTCTCTTGCTCTTAGTCGAGACAGAGAAGAGTAATGCTACTTCTATTGATTAAGCCAGGACTTCTGCGCTATCATCAATATGAAAGAGTCTGCTGAACTCCCCTGATAGACTCTTGGCTAGCAGCACATGGAGCTTGGAGACTGGAGGACAAGCAGCTGACTCCAGCAGAGGTGGTCAATATTCCTGGATCATTTAAGTAAGTTGCACAGTGTACCCATGCCGGTATCCTGCTGTCTATCTCTCCAATAAGTGGTGAAAGGACTCCAGTGGCAAAGCAGGGGACAAAAGAGATCAAAGCTTTTCAACATCAGGTGATCACTGGAGCTTTGCCTGTCCCTCTTCTGCTCAGATTTAGATGCTGCTATTGTTCCTACCAAATTCTGTAGAAAGGGATCAGTTGTTGTGGACCAACATTTCTTCACTTGGCAAAAAAAAAAAAGAGAGAAGAAGAATGGCTTACATTTCGGAAGCAGATACTACATTAGAGAGGGGCAGACGCTTGATAAAATCTGCTGCCCCCATCCCTACCTCTGTGCTGGTTTAGGAATAATGGGGATTGAACTTCAATGTTAAGTGCCCAGCTGGGAAAGATGCCCTAATTGTTAGGGGATTTTTCAAAACAATACAATTTTGAGAGCTGATTGTTCTGCATTCAGGTTTATTTGAAGTAACAAAGTTTGAATCTAACGCTGTAGATGGAAGAACCTGATGTGTATACGGAAGGAGGGAGATAAAAGTAAGTTTTGTCAGTGAGTTTTTAAGTCTTCGGTCACTGCAAGTTAGTAACATTGGAGGCGGGGTGGTGGGGTGGTTGGAGTTGAGTTCACAAAAAATTCAAGATAGCAAATGTGCTGTCGCAATCCAAGTTGTAATTATGCCTTTGGAGGGGCTTCTGGTTCAGGTAGTGACAGAAAGACAAATCCTTATCCATATTTTAATATTTCATTCAATTTTGAAAAAAAATCCGAGGGCTGGATTGTATTTGATATCTTGCACTATTACAGTATGGTATTGTGACCATAGCCAAGGGCTATATGTGTGTCTTTCTTTCACTGTGAAATCAGAGTCTCCTAGATTCCCACGTAACCAATAAATTCCAAGGAGAGAAAATTTTTCCCTTGGGGTTTTCTCAAGATCAGCATTAATGTCCTCTCTAAGGATGACTTCTATCCCTGAGGAACTGACTTGGAGTAAATTGTAGAATTTACAGCCGCTAATCTGGTAGAAAAGGGTGACATACCACCTATATCTGGTTTTAGAGGTATGCATTTCACTTGGGATATTTATGTGGACGATGAGTAGATCAGAATCTGCTTCATTGCACCTTTGATCTGCCCTTTTAGTAAATAACTCATAGATTCCGGAAGTTCTTTTTAAAAAGTAGACCTTGAAATAATGCTTCTGGATCTTCTGATTGATAAATGGGGATCATGCACTCAGCAACTTTTCCTAGGAAGTAATCCTGAAATTGCTTTAAATTTCCCTTTGTTAAAAAATATTGGTGTTTAAAATGATTAAAGGATATTTTACTTCTGCTTAGTACCTGATCATTGTGCCTAGCAATATTTCAGATGCTAGCTATTTGCTGAGACAATGAAGGAGCTGCTTCGAAAAGAGTCAATTACTTTGCTCAAAATGGATAATAAAAATGTCCTACAAACTGAAATGTAGTTCACTTTGGATGGAAATTATATCTCCCTGGAGAACATTAAATAATTCAAGGAGAAAAATGTGTTCTATTAGTTACCTCTTTGTTGCAACAGTATATTGTTGGAAAATATACCCTATTAAATTTACTTGACTTTTAAAAGACTGTCTGGCTCAACAGAATATATGGGATAATACTTTTTGAATGACCTGTTCAAAAGAGAAGAACAAACATATATGTGTGTGTGTGTGTGTGTGTGTTGCATTTGTGCTGATAAATAAATAAATAAATAAATAAATAAAGGGAAACTAGTATAGATGTATTTCAAGCTATTTAGCTCTCATCAGCTAGCCATACCCTTACTGGGATTAGAACTTGGGCTATTTACATGTCAAGCAGTTGCCTTAGCCACTAAACCACAAACTCTACTCCCTTATCAGCTGAGCCAAGGAAATAAGTCAGTGTTTATGTCAAAGAACCTGGTATGCCCAAATATGGGTGGGAGGGAGTCTACTGCTACCCATTTTGCCTTTCAGCTCCACCCTAGGAGCCTTCCTTCCTACTTCCTAGGAGTGATCATGATACCAATCATAATACAGCTGCACAGCCAATCAACCCACTCACAACAACAGAGTCAGCAATCCACCCACCCCCCACCCCCCAAGATTTAAGGAAGGGTGGCATCTACGCAGCCACAGACCGAAGCCAGAAGATGGCAAGTGAGATCTTGCCGAAATGTTACAAAGACAATCTCATTCTTACATGGGAAAACACCTGAATACAACAAGACCAGCATACACGCGCGTGCACACGCACACACACATATATATACACATACATACATACACACATACTTACACACACACACACACACATACATACGCACACACAAGCCAATTCTAGAAATCTATATTTACAGTTTTCTGTAAATGTACAAAAGAAATTGATGGTTTATGGATTTCATGATCGAAAAGAATGAGTATTAAATAAGAGTTTAAAAGGATTTCTGGAAGAGATAAGAAAGAGACGTGTCAGATCCAAAGATCCAAAAACAATATATGAAGTTACTTCTAGGTAGTTCTGTATTGTTGTTCACCATACAAACAGAAATCTTGCATGATTAAAGCAACTATCTGTATAACTGTTAGTAGATATGGGTGAAGGTTCGTTATCTGACCTTGTGGGTTGGTTTCTTAACATTTCGTTACCAGGCTAGGTAACATCTTCAGGGGAGTTTAAGGGATCCCACTCTCCTGTTTCTGACGTCACTCCATCACGGGAGAGCTGACAAGTTTGTTAATATCTCTTGAAGAGAAGGTGAGAAGTTGTTGTATTCCATAATCATTAATTCTATGGCTTGCTTTTTTTCTTTTCTATTCTTTTCTTTAGATTTTTCTTTTTAGTTCATATAAAATCTTCAGTAAATATAAATAATTTAAAAAGAAAAAGAAAGCTGTATTTACAGGTGTCATATCTCCACAGAGCAGTTTTGTGATGAAGTGAGGCCTGACACAAAGAAATTGGCCCAAAGGCTTCCAGGAAGAGGTTCATGGTTAATTGATGATCTAACCACAGGTCTCCCTAGTTCAACTCTTTAATCACTTGTTAATTAAGAGTTTGGGGATTCAGCAACTAGATGTGCCATTTGCCTCCCCACATTATAAGGATGAGGGCTGTTGGGTAATAGAGGTTAGATTTAGTGAAGGTACAGAGCAAGAGAAAAACTAAGTATTACCGTAGTTTTCAGTATAAGATGCACCAGTGTATAAGATGCACCAAGATTTCAATGTGGTAAGTCAGGAAGTCCTTCCCAGTCCCCAGGAGCACTCTGCAGGCTTCAACAGGGCTGGGGGAAGGACAATTTTTCCTCATTTTTCACCAAAAGGGGGACATTTTTCCTTTCCCCCAGCCCAGCTGAAGCCTGCAGAGTACTTCTGGCAGGTGGGGGAAGGCAAAAAAAACCCCTGTCCATTTTTCACAAAGATGAGATGCGGGAATGGGGCTTCAGGAGGCAAAAAATAGCTTTATTCAGTGTATAAGATGCACCAACATTTCCACACTCTTTAAGAGGGGGAAAAGCTGCATCTTATACTCTGAAAAATATGGTAATACTTAGGATATATATTATCTTTCTCTATCCAATGTCATAGTTTAAACTTCTCAGTGTCTCCAACATTTTGTTTGTGTGTCTGTAACAGAACATTTTTAGCTCAAGACTTTGTGCGGGGGATGATAATGTGACCATGCACCAATACAGTTTTTCCTCTCTCTTACATTGGTAGAACTCAACATTATTCAGGGTAATTATATATAGGGAAATTCAGGGCTAAGAGAAGAAAATACTTTAAACTGTGGTATTTGTTGCCAGCAGTTATGGTAATGCTAGCTAATTTAGTTTTAAAAAGGGATAGGATAAATTCAAGGAGGAACAACAGTCAGTGGCTACTTGGGATGATGGCTCTTTAATGTCTCCTGAGTCATTGGCAGCATGTCTTTTAAATTTGTTGCTGGAAAGTGACAATGGAAGATGCACTGTCCACTTCAGCCTCAAAACATGTACCTATTTAGCCACTGTGTGACTGGAATGCTAGACCAAATCAGCCCAAGGCCTGGTACAGCAAGATTATTTTGATATTCTTATGCCAATAATAGCAAGTAGGAAAACATTGGGGTAGGAAAGGAAGAGAAAAAAGTAAGTTAATATTGTATTCCAACTTGGAGAATTTATTTTTTACCTGGAAAAAACTGGTAAAATATTTTCCCTGTTTTGTTTTGGGTTGGGGTTTTTTTTGACCACAAAGGAACATTGCAAATTTATGCTTGAGAGATCCTTTTGATTAAAAGTCAAGTAACAAGAAGCCAGAGGAGTGAACTTCTTGAATTTTTCAGCTCTGAATTTCTGCAAACTGATTTAGTCAACTTAATTGACCCCATATGATACTTTCCCCAAAACATTAGGTACAGTGGAAAACATTAAGAGCCATTGCCTTGCACCAAAGTGTCTTAGTTTACAGGAAATCTGGTGCCCAGGCCAAGAATATCTGATGCTCCTGATAGAAAACTGTTGTCAAACTTCGAACATGCGAGTCTTCAACATGTTCCTTTCAGAACACTAACCCTGGGACCAGGGAAAAACCCACTACAGTGGTACCTTGGTTCACGAACGCTTCTGTTCATGAACAACTCGGTTCACGAACAGGAAAGTTCATCAAAATATGCTCCAGTTCACGAACTCCGCTTTGGTTCACGAACAGAAAAGTTCATCAAAATATGCTCTGGTTCACAAACTCCGCTTCGGTTCACAAACTCCGCTTCAGTTCACGAACAGAAAAGTTAATCAAAATATGCTCCGGTTCACAAACTCCGCTTCGGTTCGCGACCAGAGTCAGTTCAAGAATTAAAACCAAAAAAAAGATCAGAACGGATTAACCGGATTTACATTAAACCCTATGGGAAACTGTGCCTCGGTTCACAACCAATTCGGTTCGCGACCAGAGTCAGTTCACAAATTAAGTTCGTGAACCGAGGTACCACTGTACTTAAATCCTCCAGATTTCCATCTCTGATCTTTACCTTGGTTCAGAGTTATATCGTACTTGGAAGGAGAGATTTCCATTCCAGATCATACAGCCTTGTATGCTCATTGTTTCTCCTTAATCATTTCTCAATTTTCATCTTTTAGCTACGTTGCTGAAATTCATGGTCATATCTGTTAGCCCACAGGATGTTTTTCAGTGGAAATTTCCAAGCAATCATTTCAATGAAGCAATTTTGCATATCAAAGCAAAGATTCCCTTTGAAACACTGAATTTTCTGAGATGGCAGTAAGTTTCAAGTCACAGATACAGATCACCTTTATGCCTGCAGTTTGACGGTTGGCTAAAAAACTGCAATTTACAGCAATCTTCTTCTGCTCCATATTAGGGACAGGAATTAGGAATTAAGGCATTTATTTCCAACAAGGAATGTTTGATCAGAGGAAAACTGAGAATTTTGATATAGATATTCAGATGTTATGAATTATACAGACAATGCTGTTTTTCCAGTGACATTCTATGAATGTGAAAATTTAAGTTTGAAGAGCAGGACAGAAACAATATTGATGCATTTGAATTTTATGTTGAGAAGACTCCTGAAAATATCACAAAGAGAGAGAGGGGTGGGGGAATAGATTGTAGAACAAATCACTTCAGAAGTTTCACTTAAGGAACAAATGACTCATATTATCGTATATAGCACATATTATGTATAGACCTATGGCTCTGGAGAAATCTATAATGCTGGGAAAGTTGGATGGAAAGGAAAAAGATAACCAGCAGGTAGGTGGGGCAGCTGAATTACAGAAGAAATGGGTTCACCACAGGAAGACCTAAAATGTCAGGTTGGGAACATATCATCTTGGAGAATGTATACCTAATATTCAAAGATCTGACCCCATGGTCTAATGGTGCATTATTATGGGTGCACCACCCTGCATTTATGCTCCTTTGCAGTCTTGCAATATATAACATTTTTGCAAAAGACACCCCATAACCAAGTTCTTCTATATCAAGGGTGTCAAACTCAAGGCCTGCAGGCCAGGTCCAGCCCATGGGGTGCTTACATCTGGCCTGGAAGTAGCAGCCTGGAAATAGCAAAGGACTGCCCCGTGGTGATTCTGGTAGCCAAAACAGGGGCCATTTTGGACGTCCCGTCCCGTCTCCCTCCGCCACCCCTGGCCAACCCGTGGAGGAGAGCTTCAATGCTGATCCAGTCCTTGAAGTGATCCAGTTTGACTCCCCTGCTCTATCCCCTGGTCTTTCGGGTGCGCTTCAAGGTGTTGATTACCATCTTTAAAGCGCTCCATGGCACGGGACCTAGCTACCTGCGAGACTGCATCCTACCCCATACATCCCTGCGGCCGATCCGCTCCCACAGAGAGGGACTTCTCCGGGTGCCGTCCACCAGGCAATGCCAGCGGGCGACGCCCAGGGGAAGGGCCTTCTCTGTGGTGGGCCCAACCCTCTGGAACGACCTACCCCCCGACCTTAGAACAACCACGGACCTCCCACCTTCCGCCAGAAATTAAAGACACTCTTGTTCCATCAGGCTGGCTTGGCCTAAGTTATTTACCTAGCCTACAGTCTGTACCATAAATTGTTTTAATTGGGTTTTAGATGGGGTCAT
Source organism: Rhabdophis nuchalis (assembly GCA_039707465.1). Taxonomy (NCBI): domain Eukaryota; kingdom Metazoa; phylum Chordata; class Lepidosauria; order Squamata; family Natricidae; genus Rhabdophis; species Rhabdophis nuchalis. The sequence continues at coordinate 26,045,121 of CM077647.1, read as the reverse complement.
GTTTTAACATTTTTAAATTTTAGCACAGGGATAATTTATTTAATTTGGTATTAATTATTTATATTGTGATATTGTGTGTTTTAATTTCCTGTGCACCGCCCCGGGTCCCTTCGGGGAGAGTTTGCGGTTATATAAATTCAGCAAATAAATAAATAAACAAACAAACAAACACAAACAAACAAACATTTTATCCCTTGTTCAAGCAAAAGCTGTTTTATCGGGGGGGGGGGGAAGTGTGTTTCAAGTCAGCCTCATTCCATCCAGATAAGAGCTTCTACTTAACATAATTTCCCCCTTTTTAAGTCATTGCATTGAGAACTTTAATCTGGCATCCCCCACATAAATGTTTAATTAGGGGGGGAAGGGAAACTAATGCTATTTATACATCCAGAATTGTAAAGTTACTTTACACTGTCCATCACTGATGTTTTGAAAAAAACGAGGCTGGGAAACGTTAAGTTGTAAGGATGAAAATGATGCATAGATTAAAACACACAAGCCAAACAGAAAACATATTAAGCTTTTTCCTCTCCGGTTTCTCTCCTTTCCTTTTTCAAAAGCCTTTAATTCTAAAGATCAGGGATTGTACAATACGCAGTAATGTGATGTTGTGAATGCAAATCAAAACAGTCTTCGGGGGTTTTGTTGTTGTTTTTGTCATATTTCAAAAGATCCCGATTCGTTCTTGGCTTTTGCTGCAACAACTAATACAAGCTTTGACTTACTGTAATGTGATTGCCCCCAACCACAAAACAATCTGAATAATTTCCTTGTTCTGCTCTTTTAAGGAACTTCACTTTTCCTATCGATTTACTCCCTTGCTCCCAACTCGGTAGCTCATCATGTTCAGCATTTATTATATCTCCATTAATGTTTTCAAACATGTTATAAGCCCCAAATCTATCTTATTCGTATTTTTCCATGCTGAAAATTTTACATTTAATTCCAATTCTCATAGGGCAGCAGGTAAGCATTATTATTAACAGAAATATCCAGATTAAATGCAGACACATTTCAACACAGGGACGTATTTTGATTCCAAAGGTGAAAGATCAGCTTTATTAGCTAAGCCACCCACATCCGAAAGAATATTAAATGAATTAAAACCAGGCATCCTGGCCTTGTATATGCCATTCCTGTCAGCAGCATAAATTATGATCCAAGAGGTTTTACTTCTGCACTTTCAAAAGCCGAAATCTTTTAAATACTGGCACTTTAAACAATCTCTGAAGTTGATCTAATTAGGGCAATATTTATATTCCCTTGACTACATATGGACTTAATAATTTTTGGCTGAAATTGTCCCTTGAGGGCATACAGTAGATAGCCAGGGATTTACTATATTTTCTGATGAAAGCAAACACATATCTTGTAAAACAAAAAGGGAGTCTTTTCTTTCAAGTGTGCCTGATGACAAGATGCCTCCTGAGTCATGGTCATTGCTGAAGTATTCTGGGGGAAAAAATACAATAATTTTTTTTTTTAATTTGATGGGGTTAAAGTATCAATGATTGTGTCTTAAATTTTATAGGGATTAAGCAACCTAGTTATTCTAGGGATCTAATTCATGGGAAGGGAGGGAGGGGAAGGTAAGGAAGGAGGGAAGGAAGGAAGTCAAAAGAAGAATAGAACAAAACAGAACAACGGAACAGAACAGAATCGAATTCTTTACTGGCCAAGTGTGATTGGATACCCAAAGAATTCATCTTTGGTGCATATGCTGCCACGGAAGAACAACGAAATAAAAGTAACAGCAAGGTGTAACAAAAAGTTAGGGAGAGAAAAAAGGAGAATTAATCTATAGAGCTCATCCATATTTCCAATAGTAGTAATTACAGGAGGGATCTTGGCGTCTTAGTGGACAATTATTTAAATATGAGCCAGCAGTGTGAAAAAAGCCAACATATCATAGTTTTAGGTTACATTAACGGAAGGATAGAATCAAGATTACAACGAAGTGTTAACACCACTTATAATGACTTGTAACACTACCCTTGAAATGCCGCATCCAGTTTTGGTTGCACGATGCAAAAAAGATGTTGAGATTCTAGAAAGAGTGCAGAAAATAGCAGCAAAGATGATTAGGGGACTGGGGGCTAAAATGTATAAAGAACAGTTACTGGAATTGGGTATGTCTAGTTTAGTGAAAAGAAGGACTAGGGGAGACATGATAACAGTGCTTCAATTCCTAAGGGGCTACCACAAAGAAGAGGGGCTCAACCTATTATCCAAAGCAGGCAGTACAAGAAACAATGGATGGAAACTAAATAAGGAGAGAATCAACCTAGAATTCTGGCATTTAGAATCAGTGGCAGGCCTTGCCTCCAGAAATAGTGTGTGCTCCAACACCTGGTGTTTTTAAGAACAGATTGGACAACCATTTATCTGAAATGGTATAGGGCTTCCTCTTCATGCCTGAGCAGGGGGTTGGACTAGAAGACCTCCAAGGTCCCTTCCAACGTTGTTGTTATTTCTGCTAATAGTAGAATGAAGAAACCCACTAATTATTTTTAAAGTCATGACTTCTTGACATTACTATTGTCTCACACACTGTTCTGTAATCCCAGGTGGAAGGAGTGATTTCCCCTCTGCTCTTGACACACATCTGCCCATACAAATTTGATATGGCCCCTCCTTAGTAATACTAGTCATAAGGAGATAAGTGGTTGAGATCTGCCCAGCTCTTTCTGGCCACTTGACTTTGTACATCCTCTACTCCCAATTATCCTCCACAGTGCTTATAGCTTGGACACCTGGCTGTTACATCTGGAGGAGTGGAAGAAACAGCCTCACAAAGTCTCCTTTTATATCCTTGAGGAAGTTGTTAATTAATGTTTATTCCTAAGAAAGCACATAGAGCACTGTATGGTTTGCACGGGCAGGAAAGCTTGTTTATCCTTCAACCTTGGGATGTCTTCCCATTACTGAAATCCATTGTATATGAAATCCAAAATAATTTATCCCCAAGTATATAAATAGAAGGGATGGGGTGTCTCAGTGGCTGAGACGCTGAGCTTGCTGATCAGAAGGTCAGCCGTTCAGCGGTTCAAATCCATAGCGCCGTGTAACAGAGCGAGCTCCCGTTATTTGTCCCAGCTTCTGCCAACCTAGCAGTTCGAAACGAGCATGTAAAAAATACAAGTAGAAAAATAGGGGCCACTTTGGTGGAAAAGTAACTGCTCTCTGTGTGCCATCAGCATTTAGTCATGCCGGCCACACGCCAACAGAGACCTCTTCGAACAGCACTGGCTCTTCAGCTTAGAAACGGAGGTGAGCACCGCCCCTAGAGCCGGAAATGACTAGCACATATGTGCGGGGGACCTTTACCTTTTATATATTAGTTGGATGCCATTTCAGGAGATGGTAAGGGAGGTAGTGGGATCATTTTTTTGTTAGGAGAAACCTATTTGCCAAAAATCAGGTAGAGGGTTAGAAAGTTTTTAGCAAACTTACCAGCTCAAAGCTAGCCTTTTTTCAACTTTTTTTTTAAGGTGTTGATCGAAGAATAGCACTATTCCTACAACAACTTTCTGAAATGGCAGAAAGCTTACTCAAAAGGATATCTGCTCATAGTTGGGCTTCCTTTGTGCAAAATCATGTATTAGTTTTTCTGATATAGTCCACATTTCCCTCCATGATGGGGAAAGGCATGGATATGGTCACAGGACCTGTCAGAGACAGGAAATGAATGCAACACTGCAATTCCTTGCACATTGCTCAGTGGAATGGGGGGGTTATCTAACCACTATTTCCTGGTTTTCATATGGGTCATTTCATAATCCCACTTGACTAGAATCAGCTAGGATTCTAACTTGCCCTGAAGCTGCTTGTTTATGACCAGTTAGAGCAGCCTTTATCTAATTTCAAATGGCTGCATAGCATCATTATGTTGTGTTTATCTGTAATTGCTGATTGGCTGGGACATAGGAAGGAGAAAGAAATCCTGAGCAGGAGAATTTGGCATCAGAGCAAAGAAGAGAGGAGAAAACATGATAATGAACAGAAGTCCTCCTCAAACAGGAAGATTCTTGTTAATTTGATGGGGATATTTTGGCCTGAAAAAATAATAATTTGGGCCCCAGGAGAAAACAAAAAAATCCTTTGATATCCCTAGCTAAATGATGCAGTCTGGCAGTCTAAATGTAAAATGTCCTTTGTTTACAGGCTCTTCAAACCACTCACCGTGTTGAAGAGTTAACATAAAGAATCATTTATAAGCATCACCACTCTGGGTCCACGTCAAATCTCTTTGGGCTGTGTTTATGGTACAGCTAACAGCTTCATGCCACCCACACAATGTATACTGGCACCACACTGTCCCGAAAAGAAGGCTATGCTGGCTTTATGAAAAAAATCAGGGAACTATCTAAAAAGAGACCAATTGTCCGAAGACAATATTATCATTTGTGGGAAAGCTTGTGTTCATTCTTTGTGCCAGCCAGGGAACAAATACAGTATTTTCTTATGCTTCAGTGTTGCTTTCTTTTTGACTATGTGGCTGACTTCTATTACAAATCTTTCTGTTTAAAAGTCTTTCATAACCCTTCTTTTTATTGGGCTTTCTAAGAAAACATAGCTTTACAAAGTTCATATTAGGTCAGCAACTGGCAGCAGTCCCTTCATTGATTCCCAGGTTATGTTCATTCAGTCATATGATGTCACCATGACCAATTCTGATTGCTGTTATCGAGAAAGATATAAAGGAGACACAAGCAGAGGAAATGTTTTTTTTTTTTTCTGAAACCCCATTAAAACCAGGATCAGGAATCAAGACATTAGAACTAGGAACCGGAATCAAAAATTCCTGGAGCTTGTTTTACAAAGTACAGCTTTTCCTTTGCAATGTGCTGAATATGAAACCCCATCTTAGCTATCTGAGAGGTAGCCTCTCAGATACATTAAGTGTTTGGGTTGAGGACCATGTTATGAACTGGAACTGCAGTTAGCACCATACAAGTAAGAGTCTTTATTTTTGTGAAATTATATTTGAGCCTTGCAAACCTCAACAATACATCATGGCCAGTGGTGGGGTTCAATTTTTTTTTTACTACTGGTTCTGTGGGTGTGGCTTGATGGATGTGGCATGGCCTGGTGGGCATGGCAGGGGGAAAGATACTGTAAAATCTTCATTCCCTCCCCACTCAAGGAGAAGGTTACTGCAAAATCCCAATTCCCTCTCAATCAGCTGGAACTCGAGAGGCAGAGAATAGAGTGGGGGGCAGTCAGAGATGGTATTTACTGGTTCTCGTAACTACTCACAATTTCCACTACTGGTTCTCCAGAACTGGTCAGAATCTGCTGAATTCCACCTCTGATCATGCCTAAGCTTTTGCATTAAAATATATGGACATTACCCATTGAAGGTAAGGGGGGAGACGTTTAAGTAGAGAAACTAGGCATTAGACTATGCAAAGCCTTAACAAACTTAATTCTGCCTTCCCCAACATATCCCATCGCAGATGTGATGGAATTATTATTCCCAGAATTTCCCAAACTGGTCTGCTGGATGGAAAATTCTGAGAAATATAGACTCTTAATGCACATGGGCATTGTAAGATGCAGTTAAGTTATGATAAACTAATTAGGTTTAGGTTTAATTAGAATAAATTACAAGCCAAAAGGATTAGATTCAAAGGCCCCTAAACCTTATCTGCCTTGCTATCTCCCCTTCTAAAGAAGCTCTTCTCTTAAAGCAATTTTTCTTAATCTTGGCAGTTTTAAAATATGTGAACTTCAATTCCCAGAATTCCCTCAGCCCCAGAATTCTGAGTGTTGAAGTTCATGCAACTTAAAGCTGTTTAAAGCTGTTGAGAAACAATGCCTTATATATCCAACTATGGTTTCCATGTTTAGGGAATCTGTTCCATTGCTTTTGTGAGCCAAGAAAATCCTAAGAAAACTACCATAAACAGCAAAAGATGTGATGTCTCCCCCCTCCCCCAATCCCCCCTGCTCTATCTCCAAATCACCCTTCCTGTGACATTTTTATAGTAAATAGGAGACTGCTATTGAAATGGCTATGAGTCCAGTTCTTTCTCTTGACAGTCTGTAATCAACTGACCAGACATCGTTGTAAACATTCCATTGTGTCCATGACAAATCTCTTGGGCAAATAAGTGAGGCAAAAGTAGTAACAAAACAGGGAAAGGAACAATAGGATGTTACGAGAGTTGCTGAAAAAGGAAAATTCAGAATTGGACTACCATTAATTAAAACAGAGGTGAACAAGTTTTGGGAAGGGCTGAAGCTAACTGGCATCTATTGAGATGATCTTTAGACTGGAATTAATGGAGCAATTGCAACAACCAAGGAACCAAAGTGCCAGTGGGTTTTTTCCCAGACAATATAGGAAGGGTGGTAACTTGTAACCTAAACACAGCTCTAAAGGCTGCAGCCTAAGGACAGCTCTTTTTTCTTTCTCAAGGGTGACACTTTGTCTTTCCCATGTAAGATGGGCACCTCCCTCATCAGATATCACATTTTCCCTGCATGATTGTTTAGACTTGCTGTCTCCTCTGTCCCTTTACTGCACCTGCAAATCTGATTGTCTCACAGTCCAAGAAACTCCTAACTACACCTGTTCTATCTTCCAACTTTTAATTGTAAAACTATTTTGGGGCAAGAAAGTCAAGAAGATGGCTGTGATGCATGTAAAACAAAAACCAGGTAGAACTTTGATAGAACAATTCCAGACAACTTGACTTCCTTGGCCACACCTTTCCTTGTCCATTTGTATTCAAAGCTCAGCATAAAGTGTTTGCCAAGCTTTGGTGGTCAATTGGGAACAAAAAATGTTGATGTGCAATCCTGGAGTTGCTAAATTTGTAGTAGTGGTGGGTTTCACTTATTTTTACCATTGGTTCGCTGTGTGTGTGCATGCTCGTTTTGCGCATGTGCCCACACCTTCCGCACATCCACCCATTTTGCGCATGTGCTTTGCTTGTGCATGTACCTTCCATGCATGCACCCGGTCTCAAAAATGTGACTAAAAAGGACGGTATAGATCCAGGGAGGGTGGGCAGGCCGGGCCCACCCCAATCTCCACTACTGGTTTACCCAAAGCAGTCTAAACTGACTGAATACCACCCCGGGTTCTTAAGCCGTTTTTTTTTTAATTTTATTAAATTTATACCCCGCCCTTCTCCAAACGGACCCAGGGCGGCGCACAGGGATGTTAAAACACATATAAAACATATAAAATTTTTAAAAACTTATTCTAATAGACCCTGCGCTAAAAACCGAATTTAAAAAACCCTAATTTAAAACTATCTAAGAGTCAGTAATGGGGGTTACGCTAGTTCACAGTGAAGTTCACTGTGAAGGTTCACTGTGAAGTGAACCTTCACAGGAGAAGGTTCACTTCTCCTTCCTAGGCTCTTAAAGTTTTATATCATTACTAGCTGTACCTGGCCACGCGTTGCTGTGGCCCAATCTGGTTAAATGGCCAACCAATCTGTGTGTAGATCTACACCTGCACACACAAACACATACACACAACCACCGTATAACCCCCAACCTACTTATCTACTGCATTTCTTCTTCTCTCCCTCTACCTACCTACCTACCTACTGTATTTTTCCCTCTCTCTCTCTATGTGTGAGGGAACATTTGGTTGCTGAGGAAACGACCGTTGGAAATATGAGGGGTGTGTGTGTGTGACGCATCATAAGAAGCAGCCGGGTGGGAGGAGCTTAAGGGAGAAAAATAACTGAGAAGTGAAGTAGTTTTACATTTGTGCTGCTTGCACATGGCAGAGGTGTGCCAGCCACACAATCTGTATGTATGATTGTTACTCCCTTTCTTAGCAACATTGTGTGAAAATTTAGTGGCGATCAGTGCAGTACTTTCTGAGATTAGCGATTTGCACAAACTATTTTAAATTTTTATTTATATAATATGCATGAACCAGATCAGACTGACTAGGTTATGCTCTCTGAGGGTGAATCTCTCTCTTTCTCTTTTTCTCCTTGCCCAGGCTGCTCTTCCTTAGTTTTAAAATTACATTAAGCCTCCTAAGGACTGAACCTTAATTCTATAGGTAAAGGTAAAGGTTCTTCCTCACATGCATGCCAGTCATTTCCGGCTATAGGAGCAATGCTCATCTGTTTGTAAGCCAAGGAGCTAGCGCTGTCCAAAGATGTCTCCATGTGGCCAACATGACTCAGTGGCGAAGGCACACAGAGCTCTGTTACATTCTCACCAAAGGTGGTTCCTATTTTTCTACTTGCATTTTTACATGCTTTTAGATTGGCAGAAGCTGGGACAAATAATGGGACCTCACTTCGTTACGTGACACAAGAGATTCGAACCACCAAACTGCCAATCTTTGTTATCGACAAGCCCAGCATCTTAGCTACTGAGCCACTGCACCCCTCTTAATTCTATAGCTGACTTCAAAATGGCCACTGATTTTCAGCAACCTTGATTGTAGGATTTCCAGAAAAGGGTTTCTTGGCCATAACATCCCCACCTCTAATTTGAGATCTGGATTTCATTTAGAGCTGCACATCTAACTGCCAAGTGGCCCTTGTACCAGGCTTTAATATTGGAGGCAAAGGAGGAGTATTGCTTTTATTTTTCTGGCCTCTGGGTTTCCTGCATCTTAAGATCTTGCCTCATCTTTTCATGGGCTAGGAAATCAAAAGCTTGCAGGCTTCTCATTATTCTCAATATGCCAAAGTTCTCAAAAGTGCTTTAACTCAAACTTATTTAATTCAAAGCAGGTTTTTATTAACTATGGTGCTTACATCAGTATAAGCTGCTATGTTGTTGAGATTTTCTAAACTAAAGGGGCAGGCTGAATGGAATTAAGACACACACAAAAAATACTGCCTGTGTTAAGTAAGTAGAGGGTCACTGCTGTGAATTCAGCACATAGACAGCACTTTGATGAGATTTTTGTTCGTCTAATGTACGCACAAATATGTTTATGTTTAATTTGATTTGGTAAAACAGTTTCCTGCACTGAAGGAAATAATGAGTGCATTTAAAAAAATGGAAAGATTGCAATGGCTGGCTGTCAAGGCAAAAAAGTGAGAATGTTCCTTTCAGATTTAAACATTTATTTATTAAAGAAACTTCAATGTAACTGCTTGTTGTTGGTCGCTTTTGAAGTTTGGGTCATTTGGGAGATTTCCCCCCCTCTCCCATACAGCTTCTCTATATTAGCATTAAAAAAAAACTTTGAACTCTACCTTGATGGATAAAGTGCTGCCAAGCTTCAATCTGTGGTTCTGTTTTAGATCTAAACCAACTTGATTTTTTAAAATGTCAAAATATTTGCAGGAATACAGTTAATAGTGAGAAGAAAAGTTGCTAAGTTTTTATTATTGCACCAACAATAGGGGAATAATGATATGCTTATTGTATTAAATATTGTTTTGCTTTCTGTTTATTTTTTTAGTTGTCCAATTCAAAGACTCTGAATGTGCTATTTGGGCATGAAGCAACTCCTTGTCCCGACAAAAACCCCTTTTATTAATTTACTATGAATTCTGCTCATTCACATCCAACAAAGTCTTTCGAGGGAGGATTTATAGTCACAGACCTTATCTGGCTTGGAGAGCTGCCAGGCCAATATCTGCAAAATTTGGCAAGGAGTCTCGGAGAGTCACGAACCAATTAAGTGAACTAATTCCTCAGGGGGGGCGGCATTCATCGTCTACCTGTGGCCTTACTCCTAAATCAACCTCTGTTTTTTAGCTGTTCCCTTCATCTGGCAACTGTGCGCATGTGCACACTGGAACAGACTCCAGCTATTCGTCTGCCTCACTGATGTCTGACCCTGAAGGCAAGTGATAACTGGCATATGGCTCTGGCCCCCTCTCTGCCTCCGACACAGAGCCCTCAACAGAGCCTTCCCCAGACTCCAGGGCTGGCCCATGTTCCTCCCCAACCTCCTCACTGTCTAAATCTGCTGCCAGTTCTGCTGGCCACAGATCTGGTGGGCCACAACACCCATAGTTGGACCCAACAATTCTGAACAATTTCCATTATGTCTTCAATATTTATTGTTTTTACAGAAGATTATAGAGAAGATGGTTGAACTTCACCTCCAGAATATTCCAGAAGAATTGGATTATCTGGATGTATTTCAGTCGGTTTCGTAGGATAGAGATGGCACTGGTGTAAGGTGACCAGATTTCAACTTGACTAAAGCGGGACACCATCGACTGGGGGGGGGGGCGCAGCGGCCTTTCCCAGATCCACAGCCGCTGCAGAGGCCACCTCGCCACCCCCTTCCCTCGCTGGCCAGGGGGCATGCAGGCCGACCCCCTCCCTCCCTCCCCCCCCGAGCAGGGCACCTGCAGGTAGGCATCTGGTGGGGCAGTGGAGTGGGGCCGGGCAGGTGGTAGGCACTCTGCACACACTCAGGGGTGCGGGGCGTGGGCATAAAGTGGCGGGCTGGCGAGCAGGCGGAAGGGGAGGGCCGGCGAGGGAGGAACCAGGCCCAGGCAGGCAGCAGGCAGCGGAAGAGGAGGAGAGCCATCCGGAGCCCATGCAGCCCTGAACTTCTTTGCGCAGCGCCGCAATGCGCTGAGCGCCTGCAGAGTGCCTGCCGCCCGCCCGGTCCCTGCTGCCAAAAAGTGGGACATTTTTAAGAGGCCGCAGGATGCAGGACAGATGCTTGAAAAGTGGGACGTCTGGTCATCTTACACTGGTGGAGCTTGTTATGGTCTTACTAAGATGTATCAGCACTTTAAAACACAGCAATCAAGAACACCCATGCCATGTACATCAAGATAATTTTTATTGTAAAGCTATATAACAGAATCTTACAAGACTGAATGTACTTCCCTCCTCCCTTCTTTTATCTTCATGTCAATTAGGGAATGGCTTGTCTAATATTATATTCCTGGCCCAAGCTCAGGCCTCTTTTATTTGACTGTTGCCATGGTAGTGACTCTTCCTCCTATCCTTCAAGGCCATTCCTTCTTCCCACCACAGGATTGAAGTAGTGCATTTTGCCATGTGGTCTTTAATTCAGCAGCTTTCAGTGCTGTTGATGGTGGTATGCTTCTGGGCCAGCTGTGAAGTGGAGAGGCAACGTTTTGTGGCAATTATCCTTTTTTTTTCTTTGTGGCTTTCATTTGGTGTTGGGAGGGGAAGAAATTAAGCAAACTACCCTTTATTTCTGGGCTGCCACAGGGTTCAATAGTCCGACATCTACATTGTATTATTGTGTAGGATTAATTGGTTCTATGTTATAATATTGTGTAAGATCAGTTGGTTCAATTCAAGAATCATCAGCATAAAATATGAAAAAAATTAAGTCATTGCTGCTATTTACTGACAGGATTTTGGCCCCTTGGCGTAGTTAACCATAAAAATCTTTTTTTTACTTTTTCAAAGATTTCCAAGTGCCAAGATTTCAGCTGACTTTTCTTTAGCTTGTGATATCGGAATCAGAATCTTTACACAAACTAAACAAATAAATATACAAAACTGGGCTTATTTTTGAATGTTGAAGAACACAGAAATTAGTTATTCAACATTGGAGGAGAAGCAGGACATTGAGAGCCAACAATTAGTACACCACAATAATAACAAATCGAAAGCTGACAAATATAATTAAGAACCATATTTAGCTCCTTAAGTGGAACAAATGCTGTCTGAATAATCTAATTTTGGATGAAGTAATTGAATGACAAACCTTTGTTGTATAGAGTGCCAATTTTAAAAAGTAGAGAGAGAGAAAAGAAAGAAAATCATATGGGAAAAGCAGAAATAATTCCAATAAGATCAGTTTCATATTCCTCAGACAGAATTGTTCTTCCTGTGAAGAATTTCTGAGAATTTCCTTTTTATCCACCAATAAATTCTAGATTTTTTGGGCCAGTTATACAGTTTTTATTTTATCTTAGCTTCGTAACCATTACCACAGTGAATAGTGAGACTGACCATTGAGAAAACGCCAGGAAATTTCTTCTTGGAGAAGTTAAATAAGCATTTTCCATTTTTCACTTAGTATATAAGGAAAACAAAATACTGCAAGAGATCCTTTGCTTTCTATTCTGGAAGTAAATAGCAGTTTTCAGCATATATACTTTGGGAGAACTGTTGAAGTCTTTTTTTATTTCTTTGAATGAATATCTTGAGATGAAAGGATTTACTTCATTCAAATCCTACCAAATTAATAACAGATTAGAGCAGGGGTCTCCAACCTTTGCAACTTTAAGTCTCAAGGACTTCAGCTCCCAGAGAATTCTGGGAGCTTGAAGTCCTTCAGACTTAAAGTTGCAAAGGTTGGAGACCCCTGCATTAGAGAATGTATGGGAAATGAGATAATGAAAAAATCCTTTTCTTCCTTCCTTTTTTTCCCTTTTAGCATTCCTTAAAGCCAATGCTCTCTTTAAAATTTTAGATTGACTATTTAGAAGTATTATGAAATAAATGAGCTATAACCTTGGCTAATATGCTTTCTGTTCTGTCAAACATTAAGACAGATGAGTAAAACAAATTCAATTTCACTTTTTACTATTTTTATGCTTACTTTTCTCATTTCTAGATCATTTTGTATTTTTTAAAATCGTATACAACACACTGTTGCATTTTGGCCAGTTATTTTTGCCTTATTAATATTTCTCTAATAAAATTCCCTCTTAAATTTTATGGTTAAGTTTTCCTAATATGTGCATTCTTATGTCAAGTTTTTCCTACTGTATTTGGATTGTAAATTGGTTTGCCAAACTGGAAGAAAGCAGATGACAATAGCTAACTGCATTCCTTGTATGTACTAGGCCCAAACAGCTTGGCCATTTCTCTCAAAATATCAATAGCAATCGTAGTTAGACTTATATACCAATTCATAGTGCTTTTACAGCCCTGTCTAAGCAATTTACAAAGTCAGCTTATTGCCCTCAACAATTTGGGTCCTTATTTTACCCACCTCAGAAGGTTGGAAAGCTGATGATAAAGTAATATAGGCATGATTTAAAAAAAAAATCTAATAAAGTAAATTAGTGGTCTCCAATCTTTCTCGCTTGGAGGCCCAGCAGGCGGCGGTGGGGGCAGGGGGAAGAAGGAATAATTCAGTGGTGGGTTTCTGCAGGCTCGCACCTACTCGCGAGAGCTGGTTGGTGAAATTTAGAGAACCGGTGAGAGGGGATTCCACCGGCGTACCTGCAAGTAAATCTGGCCCGCCACTGCCAGTGACCCAACGGGAAGGAAAGGAAAGGAAAGGAAGGAAGGAAGGAAGGAAGGAAGGAAGAATTAATTTATCATCACAATTGAGTCCAAAATTTTGGTTGCTAAGCAAGAGCGTTGTTAAATGAGTTTCACCACATTTTAAAAGGTGGCCACTCCCACCCTGTCACATGACTGCCAAGCCACGCCCACAAAATAGGCCACACCTACAGAGTAGGTTCTAAAAAATTTGAAACCCACCACTGGAATAATTCCATGCGAGCAGAAAGCACACACACAAATTGACCTTTACTCATGACTGCAAGTGTTCGCTGCCCCTCGTTCAAGTGGAGCAAAACCATTCAGGGATCCCTGAAATAAATAAAACTTTTTTTTGCTGTCAGTTTTTATGCTTTCCTACAAAAAGCTGCTGATATGCAAATCTTTGCAAAAATGGATGCTCATAATGTTCAGCACCAGATTTCTTTTCAACTATCCCACATCATCCATGTGGTAAAATGAGTCTTTGGTAAAATGAGACAAAATGAGTAGATGAATGCAGTAGTACTTAAATAAAACCCTAGTCCTCGATTTATGAATTGTTGCCTAGCAACCATTCAAAATTACAACAGAACCCCCCCTCAAAAAACTACTCATGACCAGATTTTGGAGTTACAATGGCTAAAACAAACCTTTCCCTGTGGTCATGCAGTAGCAGTCCACATGGACAATCACAATGTCCCATTGCCCCATGATGCTCATTTTTTACTTTTTTTTGCCAGTTTCTGTCATTTATTTCTCGTTTCTGGCACAAAAATGCCAATTAGATCAAATGGATTTGCTTAATGACCATAGTGTTCACTTAATGACCACCAAGTTATTAAGTGAGTCCAGAGGGTCTTGAGCAATCTTCAATGGTCTGCTTCCAGTGTCATGTGCAGGCTCATATTGCTTCCTTCTTGCAAAATACAGCAAAAGTCCCATGGCTCCAACCACATAAATTAATCAGGAACCAGAGCTGTATCCAAAATAAAGGACAATCCACTGTGACAAATCTTGGCTGGTCTTAGGAAAGACTGATTAGCCCCTGGATGAGAGACCACAAGGAAATCTACAGAAACTTTGTTGTTTAGACTAACAAAGAGAAGGATTAAGGGTGCAATCTTCCAATTTTGAGGGGCTGCCACAAAGAAAGGGGGTCAGCCTATTCCCCAAAACACCAGAAGGCAGGAAAAGAAGCAATGGATAGACAACCAATCAAGGAGGGAAGCCTCCTAGAAAAAAGGAGAAATTTCTTGAGAACAAATAATCAGTGAGAACAAATAATCAATTGAATGGCTTTCCTCTAGAAGTTGTGGCTCCCACACTGGACGTTTTCAAGAAGAAACTGGATAACTATTTGTCTGAAATGGCATACTGCAGTGATGGCAAACCTTTTAGCCACCGAGTGCCCAAACCACGCACCCACATACCCAAATGGAAAGGTGCATGTGAGAATATGTGCAAACATGTGATGCATACATAGACATGTGCAGCATGGACCCGAAATCCAGCTGGTTGGTGGAAGGCCGGGCATCCCAACTAGGGCTGGCTTCTGGCTTCTGTTACTGCTGGTTCACTTAGAGATTTGCTTCACGCGCATGCACGCTTCACGTGTGTGCATGCACAGAAGCAAAAAACAAGATGGCGGCTGAACCGGTCCAAACCTGTAGAAACCCACCTCTGGCAAGAGGTAAAATCTTTTTTGTTTTGTAAGCTTCTGTTTCATCGTTTCCAGGGAAACAGAAGTTCACCAAAAGAAATGCCATGGAGATCTGACGTGGGGTGACAGCATACGTGCCAACAGAGACTGCTCTGCCTGCCATCTCTGGCACATGTGCCATAGGTTCACCATCACAGGTATAGGGTCTCTGGTTGTAGAGAGTTGGACTAGAAGATTTTCAAGATTTCCCTTGTGACCCTTGGAATCTATGATCTAGGATGCTGTGTTTGCTTAATGACTGCTAGAAAAAAATGTAAAATGAGGTCCGGTCATGGAGTGACCCGCTTAATGACAGCAATGATTTATGACTGTAATTCTAGCTCATTTATGGTTGTAAATCAAGGATTAGGTATATACTGCAATGGGTCATCCACAAAATGGGTCACTGTGGACGTAACAAATCCTTTAAGGAATTCTAGAGCATTCTTCCTTGTCATGCAAATTCCGATATACAGCGGCTTCCAAGAAGAAAAACACACAAAAGAAAAACCCAGTAGTGTTAATGAACAGCTTTCGATTTTATGTTTTTATTTGATGTTTAAAGCACTCGGTTCCCAGTTGCATTTCATCTTGGTGAACTTTGTGGTTGCAGTCCAAGAGAAGCTCACATGATATTTAGTGCTCTTGCCCCAAAGCTGATAAGAGAGTCTGGATTATCTAAACTCTTTAAGTGCTAAATGTCAGGCTGGAATTTGGATAACCGTAGCTGAACAATGTGAGTTATTTAAAAATGCCTACTTAGGCCCACTTAGGAGCCTCTTAGATCTAATGCTGGGAACAGGGTAATAGGTTCCTTTCTTAGAAATCTTCTTTTGCAGGGTAGTAATCCCTGTACTATTCAAACACTGCTTGCATTTGATATATTTACTAGGCTAAGAGATAAAATGGTACAGAGTCCGAACAAGTTTAGGAGAAGTCCATTAAATGGTACCTCTTTTTCAATCCCAGTGCTTACTATATGTATTTTTGCTCAGTGCCCTTCTTCTGAACTTACAGAAAGTTCACTGGGAGAAAAGTTTCAGGACTTTAAATCCTCCCAGTGAAAAATTCTTGCAATTACCTGGCCTATTCCTTCTTTTATTTCTCCTGAGAAAAACTCCAGCAAGGATAACCCACCTTTTCATGCTAAGGGCTACGCTTGAAAATTTGAGAACGTAGCATGGGCCCAAAACAGTTGCCAGAAGACTAAATTCTTTACAAAATGTTGCTAAGAGAAGTGTGATCTGGCTTGAAAAGTTCAGTTTTCTTCAGTTGGGATGTTCCCCAGAATTCTTGGTAGTGACCATGAGGATGAAAGACTTCTGAGAATTGAGGTTGCTTCTGCAGAGAAAATCCAGACTAAAAATCCAGACGAGCTGAAAAATAAAACTATAAACTTTTGTTTCGTATATCTGTCCAGTTCATGACAAAAAGGCAACTTACAAGGCCTGATCTACTGTACAAAAGAAATAGTAAGCCCTAAATTTTCTCCCTAATGGATAGGGATTGAGTAGCAAATGTCTGTCTGCAGTTCTAATTCTATACAGTCTTTGGGTGGTGATGAGGGGAGATATAAACTGACTTTTGAGGAAATATAAGATTGCAATCCTAAGAGTGAATTGGGGTGAGAGAGAATAAGTGGCCTAAAGTCACTCAGCTGGCTTTCATGCCTTAAGGTGACATCTGGATTCAAGACAAAAAGATTTTCTCCTGAAAAGGGAAAGCAAAAGGGATAAAATTCACATCCCAACGTCATAAGCGCACTTCAATATTATTTGCCCTAACCTATTCCTTCTCAATAAGTAAGAAGGCAGCATGGCTTCCTGCCCATTTCAGTGGGCATATATAACAAATGAGGCAAGAGAATAAACTAGATGGATGGACCGCTGGAGACAAGGAGAGGAAAAGGAGATGTCAGCTTGTTCTCTCTCTCTCTCTCTCTCTCTCTCTCTCTCTCTCTCTCTCTCTCTCTCTCTCTCTCTCTCTCTCTCTCTCTCTCACACACACACACACACACACACACACACACACACACACAAATGAGAAAAGGGGAAGGAGAAGGAGGAGAAGAAAGAGAAGGAGGAGTGGGAGGAGTAAAAGGAGGAGGATGTTTCATTTCCCAGATCAGGTCACATCATCAGCACTGATTATGTTATCTAGTTTGGCTAATGAAGTATTTGTAAAAAAAAAATCCAACCACATTCAGAGAGCACCAAGGATTCCTCAGTTCAACTTACGGCTACAAATATTCTCCTTTATTAAAACCAAAGTATGCTATGCAAACAGGAATATTGCTTTGTCTAGAAAATAATGGTCCTCCGTAGCATTTGTAGGCCATGTCATGTTAGACTGGGAACAGCAGACCAGAGTTCTTTCCAAATTATGAGCTGCTTTGGGAGGCAAAAATTATCTAAAAATAGGGTTAAAATATAGTAAATAAAGATGACAAATAATCAAGGCTCTATGGCTCTTCTTTCTCTCTCCCTCCTCCCTCCATCTCTTTCTCTTACACTCTTGTATCTAGAATGATTGTCAAGAAGAATTTGCTGTAATCCTGCTAATAGTACACATAACTCAATAAAACATCTGAAAGGGAGGCTTATCTTGGCTTTCTATCAGTGCTGCTTGAAAGAGAAGGATGCTGAACAAGTGAAGTTAGAGGGAGCCAAGAGGCTGCGGCTCTGTTTTTCATTGAATCAAGACCATAAATGTTTTGGTGGCATCTGAGCAGATGCTAAGGATACAGCCATCAGTTTAATGATAAGGAGAGATGAATTAATCACAATGGACTTCTTAAGCCGTCTTGGATGTGTTTGTTTCTTGACAAAATAATCACCCGGGGTTTGTCTATGTGTCTGAAAGTAGAATTTTTGGAGAGGAAAGTCGGATCTCAGCAAGCACTCAGTTAATATCTTTAGGCTGGTGTCATGTTAAATCTTTTTAGCCTCAAAGCAGAGAAGGCGACATTTGCAAAATGATTACAGGTCTCCCACATTACCTCTGAATGTTTGGTACTGGCCCATTGTATACAAGTCCCAATTCACAGTAAATGCCGGTTGAATTAGCAACGTTAAAGCTATTACAATATTATCATTTTCTGCTGTTATGGGACTGCTAGGTCTACACTAAAAAACCCTTGAGGACCCCAAAGTAGCAAGGAAACTCTTTCCTTCCATCTAGTGGTCAATGGATATTTAGCAGCTCAGGACTAGTAGCCCTAGTTAGGATGAATGACTGGCTAGTGGCTGAACGCCTTTCCTCCCTGTAACCTCTTTGGTGACCCTGTTCAAATGATGTGGGACTGTGCATGTGGTTGTGTGTCAGGATACAGATGGGCAATAAGTTTGAGCTAGCATAGTCCCAGTTTGGAATGCATTTCCACTGGAAATGTATTACTTCAAATCCAGGCATAATCTGAGCCAGATGTCCGAAGCATTTCAGTTTGCCCACACATCTTTTCTGAAACTACATCTTCAACCATTCCTTGGTATTTGATTTATTAGGGAGTAAGACCCATGCTGAGTCTGTGGCTTGGACATTTCCTGTTTTGAGGCAGGTGTCATCCGATGCTGTCTTAAGAGGTATTCAGGCTGCTCTCCGTTTGGCACTAAAACAGGGAAAAGCAGGAAGGATGATTACAGCCTCATTTCCAGTCCACTATGCTCCTGAGGAAAAAAATAATAATAATGCAGCCCTTCCCCTCCCCCATTGAAACGAGATCAATTTAAATAATTTATTTAACTAACAACGTGAAAAAGAGCATGGACTGCTGCAGGGATCGAAATTTGAAATATAGCAGGTGTACCGTATTTTTGGAGTATAAGACACACCTTTTTCTGTCAAAAAAGAGGATGAAAATCTAAATGTATCTTATATACTGAATACAACATTTTTGGCTTCCCAAAACTCCGCCCCTTCACCAAAATGGCTGTTCAGAGACCTCCTGGAGGCTAGGGAGGGCAGAAATGAATGAAAAATGGGCCGGTTTTTACTCATTTTTGCCACCCCCAGGCCCCAGGAGCTCTTTGGAAGCCTCCTAAAGGCTATGCATGCCCCCCTTTTTTTGACAAAAAAACGGGCTATTTTTGGGACGGTCTGCAGAGTGAAAAAACTAATTTGCCTCTTCAAAATCTTGGTGTTTCTTATATTCTGGTGTGTCTTATACCGAAAAACCTTGTCTACTATCTTGCAGACTCTAATCCTCAGGAATGAAGGCAATATACGTGTCACAGCATAACACTGCAGGATCCTATCTGAACAATCTCCACCGCAGAAATGTAATTTCCTTCCCTTTTCCAACGTTCTACGCATCTGCAGACCTTTTTAGGTGTAAATGCACACTCGTGGAGCAAATGCATGCGTGAGAGCAAAGCCAGTAAATATTTTGTGCAACGAACTGGCAGTAATGCCAGTAGCAGCCAACCCCTGGAATGGTGCATATCCAGGGGTTGGTTGCTACAAAATCAAGATGATTTTCCCAATTTTGGAAATGTTAAAGATGTGTGGATTTCATGGTAGCTGAGGAATTCTGGAAGTTAAAACGCAACACATCTTAAAATTGCTAAGGTTGAAAAACAGTGGAGTAAAGGAAATTCCTTTCTACTGTTTTCTTTCTTTCCAAAGGTTAAATATGTTTGGTAAGTATATTTTTTTTTATTGTCTCAGCATAGTTTCTCCAAATTCATCTCTGTAGCTTTTCTTTCTCCCTGTCCCTCTCCCTAACCCATCTATCTGAATTTCCCAATCTAGCCTACAATACATATAGCCCTTCTTTCTTTCTTTCTTTCTTTCTTTCTTTCTTTCTTTCTTTCTTTCTTTCTTTCTTTCTTTCTTTCTTTCTCTCTCTCTCTCTCTCTCTCTCTCTCTCTCTCTCTCTCTCTCTCTCTCTCTCTCTCTCTCTCTCTCTCTCTCTCTCTCTCTCTCTCTCTCTCTCTCTCTCTCTCTCTCTCTCTCTCTCTCTCTCTCTCTCTCTCTCTCTCTCTCTCTCTCTCTCTCTCTCTCTCTCTCTCTCTTTTCATTTCTATATCGCCCTTCTCCCTTTCGGGACTCAGGGCAGTGTACAGCCAGAATAAAAAATGATAATACAGAATTTAAAAAACAGTATTAAAAAGAAATATTAAATAATTGGCCGATATTTAAAATCCCAAACTAAAATCACTATTAAAATCGCTTTAAAATTATGATAGCCCGGCAGCGCAAAATAGGTGCGTCTTCAGGGCCCGACGGAAGAGATATAGGTCTGAGATCGTCCTTAGTCCAGGGGGTAGGTCATTCCAGAGGGCAGGAGCTGCCACAGAGAAGGCTCTCCCCCTGGGGGTCACCAGCCGGCATTGTTTGGCCGACAGCAACCTGAGGAGGCCCTCTCTGTGGGAGCGAACTGGACGGTGGGAGGTATTTGGTAGCAGGAGGCGATCTTGCAGGTAACCTTGATTTAGGATCACAATGGAGCTAAACATTTCTGTTGTTAAGTGAGTTTTGCCCCATTTTACGACTATTCTTGCCACAGTTGTTAAGTGAATCACTGTAGTTTTTAAGTTATTAACAAGGTTGTTAAGTGAATATGGCTTCCCCATTGACTTTGCTTCTGGAAGTTTTCCAAGGGTGATCGCAATGTCCCAGGATAGTGCAATTGTCATAAATGTGAATCAGCTGCCAAATGGCTGAATTTTGATCCACGTGACTATGAGGTTCCTGCAAACATTGAACTGTGAAAAAGGATATTGTTACCTTTTTCAGTGCCATTGTAACTTTGAATGGTCACTAAATGAACTGTTGTAAATCTAGGACCACCTGTCTTGGAATCCCAGGATGATCCTCTGTCCACATGCAAATAGTCCTCGACTTACAACAGTTCATTTAGTGGCAATTCAAAGTTACAACAGCACTGAAAACAGTGACTTATGACCACTTTCTTTTACAGTTACTGTACAAACTTTACACCATCACATAATCAAAACTCAGGTGCTTGGCAAGTGACTCATATTTGTGACGGTTGCAGGGTCCGAGGATCATGTGATCAGCTTCTGTGACCTTCTAACAAGCAAAGTCAATGATTCACTTAACAAATGTGGCAAGGAAAAGTCGTAAAATAGAGCAAAATTTACTGAACAAATGTCTCACTCACTTAGCAACAGAAATTTTGGGCTCAATTATGGTTGAAAGGGACATGTTGGCTCAGTGGCTAAGAAGCTGAGCTTGTCGATCAAAAAGGTCAGCAGTTTGAATCCCTAGCGCTGTGTATCGGAGTGAGCTCCTGTTACTTGTCCCAGCTTCTGCCAACCTAGCAGTTCGAAAGCATGTAAAAATGCAAGTAGAAAAATAGGAACCACCTTTGGTGGGAAGGTAACAGTGTCCCATGCACCTTCAGTGTTTAGTCATGCTGGCCACATGACCACGGAGACGTCTTCAGACAGCGCTGGCTCTTTGGCTTTGAAACGGAGATGAGCACCACCCCCTAGAATCAGGAACAACTAGGACATATGAGCGAGGTGAAACTTTACCTTTACATTATTGCCGTAAATCTATTGCTAATCTTGTTTGGGATTACCAAGATCAGAGTTGAAAAAAGTCCTCTGAGAAAGTTGTGGCCAGTCAGTGGAAACTTTGCACCAAACACTGCATTATCTTATATTCTATATAAATTTGAACACCAAAAATCCAGTTTCCACTCCATTGCAAACTAGAAAAGTGAGGCTTAGAAAAAGTCGAGATAACCAAAATGATCAGGGCTCTTAAACACCATAAATTCATGGTGGCCAGGTCTACCAACCCTTAAAAGCTCCATATTATCTCCATGCTGGAAACACCAGCTGCAAAAGAAGATAAGTCATGGTGGTGCAGTGGTTAGAGTGCAGTACAGCAGGCTAATTCTGCTGAACCCTGTCTGCCAGCAGTTTGGCAGATAAAATCTCACCAGGCTCAAGGTTGATTCAGTGTTCCATCCTTCTGAGGTGAGTAAAATGAGTACTCAGATTGTTGAGGGCAATAAGCTGACCCTGTAAACCGCTTAGAGGGGGCTGTAAAGCACTGTGAAGCGGTATATAAGTCTAAGTGCTATTGCTATTGCTAAGAGTGGCAAAAAGAGGATGGGTTTCCTTGTTGGTGAGCACTCTGGAGGAATTCACTGAGAAAAACTAAATTCTAAATTAAGATAGATCTTGACCTGAACCTGCAGAGCTATTCTTAATCAGCGGTCAGCCAGCCTTCATTTACTTCTGAAAAATACTCTGAAAATAGAATAGAAAACAACAGAAAGTGGGCAGAGGCAGGTCAAAACAATTTCAATTTAAATTCACATTATTCTTCCTTATGGATTGAAAAGAGTTCCCTTAATGTTAAATTAAAAATAATTAAATTATTTTAAATTATTTAACATTAAATTAAATTTAACTAATTTAACAATTAAAAATAACAACACGTTGCTAGGCTCTGGGATACACATCCAAAAGTTTTGGACTAATTTCAGTCTTAGGATGCATAACCAGAGGTGGTATTCCTCCAGTTCGGACTGGATCTCCCGAACTGGTAACGGAAATAGCAGATGGCCCTGCCCACCCATGCCCAGCTCTATGCCATTCCATTTAGGCCCTTTTTTTTCTCCAAAAGAACATATGTGGAAGGCTGTGCGCATATGCGGAGATGGTGCGTGTGCTCACATTTGCAAACCAGTGGGGAAGGTAAGTGTATACCATCCCTGATGCACAACTCTAATTTCAGTGGTGAATTTTTACTACCAGTTCTGTGGGCGTGGCTTGGTGGGTGTGGTGTGGCTTGGTGGGTGTGGCTCGGTGGCGTGGCAGGGGAAGGATCCTGCAAAATCTCAATTCCCACCCCACTCTAGGGGAAGGATACTGCAAAATCTCAATTCCCACCCCACTCTAGGGGAAGGATACTGCAAAATCTCAATTCCCACCCCACTCTAGGGGAAGGATACTGCAAAATCTCAATTCCCACCCCACTCTAGGGGAAGGATACTGCAAAATCTCAATTCCCACCCCACTCTAGGGGAAGGATACTGCAAAATCTCAATTCCCACCCCACTCTGGGGTCAGACAAGTACAGTGTGGTGGGCATATTGTGGCTTGGTGGGTGTGGTAGGGGAAGGATACTGCAAAATCCACATTTCCTCCCCACACCACTACCCTGCTTTCCAGCTCCATTCTCCTATGCAGGGCAACAAAAGAAGAACCAGCTGATCAGCTGGGACTTGGGAGGCAGGAATAGACCGGGGTAGGGCCAGCCAGAGGTGGCATTTGCCAGTTTTCCGAACTACTCAAAACCTCCGCTACTGGTTCTCTAGAACCTGTCAGAACCTGCTGGATTTCATCCCTGCCTAATTTAATATGGAAAAAACAGACTGTATCCATGCTGGACAGTTTCTCCCCCCATCCCCCTCTGTGTATAAGTAATTCTCATGTTATGAACATTTGTTTAGTGACTCTTCATAGTTACAATGGTGCTGAAAAAAGTGACCTTACAACTGGTCTTTGCACAATTGTTGTAGCATCCAGAAAGTCAAAACTGTACAATTGGCAACTAACATTTATTTACAATGGTTGCAGCATCTTGCGATCATGTGATCACAATGTGCAACCTTCCCACCCAATCCCAATAAGCAAAGTCAACAAGGAAAGCCAGATTTTCTTAATAAACATGTGATTCACTTCATGTCCAGAAGTGATTCTCTTAATAACGGTGGCAAAAAAGGTCCTACGATAGGGCCCGACTCACTTAGCCATGTAATTGGGCAGTAAAATCCCAGTCCAAATTGTGGTTATAAATTGAGGATCTATCTTTATGGAGCCTGGGGTGGGGTGGGGTGGTACTTTACAATTGAATCTAGTGTTCTAGCTTTTCACATTAACACTTCTGGGACAGAAAACTTGAGTCCGTCAGACCCCAGGACTGTTATTTCCCCTTTGTCAGTAATAAGATGCATGCACTTCAAAGCTTGGGAGAAATCATTAGAGATAACCTTATGAAAAGCCTGTAGAATTCAAGACCATTCCAGGGCTGGGAGGATTACAGAGACACAAGTTGATGATAGAGGAAACGTTGCCTGTTTGAGGGTCATCCCTTTGATTCCTTTCTCGGATGCCTGTCTTTTCTTTTTAATTTCAAAAGAGGGATTTGGTTTCCACCAGACTTCAATGCAGGATGGTTTGCAGTGTCATAGTCCTGTTGCTGTGTGCCAGGAGAGGGGAGGGGGAAAAAGAGGCATTTACATACAGTATTTATCCTTGCTTTCTCAATGCCTGTGTCTGCTAGGATGCTGTCATTTAGTCCAAAGTGACAAATGTGGTGTCATGTAACAATATCCAGACTACCTTGAAAATGGCAGGACCTCCCTTGAAAAGTGCACAGGCAATGTTAGAGAACTCGGTTAATATTCAGAGGCAATTTTCTTGAAAGAGGGAGGACAAGGGTTTGCAATTCTTTCTCGGCCAAAGTACTAACCTCATCCTTGAGTGGTATGCTGGGGGCCAAACTACAGATGAAATTAGTGACAAAAAATTCAAATAACTTTGTTTATATTTCACTTCATTAAGATTACATCTATCTATCATGATTACTTCCCAGTCATCTCTTCAATAATTGTGACATCACATGTGAAGACCAAGCTCTCTGGAGAAGGCTTATAATGCTGAGAAAAGGAGAAGAAAAGAGAAGAATAGGACGACAAGGAGCAAAGTGGATGGAATGAGCCTTATGGTGCAGTGGCCAGAGTGCAGTACTGCAGGCTTTTTCTGATGACTGCCAGCTGCCTGCAATTTGGCAGTTCGAATCTCACCAGGCTCAAGGTTGACTCAGCCTTCCATCCTTCAGAGGTGGGTAAAATGAGGACCCAGATTGTTGAGGGCAATATGCTGACTCTGTAAATCGCTTAGAGAGGGCTGTAAAAGCACTGTGAAGTGGTATATATCTAAGTTTTTAAATTGCCTGTGCACCGCCCCGAGTCCCTTTTGGGAAAGGGTGCGGTATATAAATTTAATAAACCATAAACCATAAACCAAACCAGTGGTTTATGTGCTATGGCTATTAGATTGGCACTATTAGAAGAGCTGAAAGATTACTGTGGTTCCCCGAAAATAAGACAGGGTCTTATTATCTTTTGATCCCTGAAGCATGGCCTTGGCCTTATTATCTTGCGGGGGGGGGGGTGTCTTATTATTTTCTGGGACAGGTGAGAAGCGAGATGAGCGTCTTACCTTTCCAGCTCCGTCGCATTCCTCACCATTGTGCCTAGGGAAACACGTAAACAAAAACTTTCTCGCGAGTTCAATCAAGCTTCTCGAACTCGCGAGATGGTTTTTTTTTACAAGGTGCTTCCCTGGACACAACAGTGAGGAATGTAACGGAGCTGCCAGTCTCCGGTAAGATGCGCATCTCGCAAGTGCAAGTAATTAACTTCTCGAACTTGTGAGAAGTTTTTCTTAATGTGCCAGGTGTTTCCCTGCACAGACTAGCCGAGAGACCCAACAGAGTGTCATTGTCCAGTAAGACTCGTGGCCCAGCCTGCCCCATCTCCCGCCCCACCTGCCACCCCCAATTTGCACCCCAGTGTGAGATGCGCATCTTACTGGACACTGGCAGTTCCATCATGTTCCTCACTGTTGTGTCCAGGGAAGCACCTTGTAAAAAAAACCTTCTCGCAAGTTTGAGAAGTTTGATTCTCTTTTACGTGTTTACCTGGACACAATGGCGAGGAACACAATAGAGCTCCTTTTGCACAGGAAGGAGTGGGGCGCGAGGTGCATTGCTGGCCTGCTGCTCTTTTTGCAGTAGGCTGTCTTTTTGCCCAGGCTTCAGACTTAGCAGTAGGTCTGGTAAGGGCATTTGGGATGCGTGGGGCATGTCTCCCCCCTTTTGCCCCCTCCGGCCTCACCTCCTTACCTTGGTTGTTTGTGTGTAAAGCAATCAGTGGAAATGACGGGGATTGGCATTTAAATAGTTGGGGGGGGGGAGCTTATTTTAGCACATGTCCTGAAAAGCGGATTGGGCTTATTATCAAGACATGTCCTATTTTGGGGTAAACATGGTAGGTTAGTACAGGTTGCCCTGGAGAAAATTATTATTATTATTATTATTTAAATTTATACCCCGCCCTTCTCCACAGAGGACCCAGGGCGGCGCACAGGAAATTTAAAAGGCATACAAAATATAATTTAAAAAACTATTAAATAATCCTATCCTGCGCTAAAACCACATTTTAAAACCCAATTTAAAACTACCTAAAAGTCCCCATGGGAGGTTAGGCTAGGCCGGCTTGTTGAAACAAATATGTCTAAGACATTGGCGGAAGAGGCGGAGGTCGGTGATGGTACGTAGTTCAGGGGGTAGGTCATTCCAGAGGGCTGGACCCGCCACAGAGAAAGCACTTCCCCTGGGTGTCGCCAGTCGGCATTGTCCGGCCTACGGCACCCTGAGAAGGACCTCTCTGTGGGAGCGTATCGGTCTAAGGGATGTATGGGGCAGGAGGCGGTCTTGCATATAAAATCTATCTATCTATATGATCATTAAGAGCTGACAAGTTGAGGGCACATAACTGAACAATCAGTTAATGCGCTTACAATTTCAGTTCAGTGGCTATTTTTAAAGATATTTCAGTATGGGACTTGTAAACCCAGATTATACTTTTTTACTCAAGTAATGAAACATTTTATTACTTAAGCCATTGGGTTTTACATGCTTTGCTCCAGATGAATCAATGTATGGGTATAAAAGAATTGGACCAATGTTTGTAAGGCCAACATGCAAAAACACTTTGTGGTGTTGTGGGTGATGCCATTTTTCAAAGAAGGGACCAGCTTGCACCCAAAGATGTGTGCAAAACACTTCTCTCTACTCAAAGAAATTGGACAGCCTAGCACTGCAAAGTTCTCTAGACATGAATAGGAGATATCTGTATGAACCAGCAGTGTGCAGCAGCAGCCAAAAAGGCTCATACAATCCTGGATTGTATAAACAGAGTCATAGAAACAAGATCACATGAAGTATTAGTACTGCTTTATAAAACCCTAGTAAGATCACACATGAAATACTGCAATCAATTTTTGTCACCATATTACAAACAAG
Source organism: Rhabdophis nuchalis (assembly GCA_039707465.1). Lineage (NCBI taxonomy): Eukaryota > Metazoa > Chordata > Lepidosauria > Squamata > Natricidae > Rhabdophis > Rhabdophis nuchalis. The sequence goes on along the minus strand of CM077647.1, from coordinate 26,018,180 downwards.
ATGCCAAGACTTTGGAAAAAGGTCAGAGAAGAGCAACGAAGATGATCAAAGGCCTGGAGATGAAAACATATGAAGAACAGCTACAAGATTTGGGTTTGGCTGGTCTAAAGAAAAGAAGAATTAGGTGGTACATAATAGCAGTATTCCAGTATTTGAGGGGCTGCCACAAAGAGGAGGGAGTCAAATTATTCTCCAAAGCACCAGAGGGCAGGACAAGAAACAATGGTTAGAAACTAATCAAAGAGAGAAGCAATCTGGAATTAAGGACAAAACTTCCTAACAGTGAGGACAATTAAGCAGTGGAATAGCTTGCCCTCTGAAATCGTGGGTGCTCTATCACTGGACGTTTTTGAGAAGAAACTAAACATTCACTTATCTGAAATAGTATAGGTTCTCCTGCTTGAGCAGGGGGCTGGAGTAGAAAACCTCCAACGTCCCTTTCAGCTCTATTCAAACATTCTAAGTTTCTGTTGTGGACGATTAGCCTATAGCCATGATGGGGAACCTATGGCACGTGTGCCACAGGTGGCACGTGGAGCCATATCTGCTGGCACACAAGCCATCAGCTGATTTTTGGCCATCAAGAGGGCAGGGAGGCTGTTTTCACCCTCCCCAGGCTTCAGGAAAACCTCTGGGCCTGGGGAGGTTGAAAAATGGGCCCAACAGGCCAACTGGAATGATCCGTTTCCAAACTTTTGGTTGGCATGTTGGGCCCATTTTTTGTCCTCCCCAGGCTCAGATGCTTTTCTGAAGCCTGCGGAAGGCAAAAACTGCCCCCCATGGGGGAGGGCCATGCGCACATGCACAGGGATCGCACATACATGCACAGGTGTCAGGGTGCATTGCATTGTGGGTGTGCTATTGTGCACATCCGCACAATTTTGGCACGCCTTTACAAAAAGGTTCACCATCACTGGCCTAAAGCCTATAAGCAACTGAAGAGTAGAACCTATCAATTGTGTACATATACACAATTCCTTTGCTGATGGGTTAATCGGTACTTGGAGCATTTCCATGAGTACAGCCCTCCCACGAGACCCAGACCTTATATTGCCCAAACCCAACAAATTGCTACCATGAAGGCTTTCTCATCTCCACGGATCCTGCACCACACACCAAATGTCTCTTGAAAGCTCACCCCAGAGGGGAAAAATAGAAAAACCCCAAGTCTTATGCATGTACTCTAAACTTCTGCAATTAACATAGCTGTGCTGTGCGTTAAGCAGGCCAAAGATAGAAACAAAATGACTGAGACAGTCCTAATTGTACCAAGGGAAATTACATGTCACAAAGAAAAAGACAAAGCCAAGCTGTGTGGAAGGAGAGGGGCGGAGAGGAAAAGCTAAGTCAGCAACAGCCCAATTCCAGAGCATCCCCAGAGGCAGCCAGGAAAGGCAAGAAAGGAATTTGCCAACAAGTTTGCCCCACATGCAGCCGTGGAGCCCTGGGAACCCACCACATTTTCTCCTGGAGCAATCACAATTGCCGATTTTATGACAAAAGGAAGAGAAATGAAAAAGCACAGTGTCAGCCTGAAGGCCATTAACATAACACTTACATGCCATCTCCATAAAAGTCTGTTTTTCTCAGTAATTAAGAAAAAATAGGGGTGGGTGGGAAAGGGACACAGTGGATTTTATTTTAATTCAGTTTGACTTCTTGCTTGTGGTCAAGAAAGCCCATATGTGAAAGACTTTGTGGAAATCTCATGAACTGCCTATTACACAGATATATAATTTCATTTTAATGTATGTCAATTAGAGTACATTCAAAGTGACAATAATTAATCTCTCTCTCTCTCTCTCTCTCTCTCTCTCTCTCTCTCTTTCTCTCTCTCTCTCTCTCTATCTCCATCCATCCATGTTTGTCTTCTATCATCTGTCTGTCTGTCTATCTTTCTGTCTGTCTTCTATCATCTACCTACCTACCTATCTGTATTTGTCATCTATCTATCTATCTATCTATCTATCTATCTATCTATCTATCTATCTATCTATCTATCTATCTATCTATCTATCTATCTATCTATCTATCTATCTATCTATCTATCTATCTATCTATCTATCTATCTATCTATCCAGCTGCAGGAATGTCTTTATTTCAAATCTACCTTTAAAGATGTCTCTGAGTGGGAAAACTGTCTCTACTGAGGACAATAGATTCTAATAGAGTGTTTTCCCTGAAGGGTTAAGTTTGCTATGTATGGAGAGAGAAAAACACAACTATCCAACTGCACCCACAAATTGAGACAATCCAGGAGAAGCTGAATCATGTGATTGTGCAGTAGGCATAAATTGTATTAGAATCCAAAACACTCCTGAATGCAGCCCAACTTCAAGCTGCAGTAAGCAATAAAACGTCAGTTCTGATAACCCCCCGCCCCCCGCCCCCACACCAAGCTCTCTCATGTGCTATTTGGCAAAGAAAAAGTCAGTTCCTTCAGTCCCTTAAAATTTAAAACAGTACCTGGCGACCATCAGTAAGAGCTATGGAAGGGAAGCAGCCACTCTCATATCGGAGAAAGGTCTGGAAGAAGGAAGCAATTAGAAGCAGCAGAATTCAAACAGTAGCGTAAACTAGGTTCCAGACAATCTGACTCCATCTCTTCTCCTCTTACCGTACAATGGGGGCAGGCACCCTTCACAACTAATTCAGAAGAAGTGCTTCAAATCCTTTCTGAGCACAACACTTCTCTGCTGTTCATTAAAGTAGCCCATCTTTTTTCAGACTTCTGTGTGAGCTTGGAAAATGATACAATACTTTAATTACGAGATTTGTTAAAGCGGTAGTACAGGTAGTTCTCGTCTTAGAACTATTCATTTAATGACCACTCAAAGTTATTACGGTGCTGGAAAAAAGTGACTTACAACCAGTTCTTGCACTTACCACTGTTTCAGAGTTCCTGTGGTCACAATATCAAAATTTGGTGCGCCTGACAAAGGACCTGAATTTACAATGGCTGCTGCAACATCCTGGGGTCATGTGGTCACCTTTTTGTGACTTCTTACAAGAAAAATCAGTGGGAGATGCTGGATTCATTTAACAACCCACATATATTAGGGGTGGGCTGCTGGGGGTTTGCAGGGGTTTGGGAGAACCTTTGGTTAAGATTCTGTGCGGTTTGGAGAACCCCCAAATTCTATTCCTGGTTGGCCCCACTCACCCCTTCCTTCCCAGGAGTCCCCATGCAGCCTGTTTTGGATGCAGGTGAGTGCAGGGCACACACAAAGGCTTGAAGAGGGCAAAAAATGGGCCTACCGGAAGTTCGGGCCTCTGGAGGTTTGGGCCTCCGGAGCCGGGGGAGACTGTTTTCATCCTGCCAGAGTCCCAAGGAAGGTCTCCAGAGCCCAGGAGGGCAAACACCCCCACCCGCCATGGTGCAGGAGGCTGACTAGGCCACACCCACCATGGTCACACCCACCCAGCAACTAGGCAGAGAACCCCTCGCTAACATTTTCAAAGCCCCTCCCTCCCCAAGCACACATTCACTGAATAACCACGGTGATTTCTTTAACAATTGCAGCAAAAAGTTCATAGAATTGGACCTGACTCACTATACAACTCTCTTGCTTAGCAATGGAAGCTCTGGCCCCAGTTATAGTTAAAACTGGAAGACTACCTGTATCCTTTTTTAGATAGACAAGGAAATCTGCAAAAAGTTGCTCTTGCTTTGATGAACCGGATCTTCAAAGCAATGTCTTTAATAAAACTTTTAAAGCCAGTCTCCAACCTTCCCTTCTTGGCGAAGGTTGTTGAGAGTGTGGTGGCACAACAGTTTCCCTGTCACCTGGAGGAAGTTGACTATCTAGACGCGCGCCAGTCCGGCTTCCGGCCCGGGCATAGCACCGAGACAGCATTGGTCGCGTTGGTCGATGATCTCTGGAGGGCCAGAGATGGGGGTTGTTCCTCCATCCTGGTCCTATTAGACCTCTCGGCGGCTTTTGATACCATCGACCATGGTATCCTATTGCATCGGCTGGGGGGGTTGGGGGTGGGAGGCACCGTTCTACGGTGGTTCTCCTCCTACCTCTCTGGCCGATCGCAATTTGTGTTGACAGGAGAGCAGAGGTCGACCTCGAGACCCCTCACATGTGGGGTGCCTCAGGGGTTGGTCCTCTCACCTCTCTTGTTTAACACATCTATGAAGCCGCTGGGTGAGATCATCCGTGGTTTTGGGGTAGAGTACCATCTCTACGCTGATGATACTCAGCTGTATATATCTACCCCAAACCACCCCAACGATGCCGTAGCGATGATGTGCCAGTGCCTGGAAGCCGTACGGATCTGGATGGGAAGAAACGGACTCAGGCTCAACCCGACCAAGACCGAGTGGCTGTGGTTTCCGGCTGCCCGATTCAACCAGCTGATTCCATCGCTGGCCATTGGGGGCGAACATCTTGCCCCAGTGGATGGGGTGCGCAACTTGGGTGTCCTCCTGGATGCCCGGCTGTCCGTGGAAGATCAAGTGACAGCCGTGGCCAGGAGGGCGTTCTACCAGGTTCGCCTGGTTCGCCAGTTGCGCCCCCTATTGGATCGGGACGCCCTTCGCACAGTCACTCATGCTCTCGTGACATCCCGACTGGACTATTGTAACTCTCTCTACATGGGGCTCCCCTTGAGGTGCACTCGGAGACTTCAGTTGGTCCAGAATGCAGCCGCGCGAGCAATTATGGGAACTGCCAGGTTCACCCACGTAACACCGCTCTTGCGCGAGCTGCACTGGCTGCCTGTTGTCTTCCGGGTGCGCTTCAAGGTGTTAGTTATCATCTTTAAAGCGCTCCATGGCTCGGGACCTAGCTATCTGCGGGATCGGATCCTGCCTCATACATCCTCACGGCCGATTCACTCCCACAGAGAGGGACTTCTCTGGGTGCCGTCCACTAGACTTTGTCAGCGGGCGACGCCCAGGGGAAGGGCTCTCTCTGTGGCGGGCCCAGCCCTCTGGAACGACCTTCCCCCCAATATTAGAACAACCACGGACCTCCGCTCCTTCCGTCTGAAATTAAAAACATATCTTTTCTGCTTGGCCGGCCTAGGGTAGTCTCCCTTCTATGTGGTTTTATACTTAATTATTGGGTATTTTAGCTTTAAATGGGATTTTTAGCACAGGTATTAGATTTAATTCGTTTTTAGTTATGTTTGTATATTTTGTATATGTGTATATTTATTGTTTTTATTCTCCCTGTGCACCGCCCCGAGTCCCTGTGGGGAGAGGGAGCGGTTTACAAATTAAAAGTTATTATTATTATTATTATTATTATAAAGCAGAAGCCTGAAAAACAACAGGCTTCTTTCAAAGGGTGCGTAGCCCTGCTGTACTCTGTACTCTGAACTGGCATTTTCTCTTTCCCCTTGCAGTCCATTAAATGGTATTACTAAAAGTGATCTCACCGCTACATCTGTCTCATTCACACAGCTGGCCCTCAGAGCAGTCCACGGGTGCCTTCAATAAACAGAACATTGCATAATAGTTAATGATGAACTAATTTAGAATCTGTGTTGGCACAGCTGGCATTTTAGATTTAGAAGTGTTTGTAAAGATAAGAAGTATACACTTGTGGGGAAAGGAGATCTTTTCAGCTATCCTATATAACATGTCCAAAGTAAGATTTTATTATTTTCAGTCCATGAATTTGCCAACTTCAGAAATGAAAAAGATTGAGAATTTTAATTAATAAACATAAATTGCCCACAGGTTAGTTTTATCTTCATTTACTGCCAGTCTATTGATATAACCCTTTATCATACTTTGCAAGTTTTTAATTGAAAGTGCCTTGCTTAATAAAAACCTTCTGAAATGGTTCAATGCAGGCCACTGCAAATTCAGATTTGACTCTCCTTTTTCTTCATTTTGCCTGCCATAGTCACTGATCTATGAATGTCCATTTATTAGAGAAAGAACATATTTGACAGAAACTCAGCTCAGTGAAAGATATTCGCTCCTAAGACACCTCTCTGCAAGGAAAGGTGTTTGTGAAACATCCAAACATTTGCTGCCCTGTTTCTCAATCACCCCAAGAGTAAACATATAGAATAATAGAGTTGGAAGAGACCTTGGGTGTCTTCTATTCCAACTGCCTGCTCAAGCAGGAGACATTATGTCAAGGATGTCAAACTCGTGTTGTCCCAGTTGCATCTTGTCACATATTGAGACTTTTCCCCACCCCCACCATTTGCTAAACCAGGCATTTGACAGCCTTGCAACCATCTTTTTTTTTTTTTTGCATCTTTGGCCTGCCACACTTTCTATTATTCTACTATGCATTTTCTATTGTGGGAAAATGGAAGGAGGGATTCAGTGGTGGGATACGATTGGTATGCTGGAAGCACCAGGTACCATTCCGGTATGGTGCTCTGGAGGCCCTACCTGCCTGCCCTCCTTACCTGTATTTGAGCCAATTGGGGCTTAGGTGCACAGAACTTACAGCACCTGCGTGATGCTCCGCTGAGCAGCTGGAGCATCGCAGAGCGTCGTGGGCAGTAAGTATGCATGCATGCACTGTGCGCATGCTGAGCGTTTGCCTGGCCCCATTGCACTGTGCCGGTTGCAACGTGATCCGGAACCCACCACTGGGGGGATTGTAAGGAGTGAGATGATATGTAGCAAAATTCTTTCTAGAAAGCCAAGGTCATCCTTTGTCTTTGCACCTCTGCACCTCACCGACCCTGGATGGGTGGAACTGCCAACATGGCAGTGAAAGATTGGATCATGTGATGGACCTGTGGGGTGTGGGGGCAAGATCTTGAGCTTACAACTAGGTGGGGAAACCAGGAACCTTTCAGATTCGGATTTTCTCAGGTGTGCCAACATGGCTTTCTTAATAAATTGGATCTTTTGAGCAATACTTTGCTTTGGACTCTGATTTACTTTTGGATGCTATTTGGAACCTTGACACCTGCCTTACATCATGTCAGACAAGTGGCTGTCCAATGTTTTCTTAAAAGCCTCCAGTGTTGGAGCACCCACAACCTCTGATCCTTGTGGTGATGAATTTCTGGTGGAACAGATGCCCTGTAAAGTATGCAGACATATTTAAGTATTGTTCCCAAAGCCTGTTTCTGCTACCTTATAAATTTGCCAACCCATCCTCCTCAAGACATTTACAATTTATCCTGAGGTGATTTTTCCAAGGCAAATCTCAACATTAACATTGGGCAGGCTGATTCAGGATCACTTCAGTATTGACAATCTTTCTTGGCAAAGATTCTTTTAGGACTTAGACAAAGCCGGTGTTCTGCTTATGCTCCACATAACTTTGCACCACTGTGGTATTACAATGGTATGTGAGAATGACCCTGGAAGATAGGGAGAAGAACTGTAGCACAGCCAATGGTCTGATCAACAAAATCTGATAAACAAAAGGAAAAGGAATAGAGGTGGGGTGCAGCAAGGGTCTCAAGAGGGATCTTCCCAGTTTTCAGAGGAGTAAAAATAAGGGAAGGGTACTTACAGACTTGCTTTTTCGGTTACTGTAAGCTAGCAATAAGGGTAAGTGTTAGCAACCATTCCATCTCCGAAGACTGACAGATAGGTTGTACTCTGTACCAAATAAGAATTGGGGGGAATTAAAACTGCCATCTGTCTCCAAAAGCGGGCTTTACAAAAAAGTAGTTGAAATAGCAGTAACAATTTATTAAATGAATAAAAATAATCCTCTCGTTATAACTCTAACTGAACCTGGCAATTGCAGTGGTTAAGTCATGATGGCTGTAAAATGAGGGATGTGATCAGATTTATGACTTTTTCACAGGGGTCATTAAGTGAACCCATTGTTTGCTATGGAGTGGTTTTTGTCAGAAACCAGAAGTAAAGGCCAGTTTCCAGCAGAACTGCTGTAGGGTGTGTGTGTGTGTGTGTGTGTGTGTGTGTGTGTGTGTGTGTGTGTGAGAGAGAGAGAGAGAGAGAGAGAGAGAGAGAGAGAGAGAGAGAGAGAGAACTTTAGAACTTTGAAACCAGATCCTAAGTAGCTTTCGGGGGAGTCTACTGTACCTTCACAACATGGTCACCTACTTAGATATGGCCCACCGGACCATTCTGGAAACAATGGAGAATTGGCCCGTGGTGCCCCTGCCAGTGAAAATGGGCTACCGATCTCCATTTCTGGCTGGGACAACCCCTTGCAATCCTCTGCCAGCTGAAAACAGAGATCGACAGCCCGTTTTCACTGACAGACTGCTTGGGCCATCACAGGGGCCCCCAACACAAGTGATGTCAAGCTGGCCACACCCACCGTGGCCACACTTACCCCGACCCCCTGTGGTCAAACACAGCCCCCAATGAAATCAACTTTGGTCTAGGACAATGTTTCTCAACCTTGTCAACTGGAATGCTGGCTGGGGAATTCTGGGAGTTGAAGTCCAGACATCTTCAAGTTGACAAGGTTGAGAAACACTGGTCTAGGACAATCTTTATGCCACCTATAAACTCTCAGTTGAGATAACTATTCAGAGAAGAAAAAAACAATTAGCAGATCAAACTTCCTCAATCAAGTGGTTTGTTGTGATAGATCACAGCAATGAAGGAATAGCAAACATTAACAATTTTTGCCTCTACATTGATCTCATACAGGGATGCTTGCAGAGTTTTAACAACACAAAAATGCATTAAATCTCCACCATCTTGACCTACCTACCATAACCTGTAGTTACTTAAACAACATCCCACTGCACCAATTCACACAGTATTACACTAGTAACTCCTTTCTTTTGTGATCACCCCATTTCTCTTAGCCCCTGGTGTTATCTCTCTTCTGTCCTCTGAGTTATTTGAGACTTAATCCAGCCCAAATTTCAATCTTAGTTCCATCCAACTATACGGGAGTTTACAGAAGATCCCATTTTTCCTTTCAACCTGATTATTGGTTCCAACAAAAACTCACTGGATTCATACATTATACTAAACCTTGATATATTTTGCAATATATCAATATACATCCAATATACAATACAATAGCAGTGTTGGAAGGGACCTTGGAGGTCTTATATTCCAACCCCCTGCCCAGGCAGGAAACCCTATATCATTTCAGACAAATGGCTATCCAACATCTTCTTGAAGACTTCCAAGGTTGGGGCATTCAGAACCTCTGGGAACAAGCTGTTCCACTGGTTAATTGTTCTAACTGTCAGGAAATTCCTCCTCAGTTCTAAGTTGCTTCTCTCCTTGATTAGTTTCCACCCATTGCTTCTTGTTCTACCCTCAGGTGCTTTGGAGAATAGTTTGACTCCTTCTTTGTGGCAGCCTCTGAGATATCGGAAGACTGCTATCATGTCTCCCCTAGTCCTTCTTTTCATTAAACTAGACATACCCAGTTCCTGCAACCGTTCTTCATATGTTTTAGCCTCCACTCTCCTAATCATCTTTGTTGCTCATCTCTGCACTCTTTTTAGAGTCTCCACATCTTTTCTACATCGTGGCGACCAAAACTGTATGCAGTATTCCAAGTGTGGCCTTACCAAGGCATTATAAAGTGACATTAACACTTCACGTGATCTTGATTCTATCCCTCTGTTTATGCAGCCTAGAACTGTGTTGGCTTTTTTGGCAGCTGCTGGCTCATATTTAAATGGTTGTCCACTAGGATTCCAAGATCCCTCTCACAGTTGCTACTATTGAACAAGGTACCACCTATACTGTACCTGTACATTTTGGTTTTCTTGCCTAAATGTAAAACCTTACTTTTTTCACAATTGAATTTCATTTTGTTAGATAGTGCCCAATGTTCAGGTTTGTCAAGATCCTTCTGTATCTTAAGCCTATCTTTTGGAGTGTTGGCTATTCCTGCCAGCTTGGTGTCATCTGCAAATTTGATGAGTTCCCCATTTATCCCCTCATCCAAATCATTGATGAAGATGTTGAAGAGTACTGGGCCTAAAACAGAGCCTGCATACTTCCACTGCATACTTCCCTCCATGTAGATGCAGTTCCATTGAGGACTACATGTTGAGTGCGGTTGGTCAGCCAGTTACGAATCTATCTGGTGGTGACGCTGTCTAACCCGCACTTTTCTACTTTATCTAATAGTAGGTTATGGTCTACTTTATCAAATGCCTTGCTGAAGTCCAAGTAAATTATATCGACAGCATTCCTCTGGTCCACTAATTTTGTCACTTTGTCAAAGGATGCAATAAGATTAGTCTGGCATGATCTGTTTTTGACAAACCCATGTTGGCTTTTGGCTATTTGTTTACTTCTAGGTGTTTGCTAATTCATTGCTTAATTATCTTTTCCAGAATCTTCCCTGGTATTGAGATCAGGCTGATGGGTCTATAGTTTCCTGCATCTATTTTTTTCCCCTTTTTTGAAGATGGGAACCACATAAGCTCTTTTCCAGTCTTCTGGCAGTTTCCCAGTGCTCCAGGATCTCTGAAAGATATAGTTCAGTGGTTCTGAGATCTCGTCTGCCAGTTCCTTCAGAACCCTGTGGTGTAATCCATCCGGCCCTGGTGATTTGAACTCGTCTAGGGCAGACAGATGCTCTATAAACCACATGATGTTGGATAGATATATTGAGCTGTGCTACAATGAATGAAAAAATACCGTGCATGGATTCCACCAACTCAAAACCAAATTGCCCTTCCAAGCAATGTAAACTACAGTACTTTCTCTGATATTGCGATATTTCAATACTCCTTCTGGTACTTGAAATTTCCTTCTGAAGCCATGTCAATGTGCTACAAATTCTGCTGATATAATGATCCTTCATGGATTCTTGCAAAAGAATAACATTATTATTTTCTAAATGGGACAACGTGTAAATAACTATTATGCTCAATATATTGAATAATATATGCCTTAAGTCTTAGATTGCTTTAATTGCTTTAATTAATAGCTTTTGTATTGCCATATTAAACAATTTTTAGAATAGAATAGAATAGAATAGGGATAGGGATAGAATTGGAAATGGGAATGGGAGTAGAGTAGAGTAGAGTAGGGTAGGATAGGATAGGATAGGGATAGGGATAGAATTGGGAATGGGAATGGGAGTGGGAGTAGAGTAGAGTAGAGTAGAGTAGGATAGAGATAGGGATAGGGATAGAATTGGGAATGGGAATGGGAATAGAGTAGAATAGAATAGAATAGAATAGAATTCTTTAATGGCCAAGTATGATTGGGCACACAAGGAATTTGGTGCCCATGCTCTCGGTGTACATAAAGAAAAATAAAATAGAATACATTCATCAAGTATCATAAGATACAACGCTTCAATGAATTTAAATTTAATCCTGGCTAAATTTACACCATTAGAAAGGCTCTTTTGCCCATTGCTTGGAAATAATCTTTTCCCTTTTACATTCCAGTTCAAGACTTTAATTCACGCGTACAAAGGTGATTCCCATTAGCGCTTGTCTGAAAGAGGACTATTCCCCCCCTCCTCTTCATTTGCTCAAATGCAGACGCTCCCTCAAGTGGAATTGATTCAACATTGCACTAAGGTATTCATATGCAATCACTGATGCAGTAAATTATGGCAACGCTCCAGCTATGCAAAACACTTTCAAATCTGATGGCTTCTCTACTATGGAATGCTGTTAACACCATGCAACCAGGCAGATTATCTAGCTATGTAAATCTGGTAACACTCCAAAAGGAACCAGAGGATTAAAGCAGCTAGTGATTGAACAACTCATTTTGGTGCTCACTGGAATATATATGCATGAATTATAAGAGGTTCTACCCTGTCTCTTTTAAATTCCATCATTTTCCTTCACTTTATGCAATTATGGATTTCTTTGTATTTAAAAAAACTATTTATTATTGAATTTATACCCTACTATTCTGTTTATTTCAAAGCTTAAGGTACTCCAGAGATTTTTTTTAATGCAAAGTAGGGAATAGAACAAAATTATAGCAATGTAATTAAAAACAAAATCCAAAATTAAAACCAGTCCTTAAAATAATTACCTATGAAACGCTAAATACTATGAAAGAAGGAGAAAAGTTTCCCTCCTTAGGGAATACATTCTAGTTTGGGTAGTTTGAGAACCATAGGCTCTTTAAGGGTCCTTACTGCTCTCTGAGCTTGGTTGTTTTTTTGTAGATATTTCATTACCCAAACTAGGTAACATCATCAGTGCTAGGGCTAGGACAACGAATGTCTGTAAGAAAAACAACCAACCTCAGAAATCATCCTCAGAAGCCTCTTTTTCAAATAGCCATGATTAAGTTCTGAGCAACAAACGTATCTTTTGAAGATGCAACTGGTCAAGCTCACAGCAGAAGAAAACATCCCACAGATCCCCAGGCCTTAAGTCATTCAGGAATTGAACGATAAGTACAGATTGTGTCTAGGAGACAATTGGCACCCAATGTAGCTCTCAACTACAGACATCATACAGCCCCTCTATTTTGCATTGATCAGCATCTTGACAAATTGCATTTTTATCAATTACAATTTCCACACTCTCTTTCAAGGGTAGTCAGACATAAAGCACATTGCTGCACTGAAGATAATTATAACCAAGCTGTCATAAAATCTGTCTGATTCAGAAGGAGAATTAAGTATTGTACTAATAAAAAGTGTGTGCAAACATGCTTTCACCACAGCAGCTCCTTGGGAATTCAGTGATACGCGGAGGTTAAAAGACTCAAATTGCAAAGCTCCCTTTCTTAGGAAATGCAATCCAATCCGTAGCATACTTCATTTCAGTCCTAGTGTCCAATCTTTTCTCTGCCACTAGCATCTAAATCTTGTCCGGAGTTAATGTCAACCTATTTTCTTTCACTGGGTAATGATTGCTCCCTTGCACTTAGAAGGTAAAGATAAAGGTTCCTCTCATACATATGTGCTAGTCGTTCCTGACTCTAGGGGGCAGTGCTCATCTCTGTCTCAAAGCTGAAAAGCCAGTGCCATCCGAAGGCGTCTCTATGGTCATGTGGCTGGCATGACTAAATGCCAAAGGCGCACAGGATGCTGTTACCTGCCCACCAAAGGTGGTTCCTATTTTTTGTACTTGCATTTTTACATGCTTTCGAACTGCTAGGTTGGCAGAAGCTGGGACAAGTAATGGGAGCTCACTCCGTTACGTGGCACTAGGGATTCGAACCGCTGAACTGCTGACTTTTCTGATTGAAAAGCTCAGCGTCTTAGCCACTGAGCCACCGCATCCCTGTTATTTTGAAAGTAGACAGTAGTAGACCTGGATGTCATTAGAGATGGCATCACACACCAAAGCTCTAAATAATCTCATTGTATCATTTAGATGTTAAACATCTGAGAAAATGAGGGACAAGCAGGTTAATGACCTAGATATCAAACAGTAATCCCTCAGCATCAGCTTCTCCTGGAAAAAAAGACCAGAACCATTGCAAGGATTTCTTCCTTACACTTAGACAGCAGTAGAGCTGGTTCTACCTTTAGGCAAGAAAAACCCAAATACACAGGTACAGTATAGGTGGTACCTTGCTCAATAGTAGTAACTGTGAGAGGGGTCTTGGGAGTTCTAGTGGACAACCATTGTGTGCAGCAGCTACCAAAAACCCCCAACACAGTTCTAAGCTGCATAAACAGAGGAATAGAATCAAGATCACGTGAAGTGTTAATACCACTTTATAATGCCTTGGTAAAGCCACACTTGGAATACTGCATTCAGTTTTGGTCGCCACGATGTAGTAAAGATGTGGAGACTCTAGAAAGAGTGCAGAGAAGAGCAACAAAGAGGATTAGGGGACTGGAGACTAAAACATATAAAGAACGGTTACAGGAACTGGATCAGAGATGGGTTGCTCCCAGTTCGGCCCAGATTGGGCAAACAACTACTATGGCGCCACTGGGAGAACCGGTTCAGGGATGTGGCAGGCCTAGATCACTGCCGGTTCCAGCGACCCTAGTCGCCAAACCACTACCAGTTCGATTGAACCGGTCCAAACCAGCAGGAACCCACCATTGCTGTGAGGGCATTAGGAATGAAAAAAAAAGTAAAGAAAGGATTAAAGGCAGCTTTCCTGTCCCTACTTCTTTCCTCTAAATCAGGGGTGTCAAGCTGAATTTCGTTGATGGACACATCAGGGTTGTTTTTGACCTTGGGGGCCAGAGTGGGCATGGCCAACATGATGTCACTTGTGTCGGGGGAGTCTGTTGTGGCCTGAGAGCTCTGTTAGCCAAGGGTCCTGAGCTCTGATTTCAACTACTGACAGCTTCCTGCCAGGAAAAATGGAGCTTGGGGAGGGCTCAGATGGTTCCCAAGCTCCGTTTTCATTGGCAGACATTGGCAGGAAACCAACACATCCATAACCAATTTCACTGTAATTTTTACAACGACAACAAAGATTATTACTATTATTATTAAACAGAGCCTGGGAGTGCTGGGTGCAGCCCTCCTGAGCTCTATTTTCTCTGGCAGAGGCCACGGATTAGTCCTTTGCTCTTTCTAGGGCAGCCCCACAGGCCAGGTCTAAGCGCCTCGGGGGCCGGTTCTGGCCCACAGACTTTGAGTTTGATCCCCCCATTGTATTGTAAAATCGATATTTCCAAGCAGGTTTGGCAAAGACATATAAGGTGAAAACTGATGAAAAAAATGCCTTATCCCTTGCTACCTTCCCAGAGTAGACAGGTATGTGAACAAGGGAGGTTAAGAAGGGGCAAACCATGGAGAACAGATTTAATTTCCTCTTATTGCTAATCCTGGTCTTGCAAGGTCAAGAGCTCATCAAACACTGCAACAGAATGTAAGGAGGAGACCATTTGAGGTTGGCGGGCCCATATGAATAAGAGAGAACGGAGAAAATGAAGAAAAACTTCCTTAATGGCGGATCCCATCCCCTCTCCCAAAAAAACAATGTTGCTATTGCTAAGCAAGAGGGCCAATCATCACTAACATAAAGCAAAAAGCAAAAAAAATGTTCCAAGGGTACATTTTGATAGCTAATCAACTTGTTGGGAAATCAAATATATAGTTGTAATATATTGCAAAATAGTCTTCTCTTTGACCTCCAGAACGAGCCATATTATCTAATCGCTTGGGACCTTTACTCTTTAAAAATGCACCCTAAACCAGTCAAGACAAGTTCTACAAGGAGCATCCTAATTAGCAAATAATTTTCTGGCAAAACTCTATGAGCCAATGTGGGAGGGAAGAAGGTTCTTATTTAGTGCATTCCTTGAAGAATTGCCCCTCCGTTGGCCTTGAATTTCTTCTGGGTGGTGCAAATTCAGTAAGACAGATGGATCCTGAGTATTAAAGGTCAAAACTGGAATGATCTGTACTTATTCACAGCATAGATAATGTTAATAAATTGTCTTCCAGTGTCAAAATGCGATTTTAGGCAACCGAATTACTACCGTACATGAAACTTTATTTAAATCTGATTGGCAGGTCTGAATTAATGATAAATCTCACACTTAAATCAAAGTTCAGCCAAATCAAAGCTTTAAAAAATTGATTAAAACCTGGGATTTGGCCTTCTGCATTGGTTTATTTTTCTTCTTTATTCAATGTGCATCCTGCCTTTCTATCTGTAGAGAAAAAAATAATCAAGGTGGAAATATCATGGCCATGAAGTGGGTTTTATGAGCCTTAAATATATGACTGTTTCACCCAAATGAAATATGTAGATTTAGCTTTATGTAGGAGTTGACCAGACTTGTTAACCTTTGTTAACCTACCAGACTTGTAGACCTCCGTACTATCACCGACCTTCGCCTCTTCCGCTGGACTCTAAAATCATATTCCTTCCATATATGGCCGGCCTGGCATAGCTGCTACAACCATGTTATTTTAGAGTTGGGTTTTAAATTAATTGTCTCCTCTTTTAGCACGGGTGAAATGATTTAATTGTAGTTTTAAATTTTAAATTTTTGTATAATTTTGTATTGCTGTATTTTTGGATTTTAAGTTCCTGTGCGCCACCCTGAGTCCCTTTTGGGAGATAGGGCGGGATAGAAGTCTAATAAATGAAATGAAAATGAATGAAATGTTAACTAGAGGAGCTTTTCAGATTCCCCTAAAGCTCCAGTTTTAAACATCTTGCCCTTTGAAACTGTAAACAACCTTAGAATAGGGTTGGATGCAACTAAAGATCCATGTAATTTTACATAAACAAATTGATGCCTCCTTACACTATTAGCTAATGTTCTTGTACTTGTATTTCCCCAGGGAAAATAGGGTGGTATATAAATCGAATAAAATGAAAAATGAAATGTTTGAAGTATTATGGCTATTAATAAGAGATGTGGTGGCTCAGTAGCTCAGATACTGAGCTTGTTGATTAGGATATCAGCAGTTCAGCGGTTCGAATCACTAGTGCCATGGGACGGAGTGAGCTCCCATTACTTCTCCCAGCTTCTGCCAACCTAGCAGTTTGAAAGCATGTAAAAATGCAAGTAGAAAAATAGGGGCTACCTTTGGTGGGAAGGTAATAGCATTTTGTGTGCCTTTGGCATTTAGTCATGAGGGCATCTTCAGGCAGCACTGGCTCTTCAGCTTTGAAAAGAAGATGAGCACCGCCCCCTAGAGTTGGGAATGACTAGCACATATGTGTGAGGGGAACCTTTACCTTATGGCAGTGATGGCTAACCTTCTTTGGCTCTCCGTGCCAAAAGCAGGGGGAGCACAGGGGGGTCGTGCATGGGGGTGCCACGCCCATAATGCTATGTGCGTGACCCTCTGCTTCTGGCATGCTTTTTTTCACCCTCCCCAGGCTCCAGAGGCTTTCTAGGAGCCTGGGGAGGGTGAAAACAGCCTCCTCCCCCCACCTCCAGAGGCTTCAGGAGCTTCCCTAAAGTCTCCAGGTGGCAAAAAATGGCCTCAAAAGATTCATTTAAATCAGCTGGCCAGTGCACACATGCACGCTGGAGCTGACAGGGCAACGCCTCGCGTGCCCTAAGAAATGGTTCCGCGTGCCACCTGTGGCACCCGTGCCATAGGTTTGCCATCACTGCCTTATGGCTATTAATTGTAAAAAAAAACAACTGATTTTTCATAAATATAGAATAGCACTTAAACTTATATGCCACTTCATAATGCTTTACATCTGTCTCTATGCTGTTTACAACACCAGCATATTGTGCCCATCAATCTGGATCCTCATTTTACTGATTTGAAAGGATGGAAAGCTAAATCAACCATGAGTCAGTCAGGATCAAACTGCTGGCAGTTGGCAGAATTAGTCTGCAATACTGCTTTCTAACTACTGCGGCACCACAGCTCTTGAATATCTTGCTTATTTTTTAAAAGTAACCCTGTTCATATCTATCTCCTGGAACAAAGAGAGATGTCCCAATGACCAGACAGTAATATTCATCCCTGATTTTACCTTTACTAATAATGAACCAAAAGTTTTCCTGAGAGAAGATAGCCATTCTCTAAACAAACTCAGAGTCTGATTGCAAACTGTCTTGTCTCATAAGTCATCAAAACAGTAGGGAGTGAATGGATGACTAAATGAATTAATGGGTTTTAGAACTGTTGTAACTGAATATAAGTGTGCTGCTCAACATACTGTAAAAGCAACACATCCACCCAATAATTAAACTTGTCATGCACAAGTTTAATTCAGAGCTAGAGTTAGATCCATGCTTTAACTTGTTAAATTGTCTTGAAGCTCATAAGGGTGAACTTAGTAAGACCAATACATATGGGGCATAGTAAGATTTGAATGTTGTAGGACTGAATACCAGAGAACGAATAAGCATATTATTAATTTCTTAGTAGATTCCCCGTCATTCAGGTCATGGTTGTCCCAAAGGTGCTTTTTCAAGAAGCAACTGGAAAGAAAAAACTAGAAAAACATCTTTGAGAGTACAGTACTTACTATATTTTTCAGAGTATAAGATGCACCAGAGTAGAAGATGCACCATGATTTTGAAGAGGCAAATTTTTAAAAAAAGTTTTTGCACTCTGCAGACCTCCCAAAAATGAGCCATTTTTCGTGAAAATGGGCTCGTTTTTTATCAAAAAAAAAAAAGGGCATGCATAGCCTTTAGGATGCTTATAGAGTGTTCCTGGGAGCTGGGGAGCCAAAACAAGCAAAAAATGTCCTGTTTTTCACTCATTATTTGCCCTCCTCGGACCCCAGGAGCGCTCTGGAGTCCTCCTAAAGGCTATGCACAGACATTTTTGCAAAGGGGCAGAGTTTCAGGCCAAAAATGCTATATTGTATATAAGACGCACCCAGATTTCCACCCTCTTTTTTAAGGGAAAAAGGTGCATCTTATAGTCTGAAAAATACGGTAGTAGATAAATATGATTTTTGGACTATTGAGCTATGGATTTATTTATATCAACATTTCCAATTGTTAGTAACTTTAAGATGTATGGATGTCTTAAATTCTCCAACCAGTTGCTGCTGCTGCTGCTGCTGCTGCTGCTGCTGCTACTACTAGTACTACTACTACTACTACTACTACTACTACTACTACTACTCTAATTTTAATAGAGTTTTATTTGTTGGTGTCACAACTGTAATTAGAGAAGTTTTCATACATTTCGAAAGTTCATAGATATATGGTGACTACACGTGGCCATATTGCTCTCCTCCAGGACAGAATCTGTTTCAAGTTCAAAAACATATTTGCATAATAGCCTCTTTTCTTGATGAACCTTGTTTTACTCTTACTATCATATTTGTTGTTGGAAGAAGGTTTCATTCATTTTACATACACATTTCTTTCAAGCTTAACTGTTTCCCCCAGTCACTTCCTCCTTCTTTTTGCTTACTCATAGGCATGAACCTAGTCATTTCAAGTAGCAGTGAAAGACAGATATGGCCATTCTTACAAAGAAGGACATCACTGAAGGTAAGTGAATGTGTTGGAAGGTAGAAGCATGTACAGAAATACTGAGGAGTTTCTGAAACCTAAAAATAAAAAAGGTGGAACATAAATGATGATTTATTTTGACTTTAACCACAACAATACACAAATACACAATAGATACAAACTTAAGGAAAACTGCACAACTCAACTGCAGAAAACATGACTTCTACAACAGAGTGGTCAATGCCTGGAATCAGGGGTGCGTGTGCGCATGCTTGATGTATGCTGTGCACACATTTGATGCACATTGTGCACATATTTGATCTATATTGTGTGCATGTTTGATGCGTGTTGTGCGTGCATGTGTGGTACAACTAAAATTGCTCTGATCATGTGCAGAAGCAAAAAAAAAAGATGGTGGCGCCTACTGCATCACCAGGAGAATCAGTTTGGGGGCGTGGCAGGCCTGGGTCGCTGCCAGTTCCAGCGACCCAGGTTGCTAAGCTACTACCGGTTCGTCCGAACCGGTCCAAACAGGTAGGAACCCATGACTGCCTGGAATGCACTAACTGTGGTTTCTTCCCCAAACCCCCATAACTTTAACCTTAGAGCAGTGTTTCTCAACCGTGGCAACTTGAAGATGTCCGGACTTCAACTCCCAGAATTCCCCAGCCAGCAAATGTTGGCTGAGGAATTCTGGGAGTTGAAGTCCGGACATCTTCAAGTTGCCACGGTTGAGAAACACTGCCTTAGACTGTCTACTGTTTACCCCTCCCCATTCCTAAGAGGCCTGCAAGGGGCATGCATAAGCGCACCAGCGTGCCTACCCTACCTGTCCTAATGTTTCTTTTTATTTGTATCCATTTCATGTATCCAAAATCAGGTTTCTCTAGGGTTCATCAAACAAGGCCATTTTTTCAAGGCTTCTACGTGAATCTGCATAGATCGAATCGAATCGAATTTTATTTATAACCCGCTCTCTCTCCCCGAAGGGACTCGAGGCGGGGCACAGGGAATTAAAAACAGTTAAAAAGAATACAAAATTTAAAACAATAAACGTACATAAATACGTTTAGGCATATTAAACAGAAAACCCTGCGCTAAAATTCCCAAATATTTACTAAAAATCCCTAAACAATCAGAAGAGACTATCCTAGGCCGGCCAAGCGAAAAAGATGTGTTTTTAATTTCAGACGGAAGGAGCGGAGGTCCGTGGTAGTTCTAATATCGGGGGGAAGGTCGTTCCAGAGGGCTGGGCCCGCCACAGAGAAGGCCCTTCCCCTGGGCGTCGCCCGCTGACAAAGTCTAGTGGACGGCACCCGGAGAAGTCCCTCTCTGTGGGAGCGAATCGGCCGTGAGGATGTATGGGGCAGGATCCGATCCCGCAGGTAGCTAGGTCCCGAGCCATGGAGCGCTTTGAAGATGACAACTAACACCTTGAAGCGCACCCGGAAGACGACAGGCAGCCAGTGCAGCTCGCGCAAGAGCGATGTTACGTGGGTGGATCTAGAAGCACCCATAATTGCTCGCGTGGCTGCATTCTGGACTAACTGAAGTCTCCGGGTGCACCTCAAGGGGAACCCCATGTAGAGAGAGTTACAATAGTCCAGTCGGGATGTCACGAGAACATGAGTGACTGTGCGAAGGGCGTCCCGATCCAATAGGGGGCGCAATTGGCGAACCAGGCGAACCTGGTAAAACGCCCTCCTGGCCACGGCTGTCACTTGATCTTCCATGGACAGCCGGGCATCCAGGAGGACACCCAAATTGCGCACCCCATCCACAGGGGCAAGATGTTCGCCCCCTATGGCCAGCGATGGAGTTAGCTGGTTGAATCGGGCAGCCGGAAACCACAGCCACTCGGTCTTGGTCGGGTTGAGTCTGAGTCCGTTACTTCCCATCCAGATCCGCACGGCTTCCAGGCACTGGCACATCACCGCTACGGCATCGTTGGGGTGGTTTGGGGTAGATATATACAGCTGAGTGTCATCAGCGTAAAGATGGTACTCTACCCCAAAACCACGGATGATCTCACCCAGCGGCTTCATATATGTGTTGAACAGGAGAGGCGAGAGGACCGATCCCTGAGGCACCCCACAAGTGAGGGGTCTCGAGGTCGACCTCTGCTCTCCTGCCAACACAAATTGCGATCGGCCAGAGAGGTAGGAGGAGAACCACCGTAAAACGGTGCCTCCCACCCCCAACCCCCCCAGCCGATGCAATAGGATACCATGGTCGATGGTATCGAAAGCCGCCGAGAGGTCTAATAGGACCAGGATGGAGGAGCAACCCCCATCTCTGGCTCTCCAGAGATCATCCACCAACGCGACCAATGCCGTCTCGGTGCTATGCCCGGGCCGGAAGCCGGACTGGCGCGGGTCTAGATAATCAACTTCCTCCAGGTGACGGGGAAACTGTTGTGCCACCACACTCTCAACAACCTTCGCCAAAAAGGGAAGGTTGGAGACGGGACGATAGTTAGTTAAAAGAGCTGGATCCAAAGAGGGCTTCTTAAGGAGGGGCCTCACCATAGCCTCTTTTAGGGGGCTAGATGATGGTGATAATTTAAGAAATCCACTAACTGAAGTTAAAACCATTTTTTTGATGAATAGCAAAGATGCCATGCTTGACTAAAGTCCAAAGCACTTTTTCCAAATCCTTTTTGAAGCCTGCACAATCCAATACATAGTTTGTTTCAATATGCCTCCATTGCCTTGATTCCCCTAAACTGTTGTCTCATTTTGTTTGATAATAAAGGTAAAGGTTTTGCCTGTCCAGTTATGACTAACTCAGTGGACTGTGCTCAACTCTGTTTCTTAGTCAATGCAGCCAGTGTTGTCCGAAGAAACTTCCATGGCCATGTAGCTAGCCAGGTGCAGGGAATGCTGTTACCTTCCCGCCAAAGTGATTAGGGTACTGGAGGCTAAAACATATGAAAAACGGTTGCAGGAACTGGGTATGTCTAGTTTGATGAAGAGAAGGACCAGGGGAGACATGATAGCAGTGTTCCGATATCTCAGAGGGTGCCACAAAGAAGAGGGAGTCAAACTATTCTCCAAGGCACCTGGGGGCAGGACAAGAAGCAATGGGTGGAAACTAATCAAGGAGAGAAGCAACTTAGAACTAAGGAGAAATTTCCTGACAGTTAGAACAATTAACCTCTGGAACAGCTTGCCTCCAGAAGTTGTGAATGCTGGAAGTCTTTAAGAAGATGTTAGACAGCCATTTGTCTGAAATGGTATAAGGTTCCTGCCTACGCAGGGGGTTGGACTAGAAGACCTACAAGGTCCCTTCCAACTCTGCTATTGTATTGTATTGTATTGTATTGTATTGTATTGTATTGTATTGTATTGTATTGTATTGTATTGTATTGTATTGTATTGTATTCTAAGTGGTATCTATTTATCAACTCGCATTTGTATGCTTTTGAATTGCTAGGTGGGCAGGAGCTGAGGCAAGTAATGGGAGCTCACTCATCGCATGGCACTCAGGTCTCAAATTGGGGAAATCAGCTTTCCAGCTGTCAAGCACAGGTCTTTAATTGCTGAGCTATCGCAGCCCCTATGCTTGATAACAGTGCAAGCCTAACACCATCGAATCTCATAATTAAATATAATGACCATCAGAACAATATTGTTCCAGGTGTATTCACAAAAAAAGAAAAGAAATCTTTGTTGCATAACAAACTGGACTATTGTAACTCTCTCTACATGGGGCTGCCCCTGAGGTGCACCCGGAGGCTTCAGCTAGTCCAGAATGCAGCCGCGCGAGCAATTATGGGGACCGCAAGGTCTGCCCATGTAACACCGCTCTTGCGCGAGCTGCACTGGCTGCCTGTCGTCTTCCGGGTGCGCTTCAAGGTGCTAATCATCATCTTTAAAGCGCTCCATGGCTCGGGACCTAGCTATCTGCAGGATCGGATCCTGCCTCATACATCCTCACGGCCGATTCGCTCCCACAGAGAGGGGCTTCTCCGGGTGCCGTCCACTAGACTGTGTCAGCGGGCGACACCCAGGGGAAGGGCGCTCTCTGTGGTGGGCCCGGCCCTCTGGAACGACCTTCCCCCCGACATCAGGACAACTACGGACCTCCGCTCCTTCCGTCTTAAATTAAAAACTTACTTTTTCCGTCTGGCCGGCCTGGGATAGCCTCCTTGCCTTGGGATTTTATAGAATAGGTTTTTAGTTTAATCGGGATTTTAGCACAGGGTTTATTTAATTGGTTCTTAAATTTTGTTGGTATATTTATTGTTGTTTGTTATTTATTGCTTTTATGCTACCTGTGCACCGCCCCGAGTCCCCATGGGGAGAGGGGGCGGTCTAGAAATAATAAATTTCATTTCATTTCATTTCATTTCATTTCATTTCATTTCATTTCATTTCATAACAAAAGTATAACTTGAAAATTCTCAGCTTGTGTGAGAATAAGTGAAAGAAGGATATAGTTCTATACCCTAAAGGTTATTTTTGTTTTAAACAAGAGATTAGTGATATGTAAAAAAAATTCACACCAACGTGTACATTGAGAAACCCAGTAAGTTGTGGCTATATGTTTTGTTTGTTTGGTGCCTGAGTGAAGCTTCCAAAAGAAAGATAATGTTGATATCAAAGTAGAGCAGAATATCTTGGCATTGTAGAAAGAAGATATATATTTATAAGTGGGCTTAGAGAATTTAGAAAAATGGAGAACTGAAGAAACACCTCTGGCTTAGGTTCTGCAGGTCAAGAACTGGGGTTGAAAACATTTTTTGAGTGGGTTGAATTACAGCTTCAGAACAGTTGGTTATGCCCTTGAGATTATACATAATTAGCTGTGTGGGAAGCCCTTCCTTTCCACATCTCATCCCACACTGTTTCTTTGTGAAAAGCCTTTTCATTAACTGAACTGGAGACATGCAGAGAAACTATCAACAAATGCCAGCAGCACAGTAATGTCATATTAGGGAGTGATGTATTCTAGATCCATCAAAGCTAATCAAATCTTTGTCTAGTCATTATTTTGGGACTATCCCTGCTTTCTCTCATTCATCTCTCCAAATGTCTCCTAAGAAACGATCCATAGAAAGTTTTGTCCACAGAATTATTTGATTGTACACTGTAGTGGGAAACAAAGATTATTTTCTATTTTAAATGGAAGGCACGCATACAAGAAACTGAAATCATAAGTTATTAAGTATATCTGGATATTTTAGGACAGAGAAGCTATCAGCATTTTAGAAGACTGTGTTTGTATAGGCAAAAATTATAAGGTTTAACCATATGAAAATGACGCATACATTGAGCAAATAAGAAATGGACATACTGTAGAATGCATGTTTATAGGATTGCAGCCATCCCAATGCTGGTAAGTATCCCTACCAGACAGATCTTATTGCTGAATAAACTTTTCTCTTCCATTTGTTAGGTAGCGTTGCTAACTCATTGTGTTATTAATGGTTATTCCACAGCACTATCCAAGAGTTAGCGTGAACTGGCTTCTTAATTTTTCAAACAGCTCTGTAATGAAACCTAATGAAGGAGCTACATATAAATATTTAAAATAAAAAATAAATGATGTTGGTTCACAGTAAGTTTGTACCGTACTTTGCTGCAGTGTTTCAAAAGACAAAGGAATTGTGTAGTCCTGTAATATGCTTCATTGTGTAGTCCTGTAATGTGCTTCAGCTCTCTTGAAAGCATCTAAACAGCATTGCAAACTATAATAGGTGTAAAGAGGTTTAATCTAGCTAAACAATCTTAAAACTCGCTTTTATTTAGTTACATGCACACACATGTTTATAGATAGGTAGGCTCCTCACGAATGACTTAAAGGATCTGGAGTTGTTCAACCATTATTGTGCCAAGATAACACTGAAGAGAACAGACTCAAATTCATCTAGAGATCTGCTGGGTGACGTTATAAGTCACTAATAGAGAAATCGCCATAGGCTTGGAGCTTAGAAAATAGGGCTATCCACTGTGGGTTGCAGAAAAATACTAGGCAATCTAGATAAATACTAAGCAATAAAGAAAAACTGGAAACATTCTCTTTGTGGCCATTTAGGAATTACCAAATGTTTACAGCCTAATTCTTTCTACCCTATGGAAAAGTTTCAAAGAGAAAGATTTCACTCTCTGTTTCCAATAGAATTACAACATAGATATATGTGGAAATGATATATTTATTGGCTTTAAAAAATGGACATACCCCATAAGAGGAGTTTCATTTCTTTACTATCATGGAATAGTGAAGAATTCCAGTTTTGTTCACTTTGGAGCTAAGAAAATGTTCCCATTAAGTTCTCATCTTACACTAGGAGATATTGAATCATTACTGTTAATATCTTCTTAAGACATAATGTCTTAAGACATATTTATTTCAACAAGCCGGCCTAGCATAGCCCCCCGTTTCTGACTTTTATCTATAAATTTTAATCTTTAGGTTTTAAATGGGTTTTTTAGCACGGGATTTAATTTAATATGCTTTTAATAATGTATATTGTTTTTTGTATGGTTTTAATAATGCCTGTGCGCCGCCCTGGGTCCTACAATGGAGAAGGGCGGGGTATAAATTCGAAAAATAATAAAATAATAATAAATAATATAACTAGAAAAGAGAAGGTGGGAATTATTTGTTGCAATTGTATCACAGATCATTGTGGTGATTACTTAGTGCAAATGTGTTGGTCTGTAAGGTTTTGTTCTGGTCATGGAAAGAAATATTCACCCCAAGAAAGCTTTTAATGAGAAGAAACACTCTTTTCTAACCCCTTCCCAGCCTGTCAGATCAAAGTTTCCCACAATAAATTTAAATCAATCTTCCATTAATAAAATGCATGTGTACTTTTGACTTGTGTTTTACTATTATTTTTTCTCTTTTCATTTTTCGTACACTTATCCTTCTTGGTAGGTATCAACTAGGATATTTCACATCTCCATTCCTACCCCACTTTGGGGAGCAGCCAGAGGTGGTATTTGCTTAAGGTGACCAGATGTTACCATTGGGAAAGCGGGACACCATTGACGGGGGGTGGCTCCCGGCCGGCCGCTCTCAGCACAGCCATGCGGGCCCTGGCTCTGGCTCCTCCTCCTCCTCCGCCTGCTGCCTGCCTGGCTGCTCGCTCGCTCCTCCCTCACCGGCCCTCCCCTTCCACCTGCCTGCCAGCCCACTCTGGCCACCACTTCCTGCCCGCACCCCACGCCACTGCCCTGTTCACAGGCTGCCTCTGAGGGCATCCAGAGCACCCACTGCTCCCCGCCGCCGCCCCAGGCAAAAATCGGGACTTTTCTTAAACGCCACAGGACGCCGGAGAAATGGATCAAAAGAGGAACTGTCCCGCCAAAAGAGGGACGTCTGGTCACCTTATATTTGCTGGTTCTCCGAATTACTCAAAATTTCCGCTACAGGTTCTCCAGAACCTTTCAGAATCTGCTGAACTTCACTTCTGGTACAGACCCCTTGGTAAGACTCTTATGTTCTTCCTCTCTACAACATCCATTCGTTTCGCATAAACCAGCTGCAGCATATCTTATGTTTTTCATTCCAAGCACTTATTCAACAACTGTTTCAAGAGCAACGTTAGCATATTTAAGTGAGGAGCCGATGAGAAATTCAGTTCATCAAAACATTTTAACAAAAGAACTTACTTTGGACCTATCAAGTATCAAGCCAAGAACAGACATGCACAAAGAATTTTGCAACACACTTCACAACTCACATATACAAGCACGCACACACTTATACTTAAGGCAAAATGCAAATAAAGATATGCTCTCTTTTTTTAAACAAAAAAGTCATAAAAGTGCATGTACTAAGAAGGAATTTGGGGGAAAAGGGAAACAATGGGAGATCTGCAAACAGATTTATCTTCCAGCTTCATTATCAGCAGAAATGGCTGGCAGCAAGATGGGAAATTGTGCAAAAATACAGTTCACATACTGTAATCTTCCACCCTTAATTTGACACATTTCCCAGTTTCTTTCTTGTGTCCTTTACTAGAACCACTAAAAGTTGCTTCCCAGGGTGCCTCGATGTCTCATTCTAGATGAATCCCAGATTAAATGCTTACAACCACAGACAAGTAGGTAAGGAGTCCAAAATTGCAATGGAAAGTTTAAATCTTAAACACACCTTAAAAATGGCCATGAAAGAAATTAAATGAAAGGAAGCTTGTTCTGCTTTATGAAAGGCAATCACAGACTGCTGAAAACAAGGGCTCAAGGACAAACCATGCTGATTTTCCTCCTGGGTAAATTTGGTAGGTTATGCTTACCAAATTAAATTAGATTAGGAGGGAATCCTGAGTGGAATCGTACTCAATGGGTTCTTGGAAATGGATAGAAAAGCGAAAATTCTTTAATATCGTAAAGTTCCTGGTTGTTCTTTGGTGCAACATACAGAACGATGAGCTGCTGATTATTATTTTTTTTTAAGTGAAAGCAGAAAGCAGTCCTTGGACTCACCTATTAGACCTAGTCTGCTGTAGTGCAGGGGTGTCAAATTCGATTTCATTGAGGGCCTCATCGGGGTTGTGTTTGATCTCCAGCGGCTGGGGAGGGGGTGACCAGCTCAATGTCACTCATGTTGGGGTCAACTATAGCGGCCCGAGAGCTCTGCCAGCGAAAATGGGTTCCTGCGCAACGTTTTCGGCTGCCATAGCCTCCTGCAACTGTCTTCCAGCAAAAATGAAGCTCATGAGGGCCGAGGAAACAGACTCACTCTTAATAGTCCCCACCTTTCTCAATGGGCCATTAAAATGCCTGAGGCAGTCCTTTCTACATAACAATACAATACAATACAATAGCAGAGTTGGAAGGGAGCTTGGAGGTCTTCTAGCCCAACCCCCTGCCTAGGCAGGAGCCCTATGCCATTTCAGACAAATGACTATCCAACATCTTCTGAAAGACTTCCAGTGTTGGGGCATTCAAAACTTCTGGAGACAACTTCTGTTCCACTGATTGATTGTTCTCACTGTCAGGAAATTTCTTCTCAGTTCTAAGTTGCTTCTCTCCTTGATTAGTTTCCACCCATTGCTTCTTGTTCTGCCCTCAGGTGCCTTGGTGAATAGATCTCCCCAAAGATCTCCCCCTTCCGCTCCAGGGCGATGGGATTATGGCCTTTACCCATATGGATGGGATTAGCCCTTTACCCATCTTCAGAAGAAGCAATACTCAACGAAGCGTGGGACTCAAAAGACACACAATCTACGAAGTTAGCGAAGACCGCCACCTGGAAGTCTGACAACCAATTAGAATATATTTCTTACACAGGAACAGGAAACAGAGAGGTGGGGCCAAACAGAGAATGGGTGAAATCATCCGTGGTTTTGGGGTGGAGTACCATCTGTACGCTGATGACACTCAGTTGTACATATCCACCCCAGACCACCCCAACGATGCCGTCGAAGTGCTGTCCCGGTGTTTGGAGGCCGTACGGATCTGGATGGGTGGTAACAAACTCAAGCTCAACCCTGCCAAGACCGAGTGGCTGTGGTTTCCGGCACCCCGGTTCAGCCAGATTACTCCAACTCTGGCCATTGGGGGCGAAACATTGGCCCCCGTGGAGAGGGCGCGCAATTTGGGTGTCCTCCTGGATTCCCGGCTGTCCTTGGAGGACCATGTGGCAGCCGTGGCCAGGGGGGCGTTTCATCAGGTACGCCTGATGCGCCAATTGCGCCCCTTACTGGACCGGGCTGCCCTTCGCACAGTCACTCAAGCTCTTGTGACGTCCCGTCTCGACTACTGTAATGCTCTCTACATGGGGCTTCCCTTGAGGTGCACTCAAAAGCTACAGCTAGTCCAAAACGCAGCCGCGCGGGTAATTACGGGAGCTACCAGAAGCTCCCATATAACACCAATCCTGCGCGAGCTGCATTGGCTTCCTGTGGTCTTTCGGGTGCGCTTCAAGGTCTTGACGACCATCTTTAAAGCGCTCCATGGCTCGGGGCCTAGTTATATGCGAGACCGTCTCGTGCCCCATACATCCCTTAGACCGATACGCTCCCACAGAGAGGGCCTTCTCAGGGTGCCGTCGGCCGGACAATGCCGACTGGCGACACCCAGGGGAAGAGCCTTCTCTGTGGCAGGCCCGGCCCTTTGGAACGACCTACCCCCTGAACTCCGGACCATCACCGACCTCCGCCTCTTCCGCCAATATCTAAAGACATACTTTTTTCATCAAGCCGGCCTAGCCTAACCTCCCATGGGGACTGTAGAAAAGTTTTAAATTGGGTTTTAATTAATAATTGGTTTTAGCACAGGTTTGGGATTTAATATATATTTTAAATTATTTATGTTCTATTTTTGTATGTTTTTTAAATTTCCTGTGCGCCGCCCTGGGTCCTTTGCGGAGAAGGGCGGGATATAAATGTAATAAAATAAATAAATAAAAATAAATAAATATAAAACACCCAGGCACATTTTTGTCTCTTCTTCACCCAACATCTTGAAGCATATGATCCCCCTTTTCTCTTCAAGACCTCAAGCCATGTGGTCCTGTCCACCATTAAACCATCTTTCCAAACAGCCGCCATGTTTTCAGTGTCCTTTTCCCCACTTGGAACTGAACCCAGAAGGACATTTCTTCCAACAAAAACTCCAAAGGCTTCTCTAGGCAGTTGCCAGGAGTCATAAACTGACTCAAAGTTCCAAAAAACACACAAACCAAAAGCCAACCTCATCTCCCCCTGCTTCCATTCCCCATGATGATCTTCTTTTTACTTAATGTCCTCATAACGGAACCTCCCAAAAGGTTGGGTGTTTTCCAGTAGTGGTATCCTCTTATCTTCACTACCGGTTCGGTATGGGAGCACACGCACCTGGGCATGCGCAGAACCTTCTGCACATGCGCAGAAGGTCCATGATGACGTCTGGGTGGGTGGAGTCTGAAAAAGGTAGAATTTTTAAGGAAAGGATTACCAATCGGAAGTTGAGAATGCTACTTCAATAGATAGATTTTGAGCATCACAGAAAGACATGATTTGGGGGTTTTGTGCATGTCTTAGTGGGCTATAAAAAGTATGAGGTACAGAAAGGGCAAAAGGCGACAGATTAAAAAGGTGTCCCCTCCCACTGCAAATGCTGATTTTAAAGGTAGAGACAAAGGTTGGGAGGAGTTCTCTTTTTTTTAAGCAGACGTTTTTATCCTGCCTTTATTTCTTTAAACAAATAACTCAAGGCAGCAAACATACCCGATATTCCTCCTCATCCCATTTTCAACAGTGTGTGGTGGAGTTGAGAAAGAGCGAGTGACCAAAAGTCACTCAACTGGTTTTTCACGCCCGAGGCAGGACTAGAACTCACAGTCACTGACTTTCTAGCTGGGTCCCTTTGCTACTAAAGCCAAACTAGCTCTTCTCTCCCCTCCCCCACTTTAAATTCAATGCCTGACAAAGGGTGAGAGGATATTTTTCCCCAGCCCAAAGGGACCAATTGCTGTATAAAAATGACACATTTCACTTTGTACGCAGATAGCAAACTCATCCAGCTTTACTGCAGAGATATAGTGAAGAAGCACAGTGAAGCATATAGTGAAGCATCAGTTTTGAATCTGTGACATCTGATGTCACTTAGTTTGGGTAATGCAGGAAATCAAGCAAGCTCAGAGAGCACCAAGGACCCCCTCAGTGACATCTTTTCTTCCAGTCTTATTAATTTGAAGGGGTGGCACCCGTATGTACGCATATGCCAATGGCACAACATATGCTGACTTGATTCTCCTCTCTATTGTTCCAGCTATGGCTTTCCCCAAAACTGAATCCTTTTAAATATGTCTGATTAACAGTGGCAGGCAGAGGAAAGCTGTTTGGCGGCAGCCAAAAAAGCCAATGCAATCCTAAATTGCATTAACAGAGGGATACAATCAAGATCAAGTGAGGTATTAATATCACTCTATAAAGCCTTAGTAAGACCACACCTAGAATACCTCATTCAGTTTTGGTCGCCACAATGTAAAAAAGATGTGGAGACTTTAGAAAGAGTGCAGAGAAGAGCAACCAAGATGATTAGGGGGCTGTAGGCTAAAAGATGCGATGAACGGTTGTAGGAACTGGGCATGGCTGGTCTAGAGAAGAGAAGGACCGGGGAGACATAATAGCAGTGTGCCAATATTTGAGAGGCTGTCACAGAAAGTAAGCTCTCTACATGGGGCTGCCCTTGAGATGCACTCGGAGGCTCCAGTTGGTGCAGAATGCGGCCGTGCAGGGGATTTTGGGAGTTTCAAAATACTCCCATGTAACACCTCTCCTGCGCAAGCTGCACTGGCTGCCGGTAGCCTTCCGGGTGCGTTTCAAGGTTTTAGTGACCATCTTTAAAGCGCTCCATGGCAGTGGGCCTGGTTACTTGCAGGACCGCCTTCTACCGCATACCTCCATTCGACCTGTCCGCTCTCACAGGGAGGGCCTCCTTAGGGTGCCATCCGCTGGACAATGCCGGCTGGCAACGCCCAGAGGAAGAGCCTTCTCTGTGGCAGGTCCCGCCCTTTGGAATGATCTCCCCCCAGACCTCCGGACTATCACCGACCTTCGCCTCTTCCGCCGGACTTTAAAAACCTATTTTTTCCGTATGGCCGGCCTGGCATAGCTGCTACAACCATATTTTATTAGATTTGGGTTTTAAATTGATTGTCTCTTTTTAGCACGGGTTAAATTGTTTAATAGTAGTTTTACATTTTGTAGAATTTGTACTATTTGTATTGTTGGTTTTTAAGTCCCTGTGCGCCGCCCTGAGTCCCTCTTTTGGGAGATAAGGGCGGGATATAAATCTAATGAAATGAAATGAAATGAAGGAGTCAATCTATTTTCCAAAGCACCTGAAGGCCAGACAAGGAATAATGGATGGAAACTGATCATGGAGAGATTCAACCTATAAATAGGAAAAATTTCCTAACAGAACAATCAATCAATGGAATAGCTTTCCTTTAGAAGTTGTGGGAGCTTGATCATTGGAAGCTTTCAAGAAGAGACTGGACTGCCATCTGTCAGAAATGGTGTAGGGCTGTGATGGAGAACCTATGGCATGCGTGCCAGAGGTGGCACACAGAGCCCTCTCTGTGAGCATATGCAGCATCTTCCCAGCTCAGCCAGCTGGTTGTTGGGTTTCCAAGGCTTGCATGCGCACACACACGCATCCATGCACAAGCCTTCCAGTTTGGGCACTCTGTGCCTAAAAGGATTGCTATCCCTGGTGTAGGGTCTCCAGCTTGTGTGGGTGGTTGGACTAGACAACCTACAAAGTCCCTTCCAGCTCTTTACTTTACTTTACTTAATTTTTGATTTGTATACCGCCCTTTTCCCTTTCGGGACTCAGGGCAGTGAACAGGCATCAATAAAATCGACAATAAAAGCATCAAAATATATTAAAATACACTAAAAATGATATTAAATGGGTGGCCTGTTCTAAAATCCAGATAAAAACTCCTGGTTAAACGATTAAAATCTACGCCAGGCCGCACGGAATAAGTGCGCTTTCAAGGCTCAATTGGAGAGGCACAGGTCCGTGGTTGTGCATAGGTCGGGGGGTAGGTCATTCCAGAGGGCAGGAGCTGCCACAGAGAAGGCTCTCCCCCTGGGGGTCGCCAGCCGACATTGCCTGGCCGACGGCACCCTGAGGAGGCCCTCTCTGTGGGAGCGAACTGGTTGGTGGGAGGCATTTGGTAGCAGGAGGCGGTCTTGCAAGTAACCAGGTCCCGTGCCATGGAGTGCTTTAAAGGTGGTTACTAATACCTTGAGGCGCACCCAGAAAGCCACAGGCAGCCAGTGCAGCTCGCCCAAGAGAGGTGTCACGTGGGAGCATCTCGAGGCTCCCAGAATCCTCCGCGTGGCCGCATTCTGAACTAACTGGAGCCTCTGGGTACACCTCAAGGGGAGCCCCATGTAGAGAGCGTTGCAGTAGTCCAGGCGGAAGATGACGAGGGCTTGAGTGACCGTGCATAGAGTGTCACGATCCAGAAAGGGGCGCAACTGGCGTATCAGGCGGACCTGATAAAAAGCCCCCCTGGCCACAGCTGTCATATGATCGTCTAACAACAGCCGAGAGTCCAGGAGGACAGAGTTGTGGGCCCTCTCTGTTAATCGGTTAATCATTTTACAGTTGAATGGTGGTCAACCTCCACATTTTTATTTTTGAGGAATATACCGTATTTTTCGGAGTATAAGATGCACCTTTTTTCCTCTAAAAAAAAGGCTGAAAATCTAGGTGCGTCTTATACACTGAATTTTTTGTCTCCTGAAGACCCGCCCACTTCACTAAAATGGCTGTAGATAGCCTTATGGAGCCTTTCTCACACCTCCTGGGGGCTGGGGAGGGCAGAAATGAGCATAAAACAGGGTGTTTTTTGCCTCCCCCCCAACCACCAGCAGCACTCTGTAAGCCTCCATAAGGCTATGTGTGCAATTTGTTTTATAAAAAACAGGGCCGTTTTTGCGAAAAACAACCCAATTTTTTGCTTGTTTTTGCCCCCACCCCCCACAGGAGCACTCTGCAACACACACACACACCAAGGCCATTTATGCCTTTTATTTGAAAAAAAGGGGGGCGTTTTAATGAAAAACAGGCCGTTTTGGGGAGGTTTGCAAAATGCAAAAAGGCTTTTTTTTTTCCTTTTGGAAAGCTCTTTAACCGATTGATGAGAATTATGTGGATCAAATGCTGTGCCAACAGGAACAAAGTTAGGTGCTGCAGATTGCCAGCAATTTCCTTCTCCAGCACATGGATAAGTACACCTGGGGACATCTACCTATCTACCTACCTACTCTCTCCCTACCTATCTACTGTATTTCTCTCTCTCCCTCTCGCTACCTCCCAACCTACCCCTCTATCTCCTTACCTACCTACTGTATGTCTCCGTCTCTCTCTATCCTACTTACCTATCTACCTACCTACCTACCTACCTACCTACTCTCTCTCTCTCTCTCCCTACCTACCTACTGTATTTCTCTGTCTCTATTTCTCTCTCACTCTCTCTCTCTATCCCTCTATCTACCTACCTACTTTTTTTAAAAAAAAAAAGCCTCTTCAAAACCTTGGTGCGTCTTATACTCTGAAAAATGCAATAGGTAAACTGACTTTTGACCAAATCGCAAGCACGACATTCTAGGTTGGTATGTTCCTGGCCTATGATAGGGGAGAGCTATGGGAGCTGGTCTGAAAAACTCAAGATGGGAGCTAGGGCTGTGTTAAAAATGACCAGGACTGTGTATCTTGGCCAATCAACTCTACTTTTTGACATCCTCCCTCCAAATCTGAAGAGCTCCAGCAGGGAACTAATGAGCCCTAGATTTAACTTTCATTTTTATTGTCCATAATAATGCACTATTATGTTATTATGCGCCACTGGAACATTGGGAGAAATTAAAATAGAGCCCAGACCCAAGATTCTTGGAGCATCAAATGAGGAATTTAAAAAACACACAATTAAGGAGTTGCTCAGGGCATTCATCAGCTTTGATGTGACAACTGCTCAATGATGCCAGATCAGATGCTGGTGGTGGTTCTTCCTTGATCTAAGGAGGGAAGAGATTCAAGAATAAATGTGTATCCCTAATTTTATGAAATGTCTGAAGACACGAAATGTTTGCAATTGTCCTGCTTCACCAGATGTGGAGCATGAAATTTTGCAGCATGGGTGCAGCCTAAATTCCATTTATTCAAAATGGTTTTGTGTTGGCCGGTAGACATTGCAAACCAGAACCATAAAAAAATGTAGTCATCTATATCTTTGCTTCAGCATTTTTTTTATCATTCAACAAAGCAGCAAAGGCAATTCAGCTAGAATTACTCCTCCTTTACCCCTGCTCTACAGTAATTACACTAAAAACAGAGATTTGCAGATCAGTATCATAATGGCATAGTAGCTGGTTCTAAAGTTCTTTTTTTAAAAAAAAAATCACTTCACTTATAAGAGCTCCTATAGCCTTGGGATAGTACTATGAAAGGCCAAAAACAATCACATAATAACAGGTTATTGTGTAATAATGTACTGAAAAGCCATCAGACAAGGGTGGATCCTTCTCAGAACAATCCTGCTGAATAATGAGCCTGAGGTCAAAAATGTATTCACAGGAAAAGACTCTGTAGCAACTAAATGGAATACTACAAAGCTTTTACCAAAATGGGTGTAGAGCAGGATGACTATTAGTACTTGGCAGGACGGCTTTTCTGTTTAGTGACCCCCATCAGAAAACACGACCTCATTATGCGCAGAAGAGCAAAGTAAAGAAACCCTTGCTCTCATGAACCTCGCTTTTTTTTTATTGCTCCTCCTAGATTGCAGTGATGAGCGTTCATGAACATCATGTGTGTTGAAGGACCCAGGGAAGAGCCACAAAGATGATTATGGGGCTGGGGGCTAAAATGGTTGCAAGAACTGGGTATCTCCAGTCTAATGAAGAGAAGGACTAGGAGTGACATGATAGCAGTTTTCCAGTATTTGAGGGGATGCCACAGAGAAGAAGGGGACAACCTTATGTATTATGTGATTGTTTTTGGTCACAAGAAATAACACATAGGAAGATTGTTGGGAAGAGATCCAGTCTTGAATTCAGGGAAAATTTCCTAAAAGTGAGGACAGTTAATTCCTGGAACAGCTTGCCTCCAGAAGTTGTTGGTGCTTCATAACTGGAGGTTTTTAAGTGTTGGAAGAAATGTCCTTCTGGGATCAGCTCCGAGTGGTGAAAAAGTCACTGGATACACGGAGGCTGCTTGGAAAGATAGTTTAATGGTGGACAGGATCACATGGCTTGAGTTCCTCAACAGAAAAGGGGGAATCACATGCTTCTAGATGTTGAGTGAAGAAGAAGAGAGAGAGAAGGGTTGAAAGTTCCTGGCTTTGTACTCTCTGTTCGGCCCCACCTCTCTGTTTCCTGTTCCTGTGTAAAAAATGTATTCTGATTGGTTGTCAGACTCCCATGGGGCCATGCAGGGGCAACTCTTTAGGTTGTGCTTTGAGTCCAAGTTTGAGTTTCAAGAAGCCATGTGGTGAGTTTCTGTGGAAGACTAATCCTTCCTTTATTATGTAAAGTAGACCAGCTCAGGTTTTAATGGCTCATTGAAAAAAAGGGGGGGGGGGCGGCAGGAAGCTGCAGAGAGCTACTCTGTCTTTAAAAACATGTTTCTCCCTTTTCAAATCTAGGGAAATATAATATTCTGCCTTGTCAACATTGTATTTTTCTAGGAGAGGTGGAGAGTGCTAACATCCTACAAAAGAAACAACTGGACAGCCACCTATCAGAAATGGCATAAGGTCTCCTGCTTGAGCAGGGAATTGGACTAGAAGGCCACCAAGGTCCATTTCAACTCCGTTATTCAGTACTAGTGGTAGTACGTTGCTGTGGCCCAGTCTGGTTAAATGGTCAACCAAACTGTACACATAACCACCGTATAACCCCCAACCTACCTACCTATTGTACTTTCCCTCTCTCTCTATCCCTCTACCTACCTACTGTATTTCTCCCTCTTTCTACCTACCTACCTACCTACCTACCTACCTACCTACCTACCTACCTACCTACTGTATTTCTCCCTCTCTATACCTCTACCTACCTACCATATTTCTCTATCTCTCTCTATCCACCTACCTACCTACCTACCTACTGTATTTCTCCTTCTCTCCATCCCTGTACCTACCTACTGTATTCTTCCCTCTCTCCCTCTACCTATCTATCTACGTATTGTATTTCTCTCTCTATACCTGTACCTAGCTACCTACCTGCTGTATTAATCCCTCTCGTCTATCCCTGTACCTACCTACCTACTGTATTTCTTCCTCTCTCTGTATTCCTCTACCTACCTACCTACCTATCCCTCTCCTCTCCAGACCGCCTCCCCCACAGTCAACCTCCTCCAGGCCCCCCTCCCTCCCTGCCTCCCTTGAGGCCAAGGGCAGCAGCCACCTGGTGGCTTCGTGGGACGCCATGTCCGGCTTCTCCTGGGGGAGGGGAGGTTTCCGCCTCCATGCCTCCTTGCTGATGCTCCTCGCCTGCGGATCCTGGTGCTTCTGCTGCCTCCCCACAATTGGTCTGGCCCCCCTCCCCCCTCCCTCCCTTGGGGCCGGTGGTGGCAGCCACCTTGTAGGTTCACGGGGCGCTGTGTCCTGTTTCTCCTGGGGGTGGGGGAGGTTTCTACCTCTGTGCCTCCTCACTGATGCTGTCTTGGTGCCTGCCGCTCCTTGCCTCCACCTCCTGCCAGCCCTCCAACCTCTCCATGGCGGCAGCACCAGGAAGAAGAGATCGGTGGCCCGGTGGGGAGCGGGGCTGC
Source organism: Rhabdophis nuchalis (assembly GCA_039707465.1). Taxonomy (NCBI): domain Eukaryota; kingdom Metazoa; phylum Chordata; class Lepidosauria; order Squamata; family Natricidae; genus Rhabdophis; species Rhabdophis nuchalis. The sequence continues at coordinate 25,981,258 of CM077647.1, read as the reverse complement.
CACGGTGGCAGCACCGGCACCGGGAGTGGTGGGCTTGGCCACTGCATTGGCGAGGAGGCGTAGGCTTCCTCCCTGCCCCCGGGAGAGGCCAGACGCGGCATCCCACGGGGCTGCAGGGTAGCTGCTGCCTTTGGCCTGGGGGGGAGGGAGGGGGGCGGGCTTGGCTTGGGGGGGGGCAGTGGAGGCATCAGAAGTGGCGGGCACGGCGACAGCATCGGCGAGGAGGCGTGGAGGTGGAGGCTTCCCCCTGCCCCCCTCACCTCCCCGCCCCCAGGAGATGCCGGGGGTGGTGTCCCATGAGGCTACCAGGTGGCTGCTGCCATTGGCCTGGCCCAGGGAGGCGCATGTGCATATTCCCGCATTGCCCTTGGCAACGCGCCACCTCAAGGCTGTTGACTGATGCAGCAGCTGGGTGGGAGGAGTTACAGGGAGGTGAAAACCTCACAAGTGGGTACATTTTACATTTGTGTAGCATGCACATGACACATGTGTGCCAGGCACACAAAACATATGTATGATTGATTCGGAGGTCCTTGGGAACATTGTGTGAAAATTTGGTGTCAATCGGTCCAGTAGTTTCTGAGATTAGTGGCTTTGCACAAACTATTTTACATTTTTATTTATATAGATAATCAGCACCCAGTAAATCTATCATTTATAGAAGAAAGGAAGGATAAGAAGGGAACATTGACAACACAGCAGACCCCAATATATCCCAGAAGTACACCTAAGGGAAACAATTACTACAACATGGAGTGGATCAATAGAACCAAAGGTGGGCAAAAGTAAATTCCATTTTTCAACTATTTTCCTTCAATTAGCAGAGAAAATGGATTTGAATGGAGAACATTTGGAAGAAAGTTTCAAGAGAAGAATGATAGGCTTAGTTTCCTGAAAACCATTCTGTATTACCAAGGGGAAGCCCAAATGACCAGTACATTTTGCAAAACCAAACAAATCGAGGTAAGTTCTGACTTACCATGGACCATACCAGCACCTTGGAAAGCCCTCAGATTCTGCCCAGTAAGATTCTTCTCCTATCATCTTCTACTTCTACATCATGTTCAGAATGATCTAACATCCATTATGGTATTTTTATTTTACAAATAATTTTACTCTGAAATAAACAACAATTTACATGTATTTTCACAAAGATATATATGAAAGTACACCTACTCTTCTGTTTAAAGAAAGGCACCCATTAAAAGTACTTTCCTTTAAAAAAAACATTCCTACCCTAGTATACTAATTAAAACAAATAGAAAATATTTTTCATTCTGGAAAATAGGGTCAAGCTGCAAAAAATAAAGAAAAGGCATACTACTAAATAACACCACACCCTTTGTTACTAGATTACTAAGAAAATGAATTAAAATATGTTTTCTGTCTGCTTTAGAATTGCCTGAATTTATGATATGCTAATATCATAATCAGAATTGGTGATATACTAATCATAAATTCAGGCAATTCTAAAGCAGACAGAAAACAGAAGCAGGAAACATTGTACAAAAAATTGGTGGACAGACTTTATGGTATGCTAAACATATGAATCCTTCTCATATTCATCCAGAATGTCTCGCAGATAACTTTCCCAGAACTCAGTAAAGACCTTTGCCATACTTGCTATCTTACTTTTAAACAGACAGTTTTAGGAGTAAATGATGTTCTGAAGTCAGATTTTAATTGCCACAAGGGAGAGATAAAGGCATTCTTCTTTAAATTGGTGGGGCTATTTTGGCTCCACGTTAAGCAGTAATTGGGTATGAAAAAAAACAGAAGGGTTTTCGCCCAAAGTGGCAGCATGAAATTGCAATGTATGTAATGCTTTTTTCCACTTTTGAAAAAAAAAGAAAAGCTGAGGGATTTTTTTGGCACAAATTTATAATGCATTCATTTACAGACAGCATATGGTATAACACAAAGAGCTTGCAACACAGAGGTCTTTCCTCACAAGAATGAATGAATATGGTTTGGTGGGAAAGGATCAAAGGATAGGAAAGAAAGGGTTAACCAAGTGCTTTATTATTCCTTACCTGCTTTTGATTATCATATGCAAGCCTGCTTTTCATATAAAAATAAAGCAGGGTTGGAAAAGCAAAGAAAAACTGCATATTGTAGTTTGCAGAATTCTAAGGCAGGGGTGAAATTCAGCAGGTTCTGACAGGTTCTGGAGAACTGGTAGTGGAAATTTTGAATAGTTTGGAGAATCAGCAAAAACCACCTCTGGCTGTCCCCAGAGTGGGGAGGGAATGGAGATTTTGCAATATCCTTCCCCTGCCCAGCCCATCAAGCCATGCCCACAGAACCAGTAGTAAAAAAAAATTTAATTTCACCACTTTTCTAAGGGTCTCATTGGAGGATGCCAATTGTTTTGCAGGATTAAAGGTCACCTACCTACCCATGATCCAAGGGCATATGGGGGGGGGAAATATTCCTTGCAAAAAAAAACCCTTTTTTCCCTCTAAAGTACTGTAGAAAAGATGGCTTGTCAACTGTTATTCTGAAGCCCCATGTGTCTTGATCAGATGTTCCAGGAGAGGTTTTATCCCCAACTATCAGGTGTTCTAAATTGAAAACTTTTGAAACCGATGTGCTACACTTCACTCTTTCTGACCTAGAGCCTCCTTAAAATGATCTAAATCAATGTTTCTCACCTTGGCGATTGTAAGATGTGTGGACTTCAACTCCCAGAATTCCTCAGTCAACACTGCAGTTGTGTGATAAATGCCTGGTCATGTGATCAGTGATGAACAACTGACTAGCATGGGTGAAATAGAATGGAGGGTAACAACAATAAATGAAATCTGAGGAAATGGAGATACAATAGCAGAGTTGGAAGGGACCTTGTAGGTCTTCTAGTCCAACCCCCTGCGTGGGCAGGAACCTTATACCATTTCAGACAAATGTCTAGCTAACATCTTTTTAAAGACTTCCAGGGTTGGGGCATTCACAACTTCTGGAGGCAAGCTGTTCCAGAGGTTAATTGTTCTTACTGTCAGGAAATTTCTCCTTAGTTCTAAGTTGCTTCTCTCCTTGATTAGTTTCCACCCGTTGCTTCTTGTCCTGCCCCCGACAAATATAAAAACACCAACCCTGGAAATGTTGTTGTATTAAGAATAATCTTTATTGTCATTGTACTTAAATACAACGAAATTGGTTTTAACCTCAGTGGTGCAATATTATAGCAGAAATGAAAAAAGGAAGAAAAAGAAATGAATTAGCATGTGCATGGAGTGATTGTGGTTGTATTTAAAAGTCTGACAGCCCAAGGATAGAAACTATCTTTAAACCTGTTTGTTCAGCTGGCTATACTTTGTAGCCCCAATTCCTCTTCAGTCTATATAGCCTCACTTTGCAATACTTTTGAAGAATGCATTCAGAAGATACACAGCTGTTCGCTCATCTTAGGATAACAAAGGCTTTCATAATAGTTTTTCTCTTTGCAGGCAGTGCCTGTGACTTGAGTTCCTACCCATTCACCATTGCCCTGTGCCAGGGCCAGTGGTGGGATTAAACATTTTTTACTACCAGTTCTGTGGGCATGGCTTGGTGGGCATGACATGGCTTGGTGGGGGTGGCAGGGGAAGAATACTGCAAAATCGCCATTCCCTCCCAATCAGCTGGGACTTGGGAGGCAGAGAATAGAGGGGGCGGGGCCAATCACAGGTGGTGTTTAGCGGTTCTCTGAACTACTCAAAATGTCTGCTACCAGTTCCCCAGAACTGGTCAGAACTTGCTGAACACCACCTCTGGCCAGTACCAATAATTTAATCTGAGCTGTGAAAAAAAGAAAACTAACTTGCAGTACATCTCCACTGCTCTTGTGCCCTGTTTCTACACAAACAGTGATCCTGGAAGCAGGTGGGAGAATATATATGCCACTTTTATAATGTGGCTACATTATCCTTCTCCAATGGGATAACATTTAGCCTAAAATGAGTTCATTTTGGCCATCCTGGGAATGGCTGGATTCCCAATTCCTATTGTAACAAATGTTTGGTTGCATGGATATGTCCAACTTTGTTCCATCCTCCCAAAACTATCTAACCATTGTTTTGTGGTCAGGAAAGAAAATATTAACTTACTCTTCCTAATGCAATCAGAGTTAGTAAATAATACAGTTCCTGTCATTAGAAAATTACTAAAACTATTGTGTAAGGTAGTCTTTGAATTACAACACTTTGTTTAGTAATTATTCGAAGCTACAACAGCACTCAAAATAGTGACTTTTCATACTTACGACCGCTGTAGCATCCCCATGGTAATGTGATCAAAAATCAGGTGCTTGGCAACTGACATATTTTTGACGATTGGGGACACGTGATCCACTTTGCATGAGAAACAAAGTCAATGAGGAAAGTAGATTCACTTAACAACCATGTTACTTACTTAACAACTACAGTGATTCACTTATCAATTGTGGCAAGAAAAGTTGTAAAATGGGAAAACTCCATTTAATAAATGTGTCACTTAGCCACATAAATTTTGGCCTCTGTTGTGATAATAAATCAAGGACTATCGATACTAAAATCTTGCAGAAGAATAGTACTGAGATTTTGTTAAACCTGGAGGATGGGCTGGGAGACCGATTCTTTTCAACAAAAACGGCTGCTTTATATAATGATAGTACACTAAATAAACAGGCTACAACATTAGAATCAGAATCTGGAATATATTTAAATGCACAACAATGAAAAGAAAGAAAATAGCACTCTTCTAGCCAAGTTACTTAATGAATTTATACGTATCATGGTAATTGGCCCAAACAATTTTAAGTGGGATGATTGATTTGTATTTAGATCAAAGATGTGCAGCTTGGTGGCTTAATGACTAGGTTTTGCAGCAGTTGTTAAGAGAAAGTTCAAGCCACCTGTCAATCACTTCAGGAGTGTATGAAAGAGCCGGCTTTGCATAATGTGGGGGTTTGTAGCTGAAATTTGATACAGGTAGTCCTTGGGTTATGGCAGCAATTGAGTTTGGAATTTCCATGATTAAGCAACATGGTCATAAACCATGATGTCACATGATAGCATTGCATAGTGACAGCAATTCCAGCAATCCTGATTGCCATCATAACCCAAATCCGTATGGATTATTAAGGAAACGGAATCTCAGGCAAGGAATGGGTGAGGGTGTACCTGTCCCATGGGGTGGTATACCATGGATGGAGTGCAGTGGTGGGCTGCAACCAGTTTAACAATTGGTTTGGTGATCACGTGCTTCACACATACATCTGCACTTTGTGTGCACACATGCGCTTTGCATGCACACATGCACTTTGCATGCACATGTGTGCTTTATGTGCACACACACCTAACGTGCTTGTGTGCAGCATTTAAAGTACAGCAATTTGAAGCTCAGTGGCTTACCTTCTAAGGTAGTCCCGGTAAGTAGAACAGTAGAGGTGCAGAAATCAGGTGTGACGCACATGTCAGCTGAGCCAGAAAGAAGGAAACATAGGACAGGTTATGGCGGGCGTGAGTGGGCGGGGCCAGCTGATTGTCAGAACTACAGGTTCTCCCAAACCAGTCTGAACCAGCAGCAGCCCACCACTGATGGAGTTCTATGGGTTGGTGCTATGGAGGGTGGGTAGCTCAACAGAAACTGTAGACAACACCAGACAAGGAAGTATGTGCTAAATGAGGAAGTTTTTTTTATTTAAAGCATAGGTTCAAGTGACATTAAGATGAACCAACCAAATGTTGCCATTACGAGTGAATGAGCAATAGGAATTTCAGGGAAGTGATTGGCTAATTCCCTCCGGCTCTGCGGCCAGCACTGATAATATACAACACTTCACACCCCCACCCCCACCCAAAAAAAGATAGTGTCTAAATCAGGGGTAGTCAACCTTTTTATACCTACCTCCCACTTTTGTAACTTTTGTTAGTAGTAAAATTTTCTAACCGCCCACCGGTTCCATAGTAATGGTGATTTATAAAGTAGGGAAGTCAATTAAATTTAAAAAAGGAAAGTGCTTCAGTATCGGACAAAACCCCTACCGCCCACCATGAAAGCTGGAATGCCCACTAGTGTGCGGTCCACATTTGTTTGTTTGATTTGTTCCCCATCCATCATGTCCTCAATAACATCAGTTCTATCCAGGGAAGTAATGTCCTCATTACATTTGTAATAAAGTTGATATTATGGATACTAATTTCTAATTCCACTCTTCAAAAGTCTCCTTTAATGTTAATGTAATGTGTTGCAATATTTTAATGGGTTGTAAATCTTTCCTCTCCCTGAGAACTTTAGTCCCCTCTAGTGTCCAGTTTTTGAAATTGTGAAATTAGTTATCCTTGTTGTATTTTATTAAAAACTAAGACACAATCTATTTCCCATGAGAAAATAAACATAATCTATTTCCCAAGAGAAGCTCTTTGTTCTTTATAATTAATTTGTTCAAAATCTTATTGTAAGTTTCAATATTCCAAATTTATCTGGATAATTTGTCTATATTTTTAAGTTCAAAATCTTATTTAGCTTTTTGTTGTTTACTGTAGATTTTTCACATTCTTAAACACATAATTAAATTTTTCTTTTGTTCGGGACTGAAAGCAGGCCTACCCAGTGTTTACAAACTTGTCATTCTGAAGGTCTCTAATTGCTTAGAAGTAGTTAATGAGCAATTTCCAAAAGCGATTAGAAAGTGAGTTTTATGAACTTAGTGTCCTTTAAAATTCTCTGCCATGATTATGAACAAGATGGTTAATCTTATTGCCTCTTGCTGTTCAAACACACGGAAGACATACCACTATCCCATGGTTTCTTTGCAAGGATCAGCCATCCGGAGCACATGTGGACCACCTCATATCTTCTCCTTATCCATCTATTCTCCAGTTCCTTGGTCTTTCCTATTCTGTTTGACTCCTCGTCTGCAGAATTCCCTTCAATTTGCCATCTCTCCCAAAAGTCTTCTTAAATATCCAATTTCTCAAGTCAATTTTAACCAATCCAATAATGGTAATAAAGATAAGTTAAATATTGGTAAATTCTGTGAAAAGAGTCTTAATAGTCCTCCTAAAATTATCTATTTTAGATGCCTTTTCAGGATAGTATTCACTTACCTTTTCTTGCAAATATGAATATACATGCATGGTCGTTTCACTATCAAGCGCCACCTCCGCGGATGTGCTCAGCCTTCTGTGCATGCACTTTTGGGATGTCATAGAGCAGAGGTGGGTGGGTGGGGCCACCCACTATTTCCGCTACCGGCTAGGGTGAACTGGTTCGAACTGGTAGAATACCACCTCCTGCCCATTATGTGAAGGATGATTAGCAGCAAAGTTACAGTGGCAATAGGTAAACCAGTAGAAGACCTGAAAGACCCAGCTAGGGACAGATCATCCTAAAGAAAATCTATAATCACGGTCATTAAGTGTCAACAACAATCTGATGGCACATATCAAAATTCAGGAGGTCTTCAGAAGGAGAAAAAAAAGTTGCATTAATCCAGGACAGGCTTTAGTTCTCCAGCCCCCCAACTGCAGAGCTAACCAAAAATTAGAAATCATATGGCCATTGTATACATTATCTAGGATCAGCTGGGTGTATTTTGTTGTATTTATTGAAAAATGTTGAGTAAGGTTCTTGTGAGGAAAATAGTGTGAGGATGTGTGTGTGTATATATTTGGTGAGTAATCAATAATTAATACATATATACATACACACACACACATACATACATACATACATACATACATATATATATATATATGTGTGTGTGTGTGTGTGTGTGTGTGTGGCTGTGTGTGTGTATGTGTTCCGGCCTGTCATAAATCCAATAAGTTAATTTTAATATATTGTTTTTATAGTCTTAACAGTTTTAATGATTTTAGCACAGATTCTCTAAATTTAATTCGATTTTATCTTGTATTTGTATGTTACTGTGTGTTTTAATTTCCTCTGTGCACCGCCCTGAGTCCTCACCAGAGAGATAGGGTGGTATAGAAATTTGATAAAAATTAAATTTAAATTAAAATTAAAAATTGCACACAGCATAATTCTGGAATGCCTTGAGCAATTTCAGCCATACTTGCTACACAGATGACCTATTCTCTGGAAAAAAACACTGTGGGTAAGCAACCCCAAAAATCTATCTGTGTGTGTGTGTGTGTGTGTGTTCTGTTAAGATACAGGCTGTTGTGCCTTAAAATGACTTCTACCTGTACTGCTGTAAATGGCTTCTACTGTACAGTGCAATGGAGTTGCCATGGTAACATCTTCACAGTACTCCACAAGCACACCCTCTCTGGTATGGGGGGAAATCCAACATTAGGAATTATGTTTGTTCCAGAAATTCTCCCCCTATAAATAAATGCCCTGGCAACGTCGGGTTATTGGTTAGTAAATAATAAAAACAGAATAAAAATCAAATAAACAAATGAGTATTGCCCTAATTGGACTGTAATAATAAGGAGGTCATTAGATGACAGCAGAAAGAATATCAGCATACTTTGGCTACCATTTTGTGACTATTAAGATTTTGACAGCCAGGTTCTGAAAATCCTTCTAATGAGATGTTGTATTGCTGAGATTTTAAGCAATCCATTAATCCTGGCATTATTCCATGGAAGGGCATGTTTGGCAATGCTGTACGTATCCCCATCTAACAAATGTTGATCATAAAAATCAAGCATGTTGTAAAAAACTCAGACAAAATATAACCCCCTCCTTAAATTAGTTTTCTTTGCAGACAATTACTTCTGAAATATCCCCTTCTCCACTTAAGGAATATATTTCCTGCTTTGACTTGCACTCCAAATAGCTATATAATTTTTAAATTATAGTTTTACGTCAAAGGAAGATTTTGTAAAATTTCAGAGTCTTTGCTAAATACATCCTCATTGTTGCACATAAGTTATGGACTCTAGCCAAAGCCTGACAGTGTTTCTATTAATCAAAGCATTCTTGTCCTCCACCATTACCTTGCTCTCAAATTTACAGTTTTCTTCCAGGAGATAGGATAATGTATCTGGGGCACTACATGGCAGAGGTGTGGGAGAGAGGGAAAAAGAGAAGTGAGGTGTAATGTTTGGTACAGATCTGAAAGATAAATTAACTCTGATGCAACTCATCCTTCCCCAGAAGGATTCCAGAAACATTATGAAGGATCTTGCGACAGGAGCATCTATAACTTAAAAACATTTCTTTAGTGGCAATCCAAAGTTATAATGGCATTGAAAAAAGTGAATTATGACCCAGCACAGCATCCCAAGAGCCACCTAATCAAAATTAGGATATTTGACAGCTGGCATTTATTTACAATGATTTATCTATTTATTTATTTATTAAATTTATATGCCACCTATCTCATTAGCCAAAATAACTCTGGCGTCTCCCAGTACTCTGGGATGGCATGAACGCCATTTGCAATTTTCCCAGCCAGATTTTGAAATGAAAAGTCAGTGGGAAGCCAAATTCAATTAATGACTGCGTGATTCACTTAATAGCTGCAGTAATTCATTTAACAACCATAGCAATAAAGGCCATAAAAACAGGGACAAGTCACTTAATAACCAACTTGCTTGGCAACTAAAATTTTGGTCGCAATCGGGTTGTAAGTCAAGGAGTATCATAGCTATAACAACTTCTATTTTAACTAAGCATGTTTGAAAGTTTGAAAACATCTCAGATATAGGCATCATGGAGAATGGAGTCAATCAGAAGCACATAAATGAAAACTTAATTGCAAAAACTCTACAGTGAATTATAAACATATTCATCTGTATTCAATTTACTTTTTTAAAAAAAATTCTTTTCTACTACTCTCTCCCCCCTTCTTTCTTTACATTTTTCACCTTCTCTTTCTTTCTTTTTTCTTTTATCTATTCAGTTTGTATTCAACATTGTTGACTTGCTTTAGCTGGGAAGAAGTGTGGATGTTTACTTTCAGCCCAAGCTTGTAGTGTAAGTGCACAATTTATTTCAGATTCAGTTAAACAGAGTTAGAAGGCAGTTTGTAGGTCATGTAATCCAACTATGACCTACAAGCACCATTTCTGACAAATAATAGTCCAATCTGTTCCTGAAAGCCTCCAGTGATGAAGCTCCCATAACTTCTGCAGGCAAGCTATTTCGTTGGTTGATTCGTTGGATCATACTAGGAAATCTTGAAGGCCAGATCCTGAAGATGAAACTCAAATACTTTGGTCACCTAATGAGAAGGAAGGAATCACTGGAGAAGAGCCTGATGCTGGGAACGATTGAGGGTAAAAGAAGAAGGGGACAGCAGAGAATGAGGTGGAGGATGGAGTCACTGAAGCAGTAGGCATGTACTTAAATGGATTCTGGGGATTCTCATTACAGAAAATGTCTCATGTGACCCAACTGAGAACACCAGAAATATCATAAATGTCATAAACAATGCTAACATCTGTTCAGGGCCAGAGTGGTAAGCAGTGAATTGCCATAAGATTCCATCAAGTGTAAAGATTTCCTCCTTTGCTGATTCAGCAAAGTCAACAAGTACCTGTTGCAACTTGCTGAAAAGAGCTATTTTCTCGGAAGGAAGATCACATATTGCTCTTCCATTTGTTGACTGAGGTTCAAGCTAAAGATCTAAAGATAAAGAATGCCTTTAAGTAGAACATAACACAGTTACAGGCCTATATGTTGTGGCCTGTCAGCGGCCAGCAGAGCTGGCAACAGATTTGGACAGTGAGGAGGTTGGGGAGGAACATGGACCAGTCCTGGAGTCTGGGGAAGGCTCTGATGAGGGCAGAGATGGGGCCAGAGCTGTATGCCTGTTATCAGCTGACGTCAGACATCACTGAGGCAGGCAAACAGCTGGAGCCTGTTCCCAGTGTGCATGCACAGAGTTGCCAGACAAAGGGAACAGTGATCAACTTGGGAGTAAGGCCACAGATGGATGATGAATGGCCCCTCCCAGAGGAAATAAAAGAGGAGTGGCGTTTGCAGGAGACAATTAGTTTGCTTAATTGGTTTGTGACTCTCTGAGACTCCTTGCCAAATTTTGCAGATATCGGCCTGGCAGCTCTCCAAGCCAGATAAGGTCTGTGACTGTAAATCCTCCCTCGAAAGACTTTGCTGGATGTGAATGAGCAGAATTCACAGTAAAATAATAAAAGCAGCTTTTGTTCGGAGTTTGCTTCATGCTCTTAGGAAGCCTCGGTCAGAACACTATGGCTTCTGCCCATTGGCTACCTAACTCTGTATTTGGGAGGATGGGTGAAATATTCTGGTGGTAGCAATCTTGTTGAGAACATTCCTAGGTTTTGAGTTCTGTGCTTAAAAAGTATTATGCCACATCATCTAGGACCGTGATGGTGAACCTATGGCACACGTACTACAGGTAGCACGCGGAGCCATACCAGCGGGCATGCAAGTTGTTGCCCTAGCTCAACTCCAGCACACATGCGCACACTAGCCAGCTGATTTTCGACTGCCCTTCCCTTCCCAGGAGTCTCCATGAGATGCCAGGTAAGTACAGGGCTCGCATGGAGGCTCTGGGAGGCCGTTTTCTGCCTCCAGAGGGCCTCGGGGGTAGGAGGAAAGGGCATTTTTGCCTTCCCCAGGCTCCACAAAAGCTGTGCGCACATGTGCGGGCAGCGGGGGAGTCACGCGTGCACGTCCGGAGGGCATTACATTATGGGTGTGAGCACACATACGCATGCAATAGTGGGCGCGTGTGTGTTTTTGGCACCGAGGTGAACAAGGTTCGCCATCACTGATCTAGACTATTATAAGACTTAATGGCGTCTGGATTTGGCTTTGTAATGGATCTACATGGATATCATCTTGAAGTTAATCTTGGATCGCAAAAGATCTTTGGTAAACTGTGTCAGAAGACAGGGATGGGTATTCTTCACTCTCCATCTGAAATGTCTGCCGACAGCTCTGAGTTCCATGCCGTTCCTGCAGATTTAAATTAGATTTATAGCACACAAAACCTGGTAAACTGGCTTTAGACTAGGCTGAAGTTTATAATTAAGTATTTTTGTCCATTAAACATTTGTAAGTTAAATGCTTCTGAACTGACTTAAAAGGAGAAGAATGTCTGGAGACTTCCATTAAGGGTACAAAAATTGGGAATATTTTTATTTGGCTCCATATTTCTGAAATTTCAATATTTTTGCATCTTAGCAAAGCCAGATCTGAGTACATGAGGAATCATGTTTAACTGCAGTTACTGATAATTATATCCAAAGACAAGTTATAATTAGGCTGTTTTTAAGCACATTTTTTTTACAAACGTCAAAAGACCAGTATTATCTTTCACCCAGATCTGACAATTTACACACCATAACCCCGCCACCCCTCCACACACAAAAAGAGAAATACATTTGTACAGCTAAATATTTAAAATATTCAATGGGTTTGAAATTCTCTTTGTAAGTAAACTTTCTGCAATCTGTAAGTAATTTTTCCTTCAACCACAAAGAATAGATTGGTGCAGAAACCAACAAACCCACTTCTATTTCTTTTAGAAATGGATCGTTAAACTAGCAATTTAAAGGGGTTTTTTTCCTGAGCAAAGATTGTGGGAAGAACATAGCACTAAGTAATGGTTTCTGCTTTTCCAAATCTGGGACAAACTCTCTGTATAAGCGCATAGATTGAAAATCTGGGAGAGATGGGGGGGGGGGGAGAAAAAGCTTCCTAACCTCCCTTTTTGAATGAAAGCCTGCTCTTTCACTGCCACACACTCACTTATTGAGGGAAACAAAGCACTGAAACTTCATGGCCTTCACTAAAATCTTTGCACTTCCTGGCAGGAGAGAGTGTTAAATATCCCTATTATCAGAGCCTGTGTTCCTAATTCAGGCAGTCCTCAATTTATGACCATTTGTTTAACAACTGTAGTTATGACAGTGTTGAAAAATGCCTGGTATGGCCCAGTGGTGGGATTCAAAATTTTTTACCACTGATTCTGTGGGTGTGGCTTGGTGGGCGTGGCATGGCTTGGTGGGCATGGCTCAGTGGACGTGGCAGGGAAAGGATACTGCAAAATCCCCAGTTCGTCCCGATCAGGTGGGACTCGGGAGATGGAGAATAGATGGGGGTGGGGCCAGCCAGAGGTGGTATTCTCCGAACTACTCAAAATTTCCGCTACTGGTTCTCCAGAACTGATTAGAACCTGCTGAATACCAGCTCTGGTATGGCTGCACTTATGACCACTGCAGTATCCTCCTGGTCATATGGCCATAAGTTGGGTGCTTGGCAACCGGCACAAATTTATAATGGCTGCACTGAACTTAAGAATGCAAAAAACAGAAGCAAAAAACCAAACAACCTAAATAACGAACTGAGAAAATTGAAAACCAACCAGCTGGTATTGCCATCCTCGGGTGTGTATATATGCTGGTATTGCCATCCTCGGGTGTTTTCCCGTGTATATAGCAATTCCATGCTATATACACGGGAAAACACCCGAGGATGGCAATACCAGCATACCTACACCCATGAAAATCTACAAAAGCATATATATATACTCAAGAGACTCAGGAGACTAGACACTCCATAAGGCTTGGCACAGCCAGTTTGGTGAAGGGGACGGGGTTCCAGGAGGCAAAAAGGGTTTTTTTGCGCTTTGCATATTTCCTCAAACTGCTCTTTCTCCACGAAAACGGGGCCGATTTTCTTCAAATAAAAAGCATGAGTAGTCTTGGGGGGGCTTGCAGAATGCTCCTGGGAGGGTGGGGGGTGGGGCAAAAACCACCCCATTTATCGTGAAAACGGGCCATTTTGGGGTCAAATAAATTGCATGCATAGTCCTATGGAGGCTTATAGAGTGCTGCTGGGGGCTGGGGGAGGGGGAAACGGCCCGTTTGAGGCTAATTTCTGCCCTCCCCAGCCCCCAGGAGCTCTCTGGAAGCCTCCACAAGACTAGGCACAGCCAGTTTGGTGAAGGGGGTGGGGTTCCAGGAGGCAAATAAATGCTGTATTCGATGTATAAGACGCACCCAGATTTTCAGCCTCTTTTTAGAGGAAAAAAGGTGCGTCTTATACTCCGAAAAATACGGTACATACATACATACACACACACACACACACATATACATACATACAATAATTCCTTAAATCCTAAATACCAGCTGCATTTAAAAATACAAGAGAGCTTTTCATCTGCAAAAAAGGGGAAAAAATATAGGGAGAGCAATTCAGAACAGTTTATGGCACTAGTTAATGCTGTAAGGAAGATACCATCAGGCATACGTGCAGACTCAGAATTACTGTTATCATTCCCATCATTTGTGAAAATAACATCATGAAATAAATGAATATATACCAGGAATTTACATAATGAATGCAGGATAATATAGCGATTCCTTGCTATTAATGTTCCTGGCACTTTGTTTCAGGCAACATGAGGGACGATTATAATAACAAGGCTCCTTAAGCTACGACCTAGAGGGACCTGGAAACCCAACTATTAAATTCATTAAAACCAGGACACTCAAAGCTTTGCGCTGGCATGTCTCTGCATAGGAACAATGCTTTTCTGGTTTCCCCCACTGAGATTATCATTCCAGGCGCTAGACGAGAAACAGGAAGGGAGAGGAAGAGGGAGGGGAGGGGAAGAGAGAGGGGAAGGGAAGAGGGAGAAGGAGAAGGAAAGGGAAACAGTTCAGACTAAATGGTGCTTTGTATTCCCTGAAGTTTGCCAACAAAACACCACATATGCAATTCTGTACCCAGATGCACACAAACATACCCCTTGAGCATGCATGTTCCTGAAATATTGACATGAATGATAGGTAAATTACAAAAAAAAAAAGGAACTTAGCAGAAATAAATCCCAAAAATCAAAAAGAAATTCTAGCAGGAAAAGGATCCATTCCACCCCTCAAGGGGAAAGAGGCTACATCAAGTCATAGTCTGGGAAGTCATTATAGAAAAAAGTGATGATTACCACAGTCCTTGAGCACATGTCAAGCACCCGATGCCAAAAGGAGTGGGGAGAACCAAAGGGGCAGGATCAGAATTTTTAAAAGTAGAAAACTTTACCCTTCCTCTTTTTCCTCTTTAAGAAAATATTAGACTGCGCAGAAATGGATAGATGAACACTTGCTATTAAGGATAAAGAAGAAACTGGATACTTTATGATATGGGGCACATTTTATCAATGGCTAAATAATAGAAGTTAGAAAGGAGGAGATACAATTGGAGGAAATGGTAAAGAGGAGAGTAGTTAAAGAAGATGATGTCCAATGTTAAATATTAATGATATTATATTATTATGTTGTTAATATGATGGCAAGAATTATAACAACAAAGATGTATAACATGATTATTTAAGCATAATTGTACCCCGAATACACACTGCTCAATGAAAATTGGATGTTTTACAAATAAAAAAAAACATGAAAAAGAAAGAAAAGAAAAAGGTGATAATTACCACAGTCCTTGAGCTGCCATGCCAAAAAGAGTGGGGAGAACCAAAGGGGAAGGATCAGAATTACCAGTAGCAAACTTTATCCTTCCTCTTTTTTCTAGCATCATCTATCTAGAATCCCTTTTGTGTGGGGATTCTTATTCTGTTGCTTGATAAAGCGTTACTAAAAATAGGGATGTTTGCACACTATTTGATCAACACTTCAAGGAGCTCAATCAGGGACATGGATTTGGAATTTCTGCAACACTACACAACCCATACATTTACTTTTATTTTATTTTATTAAAGCAAGTTGGTGGCAGGAAGGAGGACCTACCAGACTGGACTGAAAATATGGACAGAAGCTTTGAGGAGAATGATATCTTGTTCAACTTCATTTCACACTTCCCTCCAGGTCCCAGATCTAGATCCAGTATCTGCAGTACTGTTTTGGCTGCAGGAGAGACCAAATCTGAGGGTGATCTGACACCTCTGGAAGTCCTCTAAATTTTTCTCAGGGGTCCATGAAATCAAGATGATTTTCCAGATCTTGAAGATATTTCAAACATTAAAATTGATTGCCTATTCCCATCTTAAGTGTAATTGAAATAACTTGTTTTTCTTCCATGGTCTACATGGTAGAGACCTTCCCTGGAAAGTCATTTCCTCCTTGTTTCCTTTCCTCTTCAAATTCTTTGAAAAAATGCACTGTATTGTAGAATGCAACCTGGTGCAATTTTGGTTCCAAGATAAGCCATTTCCCCTGCTCCCCCATCCTTTACGCTAATCAGAGCTTATGCAAAGTAAAATTTGACTAATGAATCAGTAAAGCCATTTCTCAAACTCCAGCTCTTCAACCACACATATCCAGTGGCACAAACACAAAGAAGTAACAGTTACATTGTAACTAATGAGGCTTCCTCAATCTAGAAGGTCCATATGTTGCATTTAAGCAAGATAAACTTGCATCTGCCATCTTCCCATTTTGTGGGAAGAGTTTGACTCTGTTGCTTCCGAAGATTTGGACAGGTTACGTGGGCGACTGCGAGCTACCACATGTTTATTGGACCCATGTCCCTCCTGGCTTGTACTGGCATCCTGGGAGGTTACACGAGGCTGGCTCCAGGAGGTGGTCAACACTTCCTTGAGTGAGGGGTTCTTGCCGGCTTCCCTTAAAGAGGCGATGGTGAGACTCCTCCTGAAGAAGCCCTCTCTGGACCCAGCATTGTTGGTAAATTACTGTCCGGTCTCCAACCTTCACTTTTTGGCGAAGGTTGTAGAGAGTGTGGTGACACAACAGTTCCCCCGTCATCCGCGCCAGTCCGGCTTCCGACCCGGGCACAGCACCGAGACGGCATTGGTCGTGTTGGTGGATGATCTCTGGAGGGCCAGAGATGGGGGCTGTTCCTCCATCCTGATCCTATTAGACCTCTCAGCGGCTTTTGATACCATTGACCATGGTATCCTATTGCATCGGCTGGAGGGGTTGGGGGTGAGGGGCACCGCGTTACGGTGGTTCTCCTCCTACCTCTCCGGTCGATCGCAATTTGTGTTGGCAGGAGAGCAGAGGTCGACCTCGAGACCCCTCACTTGTGGGGTGCCTCAGGGGTCGGTCCTCTCGCCTCTCCTGTTCAACACATATATGAAGCCGCTGGGCGAGATCATCTGTGGTTTTGGGGTAGAGTACCATCTCTACGCTGACGACACGCAGCTGTATATATCTACCACTATAATATCTATAAACCACCCCAACGATGCCGTAGAGGTGATGTGCCAGTGCCTGGAAGCTGTGCGGGCCTGGATGGGAAGCAACACACTCAGACTCAACCCGTCCAAGACCGAGTGGCTGTGGTTTCCGGCATCCCGGTACAACCAGTTGACTCCATCACTGGCCATAGGGAGTGAACACCTAACCCCTGTGGATGGGGCACGCAACTTGGGCGTCCTCCTTGATGCACGGCTGTCCATGGAAGATCAAGTGACAGCCGTGGCCAGGAGGGCGTTTTACCAGGTTCGCCTGGTACGCCAGTTGCGTCCCCTATTGGATCGGGATGCCCTCTGCACAGTCACTCATGCCCTCGTGACATCCCGACTGGTCTACTGCAACGCTCTCTACATGGGGCTCCCCTTTAGGTGCACCCGAAGGCTTCAGCTTGTCCAGAATGCAGCCGCGCGGGCAGTTATGGGAACCTCTAGTTTTCCCATGTAACACCGCTCCTGCGCGAGCTGCATTGGCTGCCTGTCATCTTTCAGGTGCGCTTCAAGGTGTTGGTCATCATCTTTAAAGCGCTCCATGGCACGGGACCTAGCTATCTGCAGGATCGTATCCTGCCCCATATATCCCTGCGGCCGATTCGCTCCCACAGAGAGGGACTTCTCTGGGTGCGGTCCACTAGGCTATGCCAGGAGGCGGCGCCCAGGGGAAGGGCCTTCTCTGTGGCAGGCCCGACCCTCTGGAACGACCTGCCCCCCGAAATTAGAACAACTACGGACCTCTGCTCCTTCCGTCAAAAATTAAAAACGCACTTTTTCTGCTTGGCCAGCCTAGGTTAATAATAATAATAATAATAATTTTTAATTTTATATCCCGCTCTCTCTCCCCAAAGGGACTCGAGGCGGGGCACAGGCACTTAAAAATACAATTAAAACCACAGACAGAATACAAAATTAAAAATGAATTAAATTAATCCTGCGCTAAAAACCCATAAACTAAAACTACCCCTAAAACCCCTAACCTTAAAAGAGACTACCCAAGGCCGGCCAGGCGAAAAAGATGTGTCTTTAATTTTAAACGGAAGGAGCGGAGGTCCGTAGTTGTCCTAATGTCGGGGGGAAGGTCGTTCCAGAGGGCTGGGCCCGCCACAGAGAAGGCCCTTCCCCTGGGCGTCGCCCGCTGACAGAGTCTAGTGGACGGCACCCGGAGAAGTCCCTCTCTGTGGGAGCGAATCGGCCGTGAGGATGTATGGGGCAGGATCCGATCCCGCAGATCAGATTAGTCATTAGTCATCTGTTTATTGTTTTAATTGGGTTTTTAAGGGTTTAGTTTTTAGTATTTTGGGTTTTTAGCGCAGGGATAACTTGTTTAATCTGATTTTTATATATTTATGATGTATTTATGTTTGTATGTTTTCTAATTTACCTGTGCACCGCTCCGAGTCCCTTTGGGGAGAGGGAGCGGTCTACAAATTATTATTATTATTATTATTATTATTATTATTATTATTATTATTATTATTATTATTATTATTATTATTATTATTATTATTATTATTATTATTATTATTGATCATTAGATTGATAAGCCAACTGCCTTGTGGTGGTGGTGGTGGTGGAGATAGAAAAATAGTGGTATGGACCAGCCTTCTGAACATCATACTAGGGCGATTCATAGAGGCACAAAGAGAGTAGAGAGGAAAAAATGAATCTGAAAAAAAAATTAGCCAAAAATAAAGAGAGAAATAATGGGAGATGGGAAAGAGAAATTTGGGGAAGAGATATCCAAACAATCTATCAAAAAGCGATGGAAAAAATTCAGAAGAAAAGATGTAAGACATATAAAAACAAGAAAAAGAGAAAATAAAATTTAGGAATAGGAGATTAGCAGAATGGTATAAATTAGAATGAAATGAAATACCTAAACAAGGTAATAGTATGTTTGTTTAGGATGGGTATATTAATACATAAAGTAATTATATTAAATGTTGATCACTGAAATGATGATAACAATTGAATGTGAAAACATGTGTTGCTAACAGAAAATAGATGCAAAAGAAATGTAACTGGATTTATTTCTAAAAAGAAGAAACAAATGATATTGTTTATATCTGTTAAAAACTAGAAACTGGAAAATATGAGAAAAAAAGTATAAAGCTGAAATTGGAAACAATGGAAATAATATAGAATGAATTATGTGTTTGTGGAAATGTTAAAGGGGGAATCCTGACAACACTCTGTTCACAAAAGAATTTTTTTTATTATGTAATAAAAATAAAATAAAAAACTTTTTATATAAAAAAGAACATCATATTAGGACATGTTCTATACATTGATCTCTATCCTGACCCAATCATGAACAGCAGCTAAATGCGCAACATGGCTCTATATTTAATGCATGTTAAGGGAAGCATCATTTATGCTAGGTTTGAACCACATGGGACAAATGTGGCCTGCCAAGCAACCTCTTGCATCTCAAAAGTTGTTTTTTAAAATAAACATACAGTCCTGTCCTTGACAGACGTAGTTTTGACCCCCTCTAAGCCTCATTTCAGCCCCATCTGCAGCATTTCTGGCTGCAGAATAGCTGACTGGCCCTCCAGGTACAACATTTCTTTGTGGGCCTTGAGGAGTTTGAATTTATCAATGTGCCCCCACCACTCAACATGTTGTACAGGCCTGATTTAGGCCAACAAGATTTTCTCCAGCATGTCAGAAAACATGTCCAAGCAGCTGCATGGTTGGGCCCTTAAGGGGCTGTAATAACTAGTCCAAATCTTCGGGCAAAATAGAGACTAGAGCATAAGTGACTTCTTAGATTAAATCCTGTTTAGCTATTTAATTAAATCATGTACACACTGGCTTTCTGTTTCTAAGCTCTAAATAAATAAATAACCAACCAACCAGCATTACATTTTCAAAATTTACCTTAGGTTATAGAGCATAATTCATTTCTTAGACTAAATTATCTTTAAATTACTTAAAGTAGGCAGGCAGGCAGAACCAGTTTGGTCTAGTGATGAAGGCATTAGGCTAGAACCATGATGGCGAACCTGTGGCACACATGCCAGAATTGGCACGCAGAGCCATCTTTCCGGACACACCAGCCATCGCCCGTTACTCTTCCAGTTTTCAGCACGCTGGCCAGCTGGTCTTCACATGTGCATGCATGCCAGAAACTGGAAGTACAGGTGACAGGTGCACATAGGCACCCTGGGAACCGGAAGACCAGTGTATGTTGGGGAACTGCTCTTCCGGTTTCCCACATGTGAGTACCAGGGAGCTGCTCTTCCAGGGTGCTCCCCTACTAGTGCTTGCACTAGGTGCCAAAAAGTTGCATCAACACTGAGCTAGAAAGTGGGAGTCTAATCCCTGTAGAGTTCTACTCCCATGTTAGCATGAAAACTAGGTGGGTGATATTATGACAATTTACCTCACAGGGTTTTTTTGGGGGAAATAGGAGACAGAAGGTGTGTTTGATATGTTTGCCACCTTGAGTTATTTGTAAAAATAATGAAGGAAGAAAGGAAGGAAGGAAGGAAGGAAGGAAGGAAGGAAGGAAGGAAGGAAGGAAGGAAGGAAGGAAGGAAGGATCAAAATTCTCCAAGCAGCTTTCAAAACCCAGGATCTTCTGCAGAGGAGGAATTAGGAATTTCAAAGTCCTGGGAATTAAATCCAGGAGAGACTTAAACAGTTGCAATCAATTTTACAATCAATAGTCTGAATGTTACAGTACAGGGCTTGCTAAAATGGGCAACTATATTTAAGTTATTCATTAAATACATGTATTTATAATGAAATTGCTTTTAATTTACTTTAAGGTTGTTCTGTTAAGATGTTTTATAGAATATAATATTAGAACATTATATTAAAGCGTTAGAGCATTTACACTTTTATTCAGACTGTGAAACCATGTTTCCCTTTAAGGTCTTTATTGGCCTTCTAACTTTTCATTTTTCAGAGGCCTTGAAGATAACTTTACTCACGGAAGTGAGAAAAGAAGTGTCTCTTTAGGTAAATATATTCTTAGAAAAGCAAGAAGCTGTGGGAGGGAGGGAGAGAGGGAAGAAAGGAAAGGGAAGGGAAGGGAAGGGAAGGGAAGAAAGAAAGAAAGAAAGAAAGAAAGAAAGAAAGAAAGAAAGAAAGAAAGAAAGAAAGAAAGAAAGAAAGAAAGAAAGAAAGAAGGATCTTATCTGGAATGATGTTGAGACAGAAAATATGAAATTGATAAGAGGTGATTGTGGAGTCATGTCATAGTTGATTCAAAGACGCTGTTTTTTTCCTTTAGCTGTTAGCTGTTTAGAACTGTTTAGAGAATTACAATCCCTATAGAAGGGATGAATGGAATGTATATAAGATATTATACACAGATATGCTTACAGTTGGGGATCCTGCACAATCTGCCCACCTAACAATTTACTATGACTGCTTCTTTTCTAATAACTTTAAATTTTAAAGTATATATATAAAAAAATAATACATACATAATACACAATACAAGAGAAAAGAGAGAGTAAAAGGGCAGGGGTGGGTTTCAAAATTTTTGGAACATATTCTGTGGGTGTGGCCTGCTTTGTGGGAGTGGCTTGCCGGCCATGTGACCGGGTGGGAGTGGCTTGCCGGCCATGTGACCGGGTGGGAGTGGCTTGCCGGCCATGTGACCGGGTGGGAGTGGCTTGCCGGCCATGTGACCGGGTGGGAGTGGCTTGCCGGCCATGTGACCGGGTGGGAGTGGCTTGCCGGCCATGTGACCGGGTGGGAATGTTAGCAGCTGCTGGAATTATGTTTGTACAACAGTGGAAAAACAGATATGAAAATGAATAAATACTACAATGTGCAGGAATAAATAAAGTGACAATTAAAATCAAGAAGGCCTTGAATATTTTTCACGTGGGATTTGTTTTAGCAATTACTAAGTAACAGAAACAGAAAATAGAAATCCAAAAGTATGAAAGACAACACCAATTATGTAAGGAAAGGTCACTAAAATGCACCAACCTGGCAGCCCATAGAAAAGCAGCCACTTTATAAACCTGGTCTGAACACTTAAAAGCAACATATTGCATCTCAAAGAAAACATTTGCAAAAAGGAATAACATTTCATGTAGTAAATATATTTTATAAACAATTAAAAAATAGAAATTCCCTAAAATAATGTAAAAAAAAGATATTCTATAAGGTTGATACAGGTTGTTGCCAACATCCTAGATATCAATTACATCCTCAATTACCATTCTTAAACTTGTAAGTGAAGTTGAGCTCCACTGCTTATGACGTGTGTGGCACATCCCTATAGTTTACTTGGCAGCATTACAGAAGTGGTTGTCACTGTTTTATTTTATTTTTTTAATTGCTTAGCCACTTATAGGCCTGTTCTTTTGTAGTGACTTCCCAATCAAGTACTAATCAAATGCAACTTACATTTTTTTCACATCAGCCAAGGGCCACTGATTTCCAGATAAAAAGTGATTTCTTATGCATAAATATACCTTTAAAGGTCTATTTTTAAGAAAATATATGTAGAAAAATACTCTGAAAATTTACCCTGAAAAAGGTCAACATAGTTTCCACTGAATAAATATTTTATGATTTTATAATTAATTGTGTTATCCCAAGCAACAATATTTTATTGGGCAAAGAAATATAAAATAACATCAGAAAGGTGTTAGATTATGTATATAAAAACTATAAGCCACCCAGAGTCACTGCATCAGTGAGATGGACAGCATAATTATTTAAAAAATAATAATATAGTATTAATATTATTAATAGTATAGTATAGTATAGTGCACAATACAGTATAATAAAATTAAACAAGGGAAATAGTGTATCAAAGTAAAGAAATACTCCAATTCTATTTTTGATATTAAAAGCAGTTTCCCAGATATAAAGTGCTGGAAATTCACATCGTTTATAAGCCTGAAAAGTGGATACAGATGCAAATAGAATACAGGTGTAGGATGCCAGATGTTTTGTTATTCCTATTTGGGGAGGGGGGAAGCAGCATAAAAACCAATCGATTTGCCAAAGAGGAAAGGCCTGAAACTCAGCAATTTTCATGCGAATAACTTATATGGGTAAAACTGACATACTTTTCTCATTTAATTTAATCGGTAAAAGTTCAGAGTCCCAGTCCCAAGATAGGTGGCCATATAAATCATTTAAATAAACAAGCAACTTCCATTGATTTACTTACAAATAAGAATGTAAGTCCTAAATACAGCAGCTGCGTATTCAGGAGAGGCGGTGGGGACGGTTTACGGCGCAACGTGGAGCGGCGGTGGGCATCCCCGGTGCAACGAGAAGCGGCTAGGGGAACGCGTGTGTCCTGGCGCCGCTCTGCGCTGGAAGTCCCCGCCAGCCAGGGACGCTAGCCGGGGGTGGGAAGCAGTTGCGGAGAGGCGCGTACGAGCCTGCCAACTTCGCATGCGCCCCGCGCTCCTCCGCAACCGCCTCTCACCCCCGGCCAGCGAGTTTAGCTGGCCGGGGGTGGGAAGCAGTTGCGGAGAGGCGCGGGCGAGCCTGCCAACTTCGCACGCACCCCGCGCTCCTCCGCAACCGCCTCTCACATCCGGCCAGCGAGTTTAGCTGGCCGGGGGTGGGAAGCAGTTGCAGAGAGGCGCGTGCGAGCCTGCCAACTTCGCACGCGCCCCACGCTCCTCCGCAACTGCCTCTCACCCCCGGCCAGCGAGTTTAGCTGGCAGGGGGTGGGAAGCAGTTGTGGAGATGCGCGGGCGAGTGGGCAAAGTTCGCACGCGCCACGCGCCCCTCCACAACCGCCTCTCACAGCCAGCCAGTGAGTTAGCGCCGGGCAGCAGTGGGAAGCGGAGTGGGGGAGCAGCATGCAAACTTCACACGTGCCCCTCCAAGTTCCAAGCCACCGGCGGCCAGCGATTTTAGCGCTGGCTAGGCTGTGGTGAGGAGGGGCGTGGACATGCTTACTTACTTCCGGGTCCACCGGTCCAACCGGATTGCTGGGGATCGGTAAATTTGACGAAAGGGCTCACGGGAGCCCATGCGAACCCTTAGGAACCCACCCCTGTAAAAGGGGAATAGGGATAGAAGTGCAAAAATATAATGTATAAAAGAAAAAAAAATAAGAAAAGAGTCACCATGTGGGGATACAGGCAGCAAATAAATTAGGTAGGTAGGTAGGTAGGTAGGTAGGTAGGTAGGTAGGTAGGTAGGTAGATAGATAGATAGATAGATAGATAGATAGATAGATAGACGTCCAAACACTTTGTTTAACTCCCTTTATAACTGCAATAAAATGTGATGCACACAGATGAAAAAAAAGAAATATGAAAACAGCAACACAAGATGATCATGAGGTGGTTAAAATAAATTTGTTTAGAGTGCAGGAAAATAATTGATGTTTTTGATGCTTTCTGGAGTGCTTCTTCTGCCGGCTGAAAAATGAGAACTTTTAGTATGTTTAATTTGAATTATTTGAGGTGACTTACATTGGGGTGATTTCAGTGGTGGGTTTCAAAATTTTTGGAACCTATTCTGTGGGTGTGGCTTCTTTGTGGGAATGGCTTGCTGGCCATGTGACTGGGTAGGGGTGGCTTGCCAGCCATGTGACTGGGTGGGAGTGGCTTGCCGGCCATGTGACCAGGTGGGAATGTTAGCAGCTGCTGGAATTATGTTTGCACAACAGTGGAAAAACAGATATGAAAATGAATAAATACTACAATGTGCAGGAATAAATAAAGTGACAATTAAAATCAAGAAGGCTTTGAATACTTTTTCACGTGGGATTTGTTTTAGCAATTGCTAAGTAACAGAAAAAGAAAATAGAAATCCAAAAGTATGAAAGACAACACCAATTATGTAGGGAAAGGTCACTAAAATGTATAAGGAAATATTAGTAGTACTTGATCATTATTAATGTATACAACTGCTGCAGGACATAATACACCCACGCAAACTATGACAGTGCCAGGAAAACACCAAAAAATAGAATCCCTTCTACAAAAGACTGAAAATGAAACCAGTTTTTTCCCCCTAACCTTAGGGACAGGAGAGACAAAGCCACTGGAATAAAAACCATCAAGGCATTGCGGAAAATTATAAAGGACACACAAGCTCACAGAACCAGCAACCACCTAAGAATTACCTAGACAACAAGGGTGAAACACACTCTTTCTGGCAAAGTTGCCTTGCACCAACCTGGCAGCCCATAGAAAAGCAGCCACTTTGAGACATATAAACCTGGTCTGAACACTTAAAAGCAACATATTGCATCTCAAAGAAAACATTTGCAAAAAGGAATAACATTTCTTGAAAATAATTTTTTTTATAAACAATTACAAAATAAAAATTCCCTAAAATAATTAAAAAAGATATTTTACAAATAAAAAAATCCTTAAAAACCATTGTTAAGCATTCCGCAAAATGACACAACTGCAAGGTATTCTAAATGTGAAGCTTCCCGAGACTCTTACTCTTGGTGCGGCTGGAGGAGTTTGGGACGGCTTTGCGCGGCTAGCCAGCCGCACCAAGAGTAAAAGGCTGGGGCTTTTTAAATTTGAAGCTTCCTGAGGCTTTTACTCTTGGCGCGGCTGGAGGGGGTTGGGACAGCTTCGTGCAGTTAGCACTAGCTGTGCGAAGCCCCCCCCCTCAATCCCCTGCAGGTGCACCAAGAGTAAAAGGCCGGGGCTTTTTAAATTTGAAGCTTCCTGAGGCCTTTACTCTTGGCGCGGCTGGAGGGGATTGGGACAGCTTTGCGCAGTTAGCGCAAGCTGCGCAAAGCTCCCCCCAACCCCCTGCAGGCGCACCAAGAGTAAAAGGCCCAGGCTTTTTAAATTTGAAGCTTCCCGGGGCTTTTACTCGGCGTGGCTGGTGGGGGTTGGGACGGCTTCGCGCAGCTAGTGCTAGCTGCGCAAAGCCCCCCCCGAGCCTCTGCATCCGCGCCAAGAGTGAAAGGCACCAGCAGCTTCAAGGCCCGGGCCTTTTAAATTTCGTGCCGCTGGGGGGGGAGGATGCCACCGCATGAAATTTAAATGGCCCGTCTATGAAGCTGCCAGGGCCTTTCACATGCGGGCGGCGGGAGAGGCGGGAAGTGCAATGGACTGAGCGACCCATGCGTTCCGGAAGTTACTTACTTCCGGGTCCCCGGTCCAACCGGATCACCCCGGATCGCTAAATTTTACGATCCGGCTCGTGCGAGCTGGGGCGAACCAGTAGGAACCAACCCCTGGGTGATTTGCATTGGAATATATTTTAAAATGATTTCTGCCGTCCCCTTCAGATTCAGACAAAATAATCCATTCTCCTACTTCAAGACTAGTTGCTCCTCATTTGGTGGTGTTTTGCTTTCTAGCTGTAGAGAGAAATGTCTCTCAAAATTGGCAATTTTAAGGCATATGGACTTCAACTCCCAGAACTCCCTAGTTGGCTAGGAAATTCTGGGATTTGAAGTCCACGCTCAAGAAAAAACTGCTGCAGAGCATTTTCAGATGTCTCATATCTCTGCTGCTATAGCACATCTTCACATCTGGGAGCACCCTTAGCACTCTGTGTTCATCCCCTTATGAAATCGATTTTGAGAGATGTGCCTTTTGTTGCCTTTCAAAACAATCCTAACTGCACTGATGCAGAAACAGGCACACCATGTCCAATAGGCTTAACTGTCCAAGAAATACTTTCTAAAGTTTTGAAAAGCCACCATCATCCTCACTGTGTGGTATCTCCTCAATGAAAATGGACAGGAAATGTGAGATTTTATCATGTTTGTTTATTCCTAAAGTAGAGTCATTATCAGAAGATTGTTTCTTCCTGGAGTTTAGAGAAAATTTCTGACGTATGGAAATAATGCCTTTATTCTTCTTTTATTTTCTTCACTTATTAGTTATTTTAGGTCATTCATCACTTACGGTTTCTGTTGTCCTACTTTGACCTTTTATCTGCCAGGGAACTTCTTGCCACTGTTCTGGTGCTCACCTTCATCCTGATGAATAGAAGACAGAGGCAATGATTGTACTAAGGAGACACATGACAGTCTATGAAGCCAACCTGCCTTCTATTGAGGACCCTTACACTGCACAAGTCAAAAAGAGGGCTGTCAAAATATTTGCAGAGCTCTCGCATCCTGGACATAAATTGTTTCAACTCCTACCTTCAAAATGACACTATAGGGCACTGGGCACCAAGACAATGAGACACAAGGACAGTTTTTCCCCGAACACCATCACTCTGCTAAACAAATAATTCCCTCACCACTGTGAAACTATTCACTAAGGCTGCACTACTATTACTCTTAGTCTTCTCATCATTCCTATCTCCCATCTCCTCCCACTTATGACTGCAAGACTGTAACTTTGTTGCTTGTATCCTTATGATTTATGTTAATATTGATTTTTTCCTGATTGCTTATTTGTACCCTATGACTATCATTAAATGTTGTGCCCCTTATGATTCTTGACGAATGTATCCTGTCTTTTATGTACCCTGAGAGCCTATGCACCAAAGACAAATTCCCTGTGTGTCTAATCATACTTGGCCAATAAAGAATTCTATTCTATTCTATTCTATTCAACTAGACAAGACATACCGTAGTTCTGAGTGCCTCAGCATTGTTATCTAAGGCTGTTCGTCCCATTGTTAAGGCTGTTAACAATGAGTGCCTCAGCATTGTTATCTAAGGCTGTTCATCCCATGGTTCCGCCCCAGGCTTCTGATGGACCCGGAAAGGTTCCAGAGGGAACTTGGGCCAATTCCTGTGACCCTGCCCCGCGACTCGACTGAGGACCTAGTGGCCGCATGGTTAAGTGCGGCCACGGGGGCCTTGGACCGAGTCGCGCCCTTGCGGCCTCTCTTGCGGCGACGAATCACCCAGGCTCCTTGGTTCACTGAGGAGCTTCGGGGGATGAAATGCCACAAGAGACACCTAGAGAGCAGATGGAGATCCTCTCGCTCCGAAGCCGACCGAACACTAGTGAGAACCCATATTAGGGCTTATTTAGTGGCGATAAGAGTGGCCAAACGTGAGTATTGTGCCACCCTTATTGCATCCGCAGATAACCGCCCTGCCGCCCTGTTTGGGGTGACCCGCTCCCTCATCCACCAGAGGCCGCGGGAAGCCCCTCTGCAAGGGCGAGCAGAGGAATTTGGGATTTATCTGCAGGAGAAAATCACTCGGATTTGGAATGAGCTACCCTCCATCGACAGTGGTCCTGTGGGACTGTCCGAGACTAGTCTTGAGGTTCCTTCTTGGGAGGAGTTTGACTTTGTTACCACCGAGGATATGGACAGGCTGTCAAGGAAGCTTAGGGCGACCACATGTTTATTGGATCCGTGTCCCTCCTGGCTTGTACTGGCATCCTGGGAGACGACACGAGGCTGGCTCCAGGGCATTGTCAACGCATCTTTGAGTGAGGGGTCCTTACCTGCCGTCTTGAAAGAGGCGGTAGTGAGGCCCCTCCTCAAGAAGCCGTCCCTGGACCCAGCTTTATTAGAGAACTATCGTCCGGTCTCCAACCTTCACTTTTTAGTGAAGGTTGTTGAGAGTGTGGTAGCCCAACAGTTTCCGCGACACCTGGAGGAAGTTGATTATCTAGACCCGCGCCAGTCCGGCTTCCGACCCGGTCACAGCACCGAGACGGCATTGGTCGCGTTGGTTGATGATCTCTGGAGGGCGCGGGATAGAGGTTATTCCTCTATCCTAGTCCTATTAGACCTCTCGACGGCTTTTGATACCATCGACCATGGTATCCTATTGCACCGACTGGGGGGGTTGGGGCTGGGAGGCACCGTTCTGCGGTGGTTCTCGTCCTATCTCTCTGGTCGGTCGCAATATGTGTTGACGGGAGGGCAGAGGTCGACCTCGAGGCCTCTCCTATGTGGGGTCCCTCAGGGGTCAGTCCTCTCGCCCCTCCTTTTCAACACATATATGAAGCCGCTGGGTGAGATCATCCGTGGTTTTGGGGTGGAGTACCATCTGTACGCTGATGACACTCAGTTGTACATATCCACCCCAAACCACCCCAACGATGTCGCCGAAGTGCTGACCCGGTGTCTGGAAGCCGTACGGATCTGGATGGGTGGTAACAAACTCAAGCTCAACCCTGCCAAGACTGAGTGGCTGTGGTTTCCGGCACCCCGGTTCAGCCAGATTATTCCAACTCTGGCCATTGGGGGCGAAACACTGGCCCCCGTGGAGAGGGCGCGCAATTTGGGTGTCCTCCTGGATTCCCGGCTGTCCATGGAGGACCATGTGGCAGCCGTGGCCAGGGAGGCGTTTCATCAGGTACGCCTGATGCGCCAATTGCGCCCCTTACTGGACCGGGCTGCCCTTCGCACAGTCACTCAAGCTCTCGTGACGTCCTGACTCGACTATTGTAATGCTCTCTACATGGGGCTTCCCTTGAGGTGCACTCGAAAGCTACAGCTAGTCCAAAACGCAGCCGCGCGGGTGATTATGGGAGCCACTAGGTGCTTCCACATAACACCGATCCTGCGCGAGCTGCATTGGCTTCCTGTGGCCTTTCGAGTGCGCTTCAAGGTTTTGACAACCATCTTTAAAGCGCTCCATGGCTCGGGGCCTAGTTATATGCGAGACCGCCTCCTGCCCCATACATCCCTTAGACCGATACGCTCCCACAGAGAGGGCCTCCTCAGGGTGCCGTCGGCCGGACAATGCCGACTGGCGACACCCAGGGGGAGAGCCTTCTCTGTGGCGGGGCCAGCCGTCTGGAATGACCTACCCCCTGAATTATGTACCATCACCGACCTCCGCCTCTTCCGCCAATGTCTTAAGACATATTTGTTTCAACAAGCCGGCCTAGCCTAACCTCCCATGGGGACTTTTAGATAGTTTTAAATTGGGTTTTTAAAATTTGGTTTTAGCGCAGGATAGGTTTATTTAATAGTTTTTAAATTATATTTATTGTATTTTGTATGTTTTTAAATTTCCTGTGCGCCGCCCTGGGTGGAGAAGGGCGGGATATAAATTTAAATAAATAAATAAATAAATAAATCTCAATGTTTTTATTATAGCTTCAAAAACTGGCAAAACTCGTTTTTATGAGATAATGACAGTAGAGCAAAGAGACTAAAGGTCTTTTCACACATTTCAATTTTTAATTTCATTATTGGAAGTGTAAACTCAAGGGTTAAATTGTGCTACCTAATTAATACATGCCAATTTTTTTGTTTCTTAAATCATTCTGCTCTTTAATGTTTTTTTTAAAATAAACTTTCAAGGAAATTTCCTAAAACCTAATTGAAAAAGTCCTGTTATAGGACTAGGTAAAGGTGCTCATCCTTCCTGACTCTAGGGGGCAGTGCTTATCTCTGTTTCAAAGCTGAAGAGCCAGCGCTGCCCGAAGATGTCTCCACAGTCATGTGGCCAGCCTGACTAAATGCCAAAGGCACACGGAACTCTGTTACCTTCCCACCAAAGGTGGCTCTACTTACATTTTTACCTGCTTTCAAATGGCTAGGTTGGCAGAAACTGGGACAAGTAATGGGAGCTTACTCTGTTACGTGGCACTAAGGATTCGAACCACCAAACTGCTGACCTTCTGATAAACAAACTCAGCATCTTAGCCACTGACAAAACAAGCACCAGTTTGTTTAAGGTCAGGATTAACTCCTCTTCAGACAAAGCAAGTCCAAAATTCCTCACCCACCATGATTTATTTAACAAGCACAACTCAGAGATATATGAAATGTTGTTATCCATATACTTTTTTTTAATGGAGATCAGCCTTCTTTTTATGACGGAAGATAAAATTATTAGATAACAGCTCATTTTTAAACATTTTTGGATCTATGTCCATGTTCAGCCCAACATCTCTCCCTGTTCTCTGTTTGACCCTTATGTAGCGTACTAGCAAAATAATATTGAATGTTGAAATATTGAGAAGTATCTTCTAGCGCAGAATAGAGTAAAATGGAACTTTATAATATCATGTAGTTCTGAAGACAGAACATTAAGCTGATCATTATTTTAGCAATCCCATATATCATTGAATTTAACTGATTATAGTGTTTCAGTCTTTTTGAATGTATAGCCTGAGATTGGGATAGGTACTTAGGGATTTCAGCTACCAAAATAATTTGTCTTGTTTTGCAGACTGTGCACATTGATTTGGATGGATGGCAAGAGATATGTTATTTGCTATTCATCTCAGGCAGCAAAATGTCTTGGAGCAGTATATTTATCTTGATTGGAAACACTCAATGTTGACTAAGAAGGAGTTATACGTACTATGGTATCTTCACAGTTTATTAATAGCAGTTCTTTGCCTTATGACCCTGTGTTAATGCCATAATTACTCCTTTCAGTTCTGCTTTATTTCCTATCGTCCAATGTGTCTTCTTTTGTTACCATTTTCCCAGTGCAAATTGCCAACACCTAATGTTGACAATGAACAAATTGAAAAGCACGCTGGGACCTGTTTTCAGTGGGGATTCTAGAGTTATTATCTTCCATGAATTGCCACATGTGTAAGGTAGGATTTACAGTATATATTCAGCAAATACATTTTGAAATAATTAGAATGCATTTAATTGGTTGAATAATTCCGATGTATTTTAATAACAATGGATTGTTTCAGAAAATAAAATGCGTGACTACTATATTTGTGGAGGCTTTGGGGCTCTCTGAGTTTGGGTAATTCATTACTCAGGTAGGTAACCTCAGTTAGCATTGATACAATACAATACAATACAATAGCAGAGTTGGAAGGGACCTTGGAGGTCTTCTAGTCCAACCCCCTGCGTGGGCAGGAACCTTATACCATTTCAGACAAATGGCTATCTAACATCTTTTTAAAGACTTCCAGGGTTGGGGCATTCACAACTTCTGGAGGCAAGCTGTTCCAGAGGTTAATTGTTCTTACTGTCAGGAAATTTCTCCTTAGTTCTAAGTTGCTTCTCTCCTTGATTAGTTTCCACCCGTTGCTTCTTGTCCTGCCCCAGGTGCCTTGGAGAATAGTTTGACTCCCTCTTCTTTGTGGCACCCTCTGAGATATCGGAACACTGCTATCATGTCTCCCCTGGTCCTTCTCTTCATCAAGCTAGACATACCCAGCTCCTGCAGCCGTTCTTCATATGTCTTAGTCTCCAGTCCCCTAATCATCTTGGTTGTCCTTCTCTGCACTCTTTCCAGAGTCTCCACATCTTTTCTACATTGTGGCGACCAAAACTGTATGCAGTATTCCAAGTGTGGCCTTACCAAGGCACCATACAGTGGCCTTAACACTTCACGTGATCTAGATTCTATCCCTGTTTATGCAGCCTAGAACTGTGTTGGCTTTTTTGGCAGCTGCTGCACACTGCTGGCTCATATTTAAATGGTTGTCCACTAGGATTCCAAGATCCCTCTCACAGTTGCTACTATTGAGCAAGGTACCATCTATACTGTACTTGTGCATTTGGTTTTTCTTGCCTATATGTAGGACCTTACTTTTTTCACAATTGAATTTCATTTTATTAGATAGTGCCTAATGTTCAAGTTTGTCTAGATCCTTCTGTATCTTAAGCCTATCTTCTGGAGTGTTGGCTATTCCTGCCAGCTTGGTGTCGTCTGCAAATTTGATGAGTTCCCCATTTATCCCCTCATCCAAATCGTTGATGAAGATGTTAAAGAGTACTGGGCCTAAAACAGAGCCTTGGGGGACTCCACTGCATACTTCCTTCCATGTAGATGCAGTTCCATTGAGGACTACACGTTGAGTGCGGTTGGTCAGCCAGTTGCGAATCCATTTGGTGGTGGTGCTGTCTAACCCACAATTTTCTACTTTATCTAATAGTAGGTTATGGTCTACTTTATCAAATGCCTTACTGAAGTCCAGGTAAATTACATCAACAGCATTCCTCTGGTCCACTGATTTTGTCACTTTGTCAAAGAAGATGATGTTACCTAGTTAGGTAGTGAAATATCTATAAGTAAACAACCAAGCTCAGAGATCAGGGTCCACAATCTCTGGGACCAGAATTGGGCCACACAAGCAGCAGAAGAATGAACAAAACTTCATCTGTGCAAAATCTAGGTTGCGTGCAAAACCACCACCATAGAAAAATTGTTTTCGATGAAATTGGTCCCTGGTGAGGTTGGGGGCTGCTGTTCTAGAATGTCTACTATTAGGAAATTCTATTAGATATTTGGATCTATTAAGCAAAATCTTCTGAAGACTAATTTAATTGCGAATCATTTATTTATTTATTTATTTTATTCAAATTTATACCCCGCACCTTCTCCAAAAAGGACCCAGGGCGGCGCACTGGAAATTTAAAACAATACAAATATAACAAAAATACAAATTTTAAAAAGCTATTAAATTTATGCCCTGTGCTAAAATAGTATAAAATCCCCCGAATTAAAATCTATCTAAAAAACAGTCAGAACGGGAGGTTATGCTAGGCCGGCTTGTTGGAAAAGGTGTGTTTTAAGACGCATGCGGAAGAAGCGGAGGTCTGAGATGGTGCGTAGTTCGGGGGGCAAGTCATTCCAGAGGGTAGGGCTCGCCACAGAGAAGGCCCTTCCCCTGGGTGTCGCCAACCGGCATTGCCCGGCCGACGGCACCCTGAGAAGGCCTTCTCTGTGGGAGCGGATCGGTCGAAGGGATGTATGGGGCAGAAGACGGTCTCGCATATAACTAGGCCCCGAGCCATGGAGCGCTTTGAAGATGGTCGTCAAAACCTTGAAGCGCACCCGAAAGGCCACAGGTAGCCAGTGCAGCTCACGCAGGAGTGGTGTTATGTGGGAATGCCTGGAGGCTCCCATAATCACCCGCGCGGCCGCATTCTGAACTAGCTGTAGCCTTCGAGTGCACCTCAAGGGGAGCCCCATGTAGAATCATGAAGTTGTCATAGAAATATACTATATAACTTGATATTCTGCTATGAGTGGCATTATTATTTAATCTCAGGGAGAGATGTGTTCTAACAAAATTAATCAAAATATTTAAATTGGTTCCTTTTAATTTCTTTAATTTAGTTCCTTTAATTAATCAAAACATTTAAAAGTTCTTTTTACTTCACGGGCAATACATATTTTCTTCTACTAAGCTGCAGCCCTCTCTCTTCAAGTTGTAAATGTAATGGAAAATTGATAACTGAATATATATCAGAGCCAAAAAAAAATTTATATTTTAAAAATACATGATTGATTTAAAACTTTAAAAAGACAAACCTTTAAAAAAAAAATCCATGGTGATAGTTGGTGGGAACAGAGAACAAAACACCAAGAAGAGCTCCAGCTAAGATTCTAAAATTCCAATTTAGTAGAGTGGTAAGCATTTCAAGACAAGAGCTACAGGAATGAAAAAAAGCAAGAACTATTTCCTTTGTGGACATGACTACACTCCTCTGTGCTAAAGAGTCAGATACCAACAAAATATTATAGAGTACTTACTTTGATAGCGTTTGGTTTCATCTACTATGATAAGCCATCTTAACTATATGCAGTCCTGCCCCCCAATCACTGGCTGTAACCTCTAGCCAAGTTCCACAACTTCTTTTTCTGCTTTGGCCCATTAACAAATAGCACCACCCAACCACAGCTTGAATTCCCACAAGATTTGGAGATGCTGAATAGCCTTCAGCTTTCCCCTCATGCATGGGTTTGAGTTATAATTGCTATAAACATAGTGCAGGAGAATTACTAGCAACAAAAAGGCCCATTCACCATAAAGAGACCAAGATGAAAAGTGACAGTTGGAGAGAAAATACAACTCAAGTTACCTAACTTAGCAAGTCCTTGCATGCATTGCATAATAAATTACCAGTTTGAAATACCCACTTGCATTTATACTGTACATTACGGTTATGCATTGTGGAATAATAAGGATGATTTGCAAGGGTGAGGTTCCAAAATCACCAGTGATATCTGGGTATCTACTTTGCCTGTGGTATTTTTGCTCCTTTTCTACGAAACCACAATGCTCAGTTTCTATTCAATTTACTCAGTTTAGAATAATGTTTTTCAAACTTGGTAACTCTTAGATGGGTGGACATTAGCTACCAGAATTCCTTAGTTAGCATGCTGGCTGGGGAATTCTGGGAGTTGAAGTCCACTCATCTTAAAGTTATCAAGTTTGAAAAAAATACATCTGAGGCCATCATGATTTAGAATTTAGCAATCTTGGCCTCATGTATTTTTTTCTTCTTCTAACCCAGACCATCATTAAATATATCTGGCAATTAACACAGTTCTGGCAATTAACACCAGCTGTATTGTTTTACATATTAGCTCTAAGTGTTCAGTCATCTGAAAAACGCCTGGCTTGAATTCTCTCTTCTCCCACTAATTCTCTTTGGAGAGTTAATTTGCTGGCCTAAATAACTGGCTTCTACCTCTAGAGTTTAAGAAATAATATGCATGCGGAGCTGCTCTTGGCTTTGTACCATAATGGTACCAGGTCAACACACCCCAAACAAGCTGTACGTGGGATGCTAGGGATTGGCAACCGAGTTTGGCTTTTTAATTAAACAATTCACTTTTAAAGACTTAAAAGTATTTGGCAAGAGGACATTCACATTAGGATATATAGGTTTTATCTATTTTTTTAAAGCAAGAATATATCTCCCTCCTACTCATACTATCATCAGATCTCTCCCAGAAGCCCTTTCCCCCCAAAAAACAGTGCAATGTTGCCAAGATGACTTAGTGATTCCCAAAAAGAACATTGTAATGTCCCAAGGATATTCTTTGGTGTCTTCTCAAGGCAGGGGAAGGCAGGAGACATACAAAATCACACGGCTGAAATACCATCTCTTTTATGTGTTACAAAAGTGCATAGAAATGGGCAAACTTTCCATGGTTTCCAGCTGCAACCTTTTTGACTTCCCAGATACCCCTGGTCTCTGTTGCTCCAATTTGATGTGTAAAAACCTAGTCTGTGCCAAACTGTTTTCTGATATTAAAGAGTGTCCCTTGATGGAACCCAGAAGGTGTTATCTTCTCTATCGAAGTGCCTGTCCTCCCCAATATTTGGCTGGCCCAGATTCTGCTGGCCTTTAGGAAGATTTTGAATATCTGATTCTTCCCCAGGACAGGACCAAGGTGATTTATTTGTGCACAATAAACATTGATATATTATGTTTGGTCCTTACCTGAAGCATGTTTTAACCCAGTGGTAGTCAACCTGGTCTCTACCACCCACTAGTGGGCATTCCAGCTTTCATGGTAGGTGGTAGGGGTTTTGTCCAATACTGAAGCACTTCCCTTTTTAAAAAATTTAATTGACTTCCCTACTTTATAAATCACCACTACTGTGGAACTGGTGGGCGGTTAGAAAATTTTACTACTAACAGAGATACAAAAGTGGGTGGTAGGTATAAAAAGGTTGACTACCCCTGTTGTAACCTTTTATTATTGCTTTGTCCTTTTATACTGGGAGTTTGTTAATCCCATTATCTGCTCAGTTTCACTCTGCAACTGAATAGCTGAATTGGTTCCTCAAACCTACCTCCTACTTCAGAGGTGGTATTCAGCTGGTTGTCTTCGGTTCAGGCAAACAGGTAGCAGCAACTGCGGGAGGCCCTGCCCACCTGCCCCGGCATAATGCGCGAGCATTGTGCATGCGCAGAAGGTGGCGTGCATGCACAGATGTGGTGTGTGCACTCTCACATTTGAGAACCAGTAGGGAAGATAAGTGAATCCCACCACTGCTCTACTTCAATATCTAAATCAAGAAGTTTCCTTGAGTGATGTCAGACTTTCAAGGTAGATCCAGTTAGAAAACAGAATCTGCAAGAATAGTGGAATAATAATAATAATAATAATAATAATAATAATAATAATAATAATAATAATAATAATAATAATAATAATAATAATAATAATAATAATTTATTTCTTATAAACCGCACCCTCTCCCCACAGGGACTCGGGGCGGTGCACAGGAGGAATAAGAACAATAACTATATACATATGTCATTAAAAATACATTAAATTAAGTGACCTGTGCTAAAATACCCGTTAAAACTATCTAACTAGAGATCTCCAATAAACCCTAAAAACAGAGGAGTAACTATCCCAGGCCGGCAAGGCAGAAAAAGTGTGTTTTCAATTTAAGACGGAAGGAGCGGAGGTCCGTGGTGGTCCTAATATCGGGGGGGAGGTCGTTCCAGAGGGCTGGGCCTGCCACAGAGAGAGCCCTTCCCCTGGGTGTCGCCCGCTGACAAAGTCTAGTGGACGGCACCCGGAGAAGTCCCTCTCTATGGGAGCGAATCGGTCGTGAGGATGTATGTGGCAGGATCCGATCCCGCAAGTAGCTAGGTCCCGAGCCATGGAGCGCTTTAAAGATGATAATTAATACCTTGAAGCGCACCCGGAAGATGACAGGCAGCCAGTGCAGCTCGCGCAAGAGCGGTGTTACATGGGTGTACCTTGTGGTACCCATAATTGCTCGCGCGGCTGCATTCTGGGCTAGCTGAAGTCTCCGGGTGCACCTCAAGGGAAGCCCCATGTAGAGAGAGTTGCAATAGTCCAGTCAGGACGTCATGAGGGCATGAGTGACTGTGCGAAGGGCGTCCCGATCCAATAGGGGGCGCAATTGGCGTACCAGGCGAACCTGGTAAAACGCCCTCCTGGCCACGGCTGTCACCTGATCTTCCATTGACAGCCGGGTATCCAGGAGGACACCCAAATTGCGCGCCCCATCCACAGGAGCAAGATGTTCGCCCCCTATGGCCAGCGATGGAGTAAGCTGGTTGAACCGGGCCGCCGGAAACCACAGCCACTCGGTCTTGGTCGGGTTTAGCTTGAGTCCGTTACTTCCCATCCAGATCCGCACGGCTTCCAGGCACTGGCACATCACCGCTACGGCATCGTTGGGGTGGTCTGGGGTAGATATATACAGCTGGGTGTCATCAGCGTATAGATGGTACTCTACCCCAAAACCACAGATGATCTGACCCAGCGGCTTCATATATGTGTTGAACAGGAGGGGCGAGAGGACCGACCCCTGAGGCACCCCACATGTGAGGGGTCTCACAGTCGACCTCTGCCCCCCTGCCAACACAAATTGCGATCGGCCAGAGAGGTAGGAGGAGAACCACCGCAAAACGGTGCCTCCCACCCCCAACCCCCCCAGCCGATGCAATAGGATACCATGGTCGATGGTATCGAAAGCCGCCGAGAGGTCTAATAGGACCAGGATGGAGGAACAACCCCCATCTCTGGCCCTCCAGAGATCATCCACCAACGCGACCAATGCCGTCTCGGTGCTATGCCCGGGCCGAAAGCCGGACTGGCGCGGATCTAGATAATCAACTTCATCCAGGTGACGGGGGAACTGTTGTGCCACCACACTCTCGACAACCTTCGCCAGAAAGGGAAGGTTGGAGACAGGACGATAGTTGTTTAAAAGAGCTGGATCCAAAGAGGGCTTCTTAAGGAGGGGCCTCACCATCGCCTCTTTTAGGGAAGCAGGCAAGGAACCCTCACTTAAGGATGCATTGACAACCTCTTGGAGCCAGCCTCGTGTCACCTCCCAGGATGCCAGTACAAGCCAGGAGGGACACGGGTCCAGTAAACATGTGGTGGCTCGCAGTCGCCCACGTAACCTGTCCATATCTTCGGAAGTAACGGAGTCAAACTCCTCCCAAACAAGATCTCTCTCGTGGCATCCCACTGGACCATGAATGGGGGCTAACTCGTTCTGTATCTGAGCGGTTTTCTCCTGCAGAAAAGTCACAAATTCCTCTGCTCTACCCTGTAACGGGGCTTCCCGCACCCTCTGTTGGAGGAGGGCGCGGGAAATTGACTTCATTGGTTCAGGGGTTAGCAATCTTAAACAATCAAAGAGCACAAAAGTCTTAACCAGAAGCCCCCTGTTCAATTCTGGAGCCGACCAGAAGTCTGGTTCCCCCACCATAGAGTCTCCTCCTAGTATGGTGTCCTTTTTCCTTTGCTGACTGGAAGTCCGGTTGCCCCACCATAGAGTCTCCTACTAGCACGGTGTCCTTTTTCCTCTACCTGTCCCAACGAAAAGCCCTATCAATTGTGAAGCTGATTATTGACAGGGAGCCGCAGCAGAGGAACGAAAGAGCCACATACGGCTCAAGAGCCACAGTTTGCTGACTCCTGTTTTAGGTTAATGTATGTAACAACATTTTGAGAGAACCTGGTTAGGTTTTTCTTCTTGCTCTTAGGGAATTAAGACTGAGTTTGGAGTTTCTTTTTGTATATAATTAGAAATTTATTAAATTTCAAAAATAGACGGTTAAGTACAAAATTAAAACAAAAAGGAGAAAATAAAGAGGACAATGGGAGTTACATTTCTTTTTAATGCTTTCTTCATTTCCTGAGCTTGAAATATGTTTTGGTAACTGTCACTGCATTGTTTCTCCAAAATCCTCTCTATGCTTCTTCACAGGTGGCTTATGGGGGCATACTTTACTGTTGCAGATTGATAGAGTTAGCCCATGTTGCATATGGCTTTTTGCATACACATGCAACATGGGCTAACTCTATCAATTATCAATTATTATTTTGCATGTGTATGCAAAAAGCCACATGCAACATCTTTCTCTTGTTCTGAAGCCTTTTTGACTCCTTCTGCTAAAGTGGTCAGTGCATGGGAAGAGTTTCCCAGCCACGATGTCTCCCACCAAGGATTGAGTGAAGCATGAGAATCCAAGGAAACTCCAAACAGTTAGAGAAATGATTGCACAATGAAAAACAGAAAATTGTCAGTCAAAAATACAACTGAGGTATATTAAGAAATTTGCACCCATTCCATAAGAAATTCATAATTTATTCATGATTTATCATTCTTTTTCATTGAATGAGAATAATCCAAAACTGTCAAAAATGTTTCAGCACTGCCCTAATGAATTGAAGCAAATTGCTTACAGTATAACTTTCTTAAAGTTGTGCAAAACCACAAGAACAGTATTTCATTTGTGTTAAGTAATTACAATGGCATCCATGAAGTCTCTTGGGCACAGTCTTTAGCAGTCTAGACACCAACTCCTCCTCCTGAAAATATTGCTATTAAAATTACTTTACTTTCCTCTAAATTCTTCACATGTTTTGCTAGAGGCTATTTCTAAGGGACATAGTGGCTCGGTGGCTAAGATGCTGAGCTTGTCGATCAGAAAGGTCAGCAATTCGGTGGTTCAATCCCTAGCATTGCGTAACGAAGTGAGGTCTCGTTACTTGTCCCAGCTTCTGCCAACCTAGCAGTTCAAAAGCATGTAAAATGCAAGTAGAAAAATAGGAACCACCTTTGGTGGGAAGGTAACAGTGTTCCGTCTGCCTTTGATGTTTAGTCATGCCAGCCACATGACCATGGAGACATCTTCAGACAGCGCTGACTCTTCAGCTTTGAAACAGAGTGGACCTCCGCCTCTTCCGCCAACGTCTTAAAACCTATTTATTCCAACAAGCCGGCCTAGCATAACCCCGTTTCTGATCTTTTATAGGGATAATTTTAAATTTTAGAGCGTTATTATTTTAGCACAGAGAATTATTTAATTAGTTTTTAAAATTTTGGACTTTTGTATGTTTTTTAATGATGCCTGTGCGTCGCCCTGGGTCCTTTTTTAGGAGAAGGGCGGGGTATAAATTTAATAAAATAAAATAAATAAATAAATCCCCTGCTTAGGTAGGAAACCCTACACCACTTCAGACAAATGGATATCCAGCATCTTATTTAAAGCTTCCAGTATTCACAACATCAGGAGGCAAGTTGTTCCACTGATTAATTGTTCTGACTATAAGGAAATTTCTCCTTAGTTGATTCTCTCCTTGATTAGTTTTCATCCATTGTTTCTTGTCCTGCCTTCAGGTGCTTTGGAGAATAGCTTGACTCCCTCTTCTTTGTGGCAGCCTGTGAGATATTGGAACACTGCTATCCTGTCTCCCCTAGTCCTTCTTTTCATTAAACTACATTAAACCTTCTCCTCACCAACTCTTGTTTGGATCTAATTCAGTAAACAACAGTTTAAAAGTTGTCTTCCATCATGTTTTTCTGAATTTCTAAAACCAACTCAGGTTATGCTGCCAATAACTTCAAACCCAGTGGCCATTAACAAAGTGAAAGGCCTGTAACAAAGAAAAGTATGAGGATTGCTGGTTTATTCAAAGTGCCACTGATTTACTTCATATTTCAATGAATAAATCTAGCCACAAGAGATTCCCTTGCCACTAAATCCTGGGGCTTAAGCAGGCAAAGAGCCATGAATGGTTGAAACACAATACCATGCAGTACAAAGCTGCAAATGTTAAATTGGTGGAAAACTATTTTATCAGTGTTCTCTTGGAAGCAGGGATTAAATTGGTCATTAAAAGCTATTTCATACATCCCACTATAAGTGGTTGCTATTTTTTTATTATTAAAAAAAAACCTAAAACAGTTCAAATCTCGGCAATGACGTGATGTGATAAACACTGCTCTGGGACTGCAAAGGAATCTTCCAGTGATTATGAGAATTTATGAGATAAAGACAGCTCCCTAGTTGGAGATTTTCCCTCGGGAGAAAGAGAGTGCTGTTTTTGATAATGTTATAATTACTCCCCCTTCCCACTCTGTAGAGAAGGATGTTGATGGGGGCTTTGAAGATTTCATACTCTGTAGTTGGGTTTTACAGGCATGACTGTAACTCTTCTGAGCTGACATCATTTCCTGTTATAAAATTGTCTAGTACAACTCGGATTCCCAGCATCAGAAATAAGTTCCCAAAGCAAGATTTCCATTAAGAAGGGGTTCAGTAGACAGTGGATCCAGTAAATAAATAACAGCAAATTATGGTGGCTTAGCTTTGTGGCTTGGCAAGGCGACATCTTTTGTCTGGAGGAGTCAGTGATTATTAAAAACAACATACTCTGGGAGAAAGGAAGACACTTTAAAAAAAAGAAATTATTATTCTAATAACATTGCTGAGAGAATGTACTGGAGACCCTCTTCCTTAAGAAGTTAGTCCCAAGTGAATGTCTTAAGACAAGGGCCAGCTTTTGACTGTCAAGGTAGCAGTCATAGGACACTAGAAAAAGTGCAGCAAAGA
The DNA here is from genome assembly GCA_039707465.1 of Rhabdophis nuchalis. Classification (NCBI taxonomy): domain Eukaryota; kingdom Metazoa; phylum Chordata; class Lepidosauria; order Squamata; family Natricidae; genus Rhabdophis; species Rhabdophis nuchalis. The sequence goes on along the minus strand of CM077647.1, from coordinate 25,939,242 downwards.
TTATTAGGGGACTGGAGACTGAAACATATGAAGAACGGTTGCAGGAACTGGGTATGTCTAGTTTAATAAAAAGAAGGACTAGGGAAGACATGATAGCAGTGTTCCAGTATCTCAGGGGTTGCCACAAAGAAGAGGGAGTCAAGCTATTCTCCAAAGCACCTGAGGGCAGAACAAGAAGCAATGGGTGGAAACTAATCAAGGAGAGAAGCAACTTGGAACTGAGGAGAAATTTCCTGACAGTTAGAACAATTAATCAGTGGAACAGCTTGCCTCCAGAAGTTGTGAATACCCCAACACTGGAAGCCTTTAAGAAGATGTTGGAGAGCCATTTGTCTGAAATGGTATAAGGTCCTTGCTAGACAGGCTGTTGGTTTAGACTCCAAGGTCTCTTCCAACTCTGCTATTGCATTAATAATAATAATAATAATAATAATAATAATAATAATAATAATAATAATAATAATAACAACAACAACAACAACAACAACAACAACAACAACAATTTTTATTTATAAACCGCCTCCTCTCCCCAAAGGCATTCGGAGCGGTGCACAGGGAGATTAAAAAGCAAATACAAAATACATAAATAGTTAAAATAAGAATTAAACGAATTATCCCTGCGCTAAAAACCCTCTATACTAAAACTAAACTATACCCCCTAAAAAACCCAGTTAAAACGGAAGACTAACCTAGGCCGGCCAAGCAGAAAAAGTGTGTTTTCAATTTTTGATGGAAGGAGCGGAGGTCCGTGGTTATTCTAATTTCGGGGGGAAGGTCGTTCCAGAGGGCTGGGCCCGCCACAGAGAAGGCCCTTCCCCTGGGCGTCGCCCGCTGGCATTGCCTAGTGGACGGCATCCGGAGAAGTCCCTCTCTGTGGGAGCGGATTGGCCACAGGGATGTATGGGGCAGAATCCGATCCCGCAGATAGCTAGGTCCCGTGGAGCACTTTAAAGATGATAACTAACACCTTGAAGCGCACCCGAAAGACGACAGGCAGCCAATGCATCTCGCGCAAGAGCGGTGTTAAATGGGTAAACCTCAAGGTTCCCATAATTGCTCGCACGGCTGCATTCTGGACAAGCTGAAGTCTTCGGGTGCACCTCAAGGGGAGCCCCATGTAGAGAGAATTGCAGTAGTCCAGTCGGGATGTCACGAGGGCATGAGTGACTGTGCAAAGGGCATCCCGATCCAGTAGGGGACGCAACTGGCGTACCAGGCGAACCTGGTAGAATGCCCTCCTGGCCACGGCTGTCACTTGATCTTCCATGGACAGGAGGACGCCCAAGTTGCGTGCCCCATCCACAGGGGTGAGGTGTTCATCCCCTATGGCCAGTGATGGAGTCAACTGGTTGTACCGGGATGCCGGGAACCACAGCCACTCAGTCTTGGATGGGTTGAGTCTGAGTCTGTTACTTCCCATCCAGGCCCGCACGGCTTCCAGGCACTGGCACATCACCACTATGGCATCGTTGGGGTGGTTTGGGGTAGATATATACAGCTGCGTGTCATCAGCGTAGAGGTGGTACTCTACCCCAAAACCACGGATGATCTCGCCCAGCGGCTTCATATATGTGTTGAACAGGAGAGGCGAGAGGATCGACCCCCGAGGCACCCCACAAGTGAGGGCTCTCAAGGTCGACCTCTGCTCTCCTGCCAACACAAATTGCGATCGACCGGAGAGGTAGGAGGAGAACCACCGTAAAACGGTGCCCCTCACCCCCAGCCCCTCCAGCCGATGCAATAGGATACCATGGTCAATGGTATCAAAAGCCGCTGAGAGGTCTAATAGGACCAGGATGGAGGAACAACCCCCATCTCTGGCCCTCCAGAGATCATCCACCAACGCGACCAATGCCGTCTCGGTGCTGTGCCCGGGCCGGAAGCCGGACTGGCGCAGGTCCAGATAATCAACTTCCTCCAGGTGACGGGGAAACTGTTGTGACACCACACTCTCTACAACCTTCGCCAAAAAGTGAAGGTTGGAGACCGGACGGTAATTAACCAACAATGCTGGGTCCAGAGAGGGCTTGTTCAGGAGGGTTCTCACCATCGCCTCTTTAAGGGAGGCAGGCAAGAAACCCTCACTATTATTGTACTACCTGAAGTAAGTGCACAGTTATTTTGGGAAATCCTTGTTTAGGAAAAAAAAAGTTTTCTGAAGCAATTTTCTTGTTTCAAAAAAATCCCAAGCTGTGTTTTCTATGAACTACTAGTTAGCTGTTTCAACCATACTGTAACCTTGTTCTCATCCACTTTTTAATACTCCATATATCAGTGGTGCAATTCAGCCAGTTCTATCCAGTTTGGGCAAACCGGTAGTGGTGACGGCAGGAGGTTCCACCCACCCACCCACTCAGATGTCATCACAACCCATTTTTGATGCTCTGCGCATGCATGGAAAGTCCTGTGCATGTGCAGAGGTGGCACGTGTGAGCGCATGCACTCACAGTTGAGAACCAGCAGTGAAGGTAAGTTGATTTCACCCCTGCTGTACATGCATTAGAAGAGTCTAATTTCTTTCTTTCAAGTGGGGTTTTTTAATCCAGCAAAGCCATCTGAGGTTATTCTAGAGCTGCCACCCTCATTTGTAGACAGGAAATCCTTGTGGGCTTCCTGGTGCATTTTGTCCTCATTCCTTTTGAATATTTATAGTAAACCCATGCAAGAGATCACTCAAACATGCTCATGAGGTTCAGCTTTCATTACTCTCCAGCTTCAAAGCAGACCACGCGGTTTCTGTTTTCCAAACGTTGGCCATCTTTAGCTCTTCAATTGCAAAAAGAGCTTTCTTCAGTTGACAATGCTCCTCAAATGACCACTAAGAATGACAAATGGCACATGGTAGAGACATGTTTGTCATGTCATTAGCTAAAAGTGCATAACTGGAGCCATACTTAAATCATATTTACATGTATCTTGAGCTGTGAGGAAAACCAAGACGGGAAAGTATACTTCATTTGAAACTCATACTCTTAAGGAGATGTGCATTCTTCTGAAATTCTAGCCACTGAATTAAAGACAATAGCTTCCATGGCTAGACTAATTACATTTGCAATAGAAGTAGCTGGGTTTGATATAAAATTCATTAGTCGATTATTTATAATAAACTTGGGAGTCATGTTTGCAGTTTTGGTTGTCTCTTTTCCCCATACATTTGTCTGTAGACTGTCTTTGTGCATTCAGTGTATAGACAGACAGGCTACGAACTGAAAGACATAATATAAATATCTGAGAATAAAAATACCTTCATTTTCTGAAGAAGACACCGGAGTTAGAAATGGATAGGTAGAGATGAACAAACATGCATAAATAGAAACAGCACATAATGAAGGATTGTAAATTAAGGAATATATATAATAGTGCCATATATAAAGACAAAGAGAAACTGAAATAAGGGGAGTGAGAAGTGTATTTACAATGGCAGAAGGAAATTGCAAAAAAAAAAAAAGTCTTTAAAAAAACTGTTTAATAAAAATTACCCCCCCTACCCCCCAAATCTTCATTTTCTGTAGCCTCACTTCCCATCAGGGGCCTCTGCAGAGGATAGTCAAAACATCAAAATGGCAGCCATCACTACAAACTAAAAATCCTGCCCCCTTTTTTACATGAAGAATGTGACTTTGGTTGTGCAGTTGTAATCACCAACTTGAGTTGGTGTAATCCAGGGGTTCCCAAACTTGGCAACTTGAAGACTTGTGGATTTCAATTTCCAGAATTCTTCAGCCAACTCTGCTGGCTGGAGAATTCTGGGAGTTGAAGTCCACAAGTCTTCAAGTTGCCAAGTTTGGGAACCCCTGGTGTAATCTGTTTCCGCAGATTACAGGGATCTTGTGATTTTCCTGTAGGAAACATTTTGAAGAAATGGAAGTAGACTTTTATCTGAAGAAATTGGTAATAATAATAATAATAATAATAACAACAACAACAACAACAACAACAATAATAATAATAATAATAATAATAATAATAATAATAATAATAATAATAATAATAATAATTTAATTTAATTTATACACCGCTCCCTCTCCCCGAAGGGACTCGGGGCGGTGCACAGGGGAATTAAAATATACAGACATAAATATACATAAATATAAATAAAATCAAAAAAATTAAACAATTATCCCTGTGCTAAAACCCAAAATACTAAAAACAAACCTCTTAAAAACCCAATAAAACAACAAAACAGATGACTAACCCAGGCCGGCCAAGCAGAAAAAGTGCGTTTTTAATTTTTGACGGAAGGAGCGGAGGTCCGTAGTTGTTCTAATGTCGGGGGGAAGGTCGTTCCAGAGGGTCGGGCCCGCCACAGAGAAGGCCCTTCCCCTGGGCGTCGCCCGCTGGCATAGCCTAGTGGATGGCACCCAGAGAAGTCCCTCTCTGTGGGAGCGAATCGGCCGCAGGGACGTATGGGGCAGAATCCGATCCTGCAGATAGCTAGGTCCCGTGCCATGGAGCACTTTAAAGATGATAACCAACACCTTAAAGCGCACCCGAAAGACGACAGGCAGCCAATGCAGCTCGCGCAGGAGCGGTGTTACATGGGAAAACCTCGAGGTTCCCATAATTGCCCACGCGGCTGCATTCTGGACAAGCTGAAGTCTTCGGGTGCACCTCAAGGGGAGCCCTATGTAGAGAGCATTGCAGTAGTCCAGTCGAGATGTCACGAGGGCTTGAGTGACTGTGCATAGGGCATCCCGATCCAATAGGGGACGCAACTGGCGTACCAGGCGAACCTGGTAAAACGCCCTCCTGGCCACGGCTGTCACTTGATCTTCCATAGACAGCCGTGCATCAAGGAGGACGCCCAAGTTGCGTGCCCCATCCACAGGGGTTAGATGTTCACCCCCTATGGCCAGTGATGGAGTCAACTGGTTGTACCGGGATGACGGGAACCACAGCCACTCGGTCTTGGACGGGTTGAGTCTGAGTCTGTTACTTCCCATCCAGGCCCGCACAGCTTCCAGGCACTGGCACATCACCGCTACAGCATCGTTGGGGTGGTTTGGGGTAGATATATACAGCTGCGTATCATCAGCGTAGAGATGGTACTCTACCCCAAAACCACAGATGATCTCGCCCAGCGGCTTCATATATGTGTTGAACAGGAGAGGCGAGAGGACCGACCCCTGAGGCACCCCACAAGTGAGGGGTCTCGAGGTCGACCTCTGCTCTCCTGCCAACACAAATTGCGATCGACCAGAGATGTAGGAGGAGAACCACCGCAATACAGTGCCCCTCACCCCCAACCCCTCCAGCTGATGCAATAGGATACCATGGTCGATGGTATCGAAAGCCGCTGAGAGGTCTAATAGGACCAGGATGGAGGAACAACCCCCATCTCTGGCCCTCCAGAGATCAAAAGATAAGTAAAAAAAGGTGAGGAGGCTGATATTCTTTTTTCTTCTTTCTCCCAAGATATATTCTTTTTTGTTTTGTGTAGGGGCATACATGGGATCTGTCTAAAAATAACTCATGTTGGTGGCTGCAACTGTAAGCTTGCTTGAATACGAAGTGACATATAGAAGTGGTAGATAAGCTCCTATCACCAGATTGTGGCCACCATCTTGCTTTTTTGACCCTTCTGCAGATGCCTCTATTTTTGGGTTTCTCACAGTCAAGTCCCAGGGAGAAACTGTCGCACTTTAACTTATATTCAAAAATTGCCTTGGCAACACTTTATAGATTCTAAGTGCTTCATTGTATATGTTACCTAGTTGGGTAATGAAACTAGTTCTAGTTTCAGTTCTAACCTGTTCTATAGAAGAGGTTCCACAAATCTACAGTGCCGTTAGAACCAGTTCCAGCTCCCTCCCCCCCGCCCGTCCGCACATCATCAAGATGGAGAGCGAGAGGAGGAATTCTGGGAGTTGAAGTCCACAAGTCTTAAAGCTGTCAAGTTTGAACACCCCTGGGGTTTTTTTTCTAAAGGGTTAGGGGTGCAAGGGTCTTGTAACTTGACAACTTTAAGACTTGTGTGCTTCAAATGCCAGAGTTCCTGAGCCAACATTTTAGTTGCTAAGCAAGAGCGTTCTTAAGTGAGTTTCACCACATTTTACAAGTTGGCCATGCCCACCCTGTCATATGGCCGGCAAGCCACTCCCACCTGGTCACATGGCCGGCAAGCCATTCCCACAAAGCAGGCCACACCTACAGAGGAGGCTCTAAAAATATTTGAAACCCACCACTTGGACTAGATCCATAGCGCTGTCCAGGATCTAGTGGACTGGATAAACAGGGAATCCCTGGAAGACTTCAGAGATCAATGTAGAAAGGAACTCTCTTGGCTAAAACCACTCCTACCTAAAGTAAGTAGCCACTTACTTCTCCCTACCCCATAAGAATTTCACCAGAATGTTCTCCTTGGGTCAAAGAAATCAAACACAATTGTAGGGGGGGTGAAATGCAGAATAATTTTTGGCACACAGTACTAGGGAAAATGCTTTAAATAAACAAATGTTTGTGATCAACTAATGAGAGAATTTATCAACAGAAATGAACAAGTCTCTAGTCCCTTTGAAGAATTAGGAAACGTCTGGCAATTTTTTGAAGTTCTGGAGAGGTGGATCTATGACACAAACCAAACTCTGTGCTTCAATACAAAGTTGGAGGGAGAGAGCCTCTTTGTATATTTAGCATTTGTTTAGTATTTCCTTGATGAGAGAATCAGTTGCAGACTCCTGCCAACTCTCCTATATATTGGAGCAATCACACTCCTGATAATGAAAGGGATAATTTTTCCAAACTCCACTCTGCAGCTCTCACTACCAGGCAATATTGTGTGAGAGAAGAGTTGCAGAACCCAGCTGCAAAGGGAGCTAAACACAAGGCCTATGATTGGAAACCAGAAGTCTCACACAGCATTGCCACCTACTGGTCCAAGCAAGAAACTGTTGAACAGAAATGCCTCTAGGGGTTGCCAAGCTATGAGGACACACAAGTCTAGTATGTTCCGAAACCTTAAGATCCAGAGAAGCTGATCAGGCCAGGGAACTCTTCCAAAGGAAGAGGCATGGCCATAATTGGATCACTGCTTCTTGCAGTGGGTCAGAATGAGCCAATCTCAGGCTCAAGCCTTCCATCTTTCCAAGGTTGGTACAATGAGGATTATTGGAGGAAATAATGCCAACTCTGTCAACCGCTTAGAGCTATAAAATCACTATGAAGCAGTATATAAGTCTAAGCCAGAGGTGGTATTTGCCAGCTCTCCAAACTATTCAAAATTTCCGCTACCAGTTCTTCAGAACCTGTCAGAACCTGCTGAATTTCACCCCTGGAATAAATGCAGAATGAAAATGCCTAGATCTTCCAACTGTGGCAATTTTAAGATTGCAAGATTAATATTTAAGATACATGGACTTCAATTCCCAGAATTCCCCAATCAAGCATGCTGGCTAGGGAATTCTGAAAGTTCAAATCTACATATCTTAGATTTGCCAGGATTGATAACCATTGATCCAGATCTGGGTGGTATTCAGTCAGTTCTGACAGGTTCTGGATAACCGGTAGCGGAAATTTTAAGTAGTTTGAAGATCTGGCAAATAGGCTGGCCCCGCCCCCACTGCCTCCCAGATGATCTTCTTTTGTTGCCCTGAACAGGAGAATGGAAATGGAAAACAGGTTAGTGGGGTGGGGAGAGAATGGGGATTTTGCAGCATCTTTCCCCTGCCACACCCACAAAGCCACACCATGTCCACCAAGCCACGCCCATAGAACTGGTAGTTTTTTGAATCCCACCACTACACTTCCCATTCCACTATGATATTGCTTAATCCCTTAGTATCAAATTTAGAAGCTACATAGCTCCACAAAGATACACAACAGTAAAATTTAAGATCTTTCAAGTCTTTTCACAGGAATTTTAAAAATGATTTGCTGATGTTTTATAGGTAAAGGGCCTCTATCATATAATTCTATTCCAGCTTTCTCTTAGAAATGTGCTGGTTCTCAGGAGCTGCCTTCTAAATTGAGAACATTCAATACTGACAGGAAGTCTCAGTGTAAATTTATGATGATACTCCACTTATGTTTTCTAGTAACAAATTAATGAGTCTGGGGAGGAATTTAAAATCCTTTCCCAATATTAAAGACCAGGAGGTCTCCAAAACTCTCTTTTAATCTTCTGCCAACTCAATAAAGTCTTTTCAAGATGGGGATTTTAAAATATACAGTCTGATATTCAGTGGGTGGCATAAATTTAAATGATTAATAAAACAAAACGTATGCTCTCTCTCTCACAGCCATAGATGTAGGTATGTGCACTTCATACCTTTCTTTTTATTGTGTTCTCTGGCAATATTGTCATGATTTTGCAGTGAACTAGTTTCGAGAGCACAGAAAGAAACCATTTTCAAAATGTTAATTTAAAAAAAGCAAATGGGATCATTGGGTATCTCAGTTATGACCTGTGGATAAAATTATAAATGAGCAAATTTCTCATTCTCATTCAAAATCCTTTATTGTAGCAATCTGATTAATAATGTATATTTAACAATCATTAAGATCAGCAGGGCTAAATTCTTATTACTTAGGTTTGGTCCCATCCTCTTAATGTTTTTGGAAAATGTTGTTCTGTGTAAAAACAATATTAGAATAATACACCAACAGGATCAGAATCTATTTTAAAGATGTTTTGGATTTTATTGAACACTAGTTGATCACACAGCATTGCCTAGGTATTTACTTATAGGGGGGAAATATCGGGATCAAACATAATTTCTAATGTTGAATTTTCCTCCTTCCAGAAGGAGGTAAGTATTGTAGAGTACTGTGAAGCCATTACCATGGAAACTCCACTGAGCTGCACAGTAGAAACCATTTTATGGCAGTACAGTAGAAGACATTTTAAGGCACAACAGGCTGTATCTTAACAGAACACCCCCCAAGGATTTTCAGGGGTCACTTACCCCCACAGTATTTGTTTCCAGAGAGTAAGTCATCTGTATACCAATTGTGATTGAAATGATTGGTACAAAAAATAAGAGATTCAGAATTGACATAAATAAAATGTAAACATTGCAGTAATGCAATGGATTGATAATGAATTATATTGCTGTGCTATTCTGGACATCCATATGGTCATGAATATAGAAACTCTTAGCAAGCTTGATCACTGGCCTTCTTCCAGTTGATTTCATAAAGGATGCAGACAACGTAGAATGAAGCTGAATCATCTTGGCTGAGCCAGACACAAAAAGCTTTATTTCAAGACTCAAAATACCCCCAAAATAGATTCGCAAGTTTCTGTTTAAGGTGGAGAGTACATTTCTCCCACTGCACTAAACTTCATACTAGATTCTTTTTTTAGTCTGCCTTTATTCCAGGTTTTATATTCAAAGAATAGGAATACTCTCAGAATGCTTCATACAAATATAATTATTTTTTATTGCTGCCCTTCAAAACAAAAATTTCAAAAACAATTTCCAACATCCTATACTCACAATTTGAATTTTTAGATTACGGTAATAATTTCAGCTAGAAAAATAAGCTGAAGGGGAATGAAAATGCCATGGCATTCATTTCCTTCCTTCCTTCCTTCCTTCCTTCCTTCCTTCCTTCCTTCCTTCCTTCCTTCCTTCCTTCCTTCCTTCCGTCCTTCCTTCCTTCCTGCCTTCCTTCCTTCCTTCCTGCCTGCCTGCCTGCCTGCCTGCTTTAGGATTTCCCGTGGTTTCACACACATGTACAAATCAAACCTGAACTTTCTAACTTATTTCATTTCATTTTTTTAATTTTATTTTTCTTGTTTTATCTCTTTTGTAAATAATTTAAGCGTGAAAGCATACCCAATACTCCTTCCTCTTCCTATTTTGTCCACAACAACACCAACCACTCTGTGAGGTGAGTTGGGCTGAAAGGGAGTGATTGGTCCAAAGTCACCCAGCCTTTCATGACTAAGGAACACTCCTCTTCTTGCGACAGAATCCCTTATGCCACCATCCTCAAAATTTTGGGCTTGGACAACCTAGAACTATGCCGCCTACGGTCTGACCTAAGCTTAGTATACAAAATTATGTTCTACAACATCCTACCTGTCAACAGCTACTTCAGCTTCAACTTAAATAATACATGAGCACACAATAGATACAAACTCAAGGTAAACCGCACCAAATTTGATTACAGAAAATACGACTTCAGCAACAGAGTGGCCAATGCCTGGAATGCACTACCTGATTCTGTTGTTACATCCTCAGACCAGTGGTGGGTTTCTACCAGTTTGGCACGGATCATCCAAACCAGTAGTGATATGGCAGCCTGGGTTGCTGGAACTGGCAGCAACACAGGCCTGCCATGCCCCCGAATCGGTTCCCTCACTGCCGCTACTGCCATCTTTCTAGTTCCACGCATGTGCGCGCAAAGCATACACACAAACAAATCAGCAGAAAAGCCATGCAGAACCTCAAATCCCCATAACTTTAACCTTAAACTGTTTACTGTTTACTCATCCCATTCCTAAGAGGTCAGTAGCGGCGTGCATAAGCGCATCAACATGCCTAACGTCCCTGTCCTAATCCCCCTGTAGTGCTTACCCTCGTAAGGGCCACTGGAATCCGGGTTCTCCTGGCCCTTTTTTTTGTGTGGCTGCCAGTCCAACCTGGTCCCTCTCTGATGTACCTCTACTTGCCAAGGTCACGCGATGGAGTGGTGGTCAGCCTCCTCTCCGCAGGCAAGTCCCAGAAGGGGGTCTTATTCAGGTGACTCCTTGGAGCTTCTTCCTCTTTCTCTATCTTCACTCTCTATTGTACTGTCTGCTGGGCTCTTCTTCCCCCTCCTCTTCTCCTTTTTTGTTTCCTCTGCTCTCCCTCAGGTTTGCTTCACCAAAAGTCTCTTCTATAATATCCCCTCTTTCCCTTCAGGCTTGGTCTACAGAAACCTCTTCTATCCTATTCCCTTTTCCCCTCCTCAGGCTTGGCCTACAGAAGCCTCTGCCATACAACTCCCTCTTTCCCCTCAGGCTTGGCCTACTGAAGCCTCAGGTTGCCCCACAGATAGCCCACTATTTCCCTTTTCCCCTCAGGCTTGGCCTGAGGGGAAAAGCAGACAGAAGCGTCTGCTATCCAACTCCCTCTTTTCCTTCAGGCTTGGCCTACAAAAGCCTCTCCCCTACAGCTCTCTCTTTCTCCTTAGGCTTGGCCTACTGAAGCCTCAGGTTGCCCCATAGGTAGCCCACTATTTCCCTTTTCCCCTCAGGCTTGGCCTACCAAAGCCTCCTCTATGCAATTCCCTTTTCCCCCTCCCAGGCCTGGCCCCCCTTCCTCTCATCTCCCCTCTCTCTCTCTCCCAATTCCTCCTTCCCCACTCCCCATTTATTCCCTCCCCCCTGCTACACCCCCATTTATTTCTACCCATTTCCTGTGCTCTTATTCGTGTATACTCTTATTCCTGTTATCTTGTACATGAGTGACAAAACAAAATAAAAAGATTGCACGGCTGCACCTCGTTATAGAGTGGGTGCAGTCTGTCCAATTCGGTTCTCAGGCGGCGGCCCATCAGCAGCTCCGCGGGGCTTTTCCCTGTTGCCGGACAAGGCGTAGAGTGCTGACCCGTAAGGTAAGCATCTACCCTTGCGGCCCAATCTCCCCTATCCATCCTGCCGAGGGCCTCCTTGGCCGAGCGGACGGCCCGTTCCGCCCGGCCGTTGGCGGCAGGGTGATAGGGGGCCGTGGGCGCGTGACGGATCCCCCGGGAGGCCAGGAATTCTTGGAAGGTGGTGGAGTGGAATTGGGGGCCGTTGTCGGAGACCAGGGTGTCCGGCAACCCGTGCGTGGCAAACAGGCGCCGGAGCGCGCGCACGGTGCTCTCAGCCGTGGTGGAGGCCATCAAAATGACCTCCGCCCAGCGGGAGTAGGCGTCCACCACCACCAAGAAGGACTGGCCGTGGAACGGGCCGGCGAAATCAATATGGATGCGGGACCAAGGGGACTTTGGAGTATCCCAGTCCCGGTGGGGAGCCGAGGCAGGGGCGGGGCGAGAGGCTTGGCACGCTTGGCATGCGCCAACGAAGGCGGCCACCTCTTCGTCCATGCACGGCCACCAGACATAGCTCCGGCCCAGGGCCTTCATGCGAGCTATGCCTGGGTGCGTGGCATGGAGGGCCTCGAGTACCTGACGTCGTAAGGGAGGGGGGATGATGACCCGGTCCCCCCAGAGCAAGCACCCGCTGTGGAGCGACAGCTCCAGCTGACGGGTCTTGAAAGGCCGGAACTCGGCAGGCAGGGCCTCCGAGGGCCACCCCCGCAGAACCCAGGTGGAGACCCGGGCGAGGATGGGGTCGGCCCTGGTCAGAGCCGCCACATCCGTAGACGTGAGAGGGAGGCCCGAGTCGGCCACGGCCAGAACGGAGAGGGCCGGAACCGGCTCCTGGTCCGCACGTGGGAGGGGGCAGCGGCTGAGGGCATCTGCGTGCCCCAGCTGTTTGCCCGGACGGTAATGCAGCGTGTACTCGTACGCTGCCAGGAACTCCGTCCACCTGGTCATCCTGGGCGAGAGAATGGTCGGGGTGGGCCGGTCGCCGGCCAGAAGCCCAAGGAGCGGCTTATGGTCGGTGAAAACGGCGAAGGAACGGCCGTACTGGTACTCGTGGAATTTTTTTATTCCGGACACTACAGCCAGAGCCTCCTTGTCTATCTGGCTGTAGTTGTGCTCCGCCGGAGACAAAGTCCGGGAATAAAAGGCAATGGGGGCCTCCGAGCCATCGGGCAGGACATGGCTCAGGACCTCCCCCAGACCGAAGGGGGAGGCGTCAGATGCCAACGTCAAGGGCATGCTGTCAGAATACTGAACCAGCACGGCCCGTGACGTCAGCATCTCTTTGACAGCCGCGAACGCATGCGCTTCGCGGCTGCCCCAGCGCCAGGCCGCCGAGCGATCGAGCAATCGATGGAGCGGCTCGGCTAGTGACGCCTTGTGGGGGATAAAGGGCGCGTAAAAGTTAACCAAGCCGAGGAACGCTTGCAGCTCCGTCTTAGAGCCAGGCGTGGGGGCGTTGTGGATCGCCTCGACCTTGGACGGGGTGGGGCGGATACCCTGGGCATCGACTACGAAGCCCAGGAATTCGACCCGTGGCACAGCAAATTTGCATTTGCTGAGCTTCAATTTGAGGCCCGCGCCCCTGAAAATACGGAGGACCTTCCGGAGTACTTCGGCGAGGTCTGAGATGCTGGAAGCAGCTATCAGGACGTCGTCGAAGTACGGAACGACGCCCGGGAGCCCGTGGAGCAGTCGCTCCATGAGGCTCTGGAAGATCCCCGGGGCGACGGAGACGCCGAATTGGAGGCGGCGACAGCAGAAAGCTCCTCGGTGGGTGACGATGGTCTGAGCCTCAGCCGCATCGTCGTCCACCGGCAACTGCTGGTAGGCCTGAGCCATATCCAGCTTCGCGAAGATGCACCCCCGCCCCAGAGAGTGGAGCAGGTGTTGCACCACCGGAACTGGATATGGGTTCGCCTGAAGCCCGCGGTTGATCGTCGACTTATAGTCGGCGCAGATGCGTATGGACCCGTCGGGCTTGATGGGGACCACGATTGGGGTCTCCCATTTTGCCTGGTCAACGGGTTCCAAAACGCCCTGCGCCACAAGACGATCAAGCTCCGCGTCAACACGCGGCTTCAGTGCGAACGGCAGCCTGCGGGCCTTGAGCCGAATTGGGGCGACCTGGGGGTCGAGATTTAAGGAGACAGGGGTGCCCTTGTAGGAGCCCAGGGCCCCGTCGAAAATATCTGGGAAATCAGCAAGCACGGCCTCCACGGGGGAGGTGGTAGGCACCTGGTGCACCCGCTGGACCGAGATGCCGAGGGCGGGAAACCAGTCAAGGCCTATGAGCGCTGTGAGGGGGCGCTCGACCACCAGAATGGGTAGGAGGCCGGAGAAACGTCCATACTGGACGTGGACACTGTGCTGACCCATCACAGAAATGGGGTTGCCCTGGTAGTCCCGGAGCAACGTCTCGGGCTGGGACAGGTGCTTGGGCTTGATGGCGGGGCAGAGGACCTTTAGCTGAGGCCAAGAGATGAGGGACCGGGACGATCCCGAGTCAACCTCCATGGCCAGCGCGCGCCCCTCGAGGAGCAAGGAGGTAGAAAGTCGCCTACGGTCATCCGGGGTTAGAGGAACGGAGTCCCGGATCTCAGTCAGCGCGAAGCAGTCGGCCCCGGAACGTGGACGGCGAGGCTGGCGGCGCTGGTCATAGGTGGAGGACGGTGCAGCCTGGGCGGCCATTGAGCGGGTCTCCGATGGTGGGGGCAAAGTGGGCAGGCTGGCGCGGCAGGCCCGGGCGATGTGGCCCTTCCTGTTGCATCTGCGGCAGATGGTAGCCCGAAACGGGCAATCGGCCCTAGCATGGCCCCCCCCACACCCGATGCAGAGAGATGAGGGTGGGCGGGAAGGCTGAGCTCTGGCGCGGCCGCGGTGGGAAGCCTGCACGCGAGCCACCTGGCCGTAGTCCTGGCAGTCATCCAGCGGGTCGAGGGGGGCAAGCTCGTCAATCAGGCAGGCCCTAGGGGAGGGCTGCCCCGAGGCGAACTCAGAGGTGGTGGCGTCTGCCAACTCCGCGGCCCTGGCTTCTTCCACGGCCTGCTCTAAGGTGACATCCGAGCGGGCCAGAAGTCTGCGCCTCAGCTTGATATCTTTAAGGCCGCAGACGAACTGCTCAACTAACGACTCGTCCAGAAATGGGGCGGCGAAGTCACAAAGCATGGCTGAGGCGCGTAGAGTCTGTAAAAAGTCGGCCGCGGACTGGGTGGGCTGCTGCCGGCATTGGCGGAAGGCAAACCGGCGCGTAATCTTGGAGGGGGCCGGGGCGAAGTGGGCCCTGAGGCGGGCACGTAAGGTGTCCCAAGGCACGTCTTGGACCGCGGCCGGAGCGGCGATGTTCCGTGCCACCGCAAAGACGGCGCGCCCGCCGCATCCTAGGAACAGTCCGAGGCGTTTATCCGGGGTGATTTCCCCGTGGGTGCCCGCGAGCAGGAAACAGTCAAAACGGGCGAGGAATGCGTCCCAGGATTCAGTCGCTGCGTCGAAGGGGTCGAAAGGCGGCAAGGTGGCCATTTCAGGCGCTCGGCGGCTGAGGGAATAGTCGTCGGAATGACGGTGTGTCTCTTCGGTCCCGTAGGGAGAAGAGCCGCTATGTAGGAGGATTATAGCCGGGCCCCAGCCCTCGTCGCCAGTGTTATATTTGCGGAGAGAGATGGAGTCCAGACCCGGTTAAATCCAACGGCTTTATTGGAACACAACAGATCGGCACAAGACGGCAACGAACAGTAAGTAAAACCCAAAAAGCGCGCGTTCTCTCTCTGACAGCTCTTTTGTTCAGAGCTGTCAGATAGGGAGCCAATCGGCGCGTCTCCCGCTCTCGGCCACAGCCAGTCGCGTCTTGGCCAATCAGACG
Organism: Rhabdophis nuchalis; assembly: GCA_039707465.1. Lineage (NCBI taxonomy): Eukaryota > Metazoa > Chordata > Lepidosauria > Squamata > Natricidae > Rhabdophis > Rhabdophis nuchalis. Next base: position 25,923,863 of record CM077647.1, on the reverse strand, counting down.
CGACTGGCTGTTGCCGGGGGATTTGAATAACTGTCAATACATAACAAAAAACTAAATAAATAGCTAAATAAATAAAATAAAGGTGGGACAAGAACTAAGAGTCTCCTGTTTTCTAGGCCAGCACCTCCATTAGCAGACCAAAGCAGAGAAAAAGTGGATGTGCTGGGAACTAAAACAGCAAGAAAAATAATATACCCTAAAAAGCTCATGTCTTAAGTACATACTAGTGTCTTAAAAGCTCTGCAGCCAAAAGGCAAAAGGGATTCCAAAACTGGGTGGGAAAAGCATTAAGAAACTTTGATTCTGTAGTTTGGAAAATCCAGGATAATGTGAGGGGCTCCAGAAATATATAGAAAGGTGGTCCTTCAGATATGGTAGCCCTAAACTCTGAATGTCTTGGTAGGTCAATATCAGTACCAGGGTTGAACTGGATCCATATTTGGAAATATTTTCCTGGCATAATATCGTACCGTAATAGTTTTACTAACTGAATTTTTTCTATGGCTTTTATCGGCTGCCCTGTGTAAATTGCATGGCAGAAATCCAGGGAGATAATTAATTTATTGCGCTAATCCAAACTGCAGTTGAACAACTGTTATGCAGGAATGGTTATTAAACAGGGAGGAAAATTGGTTTTATTTTGGTTGGTCGCCAAGTCAGTCATATAGTTAGACAGGATTTCACATTTTTATCTACTTAAAGTATTGAGTCCTTCCAAAGACCTGAGATGGGCAGATGTTTGATGGTGTCAAAAGTATTAGCTCACGTTTAAAGTAAAACTGCCTTTTGCAATTGGCTTTTGGGGATTCGGCGATGATGATGATGACGACGTTCAAGTGATGCTCCACATGTTATGGGATTGTGCCCAAGGCATCTATGTCTACTGGTATTATTTTTGATTTCTTTGCAAAGAAAGGGTGCCTTGCCCAAGGTCACCCAACTGACTTAGGCAGGACTAGAACTCATGACCTCATAGCTTAACCACTACATCATATTAGCTCTTTGTGTCTTTTCTGACAGCTTGATAAACCAGAAATTTTTGCACAGGAGAGAACAAAATGCAAATATAGATATAGGATTGTTTAGAGTGGTGGAAAAAAAGAAGGAGATCAAAGATATTTGTATATTATTCACCCAATATATATATATATAAACTTGAAAGCTGATTTTTACATTTCTAAATGCAGAAAACGAATGCTGGCTGATAATCTGAATGGTTTGCAGCCCATGTGTGATGCAAGAATTTTTAATTAAAAAAATATTAGAATTGTTGCTTTCAGCAATTCTAAAATAAAAAGGAACTAAAATCAAAAGTTCAGCCCATCTTATTATGCTAACAGTCAGCCAATTATGTGGTATTTTTATATAATTAACATTAAAAAAAATCTCTTCTATATACACATAGAGTACAATAGGTGCTGTTCTACTCAGTCTCCCAATCTTGTGTGATTTTTTTTTGGTGTATGTGCCTTTGAATCACTGGTGATTACTGGTGACTGCCTGGACAAGTCTTTGCAATTTTCTTGATGAGATTTGAAAAGCGGCTTGCCCTTGTCTTCTTTCTAGGGCTGAGAGAGAGGGACTGGCTCAAGGTGACCCAGTTTTTAGGACAGGACTAGGACTCACAGTCTCCTGGTTTCTAATACCTCAATCACTACATCAATCTGGTTTTAAGTTCATAATATACAGTACACTGTCTAAACCAGGGGTCTCAAACTCGCGGCCCGCAGACCAATTGTGGCCTGCAGGATGGTATCTTTTGGCCCCCACCGTGGTATGAAAGTATAATATTAGTGCGGCCCGCAGAGGGAGTGAATCCCTTATGCGGCCCAGCCTCACCCAGACTCTGCCTCCAGCGGCCCCCAGGTAAATTGAGTTTGAGACCCCTGGTCTAAACAGTTATACTGACTATTCTGCACAATGGCCATATAGCAGGGATGTCCAAACTTGGGAACTTTAAGACTTGTGGACTTCAACTCCCAGAATTCCCCAGCCAGCATAGCTGGCTGGGGAATTCTGGGAGTTGAAGTCCACAAGTCTTAAAGTTCCCAAGTTTGGACATCCCTGCCATATGGCAATCCCACTTAGACCAAGGGTGAAATTCAGCAGCAGGTTCTGACAGGTTCTGGAGCGGAAATTTGAGTAGTTCAGAGAACCGGCAAATACCACCTCTGGCTGGCCCCAGAGTGGGGTGGAAATGGAGATTTTGCACATCCACAGAACTGGTAATAAAAAAAATTGAATTTCACCACTGATTTATGTCCTCAGACTTTCAAGTGCTTATTTCTACAATGTCCAATATGACAATAAACTGAACAATGAGGCCTGAACTCTTTACAGGGAACTAAACATATAGCAATCTCAGATAAAGTTCAGCTATAACTAGTATTAAAATAAAAATGCAGGGCAAGAGGAAAAAGGATTAGCAGGCTCCAATATTTTATATCAAGCTATGAGAGGACTCTACACTTTGGGTCACTTGGAACACCTTTCTACTTACATTTTGAATATTTCTCAATCCTCCATGCAACAATATTATCTTATTCAGTTAAATTGTTCTCCCTCTCCCTCGGTCTCAGTTTTCATTTTTAATTGTCCTGTCTGCTTCGTCACCAGGTGAACCTGGATTTAATTGCATTATCCCTCTGACTAATCCATGAAAGCAAAATAAAAAGTGCTAGTTATCGTTCTGCTGCCAGGGAAAACAACAGCAGCCAACCAGAAGTGAAAAACCAAAGGCAAATTTCACTCTCCTATACTTTGAAGTTAGCCTTTGTTGGTTCTCGGTTAAGCCTTTAAAACATCATCAGCAGATAGCTTTGCAGGACGGTTTGGCTCCTCTCTGATAGCTCATTGAAATAATCTCCAAGGAGGAAAACCAGGGCCTCTCTCACCTCCTTGACAAGATAATTTTGCTAAATTTATGTGCATCTCTCATTGAGTCAGCAAGCTAAAGGAAGTCAGGAGGACATTCCCACTAGGTGGAGAAAAGAACAGACCACAGATGAAGCCATGGCAACCTCAGGTATCAACAGGCTTCTTTGCAAGAAGCAAAAGAAAGGCAGGACTGTTCATTTAATTTTAAGCCACGTGATAGTAAAAGGATGTTTGAGCAGTGGTGTGGGCACAATCCTTTTCTGCCAAGGGTGGTATCTTCCAGAACAGTCTAAGGGAGTGTGGAGCCAATCATTCTCCCTTTCTGTGACAACCCTTAACGCCTGCCTCTTCTTTTCTGCTACTTTTCCCTTCCCCCTTCCTGGGAGCAGCTTCTGGGAAAGGGAAGGTCCCTAATCATCTTGACAAGGGGTGAATTTGTTTGCTTGCAGTTGGCTTTGACAGTTGTCTGAAGGAGGTTTAAGGCTGCAAGAGGCTCTCCAGTTGCAAGCTGTCCACCTCTGGTCCTTGAGAAGACATATTATTGGTCTCCGTCTCTAGTTGGTCTTCATCCATTTAAGTGTATTTAATCCCCAGGTCCAGAGAATATCTCTTCCAAGCCTTCCCTAGAGGAGGTCAGATGCTTCTACTGTACAGAACTAATAATTTCTCAAGCAGGCTTCAGAACTGGTCTCGGTGGGCAGAAATCCTGTTTTTCTAACTTCCGAATTTCTCACTTTGCTGACCCATTGTCTCAGCTGGCTCCAGCTGTGTAAGAAATTTAGTGAATCAGTGATGCTTGTTCTGAAACAGGAGGCAAAGAGGAAGAGAATTTTTCATTCCTGTTCTGATTCATTTCAAAGTGAAATATATTTTGAGGGCCAAAGTGAGCCCCATTTCCATCACTTTATCCTACCAATATTTTCCCAGCTGAACTTCAGAAAAGCTGAGTGAGAGTAAGATTATGCATTTGATCCAATCGCAAATACGTTTTGGTTGATTGTTTTATAAATAAATCTGCTCTGTCTTCCCAGAAATCTGGTAGCTGCCAAGCACCGAAAGGCAGTAGCTAGGCTGCAAAAAGGAAAAAGCACTTCCAGAATGTGCTGGCAACATCTGATCTGGTATCTATCTATCTATCTATCTATCTATCTATCTATCTATCTATCTATCTATCTATCTATCTATCTATCTATCTATCTATCTATCTATCTATCTATCTATCTATCTATCTATCTACCTACCTACCTACCTACCTACCTACCTACCTACCTACCTACCTACCTACCTACCTACCTAAACACTTTTCCAACATTTATGGCAGGGGTGTCAAACTCAAGACCTATGGGCTGGTTCTGGACCAATGGATGCTTAGATCTGGCCCATGAGGCCAACCTGGAAACAGAGGAGGACTGGCCCACATGACCCTCCTGAGCTCCATTTTCAATGGCAGGGATGGCAGGACAGCCCAGTCAAAAATGGTGCTTGGGAGCCTGTTTTTGCTGATAGAGAGCTTGGGCCACCATAGGCGCCCCCGACACGAGTGATGTCAAGCTGACCATGCCCACCATGCTCCCCAAACACAATTCTGATGCACTCTCAATGAAATCGAGTTTGCCACCTCTGCTTTATGGCATACCTTTGCCATGCATAGATACAATACACAATTTACAATAAAACATACCCTCTGCTCCCATATAGCAAATTTTATAATCAGGTATATCTACAGGTAGTCCTCGCTAATGACTGCTCACTTAGCAACCATTCAAAGTTATGACAGATCCTCCAGAGTGATTTACAATTCAGTTCCAAAATTCTGACATATCTGCCAGGGTTGGAATTCAAAAAATTTTTACTACTGGTTCTGTGGACGTAGCTTCGTGGGTGTAGCATGGCTTGGTGGGCATGGCAGGGGAAGGTTACTGCAAAATCCCCATTTCCTCCCAATCAGCTGGGACTCAGGCGGCAGAGAATAGATGGGGGTGGGGCCAGTCAGAGGTGGTATTTACCAGTTCTCCAAACTACTCAAAATTTCTGCTACTAGTTCTTCAGAACTGGTCAGAACTTGCTAAATACCACCGCTGATACCTGCCCACAGTCATGTGATTGCATTTTGGGCTCTTGGCAACAGCTTGCATTTTTCAGCCTTATGCAGTATCTTGTGGTCACGTGACCATGATTTTGTGTGTTTTTGTCAGTTTCTTGCATTTTACTTCTAGGTTCGGGGGTGGTGGTGGTGGGGAAACACTCATCATGATGAGAGTGTTTTGAAGAAAATAGGTTTGTTTAACAACTGAAGCTTTTGCTTAATCACCGTGGCATTAGCACCACAGGAAAGAAAAGTCAGGTGTGGTTACAAGGTGACTTGCTTAAACCACCATGATTTACAATTATAATTCTGGGTTTAATTATGGTTGTAAGTCAAAGATTATCTGTATGAGACTGATGAAAGAGAACAAAAGGACCATTCATTGTGTGTCTTTTGAAATAAACCACTACTCCTGACTGACAGTTCTGGGAATTTTCATTCAGTGATAAGGAGAAGATGCTTGGATTCTGTCTCTCTAAATAAGGGCATTTTCACAAGTGGTATTTTATTTCGTTTGAAGTTGACTATTGATGGTTTCACTCATTTCTGTATCAAATCATTGATCCAACATGACCATAGGACACTCAAAGGATACCTTTCAATGAATGCCCCTCTTTCATATTTTTAATTCATGCCATCTTTATTTTGTTGGTAATGCATAACAAATAACCAGGATATCATCTTTCTGCTGCATTTAAGAGATCTGTGAAACATGGGCTGAATCTCTACAGAAAGAAGTAAAATTTGATCTTGGTTCCCAATTTCTATCCTCAAGTTCCAGGAGATTAGATGACAGTCTCTGCCAGTAGGAAAAGCTTTATGGTAGATTGTTGGTGCCTATTCTTCTATCTGAAATTGTGACTATACAGTTTGCATTTGTGGCTAATTGTGTATGTGTGTGTGCTATTAAATCACATTTATCCCCCTCTAGAAAATTTGCAGATTGTAGAAGTTAATAACAAAAAGAAAAGAAAACAAAGAAAACAAAATGCTCGAAGTGCCTTTGTTTAATTTCATTTTAAAAATATTTGGTGATACAAAATAATTAAAATAAAAAATATAAATCATATAGAATTAAGAAGAAAAACAAACTGACAAATCTAAAGAGCTTACTTTTAAAATAGGCACACACTGAATATGTGTGTTTGTTGTATATGTATATTGAGTGTGTATTATATTATGTATTTCATATATATACAAGCTGATAACCCAGCTTTGCCCGGGTATTTATAGACATCAAAGCATTTGTCTGACAGGAAACATTTCTTCCCTCTACTCCCATTCCCATGATCCCTGCCCTTTCCCTTCCCCCTCCCATGTGCTCCTCTTTTTTGCCCTGTCTACGATCCTGGCCCTTTGCCCCAAAGTGTTGGTCTGACAGGGAGCCATTGAGAGGAGATTTTCTTCCACCTACTCCCATGCCCATCATTCGTGCCCTCTTTCTTCCCCCTCCCATGCGCTCCTCTTTCCCGCCCTGTCTACAATCCTGGCACTTTGCTCCAAATCCATCAGGCACTTCCCCATTGGTCCACTGGAGGGCAAACATCACGGCTAGCTTTCCAGAGGAAGCGGCAAAGAAACTGACATCACAAACAATTGCCGTTCTAGGATGTCACACTCGCTCTCCTTAATGGGTCAGCCCTTCCAGAGTTATGCTGGAAGACAAACACAGAGGCACACACATATCAGTGGTGTCACACACACACACACACACACACACACACACACACACACACACACACTATTTGTTTCCAGAGGGTACGTCATCTGTGACCAAGTTTAGTTCAAATTGCTTGAGGTGCTCTAATATAATACAATACATGAGCAGAGTTGGAAGGGACCTTAGAGGTCTTCTAATCGAATCTAGGCAAATTTCAGACAACTCGCTATCCAACATCTTCTTAAAGACTTGCAGTGTTGGAGCATTCACAACTTTTGGAGGCAATCTGTTCCACTGATTAATTGTTCCTCATCCCCTCATCCAGATCATTGATGAAGATATTGAAGAGTACTGGGCCTAAAACAGAGCCTTGAGGTACTCCACTGCATGCCTCCTTCCATGTAGAGGCAGTTCCATTGAGGACTACACGTTGAATGTGGTTGGTCAGCCAGTTACGAATCCATCTGGTGATGATACTGTCTAACCTACATTTTTCTACTTTATCTAGTAGTAGGTAATGGTCTACTTTATCAAATGCCTTGCTGAAGTCCAAGTAAATTATATTGACAGCATTCCTCTGGTCCACTAATTTTGTCCACTTTGTCAAAGAATGCAATTAGATTAGTCTGGCATGATCTGTTTTTGACAAACCCATGTTGGCTTTTGGCTATTACTTTGTTTACTTCTAGGTGTTCGCTAATTCATTGCTTGATTATCTTTTTCAGAATCTTCCCTGGTATTGAGGTCAGGCTGATAGGTCTATAGTTTCCTGGATCTATTTTTTTCCATTTTTTAAGATAGGAACCACATCAGCTCTTTTCCAGTCCTCTGGCAGTTCCCTGGTGCTCCAGGATCTCTTCAGAGGATCTCTCCAGATGCTCCAGAGTTATGCTGGAACATTGATAGATAGATAGATAGATAGATAGATAGATAGATAGATAGATAGATAGATAGATAGATAGATAGATAGATAGACAGACAGACAGACAGACAGACAGACAGACAGACAGACAGACAGACAGACAGACAGACAGTATATTTTCCACATTTTATATTAAATATTACAATCCAACAAAAGAAGACATTTAATTATATAATGTTACTCAATAAAAGGTCTAGCATGGAACAACAAAAATTAAAGCAATTTCTTATGCTGAACTGACTTACTGGATGCACAAAAGGATCAAGCACCATTTCCAACTGAAATGCAGGAGAAAACTGTATGTGTTGCTCCTTATGTGGAGAAGCAGTCTTGAAACAGGCTACCCATCAGTTCCTCTAAGTTAGTGTTTCTGACCCCCAGCACAGCTGGCTGGGGAATTCTGGGAGTTGAAGTCCACAGGACTTAAAGTTGCCAAGGTTGAGAAACACTGCTCTAAGTCATCGACTTCTATGAAAAAGCCAAATAAATATTTATCTCAACTAATGCAATCTGTCTCTGCAGCCGTCTGTTAATGTTTGTTCCAACATCTCAATTGGCAATCCTTTTATGGGTCTGATCTTTGCATTTAATATGTCAATTAAAAAGTGCAAGCTTCAGCCTGGGAATATGTCAGAAAGAATGTCAAGGAGGAAGGGAGCTATCAAGAATTCCCAGGAAACAATTTAGAGTATTCTAGTACAGGATGTTTTAGGATCACAAACTGCAAAGATTGTGTTGAGATAGGAGCAAAGAGAATCCTATGTATTGAGGATGGATGAAGAAAGAACACAACTCTACAGCATCCTTCCTTCTTTCATTTTATTGCAGGAATCAAAAGCTGCATTCTAATGACTTTAACCAGAAAAAGAGTTAACCAGGAAAAGATTACAGGATTATTATTTCAAATATTTTCAGCAATATATTATGATAAAGCACCATTACAGATGAGATATCTTATTAATATAAATAAAGCTTAAAATAATGAAAGTCAGCAAATTATACTGGGAATTATACAGAATAAATAAAATTAGAAAGTATATTTCCGAAATGAACAGTACAATGATTCTTTGTTCACAATAAGAAATAGGTAGTGGTATTCTAATTATGCAAGGCAATTTCAGGCTAAACTAACTAAATCTGCTACTACCTCTACACGCACCAGATGTAATTCTGTATAGAAGAATATAATTGCTGCATATGTGGTGCCAAATTCATGTATTGGACTACAAACAAAGATAACATTTAGATTCTAATCCACCATTGGCTACCCCTCAAAATTCACTCAATGGCAGATCAAAGGCTTCTACAGTGCATTGTGCCTCTAAGGAACATTACAGTGTGTCTCAGTAGTCCTCACAATTACTTTTTTGGGCAGGTCATCACTATTCTTGGTTTACAGAATAAACTAAGGCTAAGGGAGAATGGTTTGCACAGTATAAGCCAGAATGGTTCTCATTAGTGTTTCCAATTATCTTGCATGTTCGTTTGGGCACATATCATGTCATGAAATCAGTTTACCTTAGCCAAGAAAAAATGTATCTGAAGGTTCATGATTAGCAAAAGAGTTTGCAATCAATGTAGTACAGGAGACATGTGGGGTCTCCTGCTTGGGTGGGGGACAGGGGTTTGAACTAGATGACCTACAATGTCCCTTCCAATTCTGTTAAGCAGAATTTCTTCTGCTTCAAACAAGAAAATAATCCCAAGATTTTCCTTGAGAATCAACTGGTAGAGTAGATAATTGATTGATTTATTACAATGAAGTAGTTCTTTTGTTTCTCCAGTGCATAAATTTGCGCATGTCTCATTACCTATGTTACACTATATTGTATTACATATATAATATGTATGTGTGTGTATATGTGTGTGTGTGTGTGTGTGTGTTAGTTTTATGAGCTGATCAATAAATTAAATTAGAGAGAGACCAGGATAGATCTATTTCGAGCTTATTAGCTCTCATCAGCTGGCCATACCCCTTACTGGGATTATATTATATATATATATATATAATATAATTGTTTCACAACACCCTGTTAGAGCCCCAATTAAGGGAGGAGACATACTGTTTCCTTTTTTGCCTTTCGGCTAATCACCAGAGACCATCTAGACAGAAAGCCATGAGTTCCGTTGTGTTAATTTTTTAATATATATGTTAGTTTTATGAGCTGATCATTAAATAATGAATGTTTTAAAGGGTCCTGCCTGATATGCAATACAGCCCCGGTTCGAATCCCAGTAAGAGTATGACTAGCTGATGAGAGCTAAAAAGCTCGAAATAGATCTATCCTAGTCTCTCTGATTTATTTATTGATCAGGTCATAAAACTAACACACATATTAAAAAATTAATACAATGGAACTCATACATTAAAGGTACCACAGACAAAATCAGCAAAATTCTCCACAAGCACAACATCAAGACAGCCTTCAATACCAACCAAAAAATAACCAATATCCTAAGAAATCCCAAAGACAAGATCCAGCTAGAAAGCCAAGGAGTCTACAAAATTCCAAGTAAAATCTGCCCTGCCACTTACATAGGACAAACCAACAGAAGGATAAGTGCACATATCGCAGAACATAAAAATGCATTAAAAATCATCTTAATACCTCATCTCTTTATCAACATTTCAAAACTACAGGACATGACATTGACTTTCAAGGAACTAAAATGATCTCCAAGGCTGAACAGCTGAACAGGAGAATAATCAGAGAAGCTATCGAAATAGAGAAGCAACCTAACAATATGAACAAACATGACGACACCTCCCGCCTACCAGACGTCTGGAAACCAGCACTGATCAACAGACGAGCCCCACCCTCCACCCAAGCCATTGAAATTCAAAATAAGGAAAAATATACAAATAAGACCAATCAGCATCAATCTCACAACAACAGTCAGCACTCCACCACCCTGACCAAGATTTAAGGAAGGGCGGCGCCTTCATAATCGCAGACCGAAACCTGAGGATGGCAAGTGAGATCTTGCCGAAACGTTGCAATAACAATTTCATGCTATATACATGGGAAAATACCCCAAGACAGCAATACCAGCATATATATAAAATCATCCCTTAAAAATCTAACACATATCTAAAAAGACAGCAGCAATCTTAATAGGTCTCTGTCTGGATGATCTCTAGGTTGAGTCGAAGGGCAGAGAAGGATGACAAGTTTGTCTCCTCCCTTAAAAATGGGCCTAACAACAGGAGCTGTAAAAATATTCTCTCATCAATATGAGTCCTGTAAAAGGATGATGTAATCAGGGAAGCTGGTTAGCTCAAGGCATAGAGAGGCTTGCCTCATGTGCTGGAAAGTGCCGGTTCAAATCCCTGTAGAAGAAGTATGGCCAGCTGAAGAGGGCTAAAAAGCCCGAAATGGATCCATCCTGGTCTCTTAATTAATTATTAAATCATCCCTTAAAAATCTAACATATGTATGTATGTATGTATGTATGTATGTATGTATGTATGTATGTATGTTACGTTTTTGAGCTGATCAATAAATAAGTCAGGGGGACTAGGATAGATCTATTTCGAGCTTATTAGCTCTCATCAGCTAGCCATACCCTTACTGGAATTCGAACCAGGGCTGTATTACATGCCAGGCGAGAGCCTTGCCTTTAAGCCAGCTAGGTTCTGTTCTTGTCAGCTGAGACAGGAGGATAGTTATATATAATTGTTTCCACAACACCCTGTTAGGCCCCAATTAAGGGAGGAAGCATACTGTTTCCTTTTCTGCCTTTCGGCTCATCACCAGAGACCATCTAGACAGAAAGCCATGAGTTCTGTTGTGTGATTTTTTAAATATGTGTGTTAGTTTTATGAGCTGATCAATAAATAAATCAGGGAGACTAGTATAGATCTATTTTGAGCTTTTCAGCTAGCTGATGAGAGCTAAAAGGCTCGAAATAGATCTATACTAGTCTCCCTGATTTATTTATTGATTAGCTCATAAAACTAACACACACACATATATACACACACACAATGTATATACACACACATACACACCCACACACATACGTGTGTGCATGGGTGTGTTATATATATAAGGACAACCTTGTACTACATCGCCTATAGTCTGACCTAAGCATAGTACACAAAATTGTCTACTGCAACATTCTATCTGTCAATGACTACTTTAGCTTCAACCACAATAATACAGGGGAAACAATAGATACAATCTCAAGGTAAACCGCTCCAAACTTGATTGCAAAAAATACGACTCAGCAACAGAGTGGTCAATGCCTGGAATGCTCTACCTGACTCAGTTGTTACATCCTCTAATCCCCATAGTTTTAACCTTAAACTGTCTACCGTGGACCTCACCCCATTCCTAAGAGGTCTCTAAAGGAGGTGTGCATAAGTGTAGCAGCGTGCCTTCTGCCCCTGTCCTACTGTCCCCATTTATTTGTATTCATTTCATGTGCTCATGTCCATGTTTATGCTTACACCTTTTATCTCGTACGTATTAAATAAATAAATTAAATAAATATATATCACGTTGTTCAGTTTTTGTCTGGGTGTTTTATCTTGGGGGGGACAAGCTTTTGCCTCCCAAGCATACACTAAGGCAGAATCTTGTCCATCCTAATGATAAAACACCCAGACAAACCCTGAGCAACATGATATATGTAATACAATGCAGTGAGACATATGCACATATGTACACTGAAGAAACAAAACAAAGACATGGCACAACATAGGAGAACAAATGCATCAGGACAAGATTCAGAGGTCCATCTGCATTTCAGAGACAAAGGTCACTCTTTTGACGATAGCAAAGTCTACCTTATGGATAGAAGGGACCACTGGACTGAAAAAGAAGTAAAAGAAATAATCTGTGTTAGAATTGAATAGCCCTCCCTCACTAGATGGGAGGGAATATAATACCACTTATATCCTGTCTATAAAGGTAAAGGTTCCCCTTGCATATATGTGCTAGTTGTTCCCGACTCAAGTGGTTGGTGCTCATCTCCATTTCAAAGCCGAAGAAACAGGGCTGTCTGACGACGTCTCCATGGTCATGTGGCCGCCATGACTAACGCTGAAGGTGCGCAGAATGCTATTACCTTTCCACCAAGGTGGTCTCTTTTTCTACTTGCATTTTTACATGCTTTCAAACTGCTAGGTTGGCAGAAGCTGGGATGAGTAATGAGAGCTCATTCCGTTATGCAGTACTAGGGATTCGAACCGCCAAACTGCTGACCTTCCTGATCGACAAGCTCAGTGTCTTACCTGCTGAGCCAGCCAATCATCCATCCTGTCTATAACACAGTCCTTTCTGTAGTTCTAAGAAGATTCCATAGTGGCTTATACTCTGATTCAGATGACCCTGAGTGAACTGATGAACCCCCAAAGAGCATCAAGGGACAGCATCTCAGACAGAAGATAGCATATTGGTTTTATTCATTCCTTCCCATTTCTAACTAAGGTGTACAATGAATAGGAACATGGGAATCTAAGCAAGCTTTAGAATTAGTCATCTTCAGGGTTTCAGCCATTTCTGCCTTTAGCAAGAATAATGCAACAGGATGTCTCAAAGGTGCTTTTTGGAAAGGTGACTTTGTCTCTGCTAATGACCAGATGATTGCAAAGAAATATAATCCTTCTACCTACTCCCTGTCAGAACTGATCCTTCTATCCTTTCCCGCATCCAGTCAGAACTGATGAAGCTTCTTGGATGAGAAGCAAAATGTTTTCTTTTTCCTCAAAGGTAAAAACATAGTCCAGTCGCGTTTCCAAAAAGCACCTTTGAGGCATCCTCTTGCATTATTCTCGCTAAAGGCAGAAATGGCTGAAACCCTGAAGCTGACTAATTCTAAAGCTTGCTTAGATTCCTCATGTTCCTATTCATTGTACACCTTAGTTAGATATGGGAAGGAAGGAATAAAACCAATGTGCTATCTAATTTCAACCACATTTGCATTGTTTCTTTGGAGGAAATAATCTTGAACAATCTTTGCAGTTCATTTCCAAGCTCCTAAAGCATGATTTGAGGGTCTAAGAGGTTCAACCCTAGCACTTCTCCAGCAACAAAAGATGAAACCTGGACAAAATAATCCAACAAAGCATTTAACTCTGACTATTAAGCCCCAAGAGATTTAATGGAGTTTACTTTCCTCCTGCTGTTAAGGCTCAGCTGAGGTCCATTAAGCATTTTAGTTTAAAAAAAAAGAAAGAAAGAAAAGAGAAGGAAAACAAACATAGATGAATGAAGATAAGCATTTTATGAGGGAAAGGAAACAGTTACTCTCCTAACAAAGCTCCTGAACTGATTTCACTGTTTTGGGGCCTCTAGACTAATAAATACACCATTTCCCCCATGTTACCATGTTAGTTATCATAAAAAAGGGGGAAGGGGAAAATAGATTCCCCCCACCCACCAAACCCAAGGACCTCTTCACAAATTAAAGTAGCAATACAATCTGCAATGTTTCAGTTCAGTATCTGACATATGGCTATAATGGCTCCTTTGTTTTCAGGCAGGGAATTAAGCCATATTTCAAGCAGAAACTGTCCTTGCTGAAAGTAAAAAAATTGACAAGGTGACTTCCGGCATGGTCAAAGTCTTGCCTGGTGATAACTAGATTTATTTCTTTGTGATCTCAGGGGAAAACAAGTATCTTATCAATGTGGTAAAGACTTTGAAGACCTATAGCAGAGTTGTGTAATTTAACACAAGAAAGGGTTCATTACTGAGACTTGGGGAGGAGGAACCAATGCTAGACTTGAAATTCAGGGCCGGATTTCTATAAAGGTTGGAGTCAAAGCGAATTGATTGTTCCTCTTCTCCTAAACAAACAAGACAGACTTGCCCTACTTGGTAGATTAACATCTTATTCCTGAACTCTTGTCAGTTAGAAACCCAGATTCCAATTCAAAGACCTGTACATTTTCCTGTTATATCCTTTTCCAATTTTCTGGTTCATCTTATCAGGGTTGAAATAGAATAGAATAGAATTCTTTATTGGCCAAGTGTGATTAGACACACAAGGAATTTGTCTTTGGTGCATATGCTCTCAGTGTACATAAAGAAAAATAAAATAGAATACATTCATCGAGAATCATAAGATACAACACTTAGTGATAGTCATTGGTTAATAATAAGCAATCAAATTATACTAGGAAACAAATAAAAACAATATGAATTTTAAAGATACAAGCAATATGATTATAGTCGTAAGTGGGAAGAGATAGGTACTAGGAAGGAAGAGAAGAATAGTAATACAGTCTTGGTAGGTAGTATGATAGTGTTGTGGGAATTAGTTGTTTAGCAGAGGGATGGCATTTGGAAAAAAACTGTCTTTGTGTCTAGTTCTGGTGCGTAGTGCCGTTTTGAAGGTAGGTGTTGAAACAATTTATGTCCAGGATGTGAGAGGTCTTTAGATATTTATTTTCACGGCCCCTTTTTTGACTCTGCAATATACAGGTCTTAGATGGAAACCAATGAGATACAACCAGCGTTAAAGATCAGGAGAAGGAAGAATTATGAAGACTATAAAATAACTTGAACTATAATGCCCACAGCGTCTTGCCACTCATTACATTGGTTAGAGCTATTGGGGGAGGAAATAAAAAGTTATAAGGAGCATCAAGTTGCCTCCCTTTTAAATTTCAAAGCCTTCAGAAGACCTAAGAATTTTTGTCAATTTCTCTGTACTATATAGTACTATGCAAAATAATTATCCTGAAGTATTTCTTTTGCTAACAGTTCTCCTTCCATTTAATGAAATAATGTCTTCTATCAAAATTTATTTCCCCAAAAAGAGAACAGTTTCATGGGTGGAGTGCCTTCCTGTACTTTTAAAAATTAAAATATGGCCTACAGACTCTTGTTCCATAATCTCTTTGGTTTTCCAAGTTTCATTTATATCCTGGTAAAAATGATTGGGAGGCAGTCCCTTGTATTTGGCATTTTTGAGTGTCATGGTTGTGCAGTCAGAGAAGCTTCAGTGGGAGAAAATATGTAACACCATATTCCATCATATTCCATACCATAATACCATCCTCATCATCTGAATCAGTGGTGGGTTTCTGCAGTCTCGTACCTACTCGCGAGATCCGGTTGGTGAAATTTAGAGAACCGGTGAGAGGGGGTTCCACCGGCGTACCTGGAAGTAAATCTGGCCCGCCGCTGCCAGTGACCCAACGGGAAGGAAAGGAAAGAAAAGAAAGAAAGAAAGAAAGAAAGAAAGAAAGAAAGAAAGAAAGAAAGAAAGAAAGAAAGAATTTACCATCACAATTGAGTCCAAAATTTTGGTTGCTAAGCAAGAGCGTTGTTAAATGAGTTTCACCACATTTTAAAAGGTGGCCACTCCCACCCTGTCACATGACTGCCAAGTCACGCCCACAAAGTAGGCCACACCTACAGAGTACGTTCTAAAAAATTTGAAACCCACCACTGATATGAATCATCATTGTTATCACTATCATCGTCTGATTCAAAGTGCAGATTCTAATAAGGGAGAATATTTGCAGCTTAGAGTTGAAATGTGAGGTCCTTGGTGCTCCCTGAGCTTGGTTTTTTTTCTTGAACACATTTTATTACCCAAACTACTGCTAGTCTGATGATGTTACCTACCAAAGGTAATGAAACGTCTGCAAGAAAATAACCAAGCTCAGAGAACACCAAGGACCGCTCAAAACACTTGTTCAAAAAAGCAACAGAAACAGTAGATCACATACTCAGCTCTTACAAAACATTTGCACAAACTGGTGATAAACAACAACATAACCCAGTTGCAATACAATACAATAGCAGATTTGGAAGGGACCTTGGAGGTCATCTAGTTCAACTCCCTACCTAGGCAGGAAACCCTATGCCATTTCAGACATATGGCTATCCAACATCTTCTTAAAGACTTCCAGTGTTGGGGTATTGACAACTTCTGGAGGCAAGCTGTTCCACTGATTAATTGTTCTAACTGTCAGGAAATTTCTCCTCAATTCTAAGTTGCTTCTCTCCTTGATTAGTTTTCACCCATTGCTTCTTATTCTATTCTCAGGTGCCTTGGAGAATAGTTTGACTCCCTCTTCTTTGTGGCAACCCCTGAGATATTGGAACACTGCTATCATGTCTCCCCTAGTCCTTCTTTTTATTAAACTAGACATACCCAGTTTCTGCAATGGTTCTTCATATGTTTTAGTCTCCAGTCCCCTAATCATTTGCCAAAATGTTGCCAAAATGATTCATTAGAACATCTGTAAAAACTATCATGTACCAGTAATGAAAAATTGGTGAGAAGATGGAGTTGAAAATGTAGTCAGAAGTTAGATTTAAATATTGTGGGATGTCCAAATACAGACCGATAAAATTTTGGTTCATAGCACTCCAAATATAAATATGATGGAAAAGAAGAAAGTGTAGATAATTGATGTGGCAGCATCAGAGGATTGCGGAACAGAAGACAAAGTGTTAGAAAAGATCATGAAGTACCAAGATTTTAAAACCAAACCGGTAGTAAAAGAATTAGCAACCCACCTCTGCATAAAACGGCCATTGTGATCCCAATGGCTATTAGCATACACATACCAAAAAATCTTGGAAAACGCTTAGAACCGTGATGGCGAACCCATGGCATGGGTGCCACAGGTGGCATGCAGAACTATTTCTTAGGGCACACGCAGCGTTGTCCTGTCAGCTCCAGCATGCATGTGTGCACTGGCCCACTGATTTAGGCCTTCTTTTGAGGCCATTTTTCACCCTCTGGAGGCTTCAGGGAGGCTCCTGAAGCCTCTGGAGGTGGGGAAGGGAGGCTGTTTTCACCCTCCCCAGGCTCCTAGAAAGCCTCTGGAGCCTGGGGAGGGCAAAAAAAGTGCGCCAAAATCAGGGGGTCACCCACATAGCATTATGGGTGTGGCAGGCCCATGCACGACCCCCCCCTGCGCTCCCCCCGCTTTTGGCACGTGAGCCAAAAAAGGTTAGCCATCACTGACTTAGAACATCTGGACATTGACAAAATGTCCATCTGTTAATAGCAACAGGCTACACTTCTCTGCATTTGAACATAAACTAAACTGATGCATTATGACATTCTGGGGTTTGGGAAGAATCTGATGCCTATGAAGCCAGCTAAAGAACTGGCAGCTGTAATTTCACATTCTTGTGTGTATAATAATAACACCTACCATCCATCACCTCCAGTAATTAAAAAAAACAACAACCCACTATTGAGAGGCATTTGCGAGAAAGCTTCCAGTATCCTGCCAACATGGAAGAAAGACAAAAGCTTCTTTTTCAGGGAGGAAAAAAAAACTTTATGAGAAATTGCAAGGCAGTTTTTGGCACACCCTTGCCTGTAGCCAGCCATCTCTCCTAGCCTAATCTATTTCACAGAGCTGTAAAGGAAGGTGGAGTTTGCTTGAGGCCATATATATTGGTATAATGCTATTAATGATACCCTCATCCCTATCCTAATCCAAGAAACCGTCCTAAAACCTTTTTTTCCTGAGATATTTTAAATAGCTATTTAATAGGACATACCTGAATGCTAGGCAAAATGGAAATATTAGCAGTGGTAATGGAGAAAGCCCAATTGTCTCTTTGAATAGTTTTAACAATAGTTAAATAAACAATAGTTAAAACTGGACATTTCATCAGTAAAGCCGTTTAACATAAATAGTTTTCTCAAGAGAGAAGACACTACCGGTCCACTTAATGTTGGACTACAATTTCCATTAGCCTAGACAACTGGCCAATAGTTCTTTTTTATATTGAAAAAGTTTTATTGGGTTTTTACAATTTTCCAAAAGGATAGGGTAAGGGATACAGAAACATTTTGAGAACTTTCGCGTCGGGATCATTGGCCCTTCCAGGGCTTCATAATAAAACATTAAAAAAACATTTTTCAAAAATACTACGAGGTGAAAATAAGTGCATACATCCTAAATTCTCAATTCTATGCTGGCAGTCGTGTACAAACATCCAGATAAAAAGGTTATACTATATTAATAAAAAGCAAAGTTATTTTTTTGATCTAAGTCTCTTGGCAATTGTATCTTCTTTTTCTCCTTCCTGGCCCCCAGCAGGCGGGACCGTGGCCCCCCCTGCCCCCCCTGAATCTTCCCCCAGGACAGAGGAATGTTTTTTAAGAAAGGCTTCCGCCTCAACAACTGTTTTAATCCTTACTCTTCCTTCATCCCAGAACACCAACATCCCTTCCGGCATCGCCCACTTAAACCAAATCCCGTGGTCAAACAATTTTTTGGATAAGAAGGAATACCTCCTTCTCATCTCTCTAATCTTTTTTGGGATCTGCTTCAAGATGGCGACTTCCTTTTGTTGGTAAATTAGCGGCCCCCCTCTCTGCGCCTTCAAAATTCCCTCTCTGGTAGGCCTTCTAACAAATTTAATATGTATCTCTCTGGGTACTTCATTTATCCTGGCATATGTCGAATTTATTCTGTAGACTAGGTCAATGTCCCCTCTGATCTCATCTTTAGGTTTATGTAAATAGTCTGCTAAAATTGTGCTCATGAGTTCAGGAAGACATTCACCAGGTTCTTCAGAAATGTTCTGAAATCTTAAAAAAATATGACATCCTTTCAAAATCCATCCTAGACATATGCCCAGTCAGTTGTCCAACCTCATTGTTAACATTTTTAAGCTCTCCCTTTGCCCCAGCCAGCCCCCCTTCCAGCTCCTCAGTCTTCTGTGTGTTCTCCAGCACTTGTTTCCGTGTTTCCAAAAGTTCCTTCTTGAAGCTGCTATGATCTTCTCTCAAAGCTTTAATTTCCTGCACCAAAACTTGTAACACTGATTCCATTGATGTCATTCTTTGTTCCAAACCTGCCAATTCTGATTTTGATGCCATGGTAAGCTGTTAAAGTCAGTGCCACTAAGATGGCGTTTTTTGGGTGGGGCCACTGGAGCAGGTCAGGAGAAGACAGTTCAAATCAAGGTTGTAAAAAGTTTATAAGACCCAGACGAGAAGCAATTTTCACAGCCAATAATTATAGCAGAGAAGGCACTCCAGGGAAGGAATCAATTAATCCAGAAATTTCTTCATTAGTAGAGAGAGGGAGTCCAAATCACAAAGAGATGTTGGTAATTTTCCATAAGTAAAAATAGTCATTCAGGAACAAAGGGGAAAAAAGAAGAGTTGATGTGTACTTTCAAGCAACATTGCTGTATTCCTTATTTCATAAAAAAAATTAAGTTTTGATTTTTTGGATCTGATATATCGCTATTAAATATACTATGTGTGTGATATATTTAAATAACTGAGATCAGTGTAAATAGTTGAGATCAACAATTCTGGGAGTTAAAGTTCACATCTTTAAAGTTTGCAACTTTGAAATACGCTAATTCATTTCAATGTAATATTAATTATTTAAGGTTTTCAGTTTGTTTATTTTTCTGATGTTTGTTTTATTATTGTAACTTAACAATTACCGTAGATCATCTCTCACACAGGTATATATTGCCAGTTCTTCTTAAATCTGATTTTGTTCATTGTATTCATGTGTTTTAAATTGCAAAAAAAAAAGACTACATCGAGTGGCACTTACTCTCAATGTGAATGTCAGATCCAAATCATCACGACTTAAAAGGCAATTTGGCTAATCCGCTTCTAGCTTTTTTCACTTTATAATGTTACTAGCTGTACCTGGCCATGCGTTGCTGTGGTTAAATGGCCAACCAATCTGTGTGTAGATGTATACCTGCACACACAAACACGTACACACAACCATCGTATAACCACCAACCTACCTATCTACTGTATTTCTTCCTCTCTCCACCTACCTACCTATGTACTTACTGTATTTTCCCCCTCTCTCTATCCCTCTACCTACCTACCTACCTACCTACCTACCTACCTACTATATTTTTCTCTCCCTCTCTCTATCCGTCTACCTACCGTATTTCTCCCTCTTTCTCTCTCTATCCCTCTACCTACCTACTGTATTTTTCCCTATCTCTCTCTATCCCTCTACCTAACTACCTACTAGATTTTTCCCTATCTCTCTCTATCCCTCTACCTACCTACCTACCTACCTACCTACCTACCTACCTACCTACCTACCTACCTACCTACTGTATTTTTCCCTCTCTCGCTCGCTATCCCTCTACCTTCCTACCTACCACGCAGCCTCCTGGGACCAAAAATGGGCCACATTGGAGTGTGCCACCCCTGCACCTTGTTTTGGGCCTAGTAGGCCTCCATACAGCCTCCTGGGACCAGAAATGGGCCATCTGGAAGTGTGTCACCCCCATGCCTAGTTTTGGGCCTTGTAGGCATCCATACAGCCTCCTGGGACCAAAAATGGGCCACCTGGGAGTGTGCCACCCTCTGTGCCTTGTTTTGGGCTTAGTAGGCCTCCATGCAGTGTGGCAACGTTGCTGAGGAAATGACCGTTGGAAATGTGAGGGGCATGTGCATGACACATCATAAGAAGCAGCCGGATGGGAGGAGCTACAGGGAGGTGAAAACCTGAGAAGTGCATACCTTTTACATTTGTGCTGCTTGCACATGACACACGTGTCATGCTTGCACATGACACACACATGACACACGTGTGCCAGCCACACAAACTGTACATATGATTGCATCAGAAGTCCTTGGGAACATTGTGTGAAAATTTGGTGCCGATCGGTGCAATACTTTCTGAGATTAGTGGCTTTGCCCAAACAATTTTACTAAGGTGACCAGATTTTACTAGTGGTAAAGTGGGACACCATTGCCGGGGTGGTGGGGGAGACAGCCTTTCATGACAGCAGAGGGCCGCTATTCCCATAGCGACCAGGGTGCAGCGGAGCGGGGCCGGCCGGCCGCGCACACTCGGCATGCGCTCATAGGCAGCCTATGGCCTGCGGACAGGGCAGCAGTGCAGGGCAAGGGCAGCAAGTGACATCCAGAGCAGGCTGGCGGGCAGGCAGAAGGGGAGGTCCGGCGAGGGAGGAGCAGAGGAGGAGGAGAGCTGTTCACGGCGGAGCTGCAGTCAGAGCCCGCATGGCTCTGAACTTTGCGTCGCCACTTCCGCTGCCGTGATTCACTGAGAGCGGCTGGCCGGGAGCCTCTCTGCCACCCACCTGCACATCCCGCCATGGCGGGATGTGTAGGCAGGCAGCAGAGAAGCTCCCGGCCATGGCGGGACGTGCAGGTGGGCAGCGGTGGGGCTCCCAGCCGGCCGCTCTCAGCGCATCGCAGCTGAGAGGTGGCACAAAGTTCAGGGCCATGTGGGCTCTGGCTGCAGCCCCTCCGTGAACAGCTCCTCCTCCTCCGCCTGCTGCCTGCCTGGCTGCTCGCTCGCTCCTCCCTCGCCAGCCCTCCCCTTCCAACTGCCCGCCAGCCCGCCAGCCTGTTCTGGCCGCCGCTTCCTGACCACACTTCACATTGCTGCCCTGGCCACAGGCCACCTCTGAGCACATGCAGAGCGCCCACCGCCCACCTGCCCCGCGCTGCTGCCCCAGGCAAAAATTGGGACTTTTCTTAAATGCTGCGAGACGCGGGACACATTTTATTTATTTATTTATTTATTTATTTATCTATCTATCTATCTATCTATCTATCTATCTATCTATCTATCTATCTATCTATCTATCTATCTATCTATCTATCTATCATCTATTTATTTATTTCATTTATATCCCGCCCTTCTCCAGAAGGACCCAGGGTGGACCCATTGATGAAAAGCGGGATTGCCTGCCAAAAGCAGGATGTCTGGTCACCTTATATTTTACATTTTTATTTATATAGATTATATTTACAAGCTGAAAACAAAGGGATGGGTGAGAAAGATAGCACTCAGGCTTAGCATAAAGTTTAGCCTAAATTCAGAAGGGGCTGTTTGCCTGCTGAATTTAATCCTGGCAAAGATTTTGAGGGGAGATGCTCTGAGAGGAACATCAGATTCAACGTGTAGTCAACAATAGGATTTAAATCAGTGATGATCTGGTACTAGAGCTTGCCATGGGAAACGCTTCTGATCCCAGGGCGGACTGCTGAAATTGCCCACTATTAAAAAGACTGTCCTGAATCTTTCATCCTATAATATTACAGGGTGACTCTCAATCACAGCAGGCAAGAAAAATATCTTCTCAATCCATATTGTCAGGAGTACAAGTATTTACACCATGGGCTCTGCTTTTGAATGGCAAGCTGAGAGAAGAAAGAGAAAGAAAGAAAAAAAGGAAGGAAGGAAGGAAGGAACTAAATATAAACATTTAGTATATATACACACACACAGAAAAAACATAACCTGTTGACAAATTTTGGAGAAACTTTGAGGCCACATGGACCAAGACTATTCCATAATACAGATAATTTTGAGCACAGCCTCCCCCTGGGTCTTTTAACAACTTCTTGACTGGCAAGAAATAAGTGGGCAATTATGCTTTAAAGCAGGGGTAGTCAACCTTTTTATACTTACCACCCACTTTTGTATCTCTGTTAGTAGTAAAATTTTCTAACCGCCCACCGGTTCCACAGTAATGGTGATTTATAAAGTAGGGAAGTCAATTAAATTTAAAAAAGGAAACTGCTTCAGTATCGGACAAAACCCCTACCACCCACCATGAAAGCTGGAACACCCACTAGTGGGCGGTAGGGACCAGGTTGACTACCACTGCTTTAAGGCATGAAGATAAGCTGAATCGCCTGCTAATGCTATTAAACTCAAGAAGTGACCCCCACAAAGTTGCCTATTCTCCTCTAACCCAAATGCAATGTGAAAAGTTCCAGGTTCTCCTAGCAGCTTTGGAATGTGTCAATTGTGCAATGATTCAAGTATTCCAGGTAGCTTGGCAGAAGCAGATGTTTGAGCTTAGCTAATTTTGGCTAAAAATCCCTGGCAGCACAGATGGCCAGTAGAGGTGATGAGATCATTGCTACCCGTATTTCAGAGCATGCAAAGTCTCCTGCTAAGATATGAACAGATTAAACACATGGCTTCATCCTGTTCCCATTGATGTCAAAGGATAACCTTGCAGATGTCTTGCCAGTAGTTGTGCTCATTCAGCATGTCACTTCATGGCACTCAAATCATTTTCCATTATACATTCTCATCTTTCATGCTTTATAACTTGGACATAAATACACCCTTGGCAAATATTCTCTAGCCTGCAGGCAAGAGGAGGGAATATGCTCTTTAAAAAAAACTGTACATAGTGAGAAAATGCATAAGATTTATTTTATTGTTAAATTTGGATATTTACCAGTTCTTTGGAATTTTTAAAGAAGTCTTATTCATATAATAATGGACTCACTTTTCCTTTAATGTAAAGAAAATTCCAAAGTTACTATTTAACAGAACATAAAAAGCATTATTTCAGAATGGAAAAAGTCTTTTAATGAGCTGCCACTATATGTTGGCCAAGATCCGCAATTCTAACCAAATAAAAATGGTCAGAGATGTTTTCAGGATGTGAAGAAGGATATCCTTTTAGTCTTAATCCAAAGATTGCATGTAATATGTTTAGAAGAATCGTTTCTACATAACCACTTTCCCTTTTGACTTTCTATATGAATAATATACAGTAATTTTCTTTTCAAAGATAAGTTTCATTTCTGACCATAAAGGGTGATGCATGTAGATAATTTCAGATTATGGATTTAAATGTCTTCATTAAAAAGTCCACAAATGTTTTGGATCATGAAATCCAGATCTTTTCAAAGCATATTAGCACTCTGCATGAAAATTAAAGTTATTTCCAAAATCTACAGCATACAGTACAGATTGTCTACTTAAATTGAAAACTAAAAAATAAGGTCAAAGGGATCAGAGAACTTGCTAGAAGGAAAGGCGAAATATATGCAAATGTATTAGGGGCACCAAGATGTTTACCACTTGATCTGAGTAGAGTAGTAAAAAGATTGGAAAGACACACACACACAGAGCTACTCCGTGAATAGCTTTTGCACAATTCTTTATCATATCTGAGAGATAATCCAGATCTTCTTGCTTCCCATAGTGCTCCAAATCTATAAATCATTGGAGGGACATAAGAAAGAAGTGACTAATCACTAAAACAAAGAGTAGGATTGAAATCTAAAAAAACGAAGTCACTGATGATACTACTTGATACTGCACAGGTACAGTATAGGTGGTACCTTGCTCAATAGTAGGAACTGTGAGAGGGATCTTGGAATCCTAGTGGACAACCATTTAAATATGAGCCAGCAGTGTGCAGCAGCTGCCAAAAAAGCCAACACAGTTCTAGGCTGCATAAACAGAGGGATAGAATCTAGATCACATGAAGTGTTAATGCCACTGTATAGTGCCTTGGTAAGGCCACACTTGGAATACTGCATACAGTTTTGGTCGCCACGATGTAGAAAAGATGTGGAGACTCTGGAAAGAGTGCAGAGAAGAGCAACCAAGATGATTAGGGGACTGGAGACTAAAACATATGAAGAACGGTTGCAGGAGCTGGGTATGTCTAGCTTGATGAAGAGAAGGACCAGGGGAGACATGATAGCAGTGTTCCGATATCTCAGAGGGTGCCACAAAGAAGAGGGAGTCAAACTATTCTCCAAGGCACCTGGGGGCAGGACAAGAAGCAATGGGTGGAAACTAATCAAGGAGAGAAGCAACTTAGAACTAAGGAGAAATTTCCTGACAGTTAGAACAACTAACCTCTGGAACACTTGCCTCCAGAAGTTGTGAATGCCCCAACCCTGGAAGTCTTTAAGAAGATGTTAGATAACCATTTGTCTGAAATGGTATAAGGTTCCTGCCCACGCAGGGGGTTAGACTAGAAGACCTACAAGGTCCCTTCCAACTCTGCTATTGTATTGTATTGTATTACTTCTTTTTCTGTATGTTATTGAGTGAGTAAGTGCCCTATTTTAATCTTTTGATGGTGAAGACCCAGACTCAAATTCCCAAATCATGCAAAGCAGTTTTTAAGATTCTCCAAGATGTTTTTTTTCTCTGTGAAGTTTGTATTATTTGTGTTTATGTTAAAAAATAAAAAAAATATTATTATTAAAAAAAGATTATCCAAGATGTTCACTGAAACACAAGAAAGGTGTGTTTCAATAATAATAACAATAGCATGTAGGAGAGGAAGGCGGAGCCACCCGCGCCGACACAACCAGAGGTCTCTAAGCTGCAGGGACCCCGGTTGAACTTTTGTCTCCCCCTTGGTTCGATAGGAACCTAAACCATCCTGGAGGGACAGCAACCAGGAAGCAAGCTCGCTGGTCACAGGGGTCTCGCAAGACCCCTGTTTGACAAGAAGGGAAAGCTTCTGAAGGGCGACAAAAGACACCCTCCCTTTGCAGGCGGATAAACTCCGGGATGAAAGGAACTGCTTAAAGTGAAAGTGCTTTTGAAACATTTTGCTAAGAAACTTTTTTCTTTGACTAAAGCTTTGAATCTTGAAATAAGTGGTGGACTTAATTGAACTGAGAGATTTCTCCTGTTAATAGAATTCTTTGAAATGATGGACTGAAGTGTAAGAACAAAACCATTTCCGTTCACGCTGAAAGAGATTGGACTATGGCTGATTTTTTTTACTTTCTTTTCCTGCTAATCTACTTTACTTAAAACTTTGAAATTTGGATTACTATTACAACCTTAAGAATTATTTGTGAAATTTTATTGCGCATTTTTAAATTTAAACTATACTTTCTTTCTGCTCCTCCTCTAACAAAGAAGATTGAAACATTCTTAAGCTACTTTGTTACACTGTATTGCCTCCGGAAATCGTTGGTGGATACTTATGAGCAGTTAAGCTCTTTGATGCATTGAAGAAAGAACAAGCCAATGAATAGGAAGGCAATTAGACCTATTTTTCTATCTTGTGGATTTGCCAATATGCCCACACATATAGATATATATACCACCAAAAATCAGGAGATTTTGGCTGAAATTTTGAATGAAATAAAAAGAATAAAAAACATATTTGATAGAAAATTATTTACTATATTAAGCGAAGACCAATTGAAGATTTCAGAAATTAAAGGAAAAGAGGAAAGTGATCAAGATAATGAACTTAATTTAACTGAAGAGGATGATGATGATGTAAACCCATTAAATGATGGGGAAAGTACAGAGGAGGGGATAACACCAAAAGTCTATCAGGAACTTGGACCTCAGCTTGACCGGCAAGAAAAAGAAAAGAAAAAAAAAAGGAGAAATCTCTCCAGGAACAAACTTGATATTTAAAAACAAACAATATGTAAGGATAGGAGCTGGTCAGCGTTATGATTGGACAGTCATACTGGATAATAAAGTGCCAAAAGAAGTTGATAAAGGACCTGGAAAAGGAAATAAAAAGAGATGGAGACCACAAATTATAGAAGAGACAAATTTAATCCACTACTGGAAAGACACTGGTTTAAAAGGGAAATTACTATCCCTTGATGAGTAATAACCAGCAGGCTGTGTTTAAAATATCATCAAAGGATTATTAGCTAATTGACTGTCAATAACAATTATAGATAACTACAATAAGATTAATTTATAATACATGTTTTAGTTAATGATATATACTTACTTATCTATAGATGAAAAGTTACGAACATAAGATAGGATACAAATAAATTTAAGATGCTATTATATACCATTGAAGAACTATAAGAATAGAATTATGAGTCACGTTAAGAGTAATGGAAAAATGATAGTTAATACTGGTTGAAAATGGGAATTGTTATATTTAGATGATTAATAATTAATTAATTACTTAGATGGTTATAGAATGTTGTGGGGAAATTAATAATTAATTAATAACTACTTATAAAACTCAAGATTGTTCTATATTATATTATTATGGAATTTATATTGGTATGATGAGAGTAAATAAGGGATGTTAATAGTTAGCCAGGCTTTAAAGACACTCTTAAAGAAGAAATAGATTGATGTTAAAATATTGGATAAGAATTGTGGATATTGATATTAAGGCACATGATAAATTTTTAGACCTGAAATTTATAAAATGAGATTACTTATGAATAATAACCTTTTCAGAGAGGCACAGAATTTATGAACACCTGGTTAGAATGTCCTTTAAAAGACATTAGTTAGAGTGGACTCTTCCTTTTTAAATCTATTTTTTTTCTTTCTTTGTTGGTTTTATAAATAGAATGCCATTATATAGTCATACCTTATATAAAAGGAGGTTAAAATAACTAGTAAGATTAGGGTTGAGATATAAGAATTGTAATAATTGATATGAAAAATAAGTGATAACTTTTGAAGAAACTTATAGAAACCTGTGATAAATTGATACAGTCTTAAAAAATGATAACCTGTAATGAAAAATGGCTTTCTGATGGTTTTTTTTCTGTGAAGTTTGTATTATTTAGGTTTAGGTTGGCACAGCCAAAATAAAAACAAATATATAAAAGTTAAAAAAAGCTTTTAAAAAACATAATCAAAATACATCATTAAAATATTGGCCGAAACATGGAAAAAACCCAAACTAACCCTAATTAAAATAATAAAAATTTGAATTTAAAAATTTAAATTTAAAATTTAAAAAACATGCTTTGTGCCTGTCCGGCTTGTTGAAAGAGAAAGGTTTTAAGACCGCGGCAGAAGGTGCGTAAGTCAGGGATAGTTCTTAATTCCGGGGGCAATTCGTTCCAGAGATCAGGTGCTCCCGCGAAGAAGGCTCTCCCCCTGGGTGTCGCCAGTCAACATTGTCTAGCCGATGGCACCATGAGGAGACCCTCTCTATGGGAGCGTACGGGCCGGTGGGAGGCTCTCAGTGGCAGAAGGCGATCTCGTAGGTACCCAGGTCCTTTGTGTTTATGTTAAAAAAAATAAAAAATATTAAAACAAAAAAACAAAAAACAATAGCACGTATACACCATTCCATAGTGCTTTAAAATAGTTTAAAAATATCAGCCTATTACCCCCAACAATCTGGGTCCACATTTTGCTGATCTCAGAAGGATGGAAGGCCGAGTCAACCTTGAGCCAGTTAGGATCAAACACTTGACAGTGGGTAGAATTTACCTGCAATATTGCACTTTAACCACTGCTGCAGATCTTCCCTACATAAGACTCAGGAAGTGTAGGTGCAACAGCCTTCGATGTAACCTGCTGATTAATATAATGGGAGCTCAAATTCTAATTTTTGTTTTAGAATTAGCACAACTTGTCTAAAA
The DNA here is from genome assembly GCA_039707465.1 of Rhabdophis nuchalis. Classification (NCBI taxonomy): domain Eukaryota; kingdom Metazoa; phylum Chordata; class Lepidosauria; order Squamata; family Natricidae; genus Rhabdophis; species Rhabdophis nuchalis. The sequence continues at coordinate 25,895,255 of CM077647.1, read as the reverse complement.
TGCAACACCACAAATTTCAGCTGGAATCAATTGCAGCAGTGGTGAGTTGTCCATTTTTTTACTACCAGTTCAGATGCACTTCCACATGCGCAAAAGCCTCCCACCACCACTACTACTGGTTCGCCCGATCCGGGCTGAAATGGCAGCAACCCACCTCTGAATTGCAGCATATATACAGGTAGTGCTTGACTTACAACTATTTGTTTAATGATAAGTTTGAAGTTATGACAACACTGAAAAAAATGATTTACTATCATTTATCATGCTTATGATTATCACAGTGTTCCTGTAGTCATGTGTTCAAAAATTGGTTGCTTGGCAACCAGCATGTATTTACAATGGTTGCAGCAGCCTGGGGTTGCCATTTCCAACCTTCCAAGCGTGCTTATGATAAGAAAAGGTTGTAAAGTTATATGCAACTCACTTAATGACTGCATTGCTTAGTGACAGAGGTTCCACTCTCAATTGTGGTTGTAAGACGAGCACTATCTGTAAAATCCACTGAAATCTGTTCCATAAAGACAACCATGCACTATCTCCATGATGGCAAACCTATGGCATGCATGCCCAAAGCCATGTTGCCTAGCACAAGTGGCATCACCTGTTCCTCTTTCTTGTTTCTGGTGCACATGCATGTGTGACGATCAGCTGGCCTTTGAGCCTGTGCCTGAAGTGGCACACGGAGCTATGTCTCCTGGCACGAGCAGCTTCACCTATTCCTCTTCCAGATTCCTGGTGCACATGAGCGTGCATTCATCAACTGGCCTTCATGCGTGAGGCCGTGCCAAAAACTGGAAGAGCTGATTTTCAATTTTCCTGTATGAGCAAGCACGCCAGCCAGCTGATCATTGCATGCGTGCCATTAACCAAAAGACTAGCTGGCTGGCGTGCATGAGTGCCCCGGAAACCAAAAGCTCATTTTCCAGCATGTGCATGGCCACTGGGCAGCTCCTGTTTTGGGTTGCGTCCCACACGAGCATGCATGCATGCTCCCTTTTCAGCACTTGGTGCCCAAAAGGTTCGCTATCACTGCACTATCTGAACAAACTCCTAACATTTTGTATCCACATTGATGCCTGGAGATACAATTTTATCCCTAGAGGTCTGAAAACACATTAAAAACATATTCAAATTTGAGAAAAGAAATGTTTCTTAGCAAAATAGCAAAAGGCAAAACCTCACTTTGCTTTTCTTGTACTTTTACCTTTAAAGTTGATATATGTGGGCCTTGGGAAAGGCAGTCTAAGAAGCATCAGACTGTTAAAACCCTAAAATGCAGCTTGGCCAAATATTTATCTTTGTAACATCTCTTCCAAGAATCCATTGAAAAGATATGGCCCAATGCCTAGTAAACGTTTCCTTTGTTATCAGTCAAATTTTGCCCCCAGACGGAAAGTGGATGAGTTCCAGCCACTGCAAACATTCTATCCACCCCTTAGCAAATTGGAATGGTAAGAGTTACTTGCCCCTTAAGTCAGCAGAAATGGCACTCATTACCAACAACATTCCACTCCCACCTTATGACCCTGGATGAACAAACTATGAAACATGGAAACTTTAAAAAATACTTTACCCATGCATTAAAACCTATCTGCCATTTTCTTCCAACATAAAACAACCAAAAAATGTCATATCAGAGTCCATTGGAGCTGGGAGGTTATAATAAATTCGAATAAATACACTTATATGATCATATTCACTGTCTATATCAAGGTACTGTGTTTTTCGGAGTATAAGACGCACCGGCGTATAAGACGTACCAAGGTTTTGAAGAGGCAAATTATAAAAAAAAGTAGGTAGGTTGATAGAGGGATAGAGAGGGAGAGAAAGAAAGAGAAATACAGTAGGTAGGTAGGTAGATAAAGGGATAGAGAGAGAGAGAGAAATAGAGAGAAATACAGTAGGTAGGTAGGGAGAGAGAGAGTAGGTAGGTAGGTAAAGGGATAGAGAGAGAGAGAAATAGAGAGAGAGAAATACAGTAGGTAGGGAGAGAGAGTGTGTGTGTATGTAGTTAGGTAGGTAGGTAGAAGAATAGAGAGACAAATAGAAAGAGAGAGAGAAATACAGTAGGTAGGTAGGGAGAGAGAGTGTGTGTATGTGTGTTAGGTAGGTGGGTAGAAGGATAAGAGAAATAGAGAGAAATACAGTAGGGAGGGAGGGAGAGTATGTGTGTGTAGGTAGGTAGATAGAAGGATAGAGACAAAAATAGAGTAGGTAGGTAGGTTGATGTTTCCAGGTGCATTTAACCATGTCCTGGAGAAGGAAATAACTGACAAACCTTAAGACTTTGTTTCTGCTGGCACAGAAACCATAGAAAGAACCTCCCGAAAGGGGGGGGGGGAAGCCTTTGCACTCTGCAAACCTCTCCAAAGCAGGCCTGTTTCTCTGCAAAAATGGGGGCTTTTTTTCAAATAAAAAGCATGACTAGCCTTGCGGGTGCTTGCAGAGTGCTCCTGGAGGGGTGGGGTGGGGTCAAAAATGAGCAAAGAACTGGACCATTTATCACGAAAATGGGCCATTTTTGTGTTAAATAAATTGAATGCATAGCCCTATGGAGGCTTATAGAGTGCTGCTGGGGGCAGGGGGGGCAAAAACGGCCCGTTTGAGGCTACTTTCTGCCCTCCCCAGTCCCCAGGAGCTCCCTGGAAGCCTCCATAAGACTAGGCAGAGCCATTTTGGTGAAGGGGGTGGGGTTTCGGGAGGCACAAAATGCTGCATTCAATGTATAAGACGCACCCAGATATTCAGCCTCTTTTTAGAGGAAAAAAGGTGTGTCTTATACTCCGAAAAATACGGTATGATAGCTTTTTAGCAGTTTCCAATATACAAAGCTGGGTAATGGAACTATGGATAACCATGGTTATCTGCATTAGTTCTGCAAAAGTTAGTCTTGAATCCTAAAGGATCGATCACAATATTCCACCAACTTTCCAAGTATATAAAATGGCCTCTACACCAGAAGAGATATTGCAGAAGGTTAATGGAGGACAATGAGATTCAAGCTGCATCCTTTGTGGCCACAGTTTCCTAGGAAGAGTGTCAATTGATTAAGAGTCTCTTATTGATTAAGTCAATGTTTCTCAACTTTGGCCATCTGAAGATGTGTGGAAATCCTACAAGTTCCTAGCCAGCATTGGCATTGTATTCTATACATCTTGAAGTGGTGAAATGAAAAACACTATAATCCTATTAATTATTATTTGTGTTATTCCACAAATCATGCTGAAGCAAATGTAGCTTAATGCAAACGTAGTGAATTTTTGGCTATTTGGATGCTACACTATCCTTTGCTTATAATTTTTGATTACTAAAGGCTGCTGGGAGGCAATACTGATCATAGGCCTGTAGATTTTTATAGATCTAAGGCAATATTTATCAACCTCAGCCACTTTAAGAAATGTGGACGTCAACTTGCAGAATTATGACACAGTCATGCTGGCTGCAGAATTTTGGTAGTTGAACTCTATTTGTCTTAAATTGACTGAGGTTGAGAAACATTGGATTAGATATTTTTTGCTTGGCCTGTTATTGGATTAGATATTTTTTGCTTGGCTTTGAACTGCTTGTGACTATACTATCTGCAGTTCTAGCGTGGCTACCAGCAAGTAATTTGTTGCTACTCCTTGCTTCTTTGTTATCTGTAGAGTTTATTTTATGCTTTAATTTGTTTTAAAACAGGAGTAAACAGCTTTTACTATGGAAGGCAGAATTCCCTTGGGAGCAGTTGTTCAGGGCTGTGTGGTGAGCAGGATTGAAGCAAGCTGTGGATGGAGATGCAGCCAAAAATAACTAGCTCTTTCCCATCTAGCTTTTTTCCCTCTTTCAGACACCCAATTTTGTCTTCTCCCAAACAAGCAGTAGGCTTCAACACAGAGTAATCGAGTTCCCTCTGGAGGTGTGATCTGATTTTTTGCAGGAGAAGGGTTCAAATCAGACCAAGGGCACACAAAATTAATCTGAGAGCCACAAGCTCCTTTACAGCTGTAAGTTGTTTTAAACACTTACAAGATGCTCTGAATGCAATGCTTCTGGGGAAATATTTCACAAGCCTTAAAAAAAACCCACTGTCCTTTACAAAAGTTGGAAGACTCTTCTGCACACATGCAGGAGCTTGGCTTATCTTTTACAAACAAGGGGACCCGTGTGAGGTTGTATTGTAGTTTCAAGAAAGCAGTTTGGCCAAAACATGACTGAATCTAAGTGCAAGCATTTGCACACTTCTACACAGGTCATAATCTAAAGGATAGCAGAACAGGACATTGTGACTTCCTTTTCATTGGATGCGAGTCCTTAGGGCAGAGCATCAAGCACAGTGCTGTCCCCATCATTTTGCTGAGTTTGAGACAGAGGTCAGCAACCTGTGGCTCTGGAGCCACATGTGGCTCTTTCATCCCTCTGCTGCAGCTCCCTGTTGCCAGTCAGATCCACAATTGATAGGGCTTTCGGTTAGGACAGGTAGAGGAAACAGGATGCTGCTCTAGGAGGAGACTCTGTGGTGGGGGAACCAAACTTCCGGTTGGCTCCAGAATTGAACAGGGGGGGGGGGGTTCCAGTTAGGACCTTTGTGGCTCTTTGAGTGTTTTAGGTTGCTGACCCCTGGTTTGAGAGATACACTCTATGGACATCTTTGTTGTTAAGGATTGTTTGTTGTTAGGGAATCAGCACATGCAGTTTTAGGCTGATAAAAGTCTGTGGAGGTGTTGCTGCCAGCCTCATGAGGTGGCAATTTTGAACTGTGCCTTTACGTCAGATATGCAGGCAGTTAGGAAAAGCATAGCTGGAACTTTGAAGTTGCCACAACATAAGAGCAGAAAAGAGATTGTTGAGTTGGCTGCTTTCACAATAGCCCTCTATTTCTACTTTTCCCTCCCTACAAGGGTGCTGTAAACAACTTTCAGGGGAGCAGGAGTAAGTGGGTGGGTGGAGGCCCCGGTTGGAGAGACTTTAGAAAATGGGTGAAAATTACAATCCTTGGCTTCTGCTGACAGCTCAGCTCTGCTCTTCAAATCCCTCCTGTTCCTAGAAACACATCATTTCCCACACAATAGAAACATTATGTTGGTGAGAGGGGAGGAGAGAGATACTGACGGGATGAGAATCATTTAATAATCAGGATTTTGATGTGGACTTTGAGAGACTAATGGCTCTACCACGGAGATGAAGAAAGTTTGAGTCTATAGTGACAATATCCGGAGGAGACACTTTGAATCCAGCTCCAATTACAGCCTCCTAGGAGTGGAAGAGAAAACAAAACAGCTCCATTAAACTCCTCTCTTGCAAGAGACCCAGCTGTTCTAATAAACTACAGAGCAGCCTTCTGCAACCAGTTGCCCTCCAGATTAACTGAAATTGCCTTTCCTTGCTAGGAATTCTAAGAACTACCATCAAACATTTTTGGAGGATCCTAGGCTAAGCATGGAGTAAAACCCCTGTCCAACAATTCATATCAGAGAGGCATGAATAAAGTCAGACTGTGAATTTTGTTAATCTTAAATTTCAGTGGTAATTTATCAATTAAAATAAAAAGTCTTTGGCACACTCAGTGCCCCAAGCTCGATTTTTAAATATATTTCAATGTGTTCAATGTTAAAATATTTTATTATATTCTGTATTAGTAGGTTGTTCTTTTCCTTTAATTGTAATCCTTAGTTTCTTTTAATTACCTCTAATGTCCAGTTTTCAAAATTCTATCTTGTGTTTTTTTTAAAGAATTCAAAGCATAAGAATTTTTACCATAGGAAGGATTCTTTATAATTAACTCCAAAAAATGTATTTCAAATTTGACTTGACACATAGTCAGATTGTAACATTCTAAAGTAAAGGTTTTAACCAACCTTTTGTTATTGATCCAGGGAAACTCAAATACTTTGGCCGCCTAATGAGAAGGAAGGACTCGCTGGAGAAGAGCCTAATGCTGGGAAAGATTGAAGGCAAAAGAAGAAGGGGACAACAGAGAATAAGGTGGATGGATGGATGGAGTCACCGAAGCAATAGGTGTGAGCTTAAATGGACTCTGGGAGATGGTAGAGGACAGGAAGCAGGAATGTTGCCCATAGGGTTATGATGGTCGGCCATGACTTTATAACTAACAACAAACTGATCACAGAAAAAAAATAAAGTCCTTAAACTTGTATTTTAAGATTCTTTCACTAGGAATTGAAGGAAACTTCCCTGGTGTTATAAAATGTGGCAGTTCAAATGTTCCTAATAGTGCACAGTTATTAAGCTTCCTAGTCATGCCAGCCACATGACCACATAGATGTCTTCGGACAGCGCTGGTTCTTTGGCTTTGAAACGGAGATGAGCATCACCCCCTAGAGTTGGGAACGACTAGTACCTACGTGCAAGGGGAACCTTTACCTTTAGTAGTGTAAAAGTAGTTGACAAGCAATTTGTGAAAGTGATTAGAAAAAAGGTATGTGCACTCAACATCCTTTTAGACATGCTAACTACGGTTTGGGTGAGATGGTTATTTCCTCCTCTCGCAGAACTTTCTTTGCAAGAAGCAATTGTCTAGAGCAGGGGTCCCCAACCTTTGCAACTTTAAGTCTGAAGGATTTCAGCTCCCAGAATTCTCCAGCCAGCTTTGCTCCAGAGCACTTGTGGGCAACCTCAAATCTTCTCCTTGCCTAGAGAGGAATTATGAAGAGTCAATCTTCTTCCAGCCCTTTCAATCCACTGCTATCATCAGCCTATACAGAGGTCTGCAAAGTTGGCTCTTTTAAGACTGGTGAACTTCAACTCCCAGAATTCCCCAGCCAGGCTGGCTGGGGAATTCTGGGAATTGAAGTCCACCAGTCTTAAAAGAGCCAACTTTGCAGACCCCAGCTGACTTCTCTTTGTCATTTCTTCCAGAGAGGTTGAGATTGCTGCATGTTTCTTATCCATTAAATGTGCTGTAAGAATATCTAGATTCTTACAATTTATTTTTCATATCGAACCACCCGCATTCGTGAGATAAACTGGAACATTCCATTCCAGGTTTATACCAATTCTGAAGTGCAGGGTAGATAAAAACAGTTGTATGTATCCCCTAGAATGTAGGGCCTAGATACATGAATTTCAGCACCCAGAATTCCCCAGCCCATATTGACTATTGCTGAGAATTCTTGGAGCTGAAATCTGTACATCTGGTGGGCACTTGGGGAAGATTGTATATGTTACAAAATAACAGAATTAAGTAATCTTCTAGTCCAACCCCCTGCCTAGATAGGAAAACCTATACCATTTCAGACAAATGGTTGTCCAATCTCTTCTTAAAAACTTCCAGTGTTGAAGCATTCACAACTTCTGGAGGCAAACTGTTCCACTGATTAATTGTTCTAACTGTCAGGAAATTTGGCTTTCCCCTTGATTAGTTTCCATTCATTGCTTCTTATTCCACATTCAGGTGCATTGGAAAAATAGACCAAGCTGTTCTTCTTTGTGGCAGCAGCCAATTGCTGGCTCCTAGTTAGAGTCCAATGCTTTTATTTGGGAAGAAACTATTTTTTGTTACAAGGTTCAGTTTATCTCATTTAAAAGTTAGAATTCATTACTGACCAAAACAAGCAGTTTTTGAGAGCTACCAACAGTTATGACCTTGCTGCTGAAATGTGATTTTCTCTCTCTCAGGGCTACTGTCAAGAATCAAGGTAGAGTACACATTAAATCCACTTTTGAAAATACAAGCTATGTTTCCCAGTGTGTTAATAACTTGACCTTCTTGACAGGTCTTGCTGTGCAGGGTGAAACTGTGTATTAACTCTCTTTTCCACTGCTGTCTTTGGTATTTAATCTCCACCAGGAATTTTAGAAGGTCAAAGTGCCCTTCTTTGAGGAATGCCATACAAGCAATAAAACAAGAGCTATCTGCCAACTTTTTTTTAAAAGGTATTTTAAGATGAGAGGTAATTACTTAGATAAGTCATGAAAGGAACAAGAGATGTAAACAAAGCACAATTGATGTACCTGAAATAAATGTGCCAAACTCCATCCAGAACTGATATACAGCCCGATTGTAATGTGTTCCTTTCCACCCAAATACACAATTAATTGATGCAACAATGCAGAATTTCACAACGACCACTGGAAGTAAAAGTAGCCAGGCCTGGTGAACTTGTAAGAAACTAAAGTAAAAAAAGAACTCAGATACATACAGTTATACAAAGAATTTTAAAGACTAATAATTACCTGAAACCAAAACTTTCCCCCCCCTGGGACTAAGGGACAGCTGGGGGGGCTGTCAGTGGCTAAGATGCTGAGCTTGTCATTCAGAAAGGTCGGCAGTTCAGTGGGTTCAAATCCCTAGTGCCGCATAACAGAGTGAGCTCCCATTACTTGTCTCAATTTCTGCCAACCTAGCAGTTTGAAAGCATGTAAAAATGCAAATAGAAAAATAGGAACCACCTTTGGAGGGAAGGGAACATTGTTCTGTACACCTTCAGCATCTAGTCACGCCGGCCACATGCCCACAGAGACGTCTTTGGACAGCACTGGCTCTTCAGCTTTGAAATGGAGATGAGCACTGCTCCCTAGAGTCAAGAATGACTAGCACATATGTGCGAGGGGAACCTTTACCTTTTTAAGGAACAGCCACAAAAGGTTAATTTTATACATAATTACTGCTGCAAAAATAAGGTGCAAAAATAAAGGACTTGAAATACCCTAATGGAAGAATAAATGATGAAGATGACAGAAATAGCAGAGATGGAAAAAATAATTTGTTTGCCTAGAGAAAGTTCAACTATTACATTTTTTAATAACTGGAAACCACTTATGGGCTTTTTACTGAAAAAGGGAAAAAATGACCTGGTGATTAATGGAATTGATGAACAGAATGGTTAGATTATGTAAAGAAGGAAATTATGATGCAGACTTAAAGAGAGAGGGGGTAAAATATTAACATACTTATAACTGCTGTTCAGAAGATTGGAAACCACTTCCTTATTATAGGTACCGGTAATCCTCAACTTATGACCAAAACTGGGACCAAAATTTCCATTGCTAAGCAAGGTGATTGCAAAGTGAGTCATATCTGATTTTATAACTTTTTTTGCGATGGTTGTTAAATGAATCACTGCCATTGTTAAGCAAATCATGCAGTCATTTCCCCTACTGATTTTGCTTCTCAGAAGTCTGGTAAGGTCACAAATGGTGGTCACCTGACCTCAGGATACTGCAGCCACATTACATGTTGTCAAGTAACCAGATTTTGATTGTGTGGCCATGGAGATGTTACGATTGTTGCAAAGTCCGGTTATAACTTATAAGTCACTTTTTTCAGTACCGCTGTTAACTTCAAATTGTCTCTAAATGAATGCTTTGTAAGTTGAGAATTACTGTACTTATTTATTCATTTATTTTTCCATTTCTTTCACCTTATTTCAATTCACTTCTGTATTCTTAATTTTTTTCTCTTCAGTTCAAAAAGTATATTATTATTCTGTGACAAACTTCTTCAATAAAAATTATTTTAGGAAAGAAAGTAAAATTGAGCATCACATGAATTTCTTAGGTCAAAAGATATCCATCAAATCAAATAAAGATATACTGAATAAGGAATATGGCACATAAATAGTGTCATACCTCAAGGAAGCCTCTATTTTACAAGCCTGCAACGTGGAAATTTACATGTCAAAGGATGAAGTCAAGATAATTTATATTTTGAAAAAACTTTATAGACAAATTTACATGAACAACTCTGTCTCTACATGCAATGCAAATGTTAACATTTTTTACCTATGATTTATTAGAAAATCCTTTTAAAAATTGGTGAAGGGTTTTACTAACTAAAATTGGCAGAATTATATTAATCCAAACTTACTTCTCTGCTCTCAACCAACCAATATACGAAATTATCCCAAATCCCTTTTAGTTTTGATGGATTTTGTGGGGCTTGTAGGAAGTCACTGACCAGATTTATATAGTGTGCTGTGTAAACATGATTCCTGTGCAAAAGAACACAAAACCACAGTTCTCCCTGCCTCCTCCTTCTGGAGCTCTCTTGTTCCAAATATATTTCAAAATCCTGGATATTAAGTGACGTCACTGGTTTCTGTGATTCATTTTTGCCCCTGGCAGCTTAAATTTCAAAGTCACTTAAAGCAGTAACTTTGGAACATTTCGGTTAATCTAATTAATAATGGGTGGTTGTTTTTTTGGTGGGGTGTTTTTTTTTTTTTTTTTTTTGCTATGAGTATTTTAATCTTGGGGTGGGGTAGGTATGTGTCCTCTGACAGTTAGTGTATTACTATATTAGATTATTTTTTATTATGCTTATTTCTGCAGTTTGTGCCCTGTGGTATTCAAGGCTATTAGGTTAACGTGCACAAAGGCATAAGCAGAAGGAAATAGCTTCAGGCCAGGTCAAAAGAATTGGTGAAGGGTTTTACTAACTAAAATTGGCAGAATTATATTAATCCAAACTTACTTCTCTGCTCTCAACCAACCAATATACGAAATTAATATACGAAGTTAAGATGGCGACTTTACATGTGTGACAAGATGGCAACTGCAACTGAGGAATTGAAATCCTCTCTCTTTCTTTACATGTTACACCAAATAATGGGGCAAGTCACAGCCACCATTGTGATTTTGTTGGCCATACTTTACAGACACCCATAGGATTAGGATACATGGGAAGGGGGGAGATGGACTGTTATTAAAAGAAAGCCATTAATATTTTTTTTCTATTTTATTAAATTTATACCCCGCCCTTCTCCTTGGTAGGACCCAGGGGGGCGCACAGGCATCATTTAAAAACACAAAATACAATAAATATCAATTAAAATGTATTAAATTAGTAAACCCGTGCTAAAACCAATGTTAAAACCCTTACCAAATTATAAATTTTCTTAAAAAGTCAGAAACGGGGGGCTATCCTAGGCCGGCTTGTTGGAATAAATACGTCTTAAGACGTTGGCGGAAGAGGCGGAGGTCCGAGATAGTGCGGAGGTCGGGGGGTAGGTCGTTCCAGAGGGCCGGGCCCGCCACAGAGAAGGCCCTTCCCCTGGGTGTCGCCAACCGGCATTGCCCCGCCGATGGCACCCGAAGAAGACCCTCTCTGTGGGAGCGGATCGGACGAAGGGATGTATGGGGCAGGAGGCGGTCTCGTATATAGCTAGGCCCCAAGCCATGGAGCGATTTGAAGATGGTCGTCAGCACCTTGAAGCGCACTCGAAAGGCCACAGGCAGCCAGTGCAGCTCGCGCAGGAGAGGTGTTACGTGGGTTTGCCTTGTGGCACCCATAATCACCCGCGCGGCCGCATTCTGTACTAACTGTAGCTTTCGAGTGCACCTCAAGGGGAGCCCCATGTAGAGAGTGTTACAGTAGTCCAGCCGGGATGTCACAAGCGCTTGAGTGACTGTGTGAAGGGCTCCCCGGTCCAGTAAGGGGCGCAACTGGCATATCAGGCATACCTGATAGAACGCCCCCCTGGCCACGGCCGCCACATGGTCCTCCATGGACAGCCGGGAATCCAGGAGGATGCCCAAGTTGCGCGCCCTCTCCACGGGGGCCAGTTGTTCGCCCCCAATGGCCAGTGTTGGACTTATCTGGCTGAACCGGGGTGCCGGAAACCACAGCCACTCGGTCTTGGATGGGTTGAGCTTGAGTTTGTTACTACCCATCCAGATCCGTACGGCCTCCAGACACCGGGACAGCACCTCGACGGCATCGTTGGGGTGGTTTGGGGTGGATATGTACAACTGAGTGTCATCAGCGTACAGATGGTATTCCACCCCAAAACCACGGATGATCTCACCCAGCGGCTTCATGTAGGTGTTGAACAGGAGTGGCGAGAGGACCGACCCCTGAGGAACCCCACATGTGAGGGGCCTCGGGGATGACCTCTGCCCTCCTGCCAACACCCATTGCGACCGACCAGAGAGGTAGGACGAGAACCACCGTAAAACGGTGCCTCTCAGCCCCAACCCCCCCCCCCCAATCGGTGCAATAAGATACTATGGTCGATGGTATCAAAAGCCGCTGAGAGATCTAATAGGACAAGGATAGAGGAACAACCTCTATCCCGTGCCCTCCAGAGATCATCCACCAATGCGACCAATGCCGTCTCAGTGCTGTGACCGGGCCGGAAGCCGGACTGGCGTGGGTCTAGATAATCAACTTCCTCCAGATGTCGGGGAAACTGTTGAGCCACCACACTCTCAACAACCTTCACTAAAAAGACGGGACGATAGTTCTCTAATAAAGGTGGGTCCAGGGATGGTTTCTTGAGGAGGGGCCTCACCACCGCCTCTTTCAAGACGGTAGGCAAGGACCCATCACTCAGAGATGAATTCACAATACCCTGGAGCCAGCCTCGTGTCACCTCCCAGGATGCCAGTACAAGCCAGGAGGGGCACGGGTCCAATAAACATGTGGTGGCTCTAAGGTTCCTCCGCAACCTGTCCATATCCTCGGTAGTAACAAAGTCGAACTCCTCCCAGGGTGTTATCTCAAGACCAGCACTGGACACCTCGACCGGACCACTAGTAGAGGGCAGCTTGTTCTGAATCTGAGTGATTTTGTCCTGCAGGAAAACTCCAAATTCCTCTGCTCGACCCTGCAGAGGGGCTTCCCGCGGCCTCAAATGCAGGAGGGAGCGGGTCACCCCAAACAGGGCGGCAGGGTGGTTTTCTGCGGACGCGATAAGGGTGGCACAATACTCACATTTGGCCACTCTTAGCGCCACTAAGTAAGTCCTAATATGGTCTCTCACTAGTGTTCGGTCAGATTCGGATCGAGAAGATCTCCACCTACTCTCTAGGCGTCTCTTGCGGCGTTTCATCTCCCGAAGCTCCTCGGTAAACCAAGGAGCCTGGGTGACTCGACGCCGCATGAGAGGCCGCAAGGGCGCGACTCGGTCCAAGGCCCCCGTGGCCGCATTATACCATGTGGCCACTAGATCCTCAGTCGAGCCGCGGGACAGGGACACAGGTACTGGCCCAAGCTCCCTCTGGAACCTTTCTGGGTCCATCAGGCGCCTGGGGCGGAACCAGCTCGGTGTCTCCGGTTCCGCCTCCCCGCGGTGGGTGTGACGGTTGGAAAGTCTATCCGAAGGAGGGAGTGATCTGTCCATGACAAGGGTAAGATGACTAAATCCCCTGTTCCAAGATCACTAATCCAGTGTCCAGAGACAAAAATCAGATCCAGCGCGTGTCCTCCCTCGTGAGTGGGGCCCTGAACTACTTGGGTCAGGTCCATGGCCGTCATGGAAGCCATGAACTCCCGAGCTGCCTCGGATGTTTCGCCCGCCGAAGGCAGGTTAAAGTCCCCCATGACCATAAGTCTGGGGGTCTCCACCGCCATCGCGGCGATCACCTCGAGTAGCTCGGGCAGGGCTGCTGTTACATAGCGGGGAGCCAGGTATACAACTAGCAAGCCCAACTGCCTCCCTAGGCCCCACTTCACGAAGAGGGACTCACAGCCGGTCGTCTGAGGCACAGTGGTCTCCTTCGGCTCCAGACTTTCCTTAACGATAACCGCCACCCCCCCACCCCTGCCTAGGGCCCTAGGCTGATGAAATGCACGGTAACCTGGTGGGCACATTTCCACAAGGGGTAAATATGAATTTCTTAAGAATTAATAGTGATTGGCTACCATGGAAGGCTGAAAGCAAATGGCAGCTCAAGCTCAATAAGAATTGTGCCATCTTTCTCTAGCAAGAAAAGGAAATTATGGACTGAGGCCAGCGCCACCTACAGGCTAAATAATGAAACAGCATTTCTTGGATGGCCTTGAATCTGGAAGCTAAGCTGGGTCAGAATTACTTCATGCTTATATGGGACACCTGAAGGACTTCAGGCTCTATTAAGAAGTTGAGAAACATACACAGAAGACAGTGGCAAGAAAATCAGGAAGTCCTTGAAATTTGTAAGGGTCAAGGTTGACTGAAAAAGTAGCTTTTATAGGTAGTCTTCAATAAGTGATAATTTCTTTAGGAACCAATTCAGCATTGTTCAACAACAATGCTGAAAAAAAGTGACTTATGACTGCTTCTTGAACTTACAATCGTTGCTATAATTCTCCTGGTCACATGATCTTGACTGGGGCATTTATCTCTGCATCCTGTGCAGGAGGGGGTTGCTGCAGGCATTACTGCCAATTTGGCGCGCATGCAATTTTGCTTGTGTGCCCAGTTGCCCATAAATAAGTCTGCACATGTGCAGAACATTAAAAAATTTAAAAAGGACATGCCACACCAACCAGGCAACTGGTTCGGAGGCATGGCAGGCCTGGCTCACTGCTGGTTCCAGCAACCCAGACCGGCATACCATTACCTGTTTGGCCAAACTGGTCCAAACAGGTAGGAACCGACCTCTGATCCTGTGGTCACATAATCATTATTTCATTATGAAAAACTGTAGCGGCACAGTGGTTGGAATGCAGTACTGTAGGCTACTTTTTCTGAATGCCTGCTGTCGGCAGTTCGATTCTTAGCAGCTCAAGGTTGATTCAGGCTTTCATTCTTCTGAGGTTGGTAAAGTTGGGACCCAGATTGTTGGGGGTAATATGCTGACTCTGTAAACAGCTTATTTAGAGGGCTGTAAAGCACTGTGAAGCAGTATATAAGTGCTACGTGCTATTATGTTTATGATCATTATAATTATCATTATATGAGCAGTGGTGGCACAGGGATTAAAGCGCATACAGCCAGTTGTTCAATCCTCATTAGCTCAAAGTTGGCTCAACCTTCCATCTTTCCGAGATCAATAAAATGAAGGCCCAGATTATTGAGGGCAATATGCTGAGTTTGTAAACCTATCAGAGAGTGATATATAAGTCTCTGTGCTATTACTATTGTTATTTCTCTGCTGGCTTCCAACATGAAAAGTCAATGAGAAGCACTTACCAATTGCCGAAAAAAAGTTATAAAATCACCTGCAGTCGCATGATGCCTTACTTAGCAACCACACAATTTGTGAATTATCTAGTCTCTTGTTATGGTGGTAAGTCAAGGGTTACCTGTATGATCATGCAACAAAATAATCACAATTGTACCTCTGGCCACCATTGACATCGTCATAGATCAGGAGACAGTGACCTTGAGGTCTATATCAATTGCTTGGTTCTTTAAAACTACAGCTCAATTTATGACCATTCATTTAGTGACCATTCAAAGCAGATTCCATTAGGTAAACTATGCAATCTCTCTCTTCCACTGCCATTGTAGGAAGAACATAAATACAATACTGCTAATGACATGGTAGATGGAATGAAGATTCTCTCATTCTCCAAAAGCATCTGTAATATTATTCTAAATGCCAATGAACAAATGCAATAAGTTTCCTTTCCTTTATGTGACTACTTGCAAATCTCCATTATGGTTTTTTTTTCCAAATCCATTTTCCTCCTTGGTCTTTTTTCCCATCGTTTTAATCCCTTTTGGAAGGTTGCAGC
The DNA here is from genome assembly GCA_039707465.1 of Rhabdophis nuchalis. Classification (NCBI taxonomy): domain Eukaryota; kingdom Metazoa; phylum Chordata; class Lepidosauria; order Squamata; family Natricidae; genus Rhabdophis; species Rhabdophis nuchalis. Next base: position 25,879,873 of record CM077647.1, on the reverse strand, counting down.
AAAACAGCTGAAAGTAGAACGAGACAGAGTCAGCAGAACAGGGCCTCCCCCAAACTGGAGCCCTCCATTTTCCTGGCCTCCTAATCCTATTATCTCTACCCCAAGTGGGTAACTGCTTCTAACACACCTGGAAAGCACAAGGGAAGGGAGGAGGTAATTAAATTCTTCCTTGGGCTCCTCCAGAAGCATTATTTCTCCTCAGAAATTAAAATAAACCACAGTTCTACTTTGGACCGCTGTTTTGTTTTGTTTTTCATTCTGGCAAGACAGGATTTGGTTTTGCTAATATAAAATTTAAAAAGCTCTCCTCCGCCTTCCCCAGTTTTGCTCTTCTCTCTCTGAATGCTCCTGATATAGGAGACAGAGACAGAGAGAGAAACAGAAAGAGGAGGCCACAGTTAGCCTCTTTTCAAAAAACCCTGCCATTGCTGTTTTATCTATAGCGAGATACCATCAAGGACAAGTCAAGTGTTGGGAGATTTTTTTGACAGTCCTCCCAAACATCCGATTACCAGCAGACATCTCTTGTTCTCTACTTCAAAGGCGCTGCCTCTCGCTGCCACCCCGTCTGCTCCCAGGCGGACTGTGCTTTTTCCAGCAATGGGGAGAGCACAGCAAACTATGTTTCTCTAACCCTCTGAAGAAGACACGGTCCTTCTTCTTCTTGTTCTAGCAGGACTCAACTTGATGTGGAATCTGGGCTAATGGCCTGACAATCGTCCAAACTGGGCAGGTCTTGTGGAATCTTGTGGGTTTAAAAAAAAAAATCCTTCAAATCCTTCTATTTTCATCTGCCAGGTTCATCAAAAGGAGTTCAAGTTCATGAACCTATTTTCCTCGTAAGTTGATACCCTGTTTTTGTTTCTCTCCCACTGTGATTCATTCTATTAGTAAAAATAGGGTTTCTTTTTTCTTTTTCCAATGGAAGGGGAGCCATGTGCTACTTTATGTACCTTATGGCACTAGAAATAGGAGAAAGAGAGAAAATTAAATGTTGCTTGCCAACGGCAAATGCCTTCTAAACAATTTATTATTTACTTAAAGGTATGTATGCACTCACTGCCTCAATTAGGGAGGATAATTCTAAAAAAAACCTCCAATATTTATTTCTTATTTCTTCCACCTGGCTGGCCTGACATAGATAGATTAACGAGTAATTTTAATTGAATTTTAATAATTTTAAATTATTTTAGCACAGAGTTTATTTAATACCTTTTTATATTGTTGTACTTGTTGTGGGTTTTATCTTTTCTGTGCACCGCCCTGAGTCCCATCTGGGAGAATAGGGCGGTATATAAATTCGAAATAAACTAAACTAAATATATCTACTTTTAGTTTTAGAAGAGCTTTTCTCTTCTGAGAAAGTTTTGAAATACAAAAAACTAGGTTTGACATTCTTCTAGTTTTATCTCTTTCTTCCACTCTGGAGGCCTGACTGGACTGACTGGAATTTGCCTCCAAGAGGTGCTTTGTCCTGGAGTGGCTTCATCTTGATGGGATATCAAGATGGAGATGACCTACCTTGATTAAAGATGGGGTTTCCAACATGTTTACATTTATATTTTTAGTACATTGTAAGCTGTCCAAAATTTCTTTGGATCATGAAATGGGCAACAGATAAACTTAATAAATAATAAATGAATAAATATACACTGAGCCCTTCACTGATCAGAAGTTCCCCTTTGCACAGTGAATTCAAAGGGGTGCTTTGCTTAATCTCTGATTAAGTAATAGATCCCTCTGAAAACCTCCACTTGGTATATAACTGAAAACCAGTATGCCCATTTCACAATGCACAGCAATAGCAGTAGCATTTAGACTTATATACCACTTCATAGTGCTTTACAGTCCTCTCTAAGCGGTTTACAGAGTCAGCATATTGCCCCCAACAATCTGGGTCCTCATTTTACCGACCGCAGAAGGATGGAAGGCTGAGTCCATCTTGAGTGAGACTTGAACTGAATTAGCCTGCAATGCTGCATTTTAACTATTATGCCACACAATTCTTAGTATCTCCTGAAAACCAGCATGCCAATTTCACAGGTTACAGTTTGTGTTGGGCACCTGAATTCCAACAGGATTGCTGTTAACCTTTCCCTTGTTATTCGGAACTTATTTTAATTCTGAATAGATTTCCTATTATTATTATTATTATTATTATTATTATTATTATTATTATTATTATTATTATTATTATTATTATTATTATTATTATTATTATTTTGTCTTCCTATCAGGCCCATAACAATAGAATCAGGAACATCATAAGAATAGATCCCACCCCAAATGTTCTAATGATATCCTAAAATTAACTGTGGAAAGCCCCCCCCCCCCCCGAAGAATGAAACATTTTGGGGAATATTAAAAGAGGCAGAATATTACATTTCCCCAAAGGAGAAATGTAGAAACATCATTAAAAAGACAGAAAACAGCCCCAACAGACTCCAGCAGATGCCCAAAGTCTTTAGAGATGGATATTTTGTGCCCGTTAAGAAATCCAGGCCTATTCACAAGCAAAACATCTTTGGGCTTCCAGATGATGGGATTAAGAATTTACACCCCCTCACCCAAATTCTAAGAACAGGGCATGACCTTTAGGACATAATAGGATTAACCCACCACCATTAGAACAGCAAAAGACACAAGGCTCACTACATTGCACAACCTCCTGCAGCATCTCAGAACCCTATAAAAATCCATGTGCTTATCAAACCAATTTGCCAGCTGTCCCAGAACTGCAAGCTGTAGTTGGTTCTGCTCATCAATAAACAGAGCCTTCCTTTCCAATCAGTCTTCATTTTATTTCCAGCACCTTTCTCCTGGCTTGGAACTGGGCTGGATTTTTCTTCCAACACTCATAAGACTCTCCTCCCTCCTAGCTTTGGCAGAGTTAGGTAATGAAGGCTGTTGCAGTGTGCCCTAAGGCAGTGTTTTTCAAATTTGGCAACTTTTAAGATGTATGGATTACAACTTGCAGAATTTCCCAGCCTACATTCTAGCTGGGGAATTCTGGGAGTTGAAATCATGCATCTGAAAAAACATCACCTTAAACCATATTTGGTCATGCTTGTTGCACGAGGCCACAGTTCAAAGGGCAGCTGGAATGTCTGGAACTGTACAATATCTCTTGACATGTTTCAAATTAAGAGGGACCAGGCTGATAATTTCCCTCTCTTCAAGCCACCAGGAAGAGTGCAAGATAAAAGAAGATTATTCAGAAGGTATGGAAAAGCATCTCTTGGATATAGTTCAGGCCACGTTCCTGCGACCATTTGCCTTTGTTATGTGAAATAAGTCTTTTTCTCTTCTTTTCTTCTGAAAGCAGGTTAGAGGAAACCTAAAGGTATTTGGGTTAATGTACATGAACAGGAGGGGGATTAAGAGGCCCAGTCAATTAAGGTGATCCCTTTAAGGATTTGCCCTTTCACCTTCCTGAGCTTGGATTTAATTTTGATTCAGACTGATGTGACCAAACTCATTCTAACCTGACAGGCTGACATAGGTCAAAAGTTAACTGTGCTCAAGCATTAAAAGCCAAAATTCTCATGCTCTCAGAAGGATCACAGAGATAAATTATACTGAAAGAGAAAGGAAGGAAGGAAGGAAGGAAGGAAGGAAGGAAGGAAGGAAAAGGAAGGGAGGGAGAGAGAAAGGAAGGAAGGAAGGAAAGAAAGAAAGAAAGAAAGAAAGAAAGAAAGAAAGAAAGAAAGAAAGAAAGAAAGAAAGAAAGAAAGAAAGAAAGAAAGAAAGAAAGAAAAAAATCTACAGTAATAGCAACCTTTGTGGCTACAATACATTTGGGCTTGATGTAGATACTTACTGCCCAAGGAGAATGAGGCATACTCTTTGGAAATCGGTGTGCATTGAAAAGTTCCATACTACAATAGCAAAACTTGGGTAAATCTAGTTAAATACTGCAGCATTTCCAGTCTGAACACAATCCAGAGTAGGTTTCAACTCCAAGGATTCCCAGCAAGCAATGCCATTAATGAAAGCTCCCATAACTGAAGTGTATGTTTATAGAGGGTATCAAATTTGGAGAAGCTGGACTGTTTGTCTGCAAGTTTCTCTAGAAATTGGCTTGCTCTGCCATACTTATCTCAGGGGTGGCCACAAAGAAGCAATGGGTAGAAATGAATCAAGGAGAGAAGAAACTTAGAACTTAGGAGAAATTTCCTGACAGTTAGAACAATTAGTCAGTGGAACAACTTTCCTCCAGAAGTTGTGAATACTCCAACACTGGAAGTTCTTAAGAAGATGTTGGACAGCCATTTGTCTGAAGTGGTGTAGGATTTGTTTGAAGTAGTGTAGGATTTCCTGCTTGAGCAGGACATTGGACTAGAAGATTTCCAAGGTTTCTTGCAACTCTGTTATTCTATTCTATTCTATTCTATTCCCTGTAGCCCCTATTTGAGTTAACCCATTCTCAGAATAACTCTCTCAGTTCAAAAGGGCATTTTGGTGACATATGTAGTGAATACCAAGCTGGTTTCAATGAAGAAGATAAAGTAGCAAATCTTTCTTTTTTCAGGTTGAAGTTTCCTCTAATGTAAAAGGAAGGTTAGTTAGGGACTAATGATTGTTATAAAACCAACCCTTAATACCTCTCAATTTTAGCTATTCGGGCTAATTTTCCCGAGAGTTGGAATCTTTATCCCTGCTACCAAAGCGGTGCTAATGAAATAGCTTTCCTAAGTATTTAGGACTTTCCCCCACTCTCCCTCCAATAATTTGCTAATTCCTTTGACTGCAGGAATTAGAAGGACAGCCCTTTGAAGAAAAACATGAATTTAAAAGCAAGGCTATGCTTCAGAAGTAGCTATCTAGATTAACTCCCATTGGCCCCATCATAGCAAGATAACGTGTCAAGTATAGTCCTCCCATATAGAATGCGGCACTTATCTATCCTGCTGTAAATTATAGGAATGTAGGAGCTGATTTGCTTTTTTTTTAATGTGCATCAACATAAAAAGCATAGTTATCACTGTCATCTTGACCTTTTTATAACCACACCTTGCAGACACCCTTGCTTAGAGGTAAGTATATGAATAATCAAGAGGAGAATAGAAGAGCTTTCATCTGCCTGGGGTTGTTCTCTGGGCATCTGAAGGATAGTTTATGGTTTGGGCCGTGATCCACAATCCACTTCTCATTATTTTTCAACTATAGGTTTTTTGGCAGCTTAAGAAGCAGAAACAGAGAGATTTCAGCCCTGCAGAAGCAAGGGTCTGCTCATGTAGAATAAAATAAACAACAACCCGTAAGGATCATAGAGAGTTTGCAACCCCAGGAACAAATCACTAGGACATTGAGCCTCTTAATCCATACTTGATGGTGCTAGATAAGATTCCCTTCCATTATCATGTACTGTTTTATTTCCAGTAGCCCTGAGCAAAGAAAGAATTGGCAGCTCTGCAGAAAATGACTTGTGTTAGAAATTAGTTGGCATTATGTTACCTACAAAATCAGTACCTTAAATGAGATTCATTTTGTATCTGGCAACATTGGGTTTATGTAAACTATGAGAGAGATGGGGGGAGAGGTAGAGGGGGAGGGAGACTCTTTTACTCCTGCATTCTCCAAAGACTTTCTAATCATTTTAATTATAATAATATTTTATTAACTTTGGGCTGTCAAGTTTCTTTTCTGGTGTCTGAAACTTTGCATTGTGTCTAGTCTTTGGAAGAGCACACAACAAAACCATTTGAAAAGATTAGAGTTTTTAAGAAGAGATTGGATAACCATTTGTCTGAAATGCTTTAGAATTTCCTGCTCGGGCAGGGGGTTGTACTAGAAGACCTCCAAGGTCCCTTCCAACTCTGTTATTCTGTTAGTCTTGCTACACTTCCAAACCGATCACTTCTGCAACCAGTTGAGGGGTGATGGATTACAAAAGGCAGACAGGCTCTATCAGCAAAACAATGGATTCTAACAATTCTAAAATGTTTCTAAAATTGTTGCTGTGAGCTGCAGCTTGCTCCACCCTCACCTCTGCCCCTTGTTGATTCAGTGCCTGAACAGTTTTAACACAAATTGTATTTCTAGGTGGCCATGCTGAACACAAGCAGCAATACTGAGATCTCAAATATAAGTTGCCATTTTTCTAAATTAGACATGAAAAGGACATTTGTTTAAATCATATTTGAATGTGGACTCCCAAGTTTTGCATTTTTGAACCTAAATTCTGCAATGCAATTTAGTACTTAAAATATTTTACGGAACATTTTGTCTAAATATGATATGTCCATATAAATGATGTATAAAAACATATTAAAATTGTGTACATTATGGAAAGTTGAAAGTAATATGTTTGTTGGTTTCTTTGTTAAATTTACATACCCCCCATGTTTCAGAAAGACATGCTGAAATACAGGACATTTAGTACAATTATTTTTATTTAAAAAGTTAAATACTATGAATTTTTGAGGTAATGTACACAAACTAAATTTAGAAAAAAACTGAAACTGATCACTCTATTGTGCATTGCAGACACAGGTTTAGCTTAATGAGTTGAAAGAAACAGAAATGATGCAAAACAAATCCATTAGAAGATACATCATCTTCGACCAACTCACCTGCTAAATTGAGTTCTAGACATAATTTTTTTAATGTTTTAATTGTACACTACCCAGAGTAGCTCTGTGAGTAAGATGGTCATTTTGCAAGAGAGGGTGAGAGAAAAAGAGAAAGAGAGAGAAAGAAAGAAGGGGGAGAGGGAGAGAGATGATAGATAGATAGATGGATGGATGGATGGATGGATGGATGGATGGATGGATGGATGGATGGATGGATGGCAGGCAGGCTGGCAGACGTGTATGGGACAGGGGGGAGAGGGAAAGGAATAATAACTATGGTATTCCTGGTCTAAGCAAGAGCTTATTCAAATACCTGGGGTGGGTAGAATCAGCCAAGCTGAAGCTTTGAGATCTTCTCAGTATTACAGGTTGCATAACCCTTGCTTCTGCAATGATGGATCTGATCCAGGGTACAAAAACTAAGCCAAGACTTGTGGAAATTAAAACCAGTGTGTACGAAGAAGCATTTGAATAGAAGGATTAACATCAGAAGAGTGGTTGAGGAATGAGATATCCAATTGAATTGGCAGAAGATATATAGTTAATTGAAGTGGGAAGGAGAAAAGGAAGTATTAGCGCAACACAACATTTAAGCCTACAGTACAGTAGTTGAAAATACCAGGCACATTATTTTAAGGGTCAACTGCAGGCTGCAGATTTTATTTTTACCCATTATTATTTCTTCTCCTCCTCCCTTCTTGGAACCTGGCATCTATTTATAATGGTTGCAGTATTCCAAGATAATATGATCATCATTTGTGACCTTCTCAGCCATTGTGTGTCAAGCAAAAAACATAGGGAAAACCAGATTGCCTTAATAATCAAGCAATTCACTTACGTAACAAGTACAATGATTTACTCAACAACCTTGGCAAAAAGTTTGCAAAATTAGGTGCACATCATTTAGAAATCACTTTGGCTAGCAATGGGCCATTTGTTTGAAATGGTATAATGGTATAGATGGTGAACGTTTTTCTGCTCGGGTGCCAAAAGGGTGCATGTGTTTGCATGCCCACACCCATAATGCAATGCCCTCCCCCGTGCATCTGTGCACAACTCCCCATCATCTCCTGCCACACATGCGCGCAGTCCTCACTGAAGCCTCTGGAATGAACACATTCCTTATTGAATGAACCCATTCTTGGGATTTTCCCTATAATAGCTAAATTAATAATAATAGCTAAATTTATTGACCGCTCCCTCTCCCCACAGGGACTCGGGGCGGTGCACAGGGAGAATAAAAACAATAAATATACAAAATACATAACAAATTAAAACAGATTAAATTAATTCCTGTGCTAAAATCCCATTAACTAAAAATCCCCACTAAATATTGATATACATTTAAAAGCCCATAGAGAGAGAGACTACCCTAGGCTGGCCAGGCGGAAAAGATGAGTCTTCAATTTCAAGCGGAAGGAGCGGAGGTCCGTGGTCGTTCTAATATCGGGGGGAAGGTCGTTCCAGAGGGCTGGGCCCGCCACAGAGAGAGCCCTTCCCCTGGGCGTCGCCCGCTGACAAAGTCTAGTGGACAGCACCCGGAGAAGTCCCTCTCTGTGGGAGCGAATCAGCCGTGAGGATGTGTGAGGCACTATCCGATCCCGCAGGTAGCTAGGTCCCGAGCCATGGAGCGCTTTAAAGATGATAATTAACACCTTGAAGCGCACCCGGAAGACGACAGGCAGCCAGTGCAGCTCGCGCAAGAGCGGTGTAATGTGGGTAAACCTAGTGGTTCCCATGATTGCTCGCGTGGCTGCATTCTGAACTAACTGAAGCCTCCGGGTGCACCTCAAGGGTAGTGTACAATTAAAACATTAATTGCCCATAAACTAATCAAGGGTGGATTCCCACCACACCTCAAGCAATGAAAGACTAGCCAAGATTAACAAAAACCAAGATTCCAATAGATGGTTCTATTCAGGTCCATTATAGATGGACCTCCAACCCATCAGGATTTACTGGCACATCATGACTTACTGACCACAGCATAAGTAGTACAGGATAGGTAAAGTGTTAATGGTTTTATTCTGGGAGCATGATCTTTGACTCTTCCCTTAATTCAATATACAATTCTCAACTTACAGCCATTCATTTAGTGACCATTTGAAATTACAATGGCAATGAAAAAAGTGCCATGACCATTTTGCAACCTCCCATGGTCATGTGATCAAAATTTGGATGCTTGACAACTGGCCATGCACTTATAACCATTGCAGTGTCCCACAATCATCTTTTACGGCCTTTTGATGAGCAAAGTCAATGGAAAAACAAGATTCCCTTAACATCCATGCTACTGACTTAATAAGTGCAGTGAACAACTATGGCAAGAATGGTGGTAAAATGAGGCAAAATTCACAACAACTGCCTTGCTTAGCAACAGATATTTTGGCTGAGTTGTGTAAGGTGTTGTATAAGGTGTTGTATACGGACTTACACAACTCAAGGAGTTGTGTAAGTCAAGGTGTTGTATACGGAGAGATCAGACCGGTTTGCATTGGAGACTGTTGGGACGTTCTGATTGGCTGTGACTCGCCTGCCATTTTGGCGGGACAAGAGCAGCCAGATGATTGGCTCTCCGTCTGACTAGCAACTGTATAAATAGCTGTCAGACGGAGGGGCGTGGTGTTCTGTATGTTAATAAAGCAGTGTTAGAACAGGAAGGTCTTCGACTAATTACTTTCCTCTGAGGCAACTTAAAACAAGGACCGCTTGTAGTTAGTTAGGTCCTTTGCCTATCATTATAATGCATTTTCTGAAAATGAGAATCTCCTTTCACTTGCAGTTATAAAGCCTACTTTGCTAATCATTGTTCAGGTGAGATTCCAACTCATAGGAACAGTCCCACTCATTCAGTCTACAACAGATTCAGCTGTTACATTCACCTGCAGCAGATGGTGAAGTATTCAAGGCAAACAGTTGTAGTGTAGCAAGCTTTAGGAAATTAGCACACAGCCCTTTCCTAGAAGAATGAAATATTAAAAAGTCAGAATATTATATTTCTCTGGAATGAGAAATGGAGAAACATGTTAGTTAAGCAGGAAGCAGACTCACGCTTAATAGCCCCCACCAGTGGTAGGTTACTACCAGTTTGAACTAGTTCAGCCAAACCAGTAGTGGTTTGGCAGCCTGGGTCGCTGGGACCATTAGCAATCCAGGCCTGCCACACACCCCATACCAGTTCTCCTGGTTCTCCCGTAGGTGCAGCCATCTTGTTTTTGACTTCTCAAATGCGCAGAAGCATTTTTATAGTACTGTGCATGTGCATGCAGTGCGCATCAAGCGCGAACGTGCGTGCTGTGCAACCACGAGCAAACCGGTAGTAGCGGCTGCCAGAACCTCCCCCGGCTCCCACCTTTCCCAATAGCCCACAGGAGATGTCAACACTTAAGCGATAAAGAGATAGCTAGGTTTATTTATAAGCAAATGCCCTGACCCAATATCCAACAAAGGTAGGATTAGCCCTCTACCGATCTAACAACAGAATTTACCAGAAGTAGGTTCCTACCAGTTCACACTGCCCACATGCTCAGGCGATGCAGCCCTGAGCGAACTGACAGCAGCTGCTGCCGGAAACCATCCCAGGAACTCACCACATGGCACCTGGGGAGATTGCATCACCCAGCAAGATTCAACCAAGCTTGGGACTAAGGACAGCTGACAGAGTTGCCCCTGCATGGCCACATCAGAATCTGACACCCAATCAGAATACAAGCTCAAATTAAAGCCCAGCAGAGGATATAAATCTATCTATCTCTTTCACCCTTGTGCCTTTTTGCCCAGGATCTCAAACCATGTGGTCCTGCCCATCATTAAACCATCTTTCCAAGCAGCCGCCAGATTTCCAGTGTCTTTCTCCCTACTTGGAACTGAACCCAGATGGACATTTCTTCCAACAAAGCCTATGGCAGTAACAGAATAACAGAGTTGGAAAGGACCTTGGAAGTCTCCTAGGCCTGCTCAAGCTGCAAACCCTGTTCCATTTCAGACAAATGGTTGTCCAGTAAAGACATCTAGTGCTGGAGCACCTACAACTTCTGGAGTAGTTTTCAGCTCAGAAGGACATGAACCAGCATTTATTCTCCACTGCTGATCATATTAGCTCAGTGTTTGCTTATTTGCCAAATGGGAAAAAAAGGAACACAGACCCTGTTTTCTCTTTGATTCCACTTTTGTCTTTCTGATTTTGTCTTGTCAATCTCCAGTAGCAGAGTGAAAAGAAGAACATCAAGTCTGCTTTGGCAGCTATCTTCAGTTTGCCATCCCTCCCCCAGAAGTCTGGCTCTTCTGCCTGCAATCTGTTAAAGAAAGCTCACAATGCCTGGATAAGGGATGATTGCTGTTATTAAAAGCTTTCTTGAGATATTCCTAAAAAATACACTCAGTCTGAAGAAGATGAATTGTGCAATATTTACATTGGCATTAAGATTCATATGACTGCCATTGCTGTGGTATTTATGGCCTTCTGCCATTGTTTACATTATATATATATATATATATATATTCAAATTGCTTTCAGGTTATATTATTATTACTGTTATTGTTGTTATTATTTTGCTAGGAATTGTTTCCCTCAGAGAATCAAATCTAGAAAATGTTAGGTTCTGCAAATGAAGTGTGGCTAAACATCTTTCTGTCAAGTAAACCTATTTTTCCAAAGGCATGTTAAGAATAATATGAAATTCATCCTATTCCTTATGAATAGTTTTCCTTGGCACTTAAGCCACACAGATGTCAGTGGAATTTCCCAAGAAGCATAAGCACTGAGTTCATATATTCCATATATACAAATCTTCTGTCAGACATTTCTGGAAATGTTCGCCTATCAAACACAGCCAATGCCCTTGGTGGGTAAGAATTATGGATACTTAGTCTATCACAGTTGGATAACAACTGCAAGGGGAAAAACCTTGTTTGATCACGGGATTTGGTTCAAGTGGATGACACCTGAAGGGATGCTGGTGTTCTGGGAAGGAGGAAGAGTGAGGATTAAAACAGTTGCTGAGGCGGAAGCCTTTCTTAAAAAACATTCCTCTGCCCTGGGGGAAGATCCAGGGGGGACGGAGGGGGTCACGGCCCCGCCCACGGGGGGCCAGGGAGGAGAGAAAGAAGATACAATAGCCAAAAGACTTAGATCAAAAAAATAACTTTGCCTTGATTTTTCTTGAACAATTTTGTATAATATTTCTATCCGGACTTTTTGTAAATGTCTGACAGCATGAAAGGGAGAATTTAGGTAAATGTACTTGCTTTCATCTTGTAGTGGTATGGAAAATGTTTTCTATGTTAACTTTTTTAATGTGTATTTTGAGGTCTCGGAAGGTCCGACGACTCTGACGTGAATGCTCTCAAAATTTCTTTGTAACCATTACCCTATCCTGTTAAAAAATGTAAAACCAATAAAACTTTTTCAATATAAAAAAAAAAGAATTATGGATACTTAGTCTATCACAGTTGGATAACAACTGCAAGGGGAAATGTCTAGGAGACTGATATTGTATTAGAATCAAGTTATATGAAATTCACATGGGTAAATTGACTATCACAGGCGAACCCTAGGTGACAAAAGCTGCTTATTTCTAACACCACAATGTTTTTTTCCATACCCAGGTGAAATTCCCAAAACAATATGAGAAGGATAGACCAGACAGGGGTGAAATTCAGCAGGCTCTGATGGGTTCTGGAGAACCGGTAGCGGAAATTTTAAATAGTTCGGAGAACCGGGAAATACCACTTCTGGCTGCCCCCAGAGTGAGTGGGAATGAAGATTATTATTTATAATTATTATCCTTCGCCCAGGAGAGGGGAGGAAATAGGGATTTTGCAGTATCCTTCCCTTGGAGTGGGGAGGAAATAGGGATTTTGCTGCAAAATCCCTATTTCCTCCCCACTCCAGGGAAGGATACTGCAAAATGTTTGCAGTATCCTTCCCTGGAGTGGGGAAGGTATGGGGATTTTGCAGTATCCTTCCCCTGCCATGCCCACCAAGCCATGCCCACAGAACCAGTAGTAAAAAAAATTGAATTTCTGATGGACCCTGGTGATTATCCAGTCTATTTTGCAAACCTCTAGTGCAACTACAGGAGACAAGCTATTCCATTAATTATTTGCTCTGTCAAAAAATTTCTCCTTATTTCTAGATTGTATCTTTCTTTGACAAACTTCCCCCCATTACCTCTTGTCCTGCCCTTTTTGTCCAATCCTTCTTTGCCTCTCCACATGTCCATTTGGTGGTTTTTAAAGACCCTTTACGTCACGGGTGTCAAACCTGCGGCATTACATTGCCATCACGTGATCTATCGCAATGTTTCTCCCCTTTGCAGAATGGGGGTGGGCGTGGCCTGCAGGTGACACATCCGGCCTGTGGGCTGCCAGTTTGACATCCTTGATTTAAGTCCATATTTCTCAACCTTGGCAACTTTAACATGGACTTCAATTCCCAGAATCCCCAATCAGCATGCCTTAGGTTGAAAAGTACTTCAGAGTTCCACAGCTTTTGGATTAAAAGCACCACAGGTTAAATAATAATTTAGAGTTCCACATCTCAACATTTGTGTGGGGTCATTTGGAAGTCAAACCAAGTCAAGCCATCTACAATAAGGAGTCAATATTTCCATTCTGGAATCCTAGGCATTGCAGCCCACCTGGCACTCCTCTTGAATCCCAGCACTTGCCTAGGATTCAACTTGGCCAGAATTTGGCATGACAAATCATTTATTAAAACTCAGCCAATCATAACAGCCATTTGGTATGGCTGGGAAAGTGGCATCCTCTTGCCAGAAGCTGCTCCTATGCTGAACAAGGGGAAATTGCATAAATATTCTGAATGTATAACAAAATAAATATTACCAATTGCAGGAAATATGTTTAAATTACTCCCATTAATATTTCAGGGTGGATTTGGCTTTGTAGTGACTGTTACAAAATGCTTCCCTCTTACGTCCTTTGACCAATTCTAGAGCTGAACCTTTACCACTTCAGCCCAAAAAATGCAATGAGGTTCAGTTTTCCAATTTTGGCATTTCTCAGCCAGATTCCATCATCATTTTGTATGATTTTCGTCACCAGGTTCTTTCTACTGCAACAGTTCTTGAAAATATAAGAAAGAAAAATAAAAAGGAAAGCTTTGATGGTGGAGAAGAGTACAAATGACAGGGGGCAACAATCTCACCCTGAACCTTAAACATGTTTTCTGGTTTTGCTTTAACAGATTAGTGGGAATGGAGACACTAAGATTTGTAAAACCTGCTTCACGGTGAAGTTCAGTGTTCTTCAACTTTAAGTTATGTTGACTTCAGTTCCCAGAATTTTCACCCAGGGTGAGAATGGAACTCCACACATCTTAAAGTTGCCAAAATTGAGAAACACTGGTAGTGGTTAAGACATCAAGGTAGAAACCAGGAGACTGAGTTATAAAATCGGCTGGGGCCAATTTTCTCTCAGCCCAGCTCATCTTACAGGGTAGTTGTAGGGAAAAATGGGAGGAGGAAAGACTATTAGGTATCAAAGTCAGAATAGAGCTGGAAGGGACCCAGAATAGAGCTGGAGATCCTTTAGTCCAGGTCCTTGTTCAAACAGGAGATCTTATACCATTTCAGACAAGTAAATGTCCAGTTGTCAGGGTTCCCAAAACCACCTCCCAATTACATAAAACTCTGAGGCTTGTATTTCCTCAAAGTTCTACTTTGAAGTCAGATTTCACCCATCCAGTTCCAGCCAGGTGCAGAGACAAAGATGACCTTGACTTTCTAAGAAGAATGTTATTATGGTTACATATTACCCAACTCCGTATAATCCCCCCTTCCCATTTTCCCACAATGGAAAATAGTGTGGCAGGCCTGAAGTCCAAAAGAAAAGATGGCTTGCAGGCATGACACCAGTCTCTTCTTAAAAACATCCAGTGATGAAGCACCCACAATTTCTGATGGCAAGCTGGTCCACTGGTTAATTGTAATCACTGTTAGGAAGTTTCTTCTTAATTCCAGGTTGCTTCTTTCCTTGATTAGTTTCCACCCATTGTTTCTGGTCCTGCCCTTTGCTTGGGAAATATATTGACCCCATCCTCTTTGCGGCAGTCTCTCAAACACTGGAATACTGCTGCCATGTCCCCTGTAGTCCGTCTTTTCTTTATACAAGCCAAACCCAAAGCCTCTAACTGTTTTTCATAGGTTTTAGTCCCCAAGTCTGTTTGCTGCCTTTAGTTATTTATAAAAAACAATAAAGGCATGATAAAATGAACAATTAACATAGGAATTGGACTATACCTGGAGCAGCAGAGAGAGAGTGAGTCTGAGCTTTTTTCTAATCTACGACATGATTTCCTGTGTTGAGTAAGAGAATCTAATGAAAATATAAGGCAATCATAATCAATACAATACAATACAATAGCAGAGTAGGAAGGGACCTTGGAGGACATCTAGCCCAAGTCCCTGCCTAGGCAGGAAGCCCTATACCAGGGGTCTGCAAAGTCGGCTCTTTTAAGACTGGTGGACTTCAACTCCCAGAGTTCCCCAGCCAGCTATGCTAGCTGGGGAACTCTGGGAGTTGAAGTCCACCAGTCTTAAAAGAGCCGACTTTGCAGACCCCTGCCCTATACCATTTCAGACAAATGGCTATCCAACATCTTCTTGAAGACTTGAAGTGTTGAGGCATTCACAACTTCTGGAGGCAAGTCAACCTGGTCCCTACCGCCCACTAGTGCACGTTCCAGCTTTCATGGTGGACGGTAGGGTTTTTTCCCGATACTGAAGCACTTTCCTTTTTTAAATTTAATTGACTTCCCTACTTTATAAATCACCATTGATGTGGAACCGGTGGGTGGTTAGAAAATTTTACTACTAACAGAGATACAAAAGTGGGCGGTAGGTATAAAAAGGTTGACTAAACCCTGATACAAGGATTAGTCTACAACAAAAGTATATGCATTCAAGTAATATGCTATTCTATTAACATTTTGCATTTCATCTTCTTCCTCCCAACATTTGTAATTTTATCCAGTAGAGATATTTTGGTGATATCATTCCCCTAATATCCAGATATGGTGCGGCATGAATGTAAGCTAGCTCATTTTTGCTTCACCACCCCAAATTTTTGTTCCGAGAGTTAGGTCTGCTGATGAAGTTCAGTCTAAACATCCAGTCTAATAGTTGTTGATAGATGTTTCTGGTCCATCTCTTTTGCCACTCATCTCATAAAGAAATGTAAGTCGGTTGGGCCAAGAGGAGAAAGCTTGAAGCTGAGAACAGATGCTGTCCTTTACCTGCCACAAATGATTTTTATCCAACCAACTTATAGCATCACTAGGCAGTAAGAAATATTTGGATTTGTTTCCGCGTGCCACGAATGGGAACACCACAAGCAGATCATGAAATATGCTTTAGAACTGGTGACATATTTGGACAAATTATTAGCTGTCACTGTTTAGATTACTGTAACATACAGCAAAAGGACAAGATGGCTCAGTGGCTAAGACGTTGAGCTTGTCGATCAGAAAGGCTGGCAGTTTGAATCCCTAGTGCCACATAATGGAGTGAGCTCCTATTACTTGTCCCAGCTTCTGCCAACCTAGCAGTTCAAAAGCATGTAAAAATGCAAGTAGAAAAATAGGAACCACCTTTGGAGGGAAGGTATCAGTATTCCATGTGCCTTTGGCATTTAGTCATGCCAACCACATGACCTCAGAGACATCTTCTGACAGTGCTGGCTCTTCGGCTTTGAAACAGAGATGAGCACCACCCCCTAGAGTCGGGGACGACTAGCAGATATGTGCGAGGGGAACATACAGCAATATCACCCACCTTACCTTTTCCTCTGGACTATATTGAGAATAAATAGTCAATAAATTAAAATAATAAACAGAATGAGAAAAATAGAGATGTCAGTGAGACGCATTAAACACTGTAAGAACGTTGTGACCTTCCAAGAAAAGCTGTGCCTGGGAAGTCAGAGTTAACAGTAATTGAGAAAATAAAAATAAAACATTACAGGAAAATGTGGCTGGAAAACAAGATGCAAAACAAAACAGAAAGCAAAGACATGGAATGATGCAAGCAGCAGTTAATACAAGACTGTAGCAAACGCGACAAAAAATAAAAAAGATGATTTCAGATTAACAGAGTTGGAAGGGGCCTTGCAGGTCATCTAGTCCAATCCCTTGCCCAAGCAGGAGACCCTACATCTGCCTCTATCTAGGATTGAACT
Source organism: Rhabdophis nuchalis (assembly GCA_039707465.1). Classification (NCBI taxonomy): domain Eukaryota; kingdom Metazoa; phylum Chordata; class Lepidosauria; order Squamata; family Natricidae; genus Rhabdophis; species Rhabdophis nuchalis. Next base: position 25,863,101 of record CM077647.1, on the reverse strand, counting down.
CACAACCTCTTGATTGGGAGGCGAGAGCTCCACCTCTGGAAATTTGGAGAGCAGAAGTCCACCATCCTAAAGTTCCCCTTCAAAAGAGAGGAAGGAGAATAACTGGTAATTGGGGCAATACACTTCAGGCTGGTATAGTTTTTCTCCAATTCAAAGGTGGTAATTATTAGTTTAGCTCAGCAATGAGGAAAGGCTTATGATGACTAGTCATACTGCTAGAAGACGAACTGCCAATTTTAAAAGATTATTTTGTATTTTTCACCAAGGTTCAGTGGATGGTTTGGTCCCCTCTTGATGTTTTGAAGATTGATTTTTGCATTCAACAGGCTTGACTAACCAAGATAATTGATTTTAGAAGAATTTTCAAGGGAATCTGCTATAGCAGTCACCGTCAACAGATAAATGCATGATATTTTATGTTTGCATTTGTTCATAACTATATCTGTCCTGCTTAAGTCACTATTGTTGCAAGAAATAAATCTATCAATTTTTTTTAACCAAACTATACTAAATAATTGTTCTGCAATTTCAAAGGAAGAAAATACTCAGCTTTAACAAAATAGGCATCTCTCTCTCTCTCTCTCTCTCTCTGCTTGTTTTGCATTTCTGACTTTCTCAGGCCAAAACAGTATGTATTCAACTGCCATCTACTGGAAAGTAAAAAAATTAAAATAATTGTACCCAGGGCAAAGCTAAAAAAAATAATACAAATGCCCGAAAAACAATCTATATTTGTGTTGCACATATGTTTTCCCTAACTTTTGATTCTACAATAACAATGGTTAATATGGGGAATGTGAGTGAGACTCAATAATGATTTAAACATCACATAGAAGGTATATTCTTAAAGACCAAAGCATGCATGTTCCAAATGCTGTGGCTAGAGGTGGAGGTTGTGAGTTCAATCCTAGGTAGAGGCAGCTGTAGGATCTCCTGCTTGGGCAGGGGGTTGGACTAATCTGTTAAAAAAATATGGACTAAGTAGTCTTCTATTTACAACCATATGTTTAGTGACTGATTGAAGTGACATCATCATCATGTGTGAAGCGCATGGGACAGTAAGCTTCTTCTAATGAATCCTACCCTGGCAATGTCTTTGGTGTCTTTCCATTTAATGTCCACTGCAGCTGGAGTTATTGAAGTGACAACAGCACTGAAAAAAATGACTTGCAACTGGACTTTACACTTATGTCCATCAGAGTATCTTAATGGTCATGTGATTAAAATTTAGATACTTGGCAACATACGTGTATGTATGACTGTTACAACATCCTATGATCATGTGATCACCATTTGCAACTTTCTCAATGGGGAAAGCTAAATCAATGAGGGGGAGTTGAATTTGTTTAATAAATGCATTAATTGTTTAACAACTGCAGTGATCTGTTTTACAACGGTGGCAAAAAAGATTCCAGAATCAGGTACGACTTGCAGAACAACTGCCTCATTTAGCAATAGATTGTGGTCATAAGTTGAGGACTACCCTGTACATCCAGGATTTTTGCCTCTATCTTTCACCTGTGAGGACACTGAATGGTTGGCCCATAGTTAGGAGTCATAGAAAGTTACTGTACTTTTTACACATCGTTTCTCATTAACCCACTAACTCAGGGGTCTGCAAAGTTGGCTCTTTTCAGACGGGTGGACTTCAACTCCCAGAATTCCCCAGCCAGCTGGCTGGGGAATTCTGGGAGTTGAAGTCCACCCGTCTGAAAAGAGCCAACTTTGCAGACCCCTGCACCAGTGGTGGGTTTCAAATTTTTTAGAACCTACTCTGTAGGTGTGGCCTATTTTGTGGGCGTGGCTTGGCAGTCATGTGACAGGGTGGGAGTGGCCACCTTTTAAAATGTGGTGAAACTCATTTAACAACACTCTTGCTTAGCAACCAAAATTTTGGACTCAATTGTGATGATAAATTCTTTCTTTCTTTCTTTCTTTCTTTCTTTCTTTCTTTCTTTCTTTCTTTCTTTCTTTCTTTCTTTCTTTCTTTCTTTCTTTCTTTCCTTCCTTCCTTCCTTCCTTCCTTCCTTTCCCTCCTTTCCTTCCCGTTGGGTCACTGGCAGCGGTGGGCCAGATTTACTTCCATGTACGCTGGTGGAACACCCTCTCACCGGTTCTCTAAATTTCACCAACCGGCTCTCGCGAGTAGGTGCGAGCCTGCAGAAACCCACCACTGCCCTGCACTAACTGGTTTCTACTTTGTCACAAAGAAAGTTGAGGTTTATTTGAAGGTCTTTGATTTTCTGGAGGCACTGGAAAAAAAGAACACCCTCATCAACACCGACACAGCATGCTATTGTATATAAACAGAAAGCAAACCCCACTTCAGTCTGGCAGTGAAAATATTACCTAGCTAGGTAATGAAATGTCTGCAAAAGTGGTGGGCTTCAAAAAAATTTACTGCCAGTTCTGTGTGCATGGCTTGGTGGGCGTGGCAGGGGAAGGATACTGTAAAATCTCCATTCCCTCCCCACTCATTCTTTCAAGAATGCCTAGGGCCGTGATGACGAACGCGGAGCCATTTCTGAGGGCATGCAAGGCATTGTCCTGTCAGCGCTGGCTAACTGTTTTTCAACTGTTTTTCGCTCTCCGGAGTGAAAACCTCCGCAAAGAAACGCACAACGCACAAACCGGAAGTTCGGGAACAGACTTCTGGTTTGCGCATTGGCCTGTTTTTCACCCTCTGGAACTTTTAGGGAAGCCCCCTGAAGCCTCCAGAGGGAGAAAAATGGCCCAACGGGCAACCTAGAAGTTGGAAAATGGGCCGTCGCCAGCCTCTGGAGGGCCTGCGGGGGGGGGGAGGTCGTTTTCACCCTCCCCAGGCTCCTAGAAAGACTCTGGAGCCTGGGGAGGGCGAAAATGGGTCTACCATACCAGCACATGCCAAAAGTGGGGGGAGCTGGGGGGGGTGTCTTGTGCGCATGCACGGGGGAGGGCGCATAGCATTATGGGTGCGGTCACATGCATGCACGACCCCACGGCACTCCCCCCGCTTTTGGCACGCGATAGCCATCACTGGCCTAGGGCATGTGGGTTTGCATGGCTGGCTTGGGTGCTGTTGTGCTGGGCATGGATGAGCAGAAGGAGTAGGAAAAATGTGGAGAAGCAGCTCAGGTATTGTTTGTGATAATAAGCTCTTATGATAATATCATACGCTCTCCTGGACGCCAGACAAGACTTTAGTGGGGACTCTAGGTAGCAGCCCCATTGCCAAGCCTTGTATATACAGTAACTTTGAAGGGGAAACCCACCACCCCAGCCACTGGAGGACGTGTTGACAGCGTGGCCTTTGAAGGCAAATGAAAAAGGAGAAGAACAGAGATATGTCACCATGCTTTAGCAAGTGTTACCAAAAGCACTGTTGACTGCTAGATTCAGTTGACATGCTGAACATCAATTTGATCTGGAGAAGCTTACATAGGTACTCCTTGATACAGCCATACCTTCACAAGTCACTAGGTGGCGCACACTCCTTAGGCATGCTTATCCCAAAAAGTTTATAAACTGAGCACCGGCTATTTTTACAAAGAATTTTCCTTCCCCCCACCCCACTTTTCCTTTTTTGGAGAGGAGATGGGGATTGTTGCTTGCACACATGATTTTCTAAGCATTCTGTAGTACGCTCTTCCTGTGCTATTTCCTTCCAATGCAAACCTGGGATCACAGACAGCCCGTCAGGCAAGGATTACACCAGAGGTAGGATTCACTTATCTTTCCTACCGGTTTGCAAATGTGAATGAAATATTTTGAGAAATATTTAAAAAGGCAGAATATTATATTTTCCTGGATGAGAAATTGAGAAACATGTTTTTAGAGGGAGAAAGCAGGCCCCACCTTTCTTAAAAGTCCTCAGCAGATATCAGCACTTAAAAGATAAAGAGCTTATTGAAAGAAGACCGGTATCTAGGTAGCTCTATTCATAGGCAATATAGCTCTACACCTGCAGCAAGGTCTGAACAAAGGTAGGATTAGCCACCAGCCATAATAGGAATTGCCAACACCCTTTCAGAACACAAGCTCCTTCATTGCATCATCTCAGTTGCACCACCCCCAGCAAACTTCAACCAAACTTAGCTCAGACAAACATGACCCTTACATTGCCCCATGGGAGTTTGACATCAGCCAATAGAATACATGTTCTTGCACAGGAATAGGAAGCTCAAGTGCAAAGCCCAAGAGGAGGTATAAAGGCCACCCACTCTTAACTTCATGTGATCAGCGGTCCAGAACCATGTGCTTGGTGGTTCTGCTTCATCATTAAAGCATCTTTCCAATCAGCCTCCATGTTTCCAGTATCTTTCTCCTGGGATGGAACTGAAACAGATGGATGTTTAAGTCAAACTGGCTTTGTAACAGTTGCATTGATACAATTGTGTAAAGATTTCAGTAGCAGGACAAAAGTGGCTGACCAGTTTCACATTCCAGTATATTTCTCAACTTCCTTTTATAGTTTATAGCTCTAATATTCCTTTGAGATCTCCCACCCGAATATTCATCATGCCTGAAGCTGCTTAATGTACAGATTGAGGCAAGGTCAGTCAGGTGTTGCCACCTGTTGAAACACTTCTCAACTTTAAAAGCTCTACTAGAATCCAGTAGGAGCCCCGATCTAAATAAGGCCTTGAGCTATAGACTGTTTCCAAAGGCACTAATTTACCTATGCTGATTTTACAAGAATGTATGCCATATAGGATGCAATTACTCCTGCTTTCAAAAGATAGGTTTCACCCCTGATTAAAAATGGAATGCCAGGCCAAAACTTTGACCAGTGGGAGGAATGCCTATTATGGAATATTTCAGAGTAAATTCATCAGAGGAAGTTATTTGCTTGATTTTCAGGCTGTTGATTCCCAAGCTGGCAGATGCTTTTGTCACATGCCATAAACATAATTAAACCTGCTTTTCCACATAGCTGCACTCTCAGTTCTTCTGATTCATTGTTGTTGAACAAAATTGAGCAGCTCCAAAAAAAAAAATCAGAATGAAATTTGCTGCCATCAAATGCACCAATAAATTAAAGTTACTGCAATCAAATGTACCAATTTAATTTTTTTTTACAAATTGTTCAAATATCTTTAGAAAAATCTTTAGAAAATAAGCCATTATGAGAGAACTGCAAGATAGAAATGTGTTGATTATTTGATCCCAATGGTGTCCAGGTCAATTAATTTAGAGAAGCGGTAGTGTCTCCTCACACTTGTTGCTTTCATCAGAATGACCAAAGTACCATTGCAAAATTATACCACAAGCTCCACCCTTTCAGGTATGCATGTGACATTGTGATACATACAAAGAAGAGAGCAGGACTTGCATTGTGTTGGAAGAAAAATCCATTTGGTTCTGTTCCATGCTGGGAGAAAGACACTGGAAACATGGAGGCTGATTGAAAAGATGGTTTAATGGTGAACAGAACCAACAATGTTTATGGTTCTGGTGCAGCTAACAAAATGGAGAGTGGGTGGGTTTTTATACCTTCTTTGGGCTTTGTATGTGAGCTTCCTGTTCCTGTGCAAGTACATGTATTCTATTGGCTGTTGTCAGATCCCTATGGAGATCATGTGGGAGTTATGTAGGGATCATAGCTGCCTCTATGAGCAAAAGAGGTAATGCAAATCGCAGGTGTTTGTCTGAGCTAATCTGGTCAGTCTCTGGTTTACTGTTTATCTAAGCTCCCACATGAAGTTTGGACCAGGAGTGGGTTCCAGCAGACAATACTGCCAGTTTGCTTGTGTGCACGCTGCGTGCATGCATGCACGTTTGATGCATTCTTGAGCGTGCATGCACAGTGTGATTTAAAATGTTTTGTGCATGCACAGAACCAAAAAACAAGATGGTGTCACTGGGAGAACCGATTCAGGGGCATGGCAAACCTGGGTTGCTCCCAGTTCCAGGACCCAGGCTACCAAACCACTACGGTTCAGCCGAACCTGTCCGAACCGGTAGGAACCCAGCACTAGTTTGGACTGCTCTTGGATGGTGGAATGAAGGGGCTTATGTTCTGAATGGGAGGTTGGCAATTCTTATTGTGCCTAATAACTTTTATCCTGTGTTGGATCTTGGGTGAGGGGCTGCTTCTAATCCTACCACTCTGCCTTGGTTTCAAAATATCCTCTCTTGAATGGATTACCAAAAGTTGCATTTCTACAAGTTGGCCTCCTCTGTTTCTGCTTGGGGCAGGGCAACTGGGGCTGGTTTCTAAATAGGCTGGCCCAATCTTTCTTAATGGGCACAAAATATCTGCTGGGGGCTATGAAGAAGGACCGAGTCTGCTTCCTGCCTCTAAAAAACATGTTTCTCCATTTTTCATTTAGGGAAATATAATATTCTGTCTTTTTTAAAGCTTTCTCAAAATATTTCATTTTTCTGGTTGGGGGGATTCTTATGGTTGTGATACTACTGTAATGCTGTGATCCTCTTCCACTTTGATTATCCTTGATTCCTTTGCAAACTCTAGAGCAGGGCTCCCCAACCTTTGCAACTTTAAGTCTGAAGGACTTCAGCTCCCAGAATTCTCCAGCCAGCAGGAAGCTGAAGTCCTTCAGACTTAAAGTTGCAAAGGTTGGGGACCTCTGCTCTAGAGAATGTGAATCTTGTTGGAATTATGATATTTTCTGAGCCCGGTTTTCTTCTTGCAAACATTTCATTCCCAACTTCGTTAATATCATCAGAACTTTGACACAAAGAAGTGTGGTTTAGATGCAACTTGTCCTATTGTCTTGATCGGGGTTGTTGTAGTTAGGGAGGGGGGATGTCACTGATTGGCCTCCCTGATGGGCAAACTGTTGGCACGATCCCTCCCTGTGCCATCCGTACCCTTGGTTTTTAATCTCTATTTAATTCTTATTAATTGTAACTGTTTTTATGTTTATCTTTTCATCAATTTATAAATTGTCCAAAGTTACTCCAACAGTGAAATAGGTATACATACATACATACATACATACATACATACATACATACATACATATCAGTGGTGGGTTTCAAAATTTTTTAGAACCTACTCTGTAGGTGTGGCCTATTTTGGGGGTGTGGCTTGGCAGTCGTGACAGGGTGGGAGTGGCCACCTTTTAAAATGTGGTGAAACTCATTTAACAACGCTCTTGCTTAGCAACCAAAATTTTGGACTCAATTGTGATGATAAATTCTTTCTTTCTTTCTTTCTTTCTTTCTTTCTTTCTTTCTTTCTTTCTTTCTTTCTTTCTTTCTTTCTTTCTTTCTTTCCTTCCTTCCTTCCTTCCTTTCCTTTCCTTTCCTTCCCGTTGTGTCACTGGCAGCGGCGGGCCAGATTTACTTCCAGGTACGCCAGTGGAACCCCCTCTCACCGGTTCTCTAAATTTCACCAACCGGCTCTCGCGAGTAGGTACGAGCCTGCAGAAACCCACCACTGATACATACATACATGCATACATACATACATACATACGCATAACTCTGGAATGCTTCAAGCAATTTCAACCAAACCTGGTACACAGATGACTTACTGTCTGGAAAAAAATACTGTGGGGGGAAAGACACCCCTAACACCCCCGAGTGTGTGTTCTGTTAAGATACAGCCTGTTGTGCCTTAAAATGACTTCTACTGTACTTCTGTAAAATGGTTTCTACTGTACAGCTCAGTGGAGTTGCCATGACTTCATAGTACTGCACAAGGGGCTCCCTCTGGTAAGGGGGAAAATCCAACATTAAAAATTAGGTTGGATCCAGATATTTTCCCCCTATAAATAAATACCTGGGCAATGCTGGGTTATTGGCTAGTTAATAAATAAAAATATTACATAGTTTGATAATAAAATATATTTGCAAGAAGAAAACCCTGTCCACAAACCCCAAATCTTCAACATTCCACCCCTAAGCTACAGCTGTTCTCCACTACAATATTTGCAGGATGGTTTTTAACCTCAAACAGAATTGGGTCTATTTAATTCATACCCACACCCACCCACATATATATATGCCAAGTTTTCCAAACTACTTTCAGAATGATTAGATATCTCTTTCACCATCCACAATTGAAATAATGGGCTAAGTGGTGACTCAAAAAACCAGAGGTTTCTATAAGCCTTTTGTTTCAATGCCTGTTTCGTTTCTCTTTTTTTTTTTTTATATTGAAAAAGTTTTATTGGTTTTACATTTTTTCTGTAGGGTGGGGTAAGGGATACAAAGAAATTTTGAGAGCATTCACGTCAAAGTCGTCGGCCCTTCCGGGACCTCAAAATACATTGATAGCAATTTAAAAAAAACATTTTTCATAACACTACAAAGTGAGAGCAAGTACATATACCTAAATTCTCAGTTCTATGCTGTCAGACATTTACAAAAAATCCAAATACAAATATTATGCAAAATTAATCAAAAAAAAAAATCAAGGCAAAGTTATTTTTTCGATCTAAGTCTCTTGGCAATTGTATCTTCTTTTTCTCCTCCCTGGCCCCGAGTGGGCGGGGCCGTGGCCCCCTCCGTCCCCCCTGGATCTTCCCCCAGGATAGAGGAATGTTTTTTAAGAAAGGCTTCCGCCTCAGCAACTGTTTTAATCCTCACTCTTCCTCCTTCCCAGAACACCAGCATCCCTTCGGGTGTCACCCACTTGAACCAAATCCCGTGATCAAACAATGTTTTAGATAAGAAGGAAAATTTCCTTCTTGCATCTCTAATCTTTCTTGGGATCTGCTTCAAGATAGCAATCTCTTTTTGTTGGTAGATTAATGGACTACCTCTCTGCACTTTCAGGATTTCTTCTCTGGTTGACCTTCTGACAAATTTCACATGTATCTCTCTAGGTACTTCATTTATCCTGGCATATGCTGAGTTAATTCTGTAGGCTAGGTCAATGTCCCCCCTGATCTCATCCTTAGGTTTATGTAAATAGTCTGCTAAAATTGTGCTCATAAGATCAGGGAGGCATTCACCAGATTCCTCAAAAACATTCTGAAATCTCAAAAAATATGTCATTCTTTCCATATCAATCCTAGACACATGCCCATTTATTTCCACAACTTCATTAGTAACATTTTTAATCTCTCCCTTAGCCCCCACCAGCCCCCCTTCCAATTCTTCGTTCTTCTGTGTGTTTTCCAGCACTTGCTTCCGTGTATCCAATAACTCCTTCTTAAAGTTAATATTTTCTGCCCTCTGGGCCTTAATTTCTTGTACCAAAGTTTGTATAACAGATTCAAGAGAAGCCATCCTTTGTTCTAAACTTGCCAGTGCTGTTTCTTGTGCCATGATTAGTTGTTAAAATCAATGCCACTAAAATGGCGTTTTTTGGGTGGGGCCGGTGAGGCAATTCAGGAGCCAAAAGTTCAGTTCAGGGTTGTAAAGTTGTAAAGTTCAGGAACCAAGAGAGAAACTATTTTCCAACTCAATAAATATAATAGTGAAGGTACTCCAGAAAAGAAATCACAAATCCAAAAAGAAAAAAAATTCTTCATTAATATCCAGAGGAAGTCCAAATTGCAAAGAGACGCTGGGAATTTTCCATAAATAAAATAGTCAGGCAGGGACAAAGAGAAGCCATCATCCACCGCCCAAGCTCAGAGCCCAGAGGAGAGAGTGGTAAAATAAATTGTTTCAGCCAGACCTAGAGACATTGTTGCAAACAACCGCAGATCACTTTCCCTTGCTGCAAACAGTCAGGATTAAAGATTTCCGCTTTCTCGCCACGAGAAGCCATTTCCGAGTGCCGCTTAAGTCCGAGGGTTTTTTTTTTAAACAAACACCCCCCTCCCAGTCCTTTGAGCCCGGCTGACAGCAGAAAAAAAAAGTTTTTAAACACTCACTCTCCCCTCGCAGCTGAAGCCTCGGGAAGCCTTCCGACTCAGCCGTTTAACCCTCTTCATGATTGCGAATGGCGCCGTCTTCCTTTGGCGAAGGGAGAACCCCCCGCAGCATGTTCTCCTTCACCTAAGCCGAAGACAAGGGTCACTTCCCCCACCGCCGTGGGGGGGAGCGTCCCAGGCAAGCCGGCTTTACGGGAGACCCCCAAACAAGGGGCGTCTCGCCCCCGTGGGGGGGCAGAAAAAGAAACAAAACGGCGAGCGAGCGCTAGGCTCGCCCGTCGCCGCTGGAGCCGGAACCGGAAGTCGTTTCTCATTTTTTTTAATCATGCATTTGAGTTTCATGTTATAAAACACAGGGGTTCTGGAAAAGAAATAAAATATAATGCACAACCGGAGATGTGCATAATAACCTGAAGTGTACATCATTACCTTTAAAGCTCTACATAGCTTAGAGCTGGGATACTTACAGGACATACATTCCCCCCCACCCACGGTCCAGTTTCTACCCATCCTATGAGAACTGGCAGGAAAGGCACATTTGAATGCACCTTTGGCTAAAAAGTGTTGGCTGATGGGACTTCAAAGAAGAGTTTTTGTCTGTTCTGGTCCTCTGGGGCATCTTCAGCCCTGACATTATATGCCCCCTCCAGTTGGCTTCCAGAAGGCTTTGAACATTTCCGGGATTGCTGTCCAGGCTTGTGACCAAAATCATCTCCTGGCCATGGTAAAGGCATTGCATGATACTCTGGATGCTATGTGTTTTTAAACTCAGTTTTAGTAGAAGAGTGGGAGGGGAGTAATTTTAAATTTGTGCACTGCCCAGAGTCATCTATATGAGATGGCCATAAAAATCAGAGAGATCACATATAGATAGGTGATAGGTAACAGACAGATATAGGATAAATGGTGGATCTATGATAAGAGAGTACGGAGATAGAGGGAGGGAGAGAGAGAGAGAGGGTATATCCTAAATTTGGACAGAAAAATAATAGCCTGTAGAAATGTAAAATGAAAAGTAGAATGTAGAAAAATTCCATCTAGACCTTCTATAGCAGTGATGGCGAACCTTTTTTGGCTCCCGTGCCAAAAGCAGGGGGAGCGTGGGGGGGACGGGACACGGGCGTGCTGCACCCATAATGTTATGCGAGTGACCCACCCACCCATGTGCACATGACCAGCAAACACACACAAACATTTGGCACCCTTTTTTCGCCCTCCCCAGGCTCTACAGGCTTTCTAGGAGCCTGGGGAGGGCGAAAACAATCTCCCCCGCCCCTCCCGGAGGCCCTCTGGAGGCTTCAGGAAAGCTCCTGAAGCCTCTGGAGGGCCTCCGGGAGGGGCGGGGGAGACAGTTTTCGCTCTCCCTAGGCTCCTGAAGCCTCCAGAGGGCGAAAAATGGACCTATGGGGAACCCAGAAGTTTGGGAATGGTGACTTCCAGTTTTTCAAGAAGGCCGTTTTTCTCCCCTCAGCCTCAAAAGAAGGCCGAAGTCAGCTGGCCAGCGTGCGCATGCGCACTGACCAGCTAACAGGGTGCCGCTTCACATGCCCTGCCAAATGGCTCTGTGTGCCACCTGTGGCACGTGTGTCATAGGTTCACCATCATGGTTCTATAGAGACAAAAGTCTTCTTAAAAAGGTTTGCTTCTGTTATTCAGTGTACCTGGATTTCCTGATGATGCTACACATCAGTGATGGCTAATCATTTCGATGCTGAGTGCCAAAAGCACGCAAAGACACCTATCATACAATACGCACACGACCCCTCTGCATGACCCACCCCTCCACACATGCATGTGTGAGCCCCCACCCCCACCCACACACATGTGCATGCCATAGGTTTGCCATCATAGCTATATATGTATCAATCAAGGCTGTTTGGGTAGATGGTACACACCACTTGTTTACCAGCCTCTGCCCAAGAATTTCAACCTCATGTTAGCTGCAGCAAAGAGTTAAAGATCTCTGCATCTGACCAAAAGAACAAGGATGTTTTTTGAGATGTTAGAATCCCTGTGAATGACTGAGTGTGTCCTTGGGAAAAAGCTTACATTCACAATAGCCCCCCAAGCAGTCAAGGGTAGCATATACTTGAGTTATATTCCTCTATCCGTCTCTCTCTGTCTCGCTCTCTCTGCCTCTCTCTTTCTCTTGGTCTGTCTCTGTCTCTCTGTCTCTGTCTCTCTCTCTTGGTCTCTGTCTCTGTCTCTCTGTCTCTCTGTCTCTGTCTCTCTGTCTCTCTGTCTCTGTCTCTCTGCCTCTGCCTCTCGGTCTCTATCTCTCTCTATCTCTCTCTGTCTGTCTGTCTCTCTCTTGGTCTCTGTCTCTGTCTCTCTGTCTCTGTCTCTCTTTCTCTCTCCCCTCCCTCCCCCCTCTCTCACACACATTCTATCTCTCCATCTCTAACACATTCTATCTTTCAAAGGGACAAACAAAAGGCAGGAAGTGGGAGGGAAGTAATAACTCTGCAGCCTCCTGTTTGGTGGCTGGGTGGAATAAAAGATGCTCACTGCTGAGTGTTCACATCATTATGGATCATGTGCTGATGACACGTGAACTTGGCTGAATTGACTAAGGGATACTCACTGGATGAGGCATGCTTTGCAAACAAAGCTACTGAAAGACATTAGTGCGTAAAAGAGATTTTTGCAAGCTGCAAGCAATTTATTTCACAAGGAGGTTTTTTTTCCAAGTTTGTCATGGACACAACTCGACACATTAATCCAGGGGTCTGCAAAGTCGGCTCTTTTAAGACTGGTGGACTTCAACTCCCAGAATTCCCCAGCCAGCTATGCTGGCTGGGGAACTCTGGGAGTTGAAGTCCACCAGTCTTAAAAGAGCCGACTTTGCAGACCCCTGCTTAATCTATTCATGAATTATGAGGCCACAGGAGAATCAAAATGTTACTTCTTTTTTTATAACTCCAGTACTTTTAAATTAATCTAGATAAGGAATCGTGTAGTATGCAAAGTAGGATGCTAAAGCATTTTGCTTTGGGTCCCTTGTGAATCCAATAGTATTCCAGATTAACATACTACTTATCATGTTTCCTAAATCTAATGCCTCCCAATTGTTTGGACTCTGCTATAATTATAATTCCAAATTATCTAGATCAGGGGTCCCCAACCCCCGGTCCGTGGACCGATGCCGGTCCGTGGCTGGATAGGATCTGGGCCGCAGGGCTGGAGAGGAGGAGGAGGGAGGAGGGGGCAGCCCCCTGAGCAGAGCGCGCGGGAGAACGCAGGCGCGGCTGTTCGCGCCGTTGGAGTGTAGCTCTTCCTCCACCCTTGTCGATGGATGGACTCCTGGGTGCCGCCAGAGCAACCCTCCCTACCGGCCACCGATTCCCTCCCCCCCGCAGAGCCTCCCCTGCTGGCATGCCGGTCACTCGTTTTCTTCCAGGGGCTGCGGAGGCTCTGCGGGCGGGGGAGGGAACTGGCAGCCGTAGGGAGGGTTGCTCCGGCGGCGCCCAGGAGTCCCTCCATCGACGAGGGTGGAGGAAGAGCCCCCACCATCCTCCTGCATTCTCCCGCGCGCTCTGCCCAATGGGCTGCCCCCTCCTCCCTCCTCCTCCTCTCCAGCCCTGCGGCCTGGCTCCTACCCAGCCACGGAGCCTGAACAAGCGAACGAGCGACCAAGCGCGGCGGGCGGGCTGAGGAGGCTGGGGGGGGGGATGGCAATGACAGACACACATAGAGAGACAGAGAGAGGGAGAAAGAAAGAAAAAGAAAGTGGGAGAGAGAGAAAGACAGACAGAGAGAAAGAGAAAGACAGACAGAGAGGAAAGAGACAGAAAAAGATACAGAAGGAGAGAAAGAGAAAGAAAGAGAAAGAGAGAGAGAGAAAAAGAGAGAGGGAAAGAAAGAAAAAGAAAGAAAGAGAAAGAAAGAAAGAAAGAAAGAAAGAAAGAAAGAAAGAAAGAAAGAAAGAAAGAGAAAGAAAGAAAGAGAGAAAGGGAAAGAGAGAAAGAGAGAAAGAAAGAAATAGAGAGAGAGAAAGAGGGAAAGAAAGAGAGACAGAGACAAAGAAAGAAAGAAAGAAAGAAAGAAAGAAAGAAAGAAAGAAAGAAAGAAAGAAAGAAAGAAAGAAAGAACTTATGACCACAGTTGAGGCCAAAAGTTTGGTTGCTAACCAAGATCATTGTTAAGTGAGTCTCACATTTTCCAAGTTGGCCACGCCCACCCAGTCACATGACTGCTGAGCCACTCAGCCGGTCCGCAGAATTTTCTTTAAAATGAAACCGGTCCCTGGTGCAAAAAAGGTTGGGGACCCCTGATCTAGTGTGTGTGTCAACCACACACAAGTGTGGTTGACACACAAGTGTGTCCAACTTATAGCCCATGGGCTGGATAGGTCACATGCTGGCCATACCCACTCCCATTTTAGTGAAGGGGGGGGAAGTCACGATATGTCATGTGATGACAATGTGACAACGTGAGTTTGACACTCCTGATCTAGACAGGGATAATTGAAGACTGACCTGTATGATATACTGTTCTCAAACATGCTTTAGTATTTTCAAGCACAGTAACTCATCTTAACACCCACATTGTGACAGTAGCTATCTTGAATTTTACATCTTTTGGAAATGTTGTCTCCTGAAAGATCAGATTTTTAAAAAAATGGCAGGTCATAATTTTTTGCTAGATATCTTTCTACACTTGCAGGAAAAAATTGCTTTTTCTTAAACTACAGCTCCTTTGCCAAACCAAACTAGCATTCCCTGTGCTTGGTTCCCATTACTGTCTAAGTCCCACCATGGGAACAAATTGTGGTGTAAGAGGAAAGAAAATCAGAACTAAGCATGTATGCAGAATCTATTGTCAGGGTTCCAAGTAACACCTCCTATGAAAGAAGACTCTGAGACTTGAGTTTCCTCCAAGTTCCATTTTATTAGAGATGTCATATTGGCTCATCTGGGAAAACCCGAATCTGAAAGTTTCCAGGTTTCTCACCCAACTGAAAATCCCTGCCCAGCACCCACATGTCCATCACATGGTCCAATCAAGTACTGTCCAAAACTAGAGATGCCTCCCAGTTACACCATTGCAGCTGCAGGAAAAGGGATGTTATTTTCACTACGTATTTCACATACTCCATATAATTCCCCCCTCCCATTTTCCCACAATAGAAAATTGAGACATGCCTGAAGGCCCAATGCAAAAGATGGCTTCCAGGCCTGATAAAAGAGACTTACAACTGATTCTCACTCTTATGACCATTACAACTTCACCATAGTCATGTTGTTATGAGTTGGGCACTTGCAACCATCCCATATTTACAATGGTTGTAGCATCCTGTGATCCCAATGATTGCCATTTGAGATCTTCCCCGCCACCTTTCAAACAACGAAATCAGTGGGGAAGCTGGAAGGAAGTTGCATATCATGGTCATGTGATGTCTCAACCACAGATGGTTCATTTAATGACTGAGGCAAAAAAAGTTGTAAAATTAGGCGTGGTCACTTGATGCTTCGCTTAATGACCACATCATTTAATGATGATTTTTTCATCCCTATTGTGACTGTAAATGAAGACTATCTGGATAGTGACATTTGATTAGCTGAATGTTTCTGAGAAGCTCACATGCTGGACATGAAAGCAATAAGTGTAAGGGCCAAGATTTTGAGCTTGCTTGACGCATTGATATATACTGTACTTTTCAGAGTATAAGACACACTCTCCCCCCCAAAAAAGTGGGTGAAAATTGTGGTGCGTCTTATACACTGAATGTTGCAGAAGCCCTGCCCACCCACCAGCCCCCACCCTTGGGTAATTTTTGGCCTCCTTGCATCACGTTTTCAGCCTCTGCATGCTCCATGTTCCAGCCTGCAGGGATCACCACAGCACATCACCGTCAATCACCACTTCCACACGTCGCATTTTCGGCCTCTGCACATCATGTTTCCAGGTGGTCCCAGGCAGCGGGATGCAGCGGTGGCAATACCCGCTGCTTGGAACTGTCAAAAAATGCAACGTGCGGAGGTAGCTAGTGGCTTACAATCCATATGTTAGCTTCATTTTAATTTTATGCATGTTATCTATGCAGCACATGCAAAGATGTGTTTGTAGGAAGAGGCCCAAATATAAAAATGGCAACTACAATCACGTGATTAAAGCATTTCTCCCTTTTTAAATGTACATTGCTGAATGTAACATTGATTCATTCAACTAGCAAAGTATCCCTATGCTGCTAATGTGCATGTTATAACGATATCATTTAATAAAGTCAGATCCTTATTTTAGAGCAGGGGTCTGCAAAGTTAACTCTTTTAAGACTAGTGGACTTCAACTCCCAGAGTTCCCCAGCCAGCATAGCTGGCTGGGGAACTCTGGGAGTTGTAGTCCACCAGTCTTAAAAGAGCCAACTTTGCAGACCCCTGTTTTAGAGTAACACCTTATTTTTTTATAATAATTTAGAATGTAGTACAATCATTAATTTGCTGAGCAATGAATTATTATTTTTACTTAATTCTTTAAGTAGAAAAATAAATTCCTTTAAAATACTTTTAGCAGACTCTTGGTTTCTGTTCTCATTTGATCTTGTCTATGAGGAACTTAATGTGTCACATTTCTAAAACATTTGGAATTAAGGATATTGAAACTCTGCTTTAGCTATTGCAGAAAAATCATGCTTTAATTTTGGCAAATAAGTAGGTTTGCTTTTTAAAGTGAAATATTTATGCTTCATACTTACCTTGTCTTTGGAACTCAGTGTTCAAAGGGATCCTTATTACATAAAACATAACATTGGTTTCACTATAAAATACAACTAGACTTGGTAAATAGTTTTAAATAATAGCAATTATTCAAATGTCTAATAGAATAAATATTTTGAGCTGTTCTTTTAAATTTATTTTTATTTTTATTTTATTCAATTTATATCCCGCCCTTCTCCGAAAGGACCCAGGGCGGCGCACAGGAATTTAAAACAATATACAAAATAATACCAAATATAATTTTAAAAACCTATTAAATGACAGAAACCTGCGCTAAAACCAGATTAAAATCCCCCATTTAAAACTGTCTAATATTTGTCCCAGCGGAGGCTATGTTAGGCCGGCTTGATGAAACAGGTGTGTTTTTAAACACCGGCGGAAGAGGCGGAGGTCGGTGATAGTGCGGAGTTCAGGGGGTAGGTCATTCCAAAGGGCAGGGCCCGCCACAGAGAAGGCCCTTCCCCTGGATGTCGCCAGCCGGCATTGTCCGGCCGATGGCACCCTGAGAAGACCCTCTCTGTGGGAGCGTATCAGTCTAAGGGATGTATGGGGCAGGAGACGGTCTCGCATATAACTAGGCCCCGAGCAAATGTATTCTATATTTTCCTAAAACTTGATAGGATGTCCGGTAATTAGATAAAGGTTCTTTTTTGTAGTGGAGCCTGGCATAAAATAGTTTTTTATAGTTTTTCCATAAAATAGTTTTTCCTTTCAGTACCAGATTGAAGGATTTTGAACATGTGGATAATTTTCATTCTATAATTTTTTTTAAAATCTATCAAGCTGTATGGCTCGTTACCTTAGGTTAATATTATTTAGCTTTGTATTAATTCAGTCTGAAAAAAAAATTGCCCTGAAAAGTAAAGTATGAATTACCATTCTCATGAAATCCTTAGAAGAAAATAAGGAAGATTTTCCAGGATGACATTTTTGGGGGGAGCAGCACAAGTATGAAATACACAAAGATGAAGCCTGAGAAAGTGTTGTGACAGGGACATTGATGTATGCTTTTTAAGTCTTTAAAAAGATCAGGATCAGAGCATTGAATATTGCATCCAAATAATCTCTAGGAAGTAATTAATCTATTCAGATAGCTACATTAGTCCTGTGATCCTCATAACCAAAGTATGGAAGACAGCAGTTAATTTACCTTAATTTACCTTCCTCCGAAATAGATGAAAGGTGGGTCATATAATAATAATAATAATAATAATAATAATAATAATAATAATAATAATAATAATAATAATAATAATAATAATAATTTTAATTTGTTGACCGCTCCCTCTCCCCATAGGGACTCGGAGCGGTGCACAGGGAAAACTAAAACAATAAATATACAAACACATTAAAAACAAATTAAACATATACCTGTGCTAAAAAATGCCCCATTAAAATACTAAAATTCCCAATTATAAGTAACTAAAACCCCATAGAGAGAGACTACCCTAGGCCGGCCAAGCAGAAAAGATATGTTTTTAATTTTAGACGGAAGGAACGGAAGTCCGTGGTCGTTCTAATGTCGGGGGGAAGGTCGTTCCAGAGGGCTGGGCCCGCCACAGAGAGAGCCCTTCCCCTGGGCGTCGCCCGCTGACACAGTCTAGTGGACGGCACCCGGAGAAGTCCCTCTCTGTGGGAGCGAATCGGCCGTGAGGATGTGTGAGGCAGGATCCGATCCCGCAGATAGCTAGGTCCCGATGAGAAGATGAGAAGAATTCTGCTACTGCCCAGAATTCACTGTTGCATTTGTTGAGTAATAAGACTGGCTTGACCACATTTGAACTCTGAATCCAGGAACAAAGAGAAATCAAAAGCACCACAAGCCATTCATCTGATCCTTCAAAACACGCACAAATGAACAACTTTGGTCTAGCTTACACCAACATTCTTTCAGTATCTTCAATTTATTTAGATTCATCTTCTGCTTGATTACCTACGGCTCTTCTGTGAATAATTGCTTCTGATCTTTACAACAGCTAATTAAATCATTGGCTTATTATGACAGATTACCAGACACTACTCTGTTGACTGTTGCAAGTTTGCTTGCTTGGTTACTTGCAAATAATTCTAAAGCTTTCAATACATCTTTTGCTAGAAATTGTTCAGATGCACAATGCCTAAGGATGTTAAAATGCGAAAGCTACCTTTGGATTGAATTTAGGACCTTTCTCTTTTACTTCCACTTGTGTACATAGCTTTATTTTTCAATACTTGTTTCTAAGTAGTTGAAACATTTCCAAATTTGCCATAGCCTTGATGTATTTTTTTCACCATGAGTTATCAAAACATAAAGCATTTTTCCCTTTAGATAATTCCTAACATAGAAAGCCAGCAGCGCTCCTGATTTTTTTTTTTTTATGTAGCAAGTAGAAAGGCTGGTTAGGCAGCTGCCTTTCATACACATTTGCTACCGCTGCGCTGTGTCACTAACAGAAACTGTGCTAATTTACTCTTGCATGTGCTGTGAACTGACCAATCTTATGAGGAACCAATTTTCAAATGCAAGCTATGAGTCAGTTCTGAAACATGAACATCAAGTAAGATAGGTGCAAACTAATTTTAGGATAAACCAGATCTTATCTTATGAGAAGGTCGGGGAAGAAAATCTCTCCTGAATGGACAAAAACAATTGATTGCACCACCATACATCCCTTCGACCGATCCACTCCCACAGAGAGGGCCTTCTCAGGGTGCTGTTGGCTGGGCAATGCCGGTTGGCGACGCCCAGGCGAAGGGCCTTCTCTGTGGCGGGCCCTGCCCTCTGGAACGACCTGCCCCCCGAACTGCGCACCATCTCAGACCTCCGCCTCTTCCGCCAGCGTCATAAAACGCACCTATTCCAACAAGCCGGCCTAGCTTAACTTAAAAGATTTTATACTATTTTAGCACAGGGTATGGGTTTAATAGTTTTTTTTTTAATTGTATTTTTGTATATTTGTATTGTTTTTAAAATTTCCTTTGCGCCGCCCTGGGTCCTTTTTTAGGAGAAGGTGCGGGGTATAAATTTAATAAAATAAATAAAGGATTATAAACGTTGATTGGACCAGAAGTGAACTAAGAGCACATGCAGACAATTACTTCTGTAGGAAAGCTATCTAATTTTAGATCTTAAATTTAATGATTCTACAATTCCATTTCCTGTTTTGGAGAGCACTGTTGTGTGTGTAATTCCCCCCCTCACCCCCAATTTGGTTATGTGCCTTTGGGTTAATGTTGAGTATTAGAGACCACACCAATAAACTTCTCCGGGGTAATCAGTTCCAACCTGGCCCTTCAAACAGTGCGCTCATTGTAGCTATGATTGAGCCATCTACATTGATGGTGATTGTCCTGTTCTTTTCTTGTAGCCTTAGATCATCTCAAAATGAACAACTATGGGCCATGCATGAAGTCACTAAAGGGCTTTATTAAAATGGAAAAACTTTTCAGAAAAAAAAGTAAATAGAGATGATATAATAAATAACAATAAATGACAACACAGCATAAGAGTGAAAATAATCAAGAAACATTTAAAATAGTGACCTTGTCAATGCACCAAAATGGTTGTTCAAAATGCATGGTGGATAGGTAAGGGGGTCACTTGGTACCAAGAGTTGTGCAGTGTCTCTTATGTCAGTTGTGCAACATGCAACAATATTCCTTTTCTTTTCAGCACATGATTTTTATCATACTTTATTTTGTCTGGTAAAGAAAAAAATGATAAATCAAACAACCCAAGTGACGTTTCTAGAAAAGTGCAGCACATGCAATCAAGAAACTCGTGGCCCTTTATATCTAAATAATTCTGTCCCAAATTGTAATGTGTTTGTTTGGTCAGTTCTACCGCTTTTGGGGTGTATAAATGGGAAGCTGCTTGGCCTTCCATTGCCTTTGCTGAACACATTAGAAAAAGAAGAAAAAGCTATTGTGACAAGCAATGTGCATGTGAATATTCTGAGCACGACCATGGCAGCAAACATAATGATATTAACTCTGTTTACTATTGTCCCCATAATTTGCCATCCCAGAGAACTGGGGGCTGAGCTATGGGTTCCTGAAATCCTTCATTAGGCTCCTTGTTGAATCAGCTTCCAATAAGCCATGTTGTAAAGTTTGGTGCATCATTCTTGGCTAGGGTCATGAGACTCCAGTATCCTCCACTCATAAGGAATTGGATTGCGATTATTTTATGAAAGAGCAGTACTCTGCAGAAGAAATCTCTTCCTATCCCAGAGGATATATGGTACTTCCTTGACATGGATCAAAAAAGCAAAATACCTTTTGTACAGTTATATAGGTTCCTTTGTTATGCTCAATTCTTCAAGGTAGCAACAGCTTAAGAAACACATTCAATTAGTTTAGTGTAGAATGATGACAGTCTTTGCCTTGTCCCAGGTAGGCAGAGTTCACGCCACTATTTCCAAATTCTCATTTCATCTCATCTTTTGAGTCATGGTTTGGAAAGATGGAAGAGAAACTGTGACCTGGGTGAGCACTAAAGTAACTACAGGTCAACATCAACATGTGCAGGTGCCACTCAAGATTCACTGGCCATGTGTCCAATATTTTATTTATTTTATTTATTTTATTAAATTTATACCCGCCCTTCTCCTAAAAAAGGACCCAGGCCGGCGCACAGGCATCATTAAAACATACAAAATGCAAAAATCCAAAATTGTTAAAAACTAAATTAAATATTCCCTGTGCTAAAATTGATAAAACTCTAAAATTTAAAAATTATTCCTAAAAAAGTATCCCTATAAAATTATCCCTATAAGAGTCAGAACGGGGGATTATGCTAAGCCGGCTTGATGAAATAAATGAGTTTTAAGACGTTGGCGGAAAAGGCGGAGGTCCACGATGGTGCGTAAATCGGGGGGTAGGTCGTTCCAGAGGGCAGGGCCCGCCACAGAGAAGGCTCTTCCCCTGGGCACCGCCAACCGGCATTGCCCGGCCGACAGTACCCGGAGAAGGCCCTCTCTGTGGGAGCGGATCGGTCGAAGGGATGTATGGGGCAAGAGGCGGTCGCGAATATAGCTAGGCCCCGAGCCATGGAGCACTTTGAAGATGGTCATCAGCACCTTGAAGCGCACCCGAAAGGCCACAGGTAGCCAGTGCAGCTCACGCAGGAGAGGTGTTATGTGGGATTGCCTTGAGGCACCTATAATTACCCGCGCGGTCGCATTCTGGACCAACTGCAACCTTTGAGTGCACCTCAAGGGGAGCCCCATGTAGAGAGCATTGCAGTAGTCCAGCTGGGATGTCACCAATGCCTGAGTGATTGTGCGAAGGGCTCCCCGGTCCAGTAAGGGGCGCAACTGGCATATCAGGCGTACCTGATAGAATGCCCCCCTGGCCATGGCCGACGCATGGTCCTCCATGGTCAGCCGGGAATCCAGGAGGACACCCAAGTTGTGCGCCCTCTCCACGGGGGCTAGTTGTATGCCCCCTATGGCCAGTGTTGGACTAATCTGGCTGTACCGGGGTGCCGGAAACCACAGCCACTCGGTCTTGGACGGGTTGAGTCTGAGTTTGTTGCTACCCATCCAGCCCCGTACGGCCTCCAGACACCGGGACAGCACCTCGACGGCATTGTTGGGGTGGTTTGGGGTGGATATGTACAGCTGAGTGTCATCAGCGTACACATGGTATTCCACCCCAAAACCACGGATTATCTCGCCCAGCGGCTTCATATAGGTGTTAAACAAAAGTGGCGAGAGGACCGACCCTTGCAGAACCCCACATGTGAGGGGCCTCGGGGCCAACCTCTGCCCTCCTGCCAACACCCATTGTGACCAACCAGAGAGGTAGGATGAGAACCACCGCAAAACAGTGCCTCCCACTCCCAACCCCCCCAGTCGGTGCAATAAGATACCATGGTCGATGGTATCGAAAGCCGCTGAGAGGTCTAATAGGACTAGGATAGAGGAGCAACCTCTATCCCGAGCCCTCCAGAGATCATCTGCCAACGCGACCAATGCCGTCTCAGTGGTGTGACCGGACCGGAAGCCGGACTGGCGCGGGTTCAGATAATCAACTTCCTCCAGGTGTCGAGGAAACTGTTGGGCCACCACACTCTCAACAACCTTCGCTAAAAAGTGAAGGTTGGAGACTGGATGATATTTCTCTAATAATGCTGGGTCCAGGGACGGCTTCTTGAGGAGGGGCCTCACCACCGCCTCTTTCAAGACGGTAGGCAAGAACCCCTCACTCAGAGATGAATTCACAATGCCGTGGAGCCAGCCTCGTGTCCCCTCCCAGGATGCCAGTACAAGCCAGGAGGGGCATGGGTCCATTAAACATGTGGTAGCCCTAAGGCTCCTCAACAACCTGTCCATATCCTCGGTAGCAACAAAGTCAAACTCCTCCCAAGATGTTGTCACAAGACCGGCATCAGACAGGCCGACTGGGCCACTTTCAGTGGAGGACAGCTCGTTCCGAATCTGAGTGATTTTGTCCTGCAGATAAGCTCCAAATTCCTCTGCTCGCCCCTGCAAAGGGGCTTCCCGCGGCCTCTGGTGAAGGAGGGAACGGGTCACCCCAAATAGGGCGGCAGGGTGGTTATCTGCGGATGCGATAAGGGTGGCACAATGCTCCCGTTTGGCCACTCTTAACGCCACTAAGTAAGCCCTAATATGGTCTCTCACTAGTGTTCGGTCAGCTTCGGATCGAGAGGATCTCCACCTACTCTCTAGGCGTCTCTTGCGGCGCTTCATCTCCCGCAGCCCCTCGGTGAACCAAGGGGCCTGGGTGAGTCGACGCCGCATGAGAGGCCGCAAGGGCGCAACTTGGTCCAAGGCCCCCGCAGCCGCACTATACCATGCGGCCACTAGGTCCTCAGTCGAGTTGCAGGGCAGGGACACAGGTATTGGCCCAAGCTCCCTCTGGAACCTTTCTGGGTCCATCAGGCACCTGGGGCGGAACCACCTGGGTGTTTCCGGTTCTGCCTCCCCGCGGTGGGGTGTGATGGTTGGGAAGTCAATCCGAAGGAGAGAGTGATCTGTCCATGACAAGGGTAAGATGGATAAATCCCCTGTTCCGAGATCACTTCTCCACTGCCCAGAGACAAAAATCAGATCCAGTGTGTGTTCACCCTCGTGATAACATTGCCACACTTCCTTGACGTACTCAGCTGGCCACGCTACTCTGAAGCTGAAAGCTGTTTGCACAAGTGTCTCCCGGGTGATACAAAAACAACGACTACTCACGCTCAAGAATCATATTCTGGAATAGCCACAAGGAAAAGCATTTCAGATTGTTGCATTTTAAGGATTTCGTTGGAGAATCCTGCCTGCTAGCCAAATGAATTTGTAAAGGAGGATCAATGCATAGTCTGAATGATGAAAATCTATGAGAATAAAGGTAGCCTTTGAGTTACAACCATAACTGAGCCTGCCTGTTATGGTCATAAGTTGTGACTGTCATAAAGTGGGCCATCACATGTTAGAACCCAATTTTACAATCTTTTTTGTGGTAGTTTTTAAGAGAATGTGACACCCATAAGCAAATGTGGCAATTGTTAAGCAAACTCATTAGGTGGGGTTTTGTTGGAAACCAGAAGAAAATGCAGGTTTCCTGAGGAAAAATGTCATAAATCCCAATACCATGACAGCAGTGCTTCAAAGGGCTGTAAATGTTGGCTGGTCACCAAGTGTCCAAAATGTTGTCATGTAATGAAATGGGGAGCTGGTAATGGGACAGATATTGTAACTTCAAAACTGAGTTGTTAAATAGCTTTTGGGAAGTCCACTGTAATTTTGAATGGTTGCTAAAACTGACCAAATAAAGGTCAGGTATAAATAAAGAACTACCTGTAAGATTAAAAAAAAATAGGAAAAGAAATAAACAGAAATAAACACAATATTCCAAAGGACATTTCACAACAATCATAAAATAAGCAGTTCAGTAGTGGGTTGCAGATGGTACTTCCCAGTACAGGCATGCATTGGTGTCTGCCTGGAGTACCAGGTACCGTTCCGGTATGGTGCTCCAGAAGGCCCACCTGCCTGCCTGTCGTCCTTGTCTGTCTTTGAACACTTCTGCGCTTTTGAGCATGCACACAGTGGGAGCATCGCGGAGGCTCTCAGAGGCATCGCTGGAGGGTAGGATGCGTGCGTGCGCACTGCATGCGTTCATGTGGTGGATGCTGGGCCCCATTGCACCGTATCGGTTGCAACGGGATCTGGAATCCACCATTGAAGCAGTTAGAATCTAGTAGCTAGATGGCATTCTGTCTTCTTAGGTATCATAATTTTCAAATTTTCCACCTTGCATTCTTTACATCAGGGATCTCCAACCTTTGCAACTTTAAGTCTGAAGGACTTCAGCAAAGCTGGCTGGAGAATTCTGGGAGCTGAAGTCCTTCAGACTTAAAGTTGCAAAGGTTGGAGACAGGGGTGGGTTTCAAAATTTTTGGAACAGGTTCTGTGGGTGTGGCCTGCTTTGTGGGAGTGGCTTGCCGGCCATGTGACCGGGTGGAAGTGGCTTGCCGGCCATGTGACCAGGTGGGAGTGGCTTGCCGGCCATGTGACTGGGTGGGAGTGGCTTGCCGGCCATGTGACCGGGTGGGAGTGGCTTGCCGGCCATGTGACCGGGTGGGAATGTTAGCAGCTGCTGGAATTATGTTTGTACAACAGTGGAAAAACAGATATGAAAATGAATAAATACTACAATGTGCACATACATACATACATACATACACAGACAGACAGACAGACAGACAGACATAGAAATAGATATATTCATGTATCACTATAAATTTGAATGGTACATTAACCACAGCTGCATTAGTATATGGAATGCAAAATGAGTTACCTGTTGCCATCATAGGCATGAAAGCCAAGTGGGTGACTTTGGGCCAATCACCAGGAGTCTGAGTTGTAGTCCCGCCTTAGCCATAGGAACCTTTGGGATGACTTTGGGCCAATCAACAGGATGCTATGAGTTCTAGTCCCTCGTTAGGCATGAAGGCTGTCTGGATGACTTTGGGCCAAACACCGGGGGACAGTGAGTTCTAGTCCTGCCTCACAGGGTTGTCGTTGTGAGGAAAATAGGAAAAGAAAGGTGGGCTGGATATGTTGGCCAGGTTGTTTTGAAGTGAAGGTATTACACAAAGCCAGGAAAAGGATAATGCCAGGAATTAAGTTAAGCTTGTTTTGCAAAATCAGTCCCCGGGTTGACCCTTTGCAGAAAAAATACAAGCTAAGGTTGCACCTTGTCTGCGGTCACCTGCTCCCCACCCAAACAATTCCATCTGTCTTGGGTTCAAGTTGCGACACACTTTCCGCCATTCGCTACTGAAACCACAATCATCACCATTTCTAGATGGCAGAAATCCCACAGGTGTAGCTTCCTCTTTTGCAAGTTACTGCCGCCAGGGTCACGACTGACCCCGTTATCCACCCTCCCCTCCTTTTGCAAGACCCACCATCCTGAACCCTTTGGTTCTCTCCAGTCCCCTTTTCAATTCCAGTCCATCCTGGCTTGTGGTCCCTTTTGTCATGGATTATCGAAAACTGTCAATCAAACCTGAATTGTTGGATTTTTCCCTTTACAGACTACCAGAGTTGGATGGGACCTTGTAGGTCATCTAGTCCAACCCTTTCTCTCCTTCCTTCTTCCCACATCTTTCCTCCCTCCATCCCGTCTTCCTTTCTCTCCCTTCTTCCCACCTCTCTCCTTCCTTTCCTTTCCTTCCTTCCTGTTTTCCTTTTCTGCCTTTTCTCCCTTAATTAATTAGATCCCAGGGGCAGCGGGGGGCGGGGCGGGATCCACCGCCGGCCTGCCAGCCTGCCTGAGTTCGCCTCCTTTCCCTTCGCCCGGCCCCCGTGTCTCCGACGCCCCGCCCGGCCCCCGTGAGAACGCGGCCCGTCCGAGTTCCGAGGGCGGCGGCACTTCCCCCACCCCCGGTGGGTGGGGAGGGGGGAGAGAGAGAGAGAGGAAGGGAGACCCACCTCCGGGGCCGGCCGGCCGACCCCTCTTGGCTTCCACGGCGGCTGGGCGTCCACGGCGGCGAGTGATGGATGAGGAGCCTCCGGCCGAGCAGCCCCAGTCCCCCCCCGCCAAAGCCGGGCGGAGCGAGAGCCTTAGAAGGCGGCCCCGGCTAGCCAAGTCCCGGTCCCCTTCGCAGTCCCCTCCCTTCGGTCAAACTTTTCCACCCAGCCGCTGCCGCCGAAGCCGCTGCCGCTGCAGCCGGGAGGGCGCCATCTTTCACCCCCCTCGCCCCCCCGCCAGTCGCGGCAACAGGGAAAGTTTTGCCGCGACTGGCGGGGGGCCGCGGGGGGGAGTCGCGCAGCCTAGCGCGCTCTTCTGCCGCCCCTAGCCGGCAGGCTTCAAAGGCCGAGCCCTCCAGCGCTCGGCCTTTGAAGCCTGCCGGCTAGGGGCGGCGAAACAGCGCACTAGGCTGCGTGAACCCCCCCGCCAGTCGCGCCAACCGAGAAAGTTTTGCCGCGACTGGCGGGGGGCGGGGGGGGGTTCGCGCAGCCTAGCGCGCTCTTACGCCACCCCTAGCCTGCAGGCTTCAAAGGCCGAGCCCTTCAACCAGCGCTAGGCTGCGCGAACCCCCCCCCCCCACGCCAACAGGGAAAGCAGGCCCGGCAGCTTCAAAACTAAAGGGCCTGGGCCTTGAAACTTTCCCTGCTAGGGATACACGAGCGAGCCACATGCTCTGGAAGTTAAGTAACTTCCGGGTCCATCGTCCAACGGGATCGGCCAGGATCTCTAAATTTTACGAAAGGGCTCGCGCGATCCTGGCCGATCCCCCAGAAACCCACCCCTGGTAGGTAGGTTGGGGCTTATATGGTGGTTGTGTGTATGTGTGCAGGTGTAGACCTACACAGATTGGTTGGCCATTTAATCAGACTGGGCCACAGCAACGCATGGCCGGGTATAGCTAGTCTTTTAATATATATCCAATTGTTTCTAAAGTACATTATAGGATAGGAAATATGTACTTCGCCATAGCGAACCTCCCTGTTTTTAAAAAAAAATTGTTTGTTTATAGTTTTATATATCTGCCTATTTCACAATTGGGAACACTTCTTTCTTTGTGTTCATAGTAGCTGTCATTAATGTATCTGAAATTATACACAATTATGCTCTGTATTTAATTTATTCTTATAGGTTTGAATTTGGTTAAGCTTATTTTGCAACTAGTGTATTGGCCAAATGTTTGATTCTATTTAGCAACTAACAATTCCAAATGGGCCATTTTGTTGGGTCACAATGATCCATAATTTGAGACTCTGGGTTAAAGATAATCCCACCATATGTTGTCTGTTTTCTCTTCTTATTCCTGTGAGAAATATTGCAGTTTTATGGACACCTTTCTCTCAGTAGATTAGGTTAGGTCAGTGCTTCTCAAATAGTGGGGTGCGCCCCCCAGGGGGGGCGCGAGGCTCCGTAAAGGGGGGCGCGTTTGACTGCGCATGCTCCTCCCTTTCGAGGAGAACAGACCCGATTGGATAGACATGATGCTCTATCCTGATTAGCCAAACCCGCCCGTGTGACTTTTAGACCCGGATGCAGGGGTGGGTTCCTGGGGGCTCGCAGGGGTTCGCGCGAGCCCTTTCGTCAAATTTCCGGATCCCAAGCGAGGCCTTTGGATCGTGGACCCGGAAGTATCTAAGGAACACGTGGCTCGCTCGTGTATCCCTAGCAGGGAAAGTTTCAAGACCCAGGCGCTTTAGTTTTGAAGCTGCCGGGCCTGCTTTCCCTGTTGGCACGGGGGGCGGGGGGGTTCGCGCAGCCTAGCACGCTCTTCCGCCCCGCCCCTAGCCGGAAGGCTTCAAAGGCCGAGCCCTTCAGCCAGCGCTCGGCCTTTAAAGCCCCTCTCTGTCTCTGTGTGTGTGTCTGTCACTCTCTGATTCCCCCCTCCCTCCCTGTCTCTCTCTGTGTCTGTGCCTCTCTCTGTCTGTCGTCGTGCCCGCCCGCCCGCCCCCCGCGGAGCCTCTTCATCCCGGGGCCGCTGTGCTCACTCACCTTAGCCTGCCCTCCCCGCCGCCCGGCCGCCTGCAGCTGAGAAGCGTGTGTGTGTGTGGGGGAACAGGGAAAGTTTTGCCGCGAGTGGCGGGGGGTGGGGTGGGGGTTCGCGCAGCTTAGCGCGCTCTTGTTCCGCTGCCCCTAGCCGGCGTCTTTGAAGCCTGCCGGCTAGGGGCAGCAGAACAAGAGCGCGCTAAGCTGCGCAAACCCCCACCCCACCCCCCGCCACTCACAGCAAAACTTTCCCTGTTCCCACACACACACACACGCTTCTCAGCTGCAGGCGGCTGGGCGGCGGGGAGGGTAGGCTAAGGTGAGTGAGCACAGCGGCCCCGGGATGAAGAGGCTCCGCGGGGGCGGGCACGACGACAGACAGACAGAGAGAGGCACAGACACAGAGAGAGACAGGGAGGGAGGGGGGAATCAGAGAGTGACAGACACACACACAGAGACAGAGAGGGAGGGAGGGAGAGAAAGAGAGAGACGCGGAAAGTGATTAAGTGCGTGAATGCGAGACAGACACACACACACACAAACACAGAGTGATAGATGGGCGGATGAAGGGGAGAGAGACAGAGAGAAAGAAAGAAAGAGAAAGAAAGAAAGAAAAAAAGTGAGAGAGAAGAAAGAGAGAGAGAAAGACAGAGAAAGAGAGACAGAAAGGAAAGAGAGAAAAAAAGAGAGAAAGAAAAAGAGAAAGCGAGAAAGAAAGAGAAAGAAAAAGAGGGAAAGAGAGAAAGAGAAAGAAAGAAAGAAAGAGAAAGAAAGAGAGAAAGAGAAATAGGGAAAGAGAGAGAGAAAGAAAGAGAGAGAGAAAGTGGGAAAGAGAGAGAGAAGGAAAGAAAGAGAAAGAAAGAAAGAATGTATGACCACAATTGAGCCCAAAAGTTTAGTTGTTAACCAAGACCATTGTTAAGTGAGTTTCACATTTTCCAAGTTGGCCACTCCCACCCGGTCACATGGCTGGCAAGCCACTCCCACCCAGTCACATGGCCAGCAAGCCACTCCCACAAAGCAGGCCACACCCACAGAACCTGTTCCAAAAATTTTGAAACCCACCCCTGCTACCTACCTACTGTATTTCTCCTTCTCTATCCCTCTACCTACCTACCTACTGTATTTCTTTCTTTCTCCCTCTACCTACCTACCTACCTACTGTATTTCTCCCTCTCTGTCTATCCCTCTACCTATCTATCTACTGTATTTGTCCCTATCTATCTATCCATCCCCCTACCTACGTACCTACGTACCTACCTACCTACCGCATTTCTCCCTATCTATCCACCTACCTACCTACTATATTTCTTCCTTTCTCCCTCTACCTACCTACCTACTGTGTTTCTTTTTTTTTCTTTCTTTCTTTCTTTCTTTCTTTCTTTCTTTCTTTCTTTCTTTCTTTCTTTCTTTCTTTCTTCCTTCCTTCCTTCTTTCCTTCCTTCCTTTCTTTGCATCTATCTATCTATCTATCTATCTATCTATCTATCTATCTATCTACCTACCTACCTACCTACCTACCTACCTACCTACCTACCTTATTTCTCCCTCTCTATCTATCCCTTGGGGGGTCATCTAGTCCAACTCCCTGCCTAGGCAGGAAGCCCTATACCCATGATGGTAAACCTATGGCACGGGTGCCACAGGTGAAACACTGAACCATTTCTTAGGCCACGCGAGGCATTGCCCTGTCAGCTTCAGTGTGTATATGTGCCCTGGCCAGCTGATTTAGGCATTCTTTTGAGGCTGTTTTTTGCCCTCTGGAGGTGGGGGAAGGCTGTTTTCACCCTCCCCGGGCTCCTATAAAGCCTCTGGAGCCTGGGGATGACGTAAAAAGCATGCCAAATGCAGGGGGTCCTGCACATAGCATTATGGATGTGGCTCACCTGTGCACATCACCCCTGCACTCTCCCTGCTTTTGGCACGCGAGCCAAAAAAGGATAGCCATCATTGCCCTATACCATTTCAGACAAATGGCTATCCAACATCTTCTTGAAGACTTGCAGTGTTGGGGCATTCACAACTTCTGGAGGCAAGTAGTTCCACTGATTAATTGGTCTAACCGTCAGGAAATTTCTCCTCAGTTCTAAGTAGCTTCTCTCCTTGATTAGTTTCCACCCATTGCTTCTTGTTCTGCCCTCAGGTGCTTTGGAGAATAGCTTGACTCCCTCTTCTTTGTGGCAACCTCTGAGATATTGGAAGGCTGCTATCCTGTCTCCCCGTCCCTCTTTTATTAAACTGTATTTCTCCCTGTCTCTCTATTCCCCTATCTACCTACCTACTGTAATACAATAATACAATAGCAGAGTTGGAAGGGACCTTGGAGGTCATCTAGTCCAACCCCGCTGCTCAAGCAGGAGACTCTATACCGTGTCAGACAAATGGTTTTCCAGTCTCTTCTTAAAAACACATCCAGTGTTGGGGCATCCATAACTTCTGGTGGCAAGCTGTTCCGCTGGTTAATAGTTCTCACTGCCAGGACATTTCCTCTCAGTTCTAAGTTGCTTCTCTCCTGGATTAGTTTCCACCCATTGCTTCTTGTTCTGCCATCAGGTGCTTTGGAGAGGTGGAAGGGACTTGGAGGTCATCTAGTCCAACCCCGCTGCTCAAGCAGGAGACCCTATACCGTGTCAGACAAATGGTTTTCCAGTCTATTCTTAAAAACACATCCAGTGTTGGGGCATCCATAACTTCTGGTGGCAAGATGTTCCACTGGTTAAATGTTCTCACTGCCAGGAAATTTCCCCTCAGTTCTAGATTGCTTCTCTCCTGGATTAGCTTCCACCCATTGCTTCTTGTTCTGCCCTCAGGTGCTTTGGAGAATAGCTTGACTCCCTCTTCTTTGGGGCAACCCCTGAGATATTGGAAGACTGCTATCATGTCTCCCCTGGTCCTTCTTTTCATGAAACAAGACATCCCCAGTTCCTGCAACCGTTCTTCATATGTTTTAGCCTCCAGTCCCCTAATCATCTTTGTTGTTCTTCTCTGCACTCTTTCTAGAGTCTCAGCAAGAGACTTGCATGATTGTATTAACGTACAGGTAGTCCTTGATTTACAACCACAATTTTGAGTGCAAAATTTGTGCTGCTAAGACTGCTGTTAAGTGAGTTTTGCCCCATTTTACAACCTTTCTTGCCACAGTTGTTAAGTGAACCACTGCAGTTAAGTTAGTGACGTGGTTGTTAACTGAGTCTGACTTTTCCCACTGACTTTGACTTCCAGAAAGTCACAAAAGGTGATCACGTGGCCCTGGGACACAACAACTGTCATAAATATGAGCCATTTGCCAAGCATCCGAAATTTGATCACATGACTATAGGGATGCTGCATGGTTGTAAGTGGGAAAACATTGCTTTCCAGTGCTGTTCTAACTTCAAATGGTCACTAAATGAAGGGTTGTAAGTCAAGGACTAACCGTAATGTAAATGTACAACAAAGATGGATCTAATATTCATGGTTATGCTTCTTGTCTACACTGCCTGGCAATTGCAAATCTGAACATACTTTTCCTGCCCCTTACTTTTACTGGATAATTCATGCTAGCTGGGGCATTCTGGGAGTTAAAATCCACACATCTTAAACTTTCCAAGTCTGTAAAAAAAAAAGTCCCTCTTTTATTAAACTGTATTTGCTGTCAGATGGGTGTTTCTTTGTTACAGTTTGGTTCAGTTCGTATTAAACAGTTTAAAGCAGCTGCCTGCCTCCGTGTTTTTACCTCAGAGAACAGTCTTGAGCAGTATTTCTCCCCCCCCCTCTATGGGCCACCTGGGAGTTTGCTATCCCAGGGCCTTTTTGGCCCTAAGAGGCCTCCCTATGACAGTTGAAAAGCAGTTTAATGGGCGTGGCTACAGGGAAGTGAAAACACATTTCAGTGCCTACCTTTTATTTGTGTGTAACTTGCACACGACACACGTGTGCTAGGCACAAAATGAGTAGCTATTCTATTATCGGACGTCCTTGGCTACATTGTGTGAAAGTTTGGTGTAAATCGGTCCAGTAGTTTTTGAGATTAGTGGATTCGTACAAACTATTTTACATTTTTATTTATATAGATGGTGGTGGTGTTCAGTATATTTCTGGATCCTTGCTTGATGTGTATGTACCAATAGGAAAAAAAATTGTTGCTCAGGATTAAATTATTGGTGTTCTCTGAGCTTGGTTGTTTTCTTGCAGACACTTAACTACCAACTAGGTAACATCATCAGTGAAGAAAGTGGGGTTGGATCTCTGTTTATATACCAATGGTTTGTTGATGGGAATTCCTTGGCTGGACTGCTTACTGTTTGTTTGTCTGAGTTGGTAGCTCCTTTATTGTGGTGTTGTTTACTGCTTTATTTTTGGCATAGTATTAATCTTGGTGTTAATCTCTTCTTATGTGGGTGTTGATTGCTGGTGAGAAGAGAGGTTCTGTGTTTATATACTAGTTGCTTGTTGATTGGACTACCTTTTGTTTCCTTTTTAACTTATTTAAAATATTTTTTTAAATATTTTATCTGCTGCTGTGGCTTAGAGGTGGAGCTCTCGCCTCCCAATCAGGAGCTTGTGAGTTCAATTCTAGGTAGAAGCAGATGTAGGGTCTCCTGCTTGGGCAGGGGGTTGAACTAGATGACCTGCAAGGTCCCTTCCAACTCTGTTAATCTGTTATGATCTTAATTGTCTCTTTTGAATGGTTTGTAGATGTTGCTTATCTCTATGTGCCTGTTTAATTTGTTTGAATACCAGGCTTCCAGGAAATTTGTAGTGTTTTTTGGACTTAGCTTGGTCTAAGATGGTCATAGTTTCCCAACTGATTTTATATTGAGATTAAAGTCCAACTCATCATGGCCAACTCATTAACAACTCACTGCTGGAGTTTCGCATGGCCAACTTGCCATGGTACAAGAGTTACACTAATATCGAAGAAATAGTGGAATAGAATTATTAAAGAAAGGATGCTAAAGGAGGGGAAAAGTTACATGTGAATGATGAAAAATTAAAATATTTTAAAATTTATTTTAAATGATTGAATTGAATTGTTGAATTTTCCCACAGCGAGTTATCCAGTGGTATCTAGGCCATGTTGAGTCGTCCCGTAGTGCGTTGGACTAGGCGAGTTGCGCACAATGAATTGGCCACACCAAATTGTCCATGGTGAGTTGGCTGAAGCGAATTGGCCCATTCCGCACTTCGACAAATTCTGCCATCTAAAGTAGAGCACTGCTGGTTTGAACTTAGGCTAATTTTTTTGAAAGTTGCATAAAAAAGTATACAAGTGACTCTCAAGTTTGTTTTATTATCCAGGGAGGTCTATTGTAGTTAAAACAATCAAATATTCTGCACTTTAAATGTTAGCTAAGTAATTTGTCACATGTTTTCATAAACTACAGCTCATTTCATCACTATCCAGTCATCCAATTAGAGATATACACTTGTCTCTCAGGATAGTCCATGGATCTGGTGATGTAGTTAACAAAGTTTGTTAATCTTCATTGTGCCACAGGATTCTTGGTTCTTTGTATGTGGGAGGAAATTAACAAGCCATTCTTGGAATGTCCTACACATAGAGAGTAGCCAAACCTATACAGTATAGCAAGAGAGTAGGCTTACCGCCTACCCACCCACCCAACCACATCGCTGTCTTTGTGTGTGTCTCTCTCTCTCACCCATCCATCCACCCACCCACCCACCCATCCATCCATCCATCCATCCATCCTTTAGTGTTATATTATCTCATTTAAGAGGGATTCCAAGTGTGGAAGAAATGGTGGAGAGATGTTGCAAGCTAGCTAAATATTTTAAAGCAGCTTTTCCTTGTCTTGGAATTTCAACCAATTGAGAATATTCAGAGTTATATATCTTGACTCATTAGGGGAGTATCCCATGCTAGAAGAGGCTTCAGACCTACCACTTGCCTCTGCCCTTATTTATGAATAACAAATCAAATATTTAAAAAGTATAGCCAATTCACATGGACATCCTAGCCAATGTACCACCATTAGGAAAAGTATAACATAGAGGAGTTCATAAAAATGCACTCTTCAGTACGGTTGCTTGGTTTTGTAATATTTCATCCCTATTTAGCCTTGATTTTATCATGGCCTAACCCATATTCACTTGAGAAAGGGGGGGAAAAGTCTTAGGTGCTTGATTGATTGAATGACTGATTGATTGATTGATTGATCGATTGATCAATCTACCCAGTATTTTTTATTCTGATTTGCACTTTTGACAAACCAGAAGACTTTCCTGGGTGTCTTCTGGATCGGGTCAAAGGCCCACCTAATAAGACATCAAATAATAGATAATTTAATATATTAAGAAAGGTTACAAGAGAATTATAATTGTCTTCTACTGATGCTCTTCAGTAGCTTGATTTTATATTCAGGCAGTACCATGCAGCTATCGAAACTAGTAACTACTGATAGTCTCTAGTTCTTTTTTAAGTCCACTAAATTGGTGACATCAAGTTTGATGGCAGTAAAATATATAATTTAACTATGCATGCAAGGCATTGATGCTCTCTTTCCCTTTGATGATAGGTATTGTATTTCCATTTAAATGAGAGTAATTATTTCTAAGTTTCTATTTGTATACAGCCAAACTATATTTATAATGGGCACATAATTTCTCCTCCATCTTATTCCAGCTGTCCTTTGCCACAAAAATGCTGGATTTCAATTTGAAGATGGAATATGGTCGTTGTAGGAATTCACACCAGAATCACACCACATCACTCTAAATTGTGACTGGAGTGCCATGTTTCTTTCAGGATAAGAGTGATGGGTTTAAAGACATTTTTAGAAAATGTGAATGAAAAATATAATATGTACTATGGCCATAAACATCTACTCTAATCTGAATTTCATGACACAAGTAATGTTTTCAGATCATTCTATATTTGCTAATTAACATATAATAAACCTATGAATGAAAAAAGAAGAAGCAAAAGACAATTTGACAGGCCTGAATACTTGGTAGATCAAATTTAAGAAAAATGCCAAGCTTGTTTGCAACATACTAAATTACATTGTAAATGTAATTTACAATTACTTTTGTTCATTAAACAATGTTTATGTTCATGCATGCCACCCACAGTTTCTATGAGTTAGGCACTCTATTCATTTAATTTAGAACCAAACAAGTGAATAAAAACTAAGTCCACACTTACTATACTTAATATTTCCAGCTTTATTATTTCATAAACGTCTTCCATCTCATATCCCAAGTGAAAATTTTCCAGATGCGTTTAGACTGCAAATCCCAAGATGTCTTAAAATACATTAGCTAGAATGGTGGTCTCTGGATCTGTGGGGGCCCAACTCTTTAATGTCCAAGTAGCATGGCCAACCCATGCCAAATGTAAATGGCCTTATTTCAGTTACAGCCATTACTCTCGTGATTATAGGCTTCACCTATATGAAGCCGCTGGGCGAGATCATCCGTGGTTTTGGGGTGGAATACCATCTGTACGCTGACGACACCCAGCTGTACATATCCACCCCAAACCACCCCAACGATGCCGTCGAGGTGCTGTCCCAGTGTTTGGAGGCCGTACGGATCTGGATGGGTAGTAACAAACTCAAGCTCAACCCGTCCAAGACCGAGTGGCTGTGGTTTCCAGCTCCCCGGTTCAGCCAGATAAGTCCAAAGCTGGCCATTGGGGGCGAACAACAAGCCCCCGTGGAGAGGGCGCGCAACTTGGGCGTTCTCCTGGATTCCCAGCTGTCCATGGAGGACCATGTGGCAGCCGTGGCCAGGAGGGCATTTTATCAGGTACATCTGATACGCCAGTTGCGCCCCTTACTGGACCGGGGGGCCCTTCGCACAGTCACTCAAGCGCTTGTGACTTCTCGGCTGGATTACTTTAATGCTCTCTACATGGGGCTCCCCTTGAGGTGCACTCGAAAGCTACAGCTAGTTCAGAATGCGGC
This sequence comes from Rhabdophis nuchalis, assembly GCA_039707465.1. NCBI lineage: Eukaryota > Metazoa > Chordata > Lepidosauria > Squamata > Natricidae > Rhabdophis > Rhabdophis nuchalis. The sequence goes on along the minus strand of CM077647.1, from coordinate 25,826,747 downwards.
CGCGCGGATGATTATGGGTGCCCCAAGGCAATCCCACATAACACCTCTCCTGTGCGAGCTGCACTGGTTGCCTGTGGCCTTTCGAGTGCGCTTCAAGGTGTTGACGACCATCTTCAAATCGCTCCATGGCTCGGGGCCTAGCTATATACGAGACCGCCTTCTGCCCCATACATCCCTTCGTCCGATCCGCTCCCACAGAGAGGGCCTTCTCCGGGTACCGTCGGCCAGGCAATGCCGGTTGGCGACACCCAGGGGAAGGGCCTTCTCTGTGGCGGGCCCGGCCCTCTGGAACGACCTACCCCCCGACCTTCGCACTACCTTGGACCTCCGCCTCTTCTGCCAACGCCTTAAGACGTACCTATTCCAACAAGCCGGCCTAGCGTAGCCCCCCGTTTCTGACTATATTTATAAATTTTAATTTTTTAGGGTTTTAAAGGGTTTTTAGCACGGGTTTTAATTTAATTTAATATGTTTTTAATAGTATATATTGTTTTGTAATGGTTTTTAATAATGCCTGAGTCCTAACAAGGAGAAGGGCGGGGTATAAATTCGAAAAATAATAAATAAATAATAATTATTATTACAAAATCATTTGTTTTGTTTTAGAGTGCTTGTTTTTTTGATCTGATAATAGTCTACTTCCTGTAAATGTTGGTCTTCTTCAGATATTGTAATTTTGTTTTATGTGTGATCCTTATAACCAGTTAGATTCGATCCTGCGTTGCATGACCTGGCCTAATCCACACCATCAAGCTGTAGACTGAAGCTCAAATTGTATAAATTTAATAAAATAAATAAATAAATAAATAACCAGTTATAGCCTCTGACACTAGAAGCTGTAAGTAAATGCTAGTTCAATTAGCCATGCATGATGGATAGTTAGAGGTTCTAAGGCTATGTTTTTTATCTCTGTCCCACAACTCTTTTAACTATATTTCCCCAAAAGATAGTAAGATTTCTTGCCATTTTCACATAGGAAATGTATGAAGTGTATCCTCCAATTTTAATTTGTATGCAAGTTACTGTATTTTTGGGAGTATAAGATGAGGGTGAAAATCTGGGTGCGTCTTATACATTGAATTCAGTATTTTTGGCCTCCCGAAATTCTCCCCCTTTGCATAAATGGACATGCAGAGGGTTTGGGTGGCTTGCAAAGCGCTCCTGAGGGCTGAGGAGGGCAAAAAAAGAGCACAAACTGGGCCATTTCGCCCTCCCCAGCCCCCAGGAACACTCTAAAAGCTTCCCAAAGCCTCTGCATGCCCCCTCTTTTTTTTTTTTTTTTTTGCAAAAAAGCAGGTGGTTTTTTGCTCGTTTTTGTCCCATCCCCCATCCTCCAGGAGCACTCTAAGTTCCCCCAAAGCTATGCATGCCCCCCCTCTTTTTTTTGCAAAAAAACAAGGATGCAGAAGGTTTGGGAGTCCTGCATAGTGCAAAAACTGGTTTTTTTTAAATGTACCTCTTCAAAATCATGGTGCATCTTATACTCCGGTGCATCTTATAGTCCAAAAAATACAGTATCTCAAGAGAGAATAAGTGGGATTTTCAAGTATTGCTATGAATTTAGAGTACAGGTAGTCCTCGACGTACAACCAAAACCCCAAAATTTCTGTTACAAAGTGAGACAGTTATTAAGTGAGTTTTGCCACAATTTACGACCTTTCTTGCCACAGTAAAATACAGTTGTTAAGTTAGTCTCATAGTTCTTCAGTGAATCTGTCTTCCTCGATAACTTTGATTGTCAGAAGGTCGCAAAAGGTGATCATATGACCCAGGGACACTGCAACTATCATAAGTAGGAGTCAGGTGCAAAGCATCTGAATGTTGACCACGTGACTATGGGGATGCTGCAACTGTCTTGATGAGAAAAATAGTCATAAGTCATTTTTTCAGTGACGTTGTAACTTCAAACAGTCAATAAAGAAACTGTTGTGAGCTGAGGACTACCTGTATTAGCAACTATAGCAGCAATGAAATCTTAAGGCGTTATTCATTTATTTTTATTATAGAACTTTATTTTTCACGTAGCTGAAGCCCTGTCTTGTCAAGAACTCAGGGTGTATGATAACTATGGGTTTCTCCCAAGTCATTTTGTCTTTGACACTCAGATGGATGGTTTTTCACTCCTAAGCAGTTTATTGTGGTATCTGCATGTGGTTAGTAACTACCATCTCCAGTATGTTGCAGTCATTCATTTCTTCCACCCATGATCCATTGAGATGTTTTGCCCCCAAAAAACACTTTATGGATCCATCTAGTTTCCAGAAATTGCTTTGAGATTTGTCTGACAATCTTGTAGATGATTCAGTTGAGAGTCTTGTCATTGCTGGCATGAAGCATCATTCACGTCCTTGTTGAAATTACTCCCTAGTAATATTTCTCTTGCAGCCAATTCCAGAAGGTTCCTTGATTTTCTAAAGACCTCCACAAAATAAAGCTATAGAAGCAAATGCCTGCAATGCAGGTTGAAAATAACTAAGACTGAATCTGACATAGCATATGTGCATGTCCAAATTCAGGCATAATCTACAATGATAAGGGTAGTAAAGACACTTGCAGTATTTCTTCCACCTTATTGTGCCCAGTTCACTTTTGAATAGGGGTTTATTTGTTTATATATAAAATGTATTTGCTGCCCATCTCGTATCTGGCTCTGGATGTTTTACAATATAAAAATCATTGAAAAATGTTAAAATCACCCTTTATAGAAATACAATAAATGAAGACATTAACAGATAAAATCAACGAAGGGATCTGGACACGTAGGAGGTGGGGAGGTGAGGTTAGATTTAATCAATCAGCCACATCCAGTATGAAGCTCCCCCACTGAATCCCCAAGCTCTGCCAGTTGGCTCTTTCCAAAAAATTGGAGGGAGCCAATCTCACCTGAGGGCAGTGGTGGGTTCTGGATGGGAAGTAACAGACTCAGGCTCAACCCGGCCAAGACCGAGTGGCTGTGGTTTCCGGCCGCCCGATTCAACCAGTTGACTCCATCACTGGCCATAGGGGGCGAACACCTTGCCCCTGTGGATGGGGCGCGCAACTTGGGTGTCCTCCTGGATACCCGGCTGTCCATAGAAGACCAAGTGACAGCCGTGGCGAGGAGGGCGTTTTACCAGGTCCGCCTGGTACGCCAGTTGCGCCCCCTATTGGATCGGGATGCCTTTTGCACAGTCACTCATGCCCTCGTGACATCCCGACTGGACTATTGTAACTCTCTCTACATGGGGCTCCCCTTGAGGTGCACCCGAAGACTTCAGCTGGTCCAGAATGCAGCCGCGCGAGCAATAATGGGGGCCGCAAGGTATACCCATATAACACCTCTCTTGCGCGAGCTGCACTGGCTGCCTGTCGTCTTTCGGGTGCGCTTCAAGGTGCTAGTTATCATCTTTAAAGCGCTCCATGGCTCGGGACCTAGCTATCTGCAGGATCGGATCCTGCCCCATACATCCTTACGGCCGATTCGCTCCCACAGAGAGGGACTTCTCCGGGTGCCGTCCACTAGACTTTGTCAGCGGGCGACGCCCAGGGGAAGGGCCTTCTCTGTGGCGGGCCCAGCCCTCTGGAACGACCTTCCCCCCGACATTAGAACAACCACGGACCTCCGCTCCTTCCGTCAGAAATTAAAAACACACTTTTTCTGCTTGGCCGGCCTAGGGTAGTCTCTTCCTTTAGGGCTTTTAGGGAACGCTTAGTTTTAATGGGGATTTTAGTGCAGGGACGATTGGTTTAATCTATTTTTAGGTATTGTATTTATTCATGTATATATTTTATGTGTTTTAGTTTTCCCTGTGCACCGCTCCGAGTCCCCTTGGGGAGAGGACGCGGTATATAAAATAAATATATTATTATTATTATTACCAGTTCAGAATGGTTTGGCCAAACCGGTAGTAGCTTGGCAGCCTAGTCACTAGAACTGGCATCGGCCCAGGCCTGCTACGCCCCCTGGTTTTTTGCTTCTGCACATGTGCAGAGCAATTTTAGTTGTACTGCACATGCACACATGAAGTGTCCCTGAGCGAACCAGCTCTGCCGGAACACATCATTACCTCAGGGGTAAGTTGCCAGAGGCAGGAATTGTAACAGAGATGTCTCTTTTCCTGGACCCCGCCAGTGAGAATTCCTTGGCTGAGAATCTGCAGTATAAGCCCTCTGCCAGAACGGATGGGGCAGGCCAACCTCATTAGGATGAGATGGTTCCTCAAGAGTTATTCTATTGATCTGACCACTGTGACCATTTTGCCTGACACTTTGGCTGGCAGTTACTCTGATCTGAACTTCACTTGAGTGGAGTCCTGTAGAGTGATTCTCTTGCCAATTTATCTGGACTACCTTTTGACCTGTTACTTCCAAAGAAGTGGGTATGACTTGCTAGATTGTCTTTGATCTGGTACCCTTGTCCTTCTTAACTTCAGACAGCTGTGTGTATGGATGTGTGTGGAATGGAAGAACTCACCATGGCCAATTTGCTGTGGGACATTTTAATAATTCACAATTTAATGATTGATTTAAAATAATTAAAAATATTTTAATTTTTGTCATTCATATTTCATTTTTTCCCTCCTTTGGCATCTTTTCTTTAATTATTCTATTCCACAATTTCTTTGATGTTACTGTAATTCTTGTCCCACAGCCAATTGTCCTGTAGTGAGTTGGCCATGCTGAGTTGGTTGTGCTGAGTAGTTGGCTATGACAAGTTATCCTAGACTTGTGTGTGTCCCTTGGTTTGCTAGTGGAGGCTGTAGACAAAGGACCTTTAGTGGTCTTACTTGGAGGGGAGAACTGGACTAAAATGACTCCCATCCTCATGACGCCTAACTAGACTAATATTGTGGTGGGGAAAACAGAAGGCTGCTCATTGTTGATGTTCATTGAAGCATTGTTTTTCTGTAGCAGTCCACTTCTCTCCAACACATTAGCCCTCCTGAAGAACAGAGCTTTTTAAGACTTTTGTGGTCTGACACTATATTGTTTTATGTATTGCTTTAATATACAGTATTTGTGATATTTTTGTTTGATTACTGTGTTTTATTATTGCAAACGTCTAAGAATAATATAATTGTAGAGAGATGTAATGGAGATGGATGGATGGATGGATGGACAGATATAGAACCCACCCTTCTTGTCACAAGAAGCTTCCCTGTGACTCTCCAGAAAGCCCAGAAATTTTATTTATTTATTTATTTATTTCGGATTTATACCCCGCCCTTCTCCTTGTTAGGACCCAGGGCGGCGCACAGGCATTTTAAAAACCATAACAAAGACAATATATATCATTAAAAACATATTAAATTAATAAATTATTAAACCCATGCTTAAAACCCATTTAAAACCCTGCCAATTAGAATTTCTGTATAAAAAGTCAGAGACGGGGGCTATGCCAGGCCGGCTTGTTGGAATAAATATGTCTTAAGACGTTGGCGGAAGAGGCGGAGGTCCGAGATAGTACGTAGGTTGGGGGTAGGTCATTCCAGAGGGCCGGACCCGCCACAGAGAAGGCCGAGAAGGCATTGCCCGGCCGACGGCACCCGGAGAAGACCCTCTCTATGGGAGTGGATCGGGCGAAGGGATGTATGGGGCAGGAGGTGGTCTCGTATATAGCTAGGCCCCGAGCTATGGAGCGATTTAAAGATGGTCATCAATACCTTGAAGCGCACTCGAAAGGCCACAGGCAGCCAGTGCAGCTCGCGCAGGAGGTGTTATATGGGCTTGCCTTGGGGCACCCATAATCACCCGCGCAGCCGCATTCTGAACTAACTGTAGCTTTCGAGTGCATTTCAAGGGGAGCCCCATGTAGAGAGCGTTACAGTAATCCAGCCGGGATGTCACAAGCGCTTGAGTGACTGTGCGAAGGGCCCCCCGGTCCAGTAAGGGGCGCAACTGGCGTATCAGGCGTACCTGATAAAACGCCCTCCTGGCCACGGCCGCCACATGGTCCTCCATGGACAGCCGGGAATCCAGGAGGATGCCCAAGTTGCGCGCCCTCTCCATGGGGGCCAGTTGTTCGCCCCCAATGGCCAGTGTTGGACTTATCTGGCTGAACCGGGGTGCCGGAAACCACAGCCACTCAGTCTTGGATGGATTGAGTCTGAGTTTGTTCCTACACATCCAGACCCGTACGGCCTCCAAACACCGGGACAGCACCTCGACGGCATCGTTGGGGTGGTTTGGGGTGGATATATACAGCTGGGTGTCATCAGCGTACAGATGGTATTCCACCCCAAAACCACAGATGATCTCGCCCAGCGGCTTCATATAGGTGTTGAACAGGAGTGGCAAGAGGACCGACCCTTGAGGAACCCCACATGTGAGGGGCCTCGGGGACGACCTCTGCCCTCCTGCCAACACCCATTGTGACCGACCAGAGAGATAGGACGAGAACCACCGCAAAACGGTACCTCTCAGCCCCAACCCCTCCCAATCGGTGCAATAAGATACCATGGTCGATGGTATCAAAAGCCGCTGAGAGGTCTAATAGGACTAGGATAGAGGAGCAACCTCTATCCCGTGCCTTCAGAGATCATCAACCAACATGACCAATGCCGTCTGCGTGCTGTGACCGGGTCAGAAACCGGGTCTAGATAATCAACTTCCTCCAGGTGACGAGGAAACTGTTGAGCCACCACTCTCTACAACCTTCGCAAGAAAGTGAAGGTTGGAGACCGGACAGAAATTTTCCAACAATGCTGGGTCCAGGGAAGGCTTTTTGAGGAGAGGTCTCACCACTGCCTCTTTCAAGGCGGTGGGTAAGAACCCCTCACTCAAAGACGCATTCACAATATCCTGGAGCCTCGTATCACCTCCCAGGATGCCAGTACAAGCCAGGAGGGACACGGGTCCAATAAAAATGAGGTGGCTCTAAGGTTCCTCCGCAACCTGTCCATATCCTCGGTAGTGACAAAGTCAAACTCCTCCCAAGGTGTTATCTCAAGACCAACCCCGGACAAATCGACTGGATCACTTTCAGTGGAGGGCAGCTCATTCCAAATCTGAGCAGAAACACTCCAAATTCCTCTGCTCGACCCTGCAAAGGGGCTTCCCGTGGCCTCAGATGAAGGAGAGAGCGGGTCACCTCAAACAGGGTGGCAGGGCGGTTTTCCGCGGACGCAATAAGGGTGGCACAATACTCACGTTTGGCCACTCTTAGCGCCACTAAGTAAGTCGTAATATGGTCTCTCACTAGTGTTCGGTCAGCTTTGGATCGAGAGGATCTCCACCTACTCTCTAGGCGTCTCTTGCGGCGTTTCATCTCCCGAAGCTCCTCGGTAAACCAAGGGGCCTGGGTGACTCGATGCCGCATGAGAGGCCGCAAGGGCGCGACTCGGTCCAAGGCCCCCGTGGTCGCACTATACCATGCAGCCACTAGGTCCTTAGTCGAGTCGCGGGGCAGGGACACAGGTATTGGCCCAAGCTCCCTCTGGAACCTTTCAGGGTCCATCAGGCACCTGGGGCGGAACCAACTCGATGTCTCCGGTTCCGCCTCCCCACGGTGGGGTGTGACGGTTGGAAAGTCCATCCGAAGGAGAGAGTGATCTGTCCATGACAAGGGTAAGGTGACTAAATCCCCTGTTTCGAGATCACTTCTCCACTGTCCAGAGACAAAAATCAGATCCAGCGTGTGTCCTCCCTCGTGAGTGGGGCCCTGAACTACTTGGGTCAGGTCCATGGCCATCATGGAAGCCATGAACTCCCGGGCTACCTCGGATGTTTCGCCCGCCGATGGCAGGTTAAAGTCTGGGGGTGACTACCAGTCTGGGGGTCTCCACCGCCATCGCGGCGATCACCTCGAGTAGCTCGGGCAGGGCTGCTGTTACATAGCGGGGAGCCAGGTATACAATCAGCAAGCCCAACTGCCTCCCTAGGCCCCACTTCACAAAGAGGGACTCACAGCCAGTCGTCTGAGGCACAGTGGTCTCCCTCGGCTCCATACTTTCCTTAACAATAACCGCCACCCCCCCACCCCTGCCTAGGGCCCTAGGCTGATGAAATGCACGGTAGCCTGGTGGGCACATTTCCACGAGGGGTAAACCCCCCTCGGGGCCCAACCAGGTCTCCGTAATTCCCACCAGGTCCGGGTCCCCCTCTGACACGAGGTCATTTCTCATTTATTTACAATTAAGTATCAGCGCTTGACCTCTGAAAATTTGCCCTCCCAACAGCTTTGAAATAAACATGCTTAATAACAAAAGAGAAATGGAACAAAACAAACTGATAATTTCATATCACTTTCATCCAAAACAGTAAATATGTTTAACAGAAATTTTTTTAATTTTTTTTTTTACAATAACTGATTCAGGAATTAGGACTTCAAGAAATTAATACAAACACATTTTGCATATAAAGACATTTCAATATAAAATCTAAACCATGGGTGTTGTTAATCACTCTATTTATAACATACATAGTATGCCTCTACTGAATTTTTTTTATAAAAGTTAATATATTCATCCCATAGGATGTACAAAACTTTGTTCTTGAACCAGTTTTACTATCATTCAAAACATGTGTTTTAAATGCACTCAAATCTTCAAAAACAAAAGGAGGTATTCTTTCCATAGGAATATAAAATAACCATAACATCTAACTACATGTCTATTTTTAACACATAGTTCTTAAATTAAGGTCACCTTCATGAATCATTTATACAATGTGTCAACATTCAAATAGCCTATGAATACAGTTACTAAGTCTTTGTGTAATTTACATTCACATGACAGAGTTTTATCTCAAGATCTGGCATAGTTCCAACTCATGTCAAAGAACCATTGTATTGGAAAATATTTGCAGCCAGCAAGGAGAGCAAGCATTTTGACAATTCTCTGTCTAGCAGCTTGAAAATTAAAAACTTAAACAGGAGGCGCAACTAAAGTCACAATAGGGGGTTCCTTCCCTCAAAACCAGTAGATATACATGAATTAAATAATACATATTCATTAGGAAAGTAGGTAAAGATAAAGGTTCCCCTCGCACATATGTGCTAGTCATTTACGATTCTAGGGTGCAGTGCTCATCTCCATTTCAAAGCCGAAGAGCCAGCGCTGTCCAAAGACGCCTCCGTGGTCATGTGGCTGGCATGACCAAATGCCAAAGGCGCACAGGATGCTGTTACCTTCCCACCAAAGGTGGTTCCTATTTTTCTACTTGCATTTTTACATGCTTTCGAACTGCTAGGTTGGCAGAAGCTGGAACAAGTAACGGGAGCTCATTCCATTATGCGGCGCTAGGGATTTGAACCGCCGAGCTGCTGGTCTTTCTGTTCAACAAGCTCAGCATCTTAGCCACTGAGCCACTGCGTCCCTCATATTAAGAAACTAGGTGGCCCAGAATTCACTAATGTTTTTTTTGGAAATGTTCTTAGCTTTATTTACAGAATTCTTCAATTTGCCCCACCCTCAGTCTGAAAGAAAGCATGTCATTACAGCAGCATTAAGAATTAAGAAGAATGGGGGGGAGGGGGGGGGGAATGAAGCCCCAAAATATTATTTTAAAAGGAAATTCTTATCTCACTTGATAATCAAAACTAAGCATAAACAAAACTAGTGGGGCATAAATATGCTCTTTTGCTCCAATATTACTTCATTCACTTAGTAAGAAGACAATGGGAAAATAGGGGTTCAACTACAGGTAACAAAACTTTTTTTTTAACATAAGACAAATAATAGAAAACAAGGAAAGGACTCATTGTCAGTGTAATTGTATTTTAAAAATCACAGTTACCAGAGCAAGGGTCTGTGTGTGTGTGTGATTGTGTGTGTGTGTGTGTGTGTGATTAAAAGTAGCAATGGAACTCATCCAATATATTCATTAAACATTGTTAGAGTTCAAGGAATCCAAGCACAGCCAATTAAAAGCTCTCATGCTTTCTCTCTTTCTCTCTCCCACCCCTCTATATATAATTAGTCCTGTTCAGTTCCACATAAGAGATCCCCAAATCTAGTCGTAATCTAGTGTTGTTGGTCCACGGACAATATTAAAGTAGCCAGCTAATGCTCCAAGGTCTATATATAATGAACGTTGTCTCCTCAGCAAATCCGACTCCTCGGTAATTCCAAGACTTGAAGAATCTAACAAGGAAAATTTAAAGGAAAATGTATATTATACACTAAAAAAGTAGTTTCAGAACATTTAACTGGGCAGACTGGGGATTCTTCCATCTCTGGAGATGGATCAATTACTGTTTGAGGATCCATTAATTGGTTTCCCCCCACCTTGCAAAGGATTGGACCAGTGGTGAAATTCAAATTATTTTTACTACCAGTTCTGTGGGTGTGGCTTGGTGGTCATGGCAGGAGAAGGATACTGCAAAATCCCCATTCCCACCCCACTCCAGGAAAAGGATATTATAAAATTTCCATTCCACCCCACTCTGGCCTGCCAGAGGTGGTATTTTCCAGTTCTCCAAATTACTTAAAACTTCCACTACTGGTTCTCCGGAACTTGTCAGAACCTGCTGAATTTCATCCCTGGATTGGATTAATTTTATAGTCCTTTCCAACTTCCACAGTTCTGTGATTCTATGGTTTATGAATTCCCTTCCTTCCTCTATAAATAAATAGAGGAACTGTATACATAATAATGGCTCCCAATTAAGATAACTTCAAAAGGGAAGATAAGGTTATCAACAGTTTTACTCTTCTTAGCTAAATATTGTTATCAATTAAATAGATGTTTGTTCTTTTAGCAAGCCTCAAAGTGTTCTTCATTAAATCCCTCCTTGGCAAAACTAAATGTACAATGAGCTTGAGAAATAGTTTATTTTGTAAACCAATTAGGGAGGAGCACATGTCTAATAAAGTTTTGTGTCAAAATGAAATAGAGCTGATGCAGATTTGTCTTAGCTCTGTTACAACAGGAATTGTTCGACAAATGAATAGAGGGAAATCAGGAATGAAGTCCACCACTATTAAATAAAAACCATATTGGCTTGATATTGGCTAGGAAAAAAGTAACCTGGTAAACTATGAAATTTGACTGCACTGGCTGGGAATATAATTATTGATTAAAATAATAATGTTCTAGGAAAATGAAAAACACAGATACAGCAAACCAAGTTTGTCTTCTATTGTTATTTTCCCTCTTATGGCCTTTTTATAGAAAATAATCTAATATTTCAGATTCTGCAGAACATTATAAATAGTCCTCAGGTTATAATGACAATCCATTAAGACTGCAAGCACATGACTGCAGAAACATGCAATGGCCAGAACTCTGAGGACCCAATGTAAGTTCCCGTCATTTAGTCCTGGGGCAAGTTTGAATGATTGCTGAATGAGTGGATTGTAACCCGAGGACCGCTTAGATTACAAAATTTTGGAAGTTCCAAAATACTTGTTGAGATTCCTAGATGCCAATGTGAATTTACTGAACTGATTTTGCCGGAATTACACACTTCATCTAAAGCCTTTTCAGTCGAGAAGGATTCCGCCTTGCCCTTAAATATTGCTTTTGCTGGCCCTCAGACTTTTATTAAGAGACTTGGGAAGTGCGATTCAGGGGTGTGATTCAGCCAGTTCGGACCGGTTCAGGTGAACTGGATGTTAATTTTACATCTGGTTTACTGAACCAGTAGTTGCAATGACTGGCTGGCCCACCCACCCCTCCCAGGAGTCTCCACGAAGCCCATTTTGGATGCCAGGTAAGTGCAGGGCCCACATGGAAGCAGGGCCCACAAGGACAAAAAACGGGCCTTCCAGAAGTTGCAGAAGTCTGGGAACAGGCCGGTTTCTGGTCTCCGGAGCCCCGGGGAGCCAGTTTTCACCCTCCCAGAGGTTCAAGAAACCCCAAACCCCTCCAGAGCCTGGCGGGGGGGGGGGGGGGGGAAGCAGGCCTCTCAGAAGTTCCAGAAGTTGGAAGTTGGCTTCTGGCCTCCCAAGTCCCAGGGAGCGTTTTCCAGAGCCTGGACAGGGATGAAAAAATGGGCCTGCAGGAAGTCCAGAAAAAGGCCCGTTTCTGACCTCCGGAGCCTGGGGTAGGCCATTTTCGCCCTCCTGAAGGCTTGAGGAAATCCTCTGAAGCCGGGGGAGGGCGAAAATGCGGGGGTGGGGGGCGGCAGCACCGTGGTGCAGGAGGCTAAATAGGCCATGCCCACCATGGCCAGACCCACCAGCAATCGGGCACAGGCCCTGTTGCTAAAAAATTTCACCCCCACCCCTGTGCATGGGTCTTTGTCACAAAGCTGTGTGGAAGGGATCGTACCTGAAATATTCTCAGAGAGTTCCAACTCATTCTTCTCCAGCAACCTCTTTCGTGCAAAAAGAGCTGAGTCTAAACTCTGACACCGGGGCTGTTCCTCCCGTGATGGATGCAAGGCTTCATGTTTGAGCAATTCTGTAGCTGTAAGTCTCTGGTTGGGGTTCCTTTCAAGAGCTGCTTCCAATAACTGCCTCATATTAGCGCTGCAGTCCTCAGCAATGTCCTCAAGGGGCGGAGCTTGCTTATGGATCTAGCAAAAGAAAAAGGAAGATTGCAACTTGATGCTTATTATTTATCTATCTATCTATCTATCTATCTATCTATCTATCTATCTATCTATCTATCTATCTATCTATCTATCTATCTATCTATCTATCTATCTAATTTCTATACCGCCCTTCTCCCCTCCGGGACTCAGGGCGGTGTACAGGCAGCAATAAAATCAGTGATATAAAATATTAAAAATACATGAAATATATATTTAAAAATGTATTAAATAATACGCCTGTTCTAAAACCATTAATAAAACCTACTAAAACCATTAAAAAAATTACACCAGGCCAGCCACATGAAATAGATAGGTCTTCAAAGCCCGACGGAAGAGGCACAGGTCTGTGGTCGTGCGTAGGTCGGTGGGTAGGTCATTCCAGAGGGCAGGAAGGAGGCAGGGAAACGTTTCCCAGAGTTGTACGAATATACGCATGTTGTAAAGCTACCGCTCTAGGAATTTCCTCTCCCTGATTCACAGGTTGGAAAAATGTCATTCTACTCCTGGGACAAAAAGCCAGAGGAATTCTGGAAGCAGAGGCAGCTTCACATTGAAACTTGCTCCCAAAACAGGTTCCAATTCAACCTCAGGTCTACAATCCTAACTCAGAATATCCAAGGCCAGTAAAGAACCATCTAACATGAGGAGCAAAAGGGAATGAGATGGGCATGCATAGAGAACATAGTTCTTTTGGCTTAGGCTGGTGCTGTCACTCCTGCAACAAAACACAACCTCCCAAGGCATAACCTGCCAGCTTTGCATCTAGAAATACTTAAATTGGTTTCTAAATGAGGTCGGGTTTATGTGTTTGAAAGGAGTCTATATAGGAATGTTGAATATATTTTTAATGTTCTATTTCTGGTCTGATAAAAGAAGAAATTACCCAGAATTTGAATTTTGAATTTGAATTTATTCATACTTATATCCCGCATCTCCCCCAGAGGGACCCGGGGCGGCGCACAGGAACATTTAAAAACAACAACAAATATACAAAATACAATAAATTATCCTAAAACAACATTAAACCCAAAACCCTGTGCTAAAACATACTAAAAATGCTGCTTATTTTTAATCAATTGAGCTTTGGGCCAATTCCAAACAGTACTGATGGATTTTATAGTAAATAGGATGAATCACTGGCTGGTGAAGTTTAGATTTTGTAAAAACAAGTAAGCTGAATCACGCAGAGCTGCCTTTTTAAAATTTATTTTTCGCTTGCAAATTTCTCATCTTGCAGTTTTTATCTCCCTCCCACTCAGATCAACATCTTCATTCTCCAAATGGTTCCCTTATCCACAATCTTGTAGAGATTAAAGACGTTTTATACAAGGGGAATGCAAAAGGCCTGAGGGATAGCACAGGAGCATATCAGCTCACTTCATAGATTCATATGCACAATGTTTTGTCTTCATTATATTTCAATAGTCAGACCTCTCAGGACTATTTATCACACCTCTATTTTCCCCCCATCCCAAATACCAGAAACCTCCCCTATGACTTTGGTATTAACTCTGTACTGCTTGGTACATAATTATGGCACCACCATCTCAACTGTCTGGGCTGCTTACAGTAGAATAACTATGCTTATCGCTAATACAATGGAAACTTTGGAGTTCCCATTCAACCAGTTGGGGAAGGTTCCACACAGAAATTTAGATTATATTGAAAGGCAACTGCTTAATCCTTTTTCCTGTGCTACTTGACCACTGAAGTTTCCTTTTCCCCAATTGCTCAGGGTTGGGCAAACAGGTAATCACACATTTGGAAGGAATTTTGGAAGCCTTCAAATTTGACTCCTTGCATAGTTCAAGAAAATCAAAGCAACAATCCTTTCCACCACACCCAAAGGCACACACGCACGCACACACACACATGCATACATAAACATCTCGCCAAGAGAAGCATTCTTTAGATACTTATGGGAATCGAAGATGATAAGCAGAAATATACTGACTGTAGAAGCACTGATTGCAATCCTTGCTTAAAGCAACAGGATGGGTACTTAGGATTCCAAGCCTCAGGCAAAGTATTCTGTGAGAAAGAAAGATTGCCTTCTTTTTGTAGCAGTTTGTGTTTTTGTTCTGGCTCTTGCTATATTCATGATGTGACCCAAATTGCAATGTTACATTTCTCTGAAATAAAACTCCTATATTAAAAGCAGAAGGTTTCAGACTGAATTTCTGTCTGGTCTACTCAACAGGTTCAGGATTGCAAACTCCTTAGCTTGCGGTTGCAAAACACAGAAAATGAATTTAGAGTACAGGAGGTCCTCGACGTATAACCAGAAGCCCAAAATTTCTGTTACAAAGTGAGACAGCTGTTAAGTGAGTTTTGCCACATTTTACAACCTTTCTTGCCACAGTTACCGTATTTTTTGGCATATAACACAACCAATTTTGTTGTATTTAAGTACAATGACAATAAAGATTATACTTATAAGACGCACTTTTTCCCCTCACAAAAAAGGGTGAAAATCTGGGCGCGTATTATACACTAAATACAGCATTTTTGACCCCCCTCCTTTGCAAACATAGACATGCAGAAGGTTTGGGAGGCTTGCAAAGTACTCACGAAGGCTGGGGAGGGCAAAAGTGAACAAAAAACGGGCCCTTTTTGCTTGTTTTTGCCCCCCCCCCCTTCTCGGCCTCCAGGAGTACTCTATAAGCATCCCAAAGCTCTGTTTTGCGAAAAAATATTGTGTGCAGAGGGTTTGGGAGCCCTGCAGAGTCCAAAAACTTTTTTAAAAAAATTAACCTCCTCAAAATCATAGTGCGTCATATAGTCTGAAAAATATGGTAAGTATCCTGACCTGTTCTTCTGGGAGTTGAGGTCAATGCATCTTAAATTTACCAACATTTTAAAAACACTGTTCTAATCACTGCACTACTATACGAGATCTACAGAAAGAGGTAGTCAAGTGGCAGCTGAACACCTATTGAACAGTCAGTTAAATAAACTTACTATGTAGAGATAGGAGGGATAGGCTGCACGAGGATATCGACTGACCCATGGTGGAATGCCCGTTTGCATGTGAATGATGGTTGCTCCTAGGCTGTAAATGTCAGCTTTTGTACTATGGCCTCGGCAGAGAATCACTTCTGGACTCATGTAAATCTGCAAATAAAATCCAAAAGAAAAATTAGCTTCTGTGACAACTTTACTCTGGAAGCATCTTTAAAGCCAAGCAGTTTGGCACAGGTTTTTAAAAAGAACTTTGCATTTTCTCTGATCTCACTTAAAAGCCAGGCAAAATTTGAGCTTTTGCTCAAAGAAACAGGAGAATTATTGGTGCCAATTTTGGCTGCCCGTATTGACCCAGTGAAGCCTTGTGAACAACTAACGAAGAGCAAGAAATCATAATAGACTATCCCATTTAAGATTCACCAAAGATTTATATTGATAATAATGGCTATGTTTGTAGGGAGGCTTCCTTCTGTTTGAACTTGTCTAGATCTGAAACACTCTAGTAGTGTTTCACCTGTTTCTAGCGGTGGGCTGCTCCAGGTACGCCCGAGTTCAGGAGATCCCCTAGCGAAGATTCTCTGTGGTTAGGCAAACCCCTAAATCTCACTCCCGGCTGGCCCCACCCACCCTGCCCCTCCCAGGAGTCTCCATCTGGCCCATTTTGCATGCCAGGTAAGTGCAGGGCCCCATGGAGGCTTGGAGAGGGCAAAAAATAGAATGCTGGAAATGGGCCCGTTTCTGGCCTCCAGGGAGCCTCTGGAGCCAAGGGGAGGCCTTTTTTGCCCTCCCAGAGGCTTGAAGAAAGCCTCCGGAGCCCAAAGAGGGTAAAAAAGGGCCCACCATGTTGCAGGAAGCCAAATAGGCCACGCCCACCATGGCCATTCCCACCCAGCAATCGGGCAGAGAACCTGTTGCTAAAATTCTCGAAGCCCACCTCTGTCTGTTTTCCCTTACAAAAGTATTCTAGTGCAATTCTATCTCATAAGAATGTTTGGCCAACATTCCTATGAGATAGAATGGCACTAGAATTGTGCTAGAATATTAATCTTGATAAGTTTTAAATGACATGTCAAAGCTGTTTAAGGCATAATAAATTGGAGAAGGGGACAGAGAAGAAGGGTAAGCCCATGGCAGTCATTCTTAATTACTATGACACATATGGGGCTATCTTCTCATGGAGAACCATTACCTCTGTTCCTCGAAGTTCTATGGGATAGTAAACATCTTCTGTCATTTGAACGCTAAGTCCAAAATCCACTAAAACAGCTTTGGTTGACATGAAAACAATGTTGCTTGCTAGAAATTAAAGGAACAAATGAGGATTAGGCTAGGGAGGGAACACATTTTCATGTTTAGTTTAACATAGAAAACATCTTAACAGGCAGGAATTAAAAAGAAAGCAATTATTAAACAGGCACGTACCAAGCAAAAATACACTTGGGACTGCTTCTACCAGTGATTCATAATTGGATGGAAAAAAAGCCATTATAGCTGCTTTGCCCCACTTCCTGTACTTGTCTAGTGCAGGACAGCTTAGAGAAGGATTGTTTGACTCAGATGTTGAGCTGCATATCCATATAGTATGGGCCTCAAGATACATCAGAAGAAACAGAAGAGATAGCAGATATTTTTATAATAGGTTTCTGACCTTGGTCTCATCTTCCCCTTATATCATTGTTCCTTTGAGAACCCAATTATGGGTTTTCAAGAAGTTTCCGAGAACAATTCCAAGTTGAGAAACTTCCTGGATTTCCAAACCGAAGGTATGAGCTACTCTTCACAAACCCACTCTGGTAGACCTTCAGCAGCAACCCGAGCCACTGATAGACACAATACACACTCCATTCCACACTTTGTGGAAGTTGTAGTTCTAAAGCAAATTAAAATTCTGAGATCTGAAATTATTTTTTTAGATACTCACAGCATTTCACATGGATAAAGCCATGACTCCTCAGATGTCTTTGAAATTATCTAAGTTTTAAAGTAACCCCAGTCACAGCAATGATGGGGAAAAATTATATATTTTTTATTTATTTATTTATTTATTTATTTATTTATTTATTTATTTATTTATTTATTTATTTATTTATTTATTTATTTATTTATTTATTTATTTATTTGGGGGGAGAGAGCGGGCTACAAATAAATTTTATTATTATTATTATTATTATTATTATTATTATTATTATTATTATTATTATTATTATTATTATTATTATTTATTTATTTATTTATATTTAGTTTGTCAAGCATGAATTAGATAACAGATATATGTATAAACATGATTATAAATGCATGAAATGGATACAAACACAAGGGAATATTAGGATAGGGACGGTAGGCACACTGGTGTGCTTATGCATGCCCCTTAAAGACCTCTTAGGAATAGCATGAGGTCAACAGTAGACAGTTTAAGGTTAAAGTTTTGGGGGCTAGGGGGAAGAAGCCACATTGTCAGGTAGTGCATTCCGGGCATTGACAATTCTGTTACTAAAGTCGTATTTTCTGCAATCAAGATTGGAGCAATTTACTACAGGTTTCTATCTATTGTGATCTCGTGTGTTGTTGTGGTTGAAGTATTCATTGACAGATAGGACATTGTAGCATATAATTTTACATACTATGCTTAGGTTGGATCGGAGACGGTGAAGTTCAAAGTTGTCTAAGCCCAAAATTTCAAGTCTGGTGTCGTAAGGTATTCTGTTGCAAGCAGAGGAGTGAAGGACTCTTCTCGTGAAATATTCCTGGACTCATTCGATTGTATTAATGTCTGATATGCATGTTCCAGACAGATGAGCTGTATTCAAGAATTGGTCTAGCGAAAATTTTGCATGCCCTAGTTTGCAGTTCAATATTACTGGAGAAGAAGCTACACAGGATTAGGTTTACAACTCTTAATGACTTTTTTGGCAATGCTGTTACAGTGGGCATTGGTGCTTAGATCGTTTGAGATGAGGTCCTTGACAGAGTGGGGGTTGTCTATGAGGTCATATCCACCCAGCTTGTATTTTGTGTTTTGATCTTTTGAAAAACAGAAATATGATCTCTCCCTTCTCCCTTCTCTCGTCAACTAAACCTTGGGGGAGATCAATTTAAACAGAAAGCCTGTCTGCAAACGTTTGCAACTTGGTCTTCCCCTCAACCCTTTGCTGTGTATATAGTGTTTTCCTGAAAATAAGACAGGGTCTTATTTTCTTTTGACACCCAAAATAAGCACTTGGCCTTATTTTCAAGGAGCTCTTATTATTTTTGAGATGCACAAGGCAGTGAGCGTGGTCACCTCATGGCTGCTGCTGTGTTGCAATATTTTCAGGAAGGGTTTATTTTGGAGGAGGGTTGATTTTAGCGCATGTGCTCAAAAGCCTGATTGGGCTTATTATCTGGGGCAGTCTTATTTTCAGGGAAACAGGGTACATACATCAATGCTTATACCATTTTGGACAAACTAAATCAAGCTTAACTCTCGCTTATTTTAGCAGAGCTTTCTTAGTCAAAAAGGAGAAGAAATTATTCAGTGATCAAAATCCTGTATCTTCCTCATCATGGGTCTCTCTAGTTCAAATACCAAAATGGGTCTTCCCATCCTCTCCTTGTTGTACAAAAATAACAATAGTCTTACTGCAAGACTATGAAAGATTATGGGATAATGTAAGAAAAAGTGCATGAGATATTTTGTGTAGTCTGTAGCTCAGACTTCTGATTTCTGCTTGCTGAATGACAGCATTTCACTGCTATCCTCCTCCTCCAGCCATCAGTCCTTCAGATGTATTTAGGAGTACAATTAGGCTGGCAAATGTAGAAGGTACTAAATTGGGGGGAAATGGTGGCTGGCCTAAAATATGCTTTTGGAATGAAGTAGACCTCAAGTAACAAGGAGCAGAACTTTGCTCAGAAGGATAGTGAATATTAGAACTTCCAAAAGTGTTTCCTCATGGCTGAATTCAATTGCTATTTACTCAGCCTTAATTTGTAGAAAACTCTATTGTTGTGCAATTTTCTACCCGCATTGCCAAACTCTATGCTGCCTCTTCAGTAATGCATCTATTATAAGTCACTGCTACTTGGTACTGTCCTAATTTCGGATGGTATAGTGTGATAATCAAGCCATTCGGTCAGTCCCTTCAGTTTTACTGCCCTATTTTGCTTGTCATCAGCCAGGAAATTTAAAAAAAAACATTTACATAATTACAACAAGAAAGGGGCAGGTCTGACAATTCCTTCCTGTGTCTTTCTCTTAATGCCCCATTATTTCCTAACTCATATTGAACAAAGTAAAAATAAATAAATAAACAGAGTAGAGTCCCAAAGGAAGCTGTGTTAGAAGCAGCTCTGTTGCTTAGAAATTTTCTTCCTTTATTTCTGTAGCAGGCATTATGTGTAATGGGGAAGACCGACTGTGGGGCACAGTGCCAATCAGCTTGGCTGTGGGTGTCCCAGGGCCTGATTGACCTGATCCCACTTCCACAGGGATCTCAGTTGGATTCGATCAGGGGCAAGGGAGGAGCAGGAGAGCGCAGCTAATTGGCAGCCTCCATCACCACGGGAGCTTGGATGATTGGCCAGCTGAAAATGTCCCAGGACCACAGCCCTCAGTGTGACAGGACTTGGGATAATAGCAGGGGATAGTGCTCATCCAGCAGATAATCGCTGAGCAGATGACCTTCCAGAAATTAGGAGGGGGGGAAGGGATGGCTCAGGGAGAATATAAAAGGAAGAGGTGTGTGGCACAAAGGGGGAATGAAGGGAAAGAAATGGAGAAAAGAAAGGAGACAGACAGAGAGAGACAAGCAGAGAAATGGCAGGAGAGAAACAGAGGCAAGTGTAGGCAAAGTAAACATAGGAAGAGGAAAAATATGGGAAAATATGAGCCCACCCTGCCACCACACCCCACTACATCTCGCTTGGTTGGGCTGCACAGGAAACAATAGAGGCAAGAGGGAGGGAGGGGGAGAGAGAGAGAGAGAAAGAGAGAGAGAGAGAGAGGGAAGCCGCCCAGCAAGAGGCCAAACCAGTGACCAATGGGGGCACCAGACATACGAGCAGGAAAGCTGATCTAGACAAGTGGGTGAACCAGTGACTAAAAAGGGTTCCAGACATACCGAACAACAGCAGAAGGGAGCTGATGCAGACAAGTGAGTGAGCCAGATGCACCAGAAGACAGGGAAGGCAAGTTGATCCAGGCAAATGGATAAGTCAGTGATAAGAGAGGGTGCCAGATTCACCAGAAGACGATGGAGGTGAGGTGAACTGAGCTGGGCGAGTGGAGCTGTCTAGGTAAGCAACCAGAATGGGCTGAAGACCAGGATGAGGAACAGACCTTGAGACATTAGGCTAGCAACTGAGAGCAGGGAGGTCCTAATTGTCTTGGGAAAGGGACAGAGGGATCTGGACTCCAGTGGCCCTTTTGGGGATAAGCACTACATTTACATGGGCAATAACTGCCGTTCCAGAGTTTACCATGCTCTCCTCAGAAGGGAAAATGGAGAGGAGCTGTGCTAAACTAAACGTTCACTTTAATCCTGGCTGGGCAGTCGAGTGGAGTTGTGCAATCTAAGAGAACTGCAGTGCAATGCTGTCGTTGGGGAGGGCACACAGGAGGAAAAGGAACATGTCCATATCAACCAGAAGCAGTCCCATTCTGATCCCATTCTGACTTTGCCTTGGATCTAATGGGTAACGAAATGTAACAGATTTTGCACATTTGATGCTTGTTTTATCACCAGAACAGCTTAGAACAATTTAAGCATGTCTCACTCGTGAGTTGGACATGAATGGAAGACAAGAGGAAAATATCAGAGGGAAATGGCCGAAAAAACAGGCTGCCAGGGCATTTTTTTGTCTCAATCAGATGTAAGTGGAGAAAGACCTGGAAAAACATCTTTGACTGTAGAAGCAAAATAAAGTTGTGGAGGTCTACAGGAATATGAATTGACTTTTTCTTGCTCTAAACTAAAGTGCTTCATAAGTGCAAGCTGTGAAATGCTTTCAATTGCTAGGATTTCTATCACATTATTCTCCACTGGAACATCTCCTAATGCATTTCCCTGCCAAGATAAATACCATCCATTGGATTTTCAAATGTCAGCATAGCTTTAAAGAGAGAAGAGCCTTCAAAGGGACAGGGAGGCAGAAAAAGCAACTTTTCATTTTCCTGGGCCTGGAAATGCCTTTTTAAGTATAAAGGTAAAGGTAAAGGCTCCCCTCTTGCGTATGTGCTAGTCATTCCCAACTCTAGGGGCCAGTCCTCATCCTCATCTCCATTTCAAAGCTGAAGAGCCAGAGCTATCCAAAGACGTCTTCGTGGTCATGTGACCGGAATGACTAAACGCCAAAGGCGCACAGAACGCTATTACCTTCCCACCTACTTGCATTTTTTGTGCTTTCGAACTGTTAGGTTGGCAGAAGCTGGGATAAGTAATGGGGAGCTCACTCTGTTACACGGCATGAGGGATTCGAACCGCCAAACTGCTGACCTTTCTGATCAACAAGCTCAGCATCTTAGCCACCGCGTCCCTTTCTTTTAAGTATAGATAATCCTCAATTTAAAGCCAAACACTTCTACACGATGGAGGCATTTATATACCCAAATGTGATGGATATGGGAAAAATCGTAAGATATAAAGACATTTTGAATGACAAGGGGAAACGGA
This sequence comes from Rhabdophis nuchalis, assembly GCA_039707465.1. NCBI lineage: Eukaryota > Metazoa > Chordata > Lepidosauria > Squamata > Natricidae > Rhabdophis > Rhabdophis nuchalis. The sequence continues at coordinate 25,804,676 of CM077647.1, read as the reverse complement.
AAAACAACAGGAATTGAATAGGCAAGTGAGAGACTTAACATAGATATCAAGAAGACGCTAAAATATATGGTTTTATAAAGAACCAACAAAACTGGATCAAATTTTAATACGACTGGAGGAGAAGCTAATTAAAAAATCTATAATTATTTATTGAGTATTAGAATGGAAAAAGAGCAAGTAAAGGAAATAATAATAGCATGGGCCAAAAACTTTGGGCACTCTATAGAATTGGATAAATGGCAAAAATTATGGGATAGAAACTATAAATTAACAATTTATACTGCATATAAAGAAAATTTGTATAAAATGTTTTATAGATAGTACTTCCTTCCAGCAAGATTAGACAGGATAGTTAAAGGTATGTCCGCCAAGTGTTGAAAATATAACCAGATCCTGGGTTTGTACTACCACATGTGGTGGATGTGTCCAAAACCAAAAAAATATTGGACAAAAATACATACTTGGATAGAAAAAACGATAAAGGAACATATAGATCTAAAACTAGAAATATCTCTGTTGGGTATTATACCTGAGAAATACAGTAAAAGGAGTGTGTATTTAATAGAACATGTGTTAACAGCAGCCAGAATCGTGTTTGCACAACATTGGCAGGGTGAGGAGATCCCTACACAAGAGAAGATAATTTTAAAAATCTTAGTATGTGCAGAAATGAGTAGACTAACTCTCAAAATTAAAGAAAAGAAAGAGACTGAATATTTTGAGACATGGGACTTGTTCTGTCGATGGTTAAATAAGAGAAACAGAAGTTAGAACTTTTAAAACCATAAGAGAAAGATTAATTTTATCATTACGGTTGATTACTGTAAGCTATTATTAATTCTAATTAGTAGTAATAATTAACATTAATATTATGAAAGAAAAGCACTGTTAGTATAAGATTAATGCTACGGAATATCATCACTATCATGATGTGGAGTATTGTTTAAAGGAATTGTAACCAGACAACACACTGTCTATATAGATATTTAATACTAGCTATACCCAGCCACGTGTTGCTGCGGCCCAGTCTGGTTAAATGGTCAACCAATCTGTGTGTAGATCTACACCTGCACACATACACACAACCACCATATAACCCCCCTACCTACCGTATTTCTCCCTCTCTATCTATCCCTCTACCTACCTACCTACTGTATTTCTTCCTTTCTCCCTCCATCCATCTATCTACCTATCTACCTACTGTATTTCTCCCTCTCTATCGCTCTACCTACCTACTGTATTTCTCCCTCTCTCTCTATTCCTCTACCTACATACCTACCTACTGTATTTCTCCCTATCTATCTATCCTCCTACCTACCTACCTACTGTATTTCTCCCTCTCTGCCTATCCCTCTACTTACCTACCTACTGTATTTCTTCCTTTCCCCATCTATCTATCTATCTAATCTATCTATCTATCTATCATCTATCTATCTATCTATCTATCTATCTATCTATCTATCTATCTATCTATCTATCTATCTATCTATCTATCATCTATCTATCTATCTATCTATCTATCTATCTATCTATCTATCTATCTATCTATCTATCTATCTACCTACCTACCTACCTACCTACCTACCTACCTACCTACCTACCAACCTACCTACCTACTGTATCTTCCTCTCTATCTATCCCTCTACCTACCTACATACCGTATTTCTCCCTATCTATCCCTCTACCTACCCACCTACCTACTGTATTTCTCACTCTGTATCTATCCCTCTACCTACCTACCTACCTACTGTATTTCTTTCTTTCTCCCTCTACCTACCTACCTACTGTATTTCTTCCTTTCTCCCTCTATCTACCTACCCACCTACCTACAGTATTTCTCACTCTGTATCTAACCCTCTACATACCTACCTTCTGTATTTCTCCCTCTCTCTCTATTCCTCTACCTACCTACTTACCTACTGTATTTCTCCCTCTCTGTCTAGCCCCCTGCCTGCCTACCTATCTACAGTATTTCTCCCTATCTATCTATCCCCCTACCTACCTACCTACTGTATTTCTCCCTCTCTGTTTATCCCTCTATTTACCCACCTACTGTATCTCTTCCTTTTTCCCTCTATCTACCTACCTACTGTATTTCTCCCTCTCTATCCCTCTACCTACCTACTATATTTCTTCCTTTCTCCTCTATCTACCTACCTATCTACCTACCTACTGTATTTCTCCCTCTCTATCTATCCACCTACCTACCTACTGTATTTCTTCCTTTCTCCTTCTACCTACCTACCTACCTACCTACTGTATTTCTCCCTCTCTATCACCTACCTACCTACCTACCTACATTTCTCCCTATCTATCTATCCCCCTACCTACCTACCTACTGTATTTCTCCCTCTCTGTCTATCCCTCTACTTACCTACCTACTGTATTTCTTCCTTTCTCCCTCTATCTATCTATCTATCTATCTATCTATCTATCTATCTATCTATCTATCTATCTATCTATCTATCTATCTATCTATCTATCTATCTATCTATCTATCTACCTACCTACCTACCTACCTACCTACCTACCTACTGTATTTCTCCCTCTATCTATCCCCCTACCTACCTACCTACCTACTGTATCTTCCTCTCTATCTATCCCTCTACCTACCCACCTACCTACTCTATTTCTCACTCTATATCTATCCCTCTACCTACCTACCTACTGTATTTCTTTCTTTCTCCCTCTACCTACCTACCTACTATATTTCTTCCTTTCTCCCTCTATCTACCTACCCACTTACCTTCTGTATTTCTCCCTCTCTCTCTATTCCTCTACCTACCTACCTACCTACTTACCTACCTACCTACCTACCTACCTACCTACCGTATTTCTCCCTCTCTGTCTATCCCCCTGCCTGCCTACCTATCTACAGTATTTCTCCCTATCTATCTATCCCCCTACCTATCTACCTACTGTATTTCTCCCTCTCTGTCTATCCCTCTATTTACCCACCTACTGTATCTCTTTCTTTCTCCCTCTATCTACCTTATGATGGCTGCACACCCAACACATGATCACCTGACCACGTTTTAGATTCTTGACAACCAGTCTGCATTGGGGGTAATTTGCACATCCACTCATCATGTGACCACAATTGCAATCATTTTTTTCTGGTTTTATGCTATTTACTTCCAGTTTCCAGTAGCGATAATTGTGGAAAATTGATTAACTTAATGACTAAAGCATTTGCTTAACACGTGATGGCTCAGCTTACGACCATAATGATTTACAACCCTAATTCCAGGCTCTATTGCAGTAACAAGCCAAGGAAAACCTCTAGTCTTGAGCAGAATTGTACATTTGGAGTTTTGGGATATATTTTCAGGAAATGAACTTCTTTAGGATAATAAACACTACAGTGATAGATGTTAGCTTCCACCCCCATGCCAAATACTACTGACTTTTGAACAGAGACCTTTCATGCAGTTAAACTCCTTTGCAAGTATCTGCCTAAACCTAATGATCCAGAGCAACTCAATGCCCTCCAGGAATGCTGGATGTTTAGAACTTTAACCAGGGGGTCTCAAAGGTTAGAGAAAGTAATCCTTCCAGATGAGTGAGAGAGAGAGAGAGAACACAGTGTTCCAACTTCAGTGTTCTTGCTTTTGTAATCTGTTATTCGTGAATACAAAACTTCCACTGAACGCTTTATGCTATGCCATAGTGTGGTTTATTTGATTTTGGCCTAGTATTCTATGTAAAACTAATAACACTACTAAATCATGTTTGTAAACTTCGTTTTGTCAGGTGTAAAAATACCATAGTTAAGTAAATATAAAATTATGGCTGGGCAAGTCATAGCATGACTCCAGAATTTGTCTAATTAAAATAGAAAACATATTCCTCCATTCTAAGAATGTTTAATCCTGATTGAATCACTCTAGTCTTTTCAAGGGATTACAACAGTGGTACTCAACCTGCTCCCTACCGCCCACTAGTGGGTGTTCCAGCTTTCATGGTGGGCGGTAGGGGTTTTGTCCGATACTGAAGCACTTTCCTTTTTTAAATTTAATTGACTTCCCTACTTTATAAATCATCATTACTGTGGAACTGGTGGGCGGTTAGAAAATTTTACTACTAGCAGAGATACAAAAGTGGGCTGTAGGTATAAAAAGGTTGACTACCGGTGGGTTACAATGTAAAAGTATGGGAAGAAGGGAAAAAGTCATGTTTGTTAATAGCAATCCTATTAACAGTGGAAACTTGCAGACTTCCAAACCAACAATAGGCTTGTAAATATCTGACCACTGACTAAGTCCAGTAAGAACTACAGTCACCCCGATTTTCCTATGCTTACTTATATGAACAAGATTCCTGAATTTAATGGAACTTGCTTCAGAGCAGTCATAGTTAGGATTGCAATGCATGGAACCCATTTAGCATTTAATTCCTTCCAATTCCACATAGCATATTGTCATTAAAATATATTCAATTTTATTATCTACCCACTGCTGATAAATGTATTAATAAAAGATAAATTGGATATACCTTGTCTCTAAGGTGCAGAAATTCAAGTGATTTTCAATAAATAAATAGTCTCCAAATAACCTTAAAAGAAGCTGGGGTTATCCTGAATATAGTTTATATTGCACAATAAAGGATTAGTGTCAGGTTTCCGAAAGATGCCCTAATTGATTCATGAGCCTCGAGCCAAGTTAACTTACGTTTGATATCCTGATGAATAACTCCCTTTGAGTGAAGAAACTCAAGTCCTTTGAGAATATGTTTGGCTAGCCAAATGACTTCAAATTCTCTCAAAGGCCCACAACTTTCTATTTTTTCTAGGACAGAGCCTCCTTCTCCTGCTTCCATAAAGAGATGGATTGTCTCATCCCATAAGATGGCTCCATAAAGTTCAGCAATATTTTCATGGCGAAAACAGGCTTGGATTTCAACATCTGATGGCTTGAACTGCTCCACAGGAACCTAATGATGCCAAATATAAGATGATTAAATTATACTGTCCAAGCAAAGATAGTTCTGCTTGAATGCCTGCAAATCTTAATTTGATGATCTATATGTTGGAGTGCTACCCCTTGTTAACATAATAATCTGGAAATCTAAGATTTTAAATTTTAAAAAAATCAAGAAAGTAGATCCAGAAAATCTTTCACCCCTACCTTCCTTTCTGGAGTCCCAAGGAAAAGCTACAGCTTCTTTTCATGCTGGGGAAAGCAAACAGACCCCAAACAAATTCAGCATATTTAGCTAGAATGCGGAGGGGGAATTGCCCTTTCTCCTTTCTTAATAATGGTCAGAGAAAGCCCAGCTTTCTTTGATTTTTACTCATCATCTTAATAACTTTGCCAGAGAATGATGGAGAGTCTACTGTGTTTCCCCAAAAATAAGACTGGGTCTTACATGAATTTTTGTTCCAAAAGACACATTGTTTTCTGGTTAGGTCTTGTTTCCTGGGAAATACAGTACTAAATGCATCCGTCTGGTTGACGATCTTATATTATATATTATATTATCCTGAAAAATCATGCTAGGGCCTATTTTCCAGTTGGGTCAGATTTTAGGGAAAACAGGAAATCATGTAGAGGAGAAAGACAGCAGGATTGTGGACTATTGCTAGAAATTACTGCTTTAATTCAGCAATTCAGGCAAAGAATTAGAAATAAAAATCCTTCCATTTATTTCTACCTTAAAACCCTGGTATGTTCTTTTAAATCAAATCAAACCTTTATTGTCAATGTACAACAACATGTGTACAATGAAATTGAATGAGCCTCTCTTGATGCAGCCCCCTCCCCTGAAACACAAAATACATCTCAATAACTCAAAAAATAAAATCCCTAAACCCAAATGAGTAATACCCAACGCACATTCCCATATACATACATGTATGTAACATTGGTATGAACATGCTGCACGTTGCGTTTGCCCTGCAAGTCTATCGTATTTAACCTAGTTGTGGTATTATGTTGTGTTCAGAGGTCTGACAGCCCACAGATAAAAGCTATTTTTCAGCTATTTTTCGTTGGGCTGGCTATGCTTCTATATCTCCCGCCGATGGTAGGAGAGTCAAGAAGTGCTGACCAGGGTGTGAATCATCCCTGAGGATTTTCCTCACTCTGTAGAGGGAGCGAGTCCTACTGATTTCGTCCAGTGATGTCAGGGGCCAGCCCATAATTTTTTGTGGTGTACTCATCACCCTCTGTAATGTCTTTAAAATCATATGCATGCCAACCTCAGTATAAATATCTACATAGGCAGAAGCTTCCTATCCTTTTTTTTATGATAGAATGCTTATAACATCCCATCCCAACCCAAAGGGCATTAAGCTTTGGTTGACTCATTCTTCTAGTGCTATTCCATCTTTTCTCCATAGATCTCTCATTGGCAAACCAAGATTATTCAAGTGATGTTCTAACTTATCCTGACCAGACTTAATTAGTTTCAGCATAGTTATCCACCTCCAGAAGGTTGCCAACCATAATTACATTTATTTATTTATTAAATTTATACAGCCACCCATTTCACATATGTGACACTTCAGCCTTTGTTGATGACGTATATATGGACTCTTTCAAAAAAGAAGAGTACTGGATATGTCCTACTTAGACCGAGTTTCAAAACTTGAGTCTACCATATGCATGTAAGTATATAGTAAGTGCGTTTACAAAATGCTGGTTTCTATCAAAAAGGTCTCATTTATTTCAGCCTTATGGAGAAGGCCTAACATGTCCCAGGCATTACCAAAGATAATTAAGAAATCTTACCAGCTTGCAAGCCATCCGCTTTTTGGTTTCTGTATCTTGTGCCAAGTATACTTTCCCAAAAGCTCCCCGGGGAATGAAGTCAGTCCCAATATTTCTGTATGTGAGCTTCCAAGGAAATAGAAGCACATCCGAGTCAATCTTATAGCGTCCATTTTTGGGTTTGATCTATGTAAAGATATTTGAGATAAAGGAGAAAGTCAAAACACAATACTCCTTCACTTTTTTATCCTGAAAATACGAATTTGTTTAATGGAATACACACACACACACACACACACATTAATCTACATGCACCAACCATCTACCTTTACCTTGCAATGCCTTTTCTGAGGTCTTTCGTTTTCCCCAAGTTCTTTCTGTTGCAAATTACTAGGCCCTGCATCTGTAAACTAGTATGTGGGAAAGATCTTGGGAGACTGGGCAAACAGATGCTGCCAAGGGTATCTGAGAGACAACATAGCCTGCCACTGGATTCAGACGTGCAGGATATTGGCCTCAGAGGGCAAACCAGATAGGAATCATGACCTTATGAGCTAATTCTACTTTGTTGTAAAGCTACATGGACAGAATCTTACAAGTCTGAAAGTACAATCCTTTCCCACCTACTTTGGCATCTGAGAAACTATGTATGTCTCTTCTGAGTCTCTCGCCCAGCCAATTATCCAATTACAGGTTATGCTGTGTCTTATCTAACTGTACCTTTTTGCCCAGTCTCCCAAGGTCTTTGTCACATACCTTTACAGTGTCTTTGTAGGTAACAGCAGTTAATTAACCTTGGCTGATTTCAGAAGCTAAGCAAGATCAACTCTGGAATGTGTCTAGTTAAGAGACCATTGGGACACCTATGGCTGATAGATACATACTGTCGAGGAGGAGATAAAGGAATACCAAAACGAGCCAGGAGTGAATTACTTATAAAACACTGCCAGGAAAAATACATGGATATATGCATAAAAATTACCAGATCTGAAGGTTGATTTCAAAGCATTTTTACCTGTATCTCGAACAGAAGAGAATGTAGGCATTCCCAAGCAATATCTGTAAGATGACAGCTACTCTAAATTACAGCTCTTTCTCTAACAGAACATTGCTGATGTTCTACTTTTCAGACCATAGTGGTTCCATGACCATTGTAGTCTTTATATAGAACATAAAAATGGGAACAGCATGTGAAGTACTCAATTCATCTTGGAAATATTTATAATTCCAAGTGGTGATTAGCCTTGCATAAAGCATAAGTTGCACTTAATTATCTGGCAACAACAGCTTGATTGACAGCCTAATCAGTAGGCTTATATAAGGAGTCCTCTTAGTAATTTATTGGGTAATTCTAGCTATCTCCTAACCTTTTGCTGTACAGAATTGTGAGCTTGGCTGTGAGAGCAAATACAAGGTATTCTATCTTCAAAGGTTGTACTAGGAGGTTGACAGAGGAGTAGAAACTATTTTTTTCTCAGACTAGATGATGCAGAAGAAATTTGAAATCTAATTATTCGTACACTACAAAGAATGAATGGTTCTTTCAAAGTACAAGGATTTTATTTTAACAAGGTAAAATTCTGAAAAGGAAAATTAATCAAGAGAAAACTATCAAAATACCTGGGGTGAGTTCAAGTGTAGCAAGTAGATTACTATATTTAAGCCTAGCTTCATCTGCCCTAAAATAGTGAGCTTTCCACTGCCTCTACAGAGATTAATCTGTATTATGGAAGTTTAATTGAGTTTGAGGCCATGATTGAATTGGCACAACAAGCAAAGCTGAAGTTGAAAAACAGAATGGAGAATGAGCTGGCAAGACATCATATGGTATGTTATCTGATTGAAAAACCTTATGAAAAGACCTGAACATATGAAAAACAACACTAAAAAGATAATTAGCTCCATCCAATGGTTTTTCACAACTGTTGCCTACCATTTGATTTTAAGCTAAGGCTACTATAAACAGTGGTTTATAACGTAGTCTATTGAAGAGAAGGACCAGAGGAGACATGATAGCAGTATACCAATATTTGAGGGGCTGCCACAGAGAGGAAGGGATCAAACTATTTTCCAAAGTACCTGAAGCCCAGACAAGGAATAATGGATGGAAACTGACCGAGGAGAGATTCAACCTAGAAATAAGAAGGAACTTTCTGACAGAACAATCAACCAATGGAACAGAAGTTGCCTTCGGAAGTTGTGGGGGCTTCATTAGTTGAGATTTTCAAGAAGAGATTGGACGGCCATTTGTCAGAAATGGTGTAGGGTTCTTACTTAACGGGGGGTTGGACTAGATGGCCTACAAGGTCTCTTCCACCTCTGTTAATCTGAAGCAACTAACCCCACTTTTTCTCATCTAAAAAACAAAAACCTGACAGAAATCAAAGGGCAACCTCTCTTCATGAGAAATGACAAGAAGCTCGAAGATCCTGTTTTCCTGGTCTTAATGTCAACCTGTTATGGAAACTTCATATTTAATTTGTTTTTGCCAAGAAATACCTTATTTTCTAGTCCTCATGGTCACAAATAGCAACTGTGAGCAAGGATTGATAAAACAACAACAATAAATAAGGGCTGACAAATATGCTCTTCATGGAGTCATGAAAGACAATTGCATATAATTTTAATACTGTTTTTATATTTATCTTTTTACCATTTTGTATGAGGTCTACAATCGTTTTATTGGTGAGATGGGTGATATATTCATTAATTGATACATTTAATGCTCAGAATTTAGATTTTTGTCTTACTCTGTATTTTTACATGAGATTTTCAATTGCATCATGGTTGAGATTTAAACTTGGAGAATGCACAAAAATTGCCTTTGGGGAGATGGGTGGCTATAATAGATAGATAGATACATAGATACATAGAGAGAGAGAGAGAGAGAGAGAGAGAGAGAGAGAGAGAGAGAGGCAGACAGGCAGGCAGACAGACAGACACAGGCAGACAGGCAGACAGACAGACACAGGCAGACAGACAGACAGACAGACAGAATATCTGGAAGGCAGCTCCAATGTAATTTCATATAGGGTGTCACAGGGTGATAAATGTATACTTTCTAGAAAGGACCAAAGTTTTATGTTCATAGCTGCAACTCTCTTTTTAAGAGAGTGACTCAATTTATACAATAAGGTCTCACTCAACAATGCCTGGCAACTTCATTGACACATTAATGTCAAATTTTGGCCACTAAATAGAAGGCTGTGCAATTGCCTCCTTTTGACTGCTCAGCCTACTGGGATTCCCTCATGACCTCCCAAGTATTAATCAAGTCCAACCCTGCTTAGCTATTTGAAAGAAGCCAAGCTCAGCTAGGTGCTAATAACAGTATTGCACTCCGAGATTTGTTCATTATAGTTGCAAACAGAAACTTAAATCCAAGCTAAAGACTCTGCTTGCAGAAACCATAGCTCATTTTGCTGTACTATGTAATTTTCTCCTGGAGCTTCAAGTGGTATTTCCCCTCTCTTTTCAGGGTTTTCCCAGTAACTCTGGGCCTCACAAGGAAATAAGAAAAAACTGTAAGAGGACCAAGGTCACTCAAGTATGGTGCAGTAGTCCAATTCCTTCACCATTTCACCACTTTGGAACTAAATAATATCTAACTCCCATAATTAGATATTATACAGCCAGGGCAATAACCATATTGAATTTCAATATCAGGTTTTCAATTTCAACTATATAGAATGTAAAATTGTAATGTACACTGAAGTATTTAATTTCGTTGTACCATGTGCAATGACAATAAAGTAAAGTAAAAACTAAACTAAGCTAAACTATAAGAGTATAGGGATGTCTGTGGATAGCAATGGCTGGTCAGCAAATTCTTATCAGACACATCTAAATTGTGAAGACTCCAAAATCCAGCCACAAAACCCACAGCTTTGAGCCAAGTTCCATATGAAATACATTCATGCAGACTAGCTGGTGGAGGTTTTAGAAACACATACCATGTTTAATATGATTCCAGATTCTTGTCTCCTGTGCTGGCACAACTGCTTTGCAGTGTTTGACACCTGATTGGCAAATGCGAGCAGGTCTTCCACTGTCCCATACTTGACACACGAAAGCAAAGAAACTTCTCTTCGGCTGAACAGCAAAGATTCAGTCCGTTCCTCGTTTTTGTTCTTTTCTGGTTGCAGAGCAATGAGGCTGTCCTTGTAAATTGTCAGGTCGCCTTTGGGATAAAGGTTCTCCATGATGTCAATTACTTCGGACATATTTAAATCTGTCAGCAGTAAATCAAATTCTTCCTTATTTTCACTACCAGTGCTCATATACTCCATTACTGTATGTTCTCTTCCTCTTATTCTACCTAAAAAGAAAAGGAATAATATTTTATGATTGGTTAAGAAATTGCAACAGAGGAAATACTACAACAGAAATATGTAAGGGCAACTCTACATTTAAGAAGGGGGGGAAAGCAGAACTGTGCAATCTACCTAATCATAAAATGCAAACCAGCACATTTTAAAGCCCTAATTGTACCCTGTGTAGTTGGAGAAAGTTCACTGTAAGCAGTTAGATAGATAGATGTCAAATAGGCATTGATATTAGCTCTTCCTCCTCCAGATGTGCTAAATGTTAACTATTGCTCCCAAGCCAAAGTGTAATACATCTTGAAGGTCAATGGGTGAACAGGGTCTGACTTAGAGCAATGTGGGTTGGCAGTGGGCCTAATCCAGAGTTGTGTATGCCCAAGTACCTCTGAATTCAAGGGAATCTCCAAGTCACCTGTACATTAGGCAACCACTGGTTTTGAAAGGAGTTTCACATCGCTTGCGTCCTTTTCCAGCAGATAATCAAAAATTCATTTAAGTGCTAATATTATCAACCCTGCTGAAGCAGAATGTACTCACTGAAATCTAATGCAAAGGTGAGGAACACTGGCTGTTCTGTTAATACTGAACTATATTTCCCAGGCAATTCTGACTGGAACTGTTGGGAATTACATTTTCAGCAAACGTTGTAGAACTATGATTCTTATCCTTGGAATGGAAGGCCAATGATACTCTCCAATATGTTGAAGAGTTGTAACTGTTTGAATTGATTATGAGACGTCAAGTGGCTGTCAACTCATGTGGCCCACGTAGACTGATCGTAGTCCTTAAGGTTTTCCGGTGGTACTACTTGAACCCATGCTTTCAACAGTTCTTTGCGTGCAGAAGGTCACCACTCTGAGTGATCCAACTAGAAACTACTAAACAAGGACAGGGTGTGGGGAGGAAGGAAGGGGGGGGGGAGGGAAAGTGAGACATCTGCTGTGTTAGAAAACGTAATTCTGCAATTCTCTGGCTTAAACTGCCTTGCTGCTTCTGCAAAATGAGCAGCACCAACCTGGGGGAGATTTTGCTTTGGTCTTCTCCCTACCACATTTATTTCCCATGCTTGAACTTCATCCACCGGTAGTTGTCAAGGCTGAGTGGAACCATATCTGCTCAGGATCCAAGTAGTCCCAAAGAAATCCCAGGATTTCTTTTACTCATGGGCTGAAATGTGCCTGTTGCAACCAATGGATTAACCCTCTCAGCTGATTCCCCCCAAAAGATGGACCCTGCAATTGCAGGGAAAACATTAAGGCACCATCTAGAAATCAGGAGACTGTGAGTTCAAGTCCACTTGAGGCATGGAAACTGGATGGATAACTTTCTCAGCCTGTGCAGTAGGCCTGGGTAAATCAACTTCTGTCACAACCAATGGATCAACACTTTACTAATCTGAAAAAATAAGACCCAGCAATCGTGAGAAATAACCTAATTCTAGCTTCCCTGTTTTTCCCCAGTAATTTTCCTCTCCATGGGGAAAACTGGAAATACTGCATAAAACAGCAGAGACTGTAGGATACGAGTGTTAGAGATGGTAGGCTCCATTACCACAGGAAAGTTCCAAAAATTTTCTACATTACTGTACAATGATATCATAGAGTTAACTTTCCCTTTACATTGTTTCTAATTTACTTTTTTTTCTGTGCAGATTTTTGACATAGTTCCAGTACAAAGCTGGGGAAGGGAAGGGAACTTACAGGAATCCAAAACTGACATGTCAACTAAAATCACTTCCCAGTGCTCAATCAGAAGAAGAAACCTTCCTATTCACAAGAGGGCTCCCTTAAAAACCTGGAAAAACAAGGATTGCATTATTTTAGATAATTAGATCACTGGAAATCCCCAAGGCATTCTTTGTAGACAATGCTCCTCTCTCTCTCTCTCTCTCTCTCTCTCTCTCTCTCTCTCTCTCTCTCTCTCTCTCTCTCTCTCTCTCTCCCTTTTAGAAAAAGAAAAAAGATTATAACAACTGGCTTGTAAAAACATATTTATTTTTAGATTTTATATTAAAAAGTACATATTAAGCAAAGATTTTTCCAATGTACTGTTATTGAATTTGATGTTTTATGAAGGAAAGCCTCTCTTCTTAAGAACTGTAAGATAAAGATAAAGGTTCCCCTTGCACATACTGTATGTGCTAGTTGTTCCCGACTCTAAGGGACGGTGCTCATCTCTGTTTCAAAGCCGAAGAGCCAGCGCTGTCCAAAGACACCATGGTCATGTGGCCGACATGACTAAATGCCAAAGGAGCAACGGAATGCTGTTACTTTCCCACCAAAGGTGGCTCCTATTTTTCTACCTGCATTTTTACGTGCTTTCGAACTGCTAGGTTGGCAGACAAGTAATGGGAGCTCACTCCATTATGCAGCACTAGGGATTTGAACTGCTGAACTGCCGACCTTTCTTATCAACAAGCTCAGCGTCTTAGCCACTGCATACTGTATCATTGTGCTAAAATTGTTTATTATTTGGCACTGAAATCTGAGAAAGAAAAAGAAAATTCAAGAGGAAAGGAGGGCTCAGCCAGCATAAATTCATCTTACCTACTTGGGACCTTTAGACCTGATCAAGGACAAAGATCTTTCTCTGAAATCAATCTTCTTTTCCTTATTCCACCTACCCCTAAACCTACCTAGAACTACTTTTCCTCATGCTGACAGGCAGGTTTCCCCTTGACTCACCTGTCCCATCTGACAGAATCTTGATATCCGTATCTGCGATGGAGGAGGAAAAAGTGGACAGCGACACGAGAGGCAGGAAATATGGGTCAACTCCTCCCAAGGCTAAGAGATGTCTGATTTGCTGAAGCTGCCAGGCAATGTAGCGTGAGGAGCTGCAATTTTGGGTCCAAGATTTTTATCTTTCTGCTGGCGGGGAGCCTTTGGGCCAAGTCTTTCATACAGGATCAGATTTTGCCAATTCTGCCTTTAAAATTCTGTCTCTTCTGTGATGTCTAAGAGCTGCCAATCAGCTTTCTCCCAAATGTGAAGAGGATCAACTCACACCTCCAAGAAGCAAGCAGAAAATAGAATCCCTCATGCCACCAGGCTAGAAATTTTGGGCTTGGACAATCTGAAATTATGTCCCCTGGGGTCTGACCTAAGCATAGTATATAAAATTGTCTGCTACAATGTCCTACCTGTCAACAACTACTTCAGCTTCAATCTCAATAATACACAGGCAAACAATCGATACAAACTCAAGGTAAACCGCTCCAAACTTGACTGCAGAAAATATGACTTCAGCAACAGAGTGGTCAATGCCTGGAATGCTCTATCTGACTCTGTTGTTACATCCTCAAACCTTTACACTTTCAACCTCAAACTGTCTATTAAGGACCTCACCCCATTCCTAAGAGGTCCGTAAAGGGAGCATGCATAAGCACACCAATGTGCCTACCATCCCTGTCCTACTGTCCCCATTTATTTGTATTCCTTTCTTTCGTTCACGTCCATGGTCATGCTTATACCTGTTATCTAGTACAGGGGTCCCCAACCCCCGGGCCGCGGACCAGTGCCGGTCCGTGCCATGATAGGAACCGGGCCGCAGGGCCGGAGAGGAGGAGGAGGGAGCAGCCCCCTGGGTAGAGCATACGCCGGATGCGGGAGAGCGCAAGCGTGGCTGTTCGCACTGTTGGAGGCCCTAGAGGGCTGAGTGAGCTGACTCCCCCCTGCATCCGCATGCGCAGGTGTGGCCGTTCGCACCGTTGGAGGCCCTAGAGGGCCGAGTGAGCCGACTTCCCCCCGCATGCGCATGCGCCTCCTGTTCCCCCCTCCCCCCGCGCTCCTCCTCTACGCCAGTCGGTCCGCAGAATTTTCTTTAAAACCGGTCCCTGGTGCAAAAAAGGTTGGGGACCCCTGATCTAGTACATGTTTGACAAACTAAATAAAACAAAATAAAATATTTAAATGTCCTCCATTGGGTTTTTCACATGGATGTTCTTATATCTGTATACTGATGGGACTTTGTGCCATATTCTTTTTTAAAAAAAACACCTTTCAAACTTGCTGCAACTGTCATAGTGGAATTCCTACTGCAGACTCAAATCCTGGATAAAACTAAGTGCACGAACCCACAGTACTAATGAAGTCTGGCTTGTCACGAAAAAGATTGCCAGATATCTGAAAAGGACCAGGAAGATAATTGTAAAGGACAAGTGGGGGGGGGGGGGGGAGGAAGACACACTAATTATTTTAATTTCTTGGCATCCATGACCAACACTACAGTGAAACACTGCAAACAAACAAACCAAAACAAAAAACACCAGGGCTACAGGTATGTGAACTTATTCTATCCAATATCAGAAAGACGGGTTTTGCAACTGCAATATTTTTCCAATAAATCTTTCTCTTAAAGAACATATGCTAGCAGTAATACTGAATTGATCACAATAAAAACAATCATGATGAAAGCAGCCCAATTCTTTCAAAGAAGCCCAAGACACTAAAAAAAACAAACCCTGGACAATATTTGATTTTAAGGCTATACGTGCTGAACAAACATATGGGAATAAAAGGAGATTGTTCCTCTTTTTACTGGACATCTGGTAAGCGGGTAGAATCAAGGTGGCTGCTAGTCTCCAAACTGAAACATACTTTTTTCTAGTGTTGCATGTATTTTTTTTTTAAGATATTACCTCTACAGCTACTTAAAATCTAACCTCAGCTTCACCAGTCTACTTTAAAATTAAAAAAAAGCACTCCTGTGTTGGCATTTAACTCTCGTGATATAGGCTTTGAAAGGTTTTCTCTTTCACCAAGAACAGTCATTATTTCCCCAATAAGCAGAAAAAGTCCCTCGTAATTCCAACATATAACCTTTAGTCAGAGTTTCAACCAATCAAAGGACTTGCAGCAGCAATTCTCGGGTTTTTATTTTCTTCCCTAATGGATTTCCCAGGACAGAAATACAATGGTAAATGATACGAAATGTTTGAAATAGAAGAAAAAGATCCATTGGGACTTGATTAACTAGCACATTGATGGCGAACCTATGGCACAGGTGCCACAGGTGGCACGCGGAACCATTTCTTAGGGCACATGAGGTGTTGCCCTGTCAGCACTAGCGCACATGTGTGGGCTGGCCAGCTGATTCAGGCCTTCTTTTGAGGCCGTTTTTCACCCTCTGGAGGCTTCAGGGAAGCTTCTGAAGCCTTTGGAGGTGGGGAGGGAAAGCTGTTTTCACCCTCCCCAGGCTCCTAGAAAGCCTCTGGAGCCTGGGGAGGGCAAAAAAAGTGCGCCAAAAGCAGGGGGTCATGCATGCAGCATTATGGGTGTGGCACGCCCATGCACAACCCCCCCTGCACTCCGCCACTATTGGCACGCGAACCAAAAAAGGTTAGCCATCACTGAACTAGCAGGGAAATTATGCTAAAAAAAAAAATCCTGACAAAAAGAAACAGGAAATTAAATTCATTATAAGTTGAAGAGAAGGATCAGAGCAAACCTTTTACAGGTTCAATGACTATTAAGAACCACTAGGTTTTTATAGGAAATCTGGACACGAGTGAGTACTAATCAAACCCCAAAGTGATATCTCAATACCAGTGCTCGGAAGTCTTGTTATTTACAAAATGCCTAAAATGTTATCCAAAAGCATAACATTATTATCCTAGTTTAACAAGGTATATGCACTGTGTGAATGTACCCTTTTATACGTAGGTTACAGTGGATTTCTCTGATGAAAAATATCTACTAATCAGTGATCCGTGGCTAGACAGGTGAAGGGTCGCGGGAGGCAACCTACATGCCGTTCATCATGTCAGGTCACCTTCTGAGCACCTTTACAGTGAATTCCAAACTCTACCCATAAAGACCAGAGAAGATAAACATAGCATTGTTTATGCCACCATGTGATCTTTAAATATCTCCGTGCGAACCTTCTTGCAATTTCAAGGTAATAATGAATACCTGCAGCCGCATCTGGAGATGAGAGGTTTGCATAGTTGACATCATTCTAATAGCTCCGAATGGGTGAGGCTGTGTTTTAGAATTAGACTTCATTTAGCACAAGGAAGAACTGTGGATCACATTCTGTATCAGAATAGAAAGTGATGGGATTGGATCCTAAGAGCAAGGAACGCAACGGGGTAACTTAAAAAGTCTGATGCCCCTTCTCCTCCCTGTGCTTTGTGAAACCCCCTCCGTCTGACGACAGGTAACTTCTTAGGAATGGGGTGAAAAAGGGGGACAAGGAAACTTGGTTGTTAAGTGAAATGATTGTTAAGTGAAATAGCAATTGTGTCTTACTTCAGCTTTCTTTCACTGTGAAAATTGTATGTGTCGCCTCTATATGAGATGGGCACCACACAAATCAAATCAAATCAAATAACAAAAGAACAAACAAACAAGAGGTTTGGTCACAAAATTTATTTATTTATTTAAGAAAATCTATATGGTCACCCCAACTCATTCTCACTGGCTTCAGGCCATTAACTTACAAGAACAGTGCAAACGATAGATGCAAACTCAAGGTAAACCGCTCCAAACTCGATTTCAGAAAATACGACTTCAGCAACGGAGTGGTCAACACCTGGAATCTCTACCTGACTCCATTGTTACATCCTCAAACCCCCACAGCTTCAATCTTAAACTGTCTACCGTGGACCTCACCCCATTCCTAAGAGGTCCGTAAAGGCAAAAGCGCACCATCATGGCTACCATCCCTGTCCTGCTGTCCCCATTTACTTGTACTCATTCCTTGTTCATATCCATGTTTATACTTATACCTGTTATCTAGTTCATATCCATGTTTATACTTATACCTGTTATCTAGTCTCCAACCTTTGCAACTTTAAGTCTGAAGGACTTAAAGCTGGCTGGAGAATTCTGGGAGCTGAAGTGCTTCACACATAAAGTTGCAAAGGTTGGATCTGATCTAGTACATGTTCAACAAATTAATAAAATAAATAAATACATAACTTTTCATAATTCTTCTACCTGCAAATGATCACTGAATGAGGCAATCATTAAATGATCTACTCTTTTACCAAGAAACTGCCAGGTAATTGCCACTTAATAATGTAAATTGGACCAGGAACTGGATTCTAAGTGATGTGGTGATAAAGCATGATGTACTAACTTACAAATGGAGTTTTGGCAATCCCTCTGTCCCACAACTGCCATTTGTAATCTCCTGCCAGTTCCCCATTGGCCTGCTTGTTGGAAGCTGGAAGGAAAAGTTGCAAACAGTGTTCACATGACTGCAGGACACTACAATGTTGCAAATGCAAGAATTCAGTTGTCAACACCCAAATCATGATTATGCAATTCCCAAGATACTGTAGCAGTCACAACTACAAGGACCCATTGCAAATCTTCCTCATTCAATGCTGGTTGTAACCTCAAACAGTTGCTGAATGAGTAGCCATTCAATAATACTGCCTGTATTCGCTGCAGGTTAAAACTATTTTCTTTCAAAGCATTTTGGAAATGGCTGACTACAGGAATGTAGTAGGAATTAAGTTTTATTGGGGGGTTTTATCTTTGCCCTCTAGGGTTATTTTTGGTTTGGATTTTGTTCAGTTTTAGTGGCGTATTTGAGGGGGAAGAGCTTGTTGCATAGAGTGTTTTTGAATTGAGTCGGGTTATAAATCCCATAAATTAAGCAAACAAACAATAAACATTTTCGTAGAGGTTCTGAGTTTTCTAGCTTCGGTGTCCCAAACTACAGAGCTTAAAATTATAGCAAAAAACACTGGCAAGATTATGACAATGATTAAGGCTTTTTGAACTACTTTGGAATACTTACTATGTAAGTTGTTTGTTCATATTATATTTAGCACTCTATTGCTTGCCTCATTGCTCCAGAATCACAAGGACACCAAGTGAAAACTGGAATATCACCACCAGGAAATAAACTCACCGAACTGTCTTTTCCAAGCATTTTCATCTCCTCATTTCTTAAATGCATTGTGTACAATGTATCTTCCTACAAAAAGTGGTTTGCTAGGCTATAGAGAGGATGTGATGATGGAGCCTATTCTAGAAAACGAGGACCTGTGAACCCTTAAATATGTGATGGTGAATCTCTGGCCCGCGTGCTAGAAGTGGCATGTAGCGCCGTCTCTGTGGGCACGCAAGCCGTCACCCCAGACTTATGCATGTCTGTCATGCATACGCGCATGCCTCCTGCCAGTCAGATAATCTTCGGGTTTCTCCCATGCATGCGCAGGGAGCAGAGGGCATGCAGGCCCCGCATGCATGCACGGGAGACATGCAGGGGTGGGTCATACGGGACATGCCCAAACGCAGACCTGGGCACATGCGTGGGGGCCCATGCATGCATTGCATTTTGGGGATTCAGGCATGTGCACTTTTGGCACTTGGTCCGGAAAAGGTATTCCATCATTGCCTTTATTATTATTATTATTTTATTATTTTTCAAATTTATACCCCGCCCTTCTCCTTGTAAGGACCCAGGGCGGTGCACAGGCAATATTAAAAACCATACAAAATTACAAAATACATTATTAAAAAACTATTAAATTAAATCCCGTGCTAAAAAACCCTTTTAAAACCCTGAGAATTAAAATTTATGCAGATAAAAGTCAGAAGCGGGGTTATGCTAGGCCGGCTTGTTGGAATAAATACATCTTGAGACGCTGGCGGAAGAGGCGGAGGTCCGAGGTGGTGCCTAGGTCGGGGGGTAGGTCGTTCCTTAAATGATATGCACACCAAAGCACTGAACAAAAGCTTGTTGCAAAGATGCTTATTAACAAATATCTGTGCACAACATCTTCCCTGATTAGGCATAATCTTGATATGTTGGACTACAACTCCCATAATGTCTAGCCAGCAGGATGATACTAGATCAGGCAAATTAAAAAAAAACCTAGATGAAGCAAATCTGCTTTACACTTTGGAATAGTCAAGAAGACATTGCCAAATAAGTGTACTAAAATGCTTACCACGAAGAATGCATAAAATGCAGTGAGCGAGAAAAATCACAAGGTCTAGAAAGGTGGCACCCCAATTAACTTTCCACTAACTGACCAAGAAAGGCGTAAACCAAAATTGCTAGAGACAGGGACACCCTATGTGTCTTTATGTCCCCATTGAGTTGAAACATGACCTAATTCTGCAACAAGTATTTTTCAGTGACATTTCTACACGAGCCTGATTCATTCAATTCACGCCTATCAGATCAACATGACAGGTGATTCAGGACTACAGCATCCAGACAAACTTGAATGCTGGAGTGTCAGGCTAACAACCTGCTTTTGCCCACTCCACCCAAAATGCCAGGATGAGGGTTTTTCACAGGATGCCATTCGCCTTTCTTGCCTGGGATTACCAATACAGGAAACCAGGAATGTTCCAGCTGTCCACTTTTCTTGTCTTATTATTGCTGGAGGGGAAACCACTAAAGTGGCCACTGAGATGCTTGGTCAGTAAAACCCAACTCATCTTCTCTCTTTGGGGATTCATTTGTTCCACAAATGAATATGCAAATGACAAGCAGAACAAGCAATGCCATTCACCGGCTTCCAACTTCAGTTACCCCAGAACTTCTCTTTTAAATATTTAAGATTCTGCAAATAGTTAGACACATGCTTTTGGTTTTTCTGCCTGCTTTGGAGAATAGCTGTTGAATTGACTGCCTGCCTGCCTGCCTGCCTGTCTGCCTACCTACACACCTACCTATGTACCACCTAATTCACATGGACATTGAGTGGCATAAAACCCCCAAATTGTAAAAACAATTAAACCGTAAAATCACACAGCCAGCCCAGACTAAAATGATCTTAATGGTAAACACACACCACAACAGAGCTCTCCCCCACTCCCCATGCATAAAATTAAACATGAACCTGCCAGGGACCAAAGTCAGGTTTTACGACCTCTCGGGAACCTCAGAAAAGACAGTATTGGCTGTGGAATTCTGACAACTGTAGTCCACATTTCTTAAATTTAACAAATCTGAGGCGGACTGCTCTAGTCTGTTCTCTGTTATCATCATGAAGAGAAGCAATGCATCACGTTTCATTTCAATAAGTGCTTTTAATTGTTGTTAGCCACCCAAGGACAGGAATTTGAGATGGACAGCCATATAAATAAAAATAAAGATCAATGATAAATTTGCCTTAGATTATTAGTGTCACAGAGAAGAATGCTATGTGATGCTAGAACAAAGCCCTTGGGATACAGGCAATGGGATTTGAACTATCATTATTACCCTGAAGTACCAATGACTTTAATGGGCTTCTTCTTAAGTATAATTCAGTGTGGTCCCCCATTCTTTTCTTCCCTAGACACAATGACATTATCAACAGAATACCAGTGAATTTTGCCCATGTTATAACCTTTTTTTGCCACGGTTGTTAAGTGAATGTTCAAATTAGTGACATGTTTGTTAAATGAAATCTGGCTTCTCCATTGAGGTTGTAAAAACTAATCACATGACCCTGGGACATTGCAGCCTGGGACATGACCCTGGGACATTGCAGCCGTCATAACTGCATGCTAGTTGCCAAGTAACCAAATTTTGATCGCATGACCGTGGCGATGCTGCAATGACCTGAAGTTTGAAAAACAGTCATAACTCACATTTTTACTGCTGTTGTAACTTTAAACAGTCACTAAACATATGGTTCTAAGGCAGCTATGCTGGCTGGGGAACTCTGGGAGTTGAAGTCCACCAGTCTTAAAAGAGCGGACTTTGCAGACCCCTGTTCTAAGGGAAGGACTAATTGTTCAGAGTAAAAGTCAGGCCCATAAGCCATTCACAATGTATTTTTTTTCCTCCCAGTTAATATGTTACTGCAATTGAGAAAGCTCAAATGTCATGTTTCAAAAGCATGAGGAAATGTGTAGAAGAAAATAGGAACCATTTCAAACACTTAAGATAATGTTTATAATGAACTGCGTATACAGCTGAGTTTTGTTACACTCTATATTTTATCAGACTGTTTTTTAATTTGAAATGGGAAACATGCTTTTTTTAAATAAAAAAGCGAGGGTGAATGACCTTTTCCCATGTCTCTTGCTTTTCACTGGTCAAATATAATTTCTACATAGGCAAATCCAGGGTGATGTCAATTAAAAACAATAGGCAGATACTCAGGATGTGAGGAACATTCTTTGAATTTTTCATGCATTTATACAGGAAAGAAATTAACAAAATGAATGCCCCAATTCCAAGTATTATAAACATGTTTTAATCTGCAAAAAATAAGCATTCTTTCTTAAGGCATACTAATAATATTTAGGAAACTAAACAAATACCCTCCAGAGAATATTGTTGCTATGGACTTGCTGAAAACTGGCATTCCATCGCCCCTGGAAGGCTAAACTGGAGAAATTACTTTCAAATCACTTTGTAGCACAGATCTGTCTTAAGCTTTGCAATAGTCCTAACAGGTAGAATAAAGTTGCTACTCTTATATTGAAAGCAAAAAGAAGGGAGAGTCCTGAACTCATCGCAAACTTGGAAAGGGAATTTCCTAGGACCTAGCAGATTCACCTTCCTCTCCAAGGACAAATATATTCCACTGAGTTCTCCCACACTAATGATGGGAACATTTGGTGATAGCTAACAGAAAAACAAGGAGACTCTTGTGTAAGTTTCCCTTCCCTTCCAACCAATGCAAACTTAAAAAGATCCATTTCTAACCACTTGATACAAGAATTCGAGATTCCATGGTTAAATATTAAGTTCAATAGTTTTAAGTTCCTGCATATAACATTTCTAGCTTAAAAATGCATACCTATTCTGAAGATATTTTTAAGTAGATGTTCATCAATTGCTTAGCTGAGCCCAATAAACTAACTCACATTTCAGCAAGCAAACCAGTTATAGAAAAGCAACAAAATTATTTTTACCACTTTTCCCAAAAAGGGAAACATTAGGATGGAAATAATGGGTGTAGATAGGAAACATTACAGCATAAACTGCTTGATTTAAAACCTGGGTTAGATTGCCATTAAAGAAAAGAGTACCTCAAGCAAACGTTGACAAGACATTCAATATTTAAAGAGACTTAAGAAGATCGCCCTATTTAATATAAATGGTTCCTAGTTTTAGTTCCCGGCTGTAAATGCGATGCATAAAATGTTTACTACGTTCCCAAGGGTTGTAAAAGCATAAATAAAACATTTTCCAAAGACAAGTTGTGACTGAGTCGAAATTCCCACGTCATATTTAACCATAAACAGTCGAAGATGACACCAGGATTACATTAATTCCAAAAGAAAGAAGTAATTTTATTATGCCCAAACCCGTCCCTTTTCGTTATAGAAAATAGGCAACTGGTTTACTTACACTCGGGAGTGCGAATGCGTTTGCCCCTCTCCTCCTCCGATACCCGCGCCTCTCCTCTCGCCTTCCCTATAGCTGACCGGGCCAAGGGAGACGTGCCCCCCCGTCCAATCCTGTCCAGCGCAAGGGAAAAAAGGATCCCAGCCAAGCAACAGGTGAGCGTGGCGGCTCTCTCCGCCCGTCACGTCCAACACCTGGGCTGAGCGCTCGCTTCCCTGCTAGAACGGGAAAAGCCGGGCGGCGGCGGAGGAGGAGGGCTGAATGGGAAATCCAGCCTCCGCAATTGCGGAGCTCGTCTAGCAGGGAGGATGGTCCAGTTTTGCGCCGCTTTCGATTTCGGTTTCAGAAGCAATGCGGAAGGCGAACAGGGACCGCGGCGCGGCGGGTTTAGCAGGGCGAGAGGTGACGGGGCTGTCAGATGACAACCTGCCCAGACCGGGTGTTTTGGGGCACTGGAAAGATCTGCTGGGAAACGTCTTTTTTTTTTTTTTAAAGAATCGGTCTGTGTCCTGAAAAAGAGGTGAAATGAAGGGGGGGGGGGAATAGAAAAAAGAAGAAAAGGAATTTATTTTAGTTATTTTATCCCGGCGTTTATTACTTTATTAATAGGAACCGAATTAGAGGGGGATGGGGGGGAAGCCAATTTGGAGAAACAAATTAACGGGGGCAGGGAAATGGAGGAACAAAAAAGGCCAGTTGTAAGGCAACCAATAGCAATAGAGTGGACCTTTGTGTGGTTACTACTACCATCTAAAACAGTGTTTCTCAACCGTGGCAACTTGAAGATGTCCTGACTTCAACTCCCAGAATTCCCCAGCCAGCAAATGCTGGCTGGGGAATTCTGGGAGTTGAAGTCTGGACATCTTCAAGTTGCCACGGTTAAGAAACACTGATCTAAAATTTGACACAGCAGGGTTTTTAAAAAAAACAAAACAAAACACAACTCTATGCATGGAATATACAAACATTGTGTAACCATGGTTTGTTGAGCAAAGTGCTACTGCATTGTCTGGACTTAAGGTAACATGCTAAAAATAAGTAGTGGTATCAATAACCAATGACATCACCCTTGAATCATTTACCAGCATGGTGAGCTATAGAACTTGAATGAAATAATCCGTATGAGGAAACTGGCCATACTTCAATACAGTTACAAAATCTTAGATTTAGTACCCTGTTTCCCCGAAAATAAGACCTCTCCAGATAATAAGCCCAATCAGGCTTTTAAGTACATGTGGTAAAACAAGCCTTCCCCTGAAAATAAGCCCTCCATGAAAATGTTGCAATACAGCAGCAGCCATGAGGTGACCACACTCGCCGCCTCCTGCGCCTCAAAAATAATAAGACCTTCCCGAAAATAAGGCCAAGTGCTTATTTGGGGGGGGGGGGTGTCAAAAGAAAATAAGACCCTGTCTTATTTTTGGGGAAACACGGTACCATATAAGAACTGTAGAGATTAGTTGAATACAGGTAGTCCTTGACTTACAACAGATCATTTAGTGATTGTTCAGAGTTACAACCGGGTTACCAACTTACTAACTGCAGTGATTCACTTAATAACTGATAGAATGATAGAATAACAGAATTGGAAAAGACCTTGGAGGTCTTCTAGTCCAACCCTCTGCCTAGGCCGGCAACCCTACACCACTTCAGACAAATGGTTGTCCAACATCATCTTAAAAACTTCCATTATTGGAGCATTTACAACTTCTGGAGGCAAGTTGTTCCACTGATTTAATTGTTCTAATTGTCAGGAAATGTATCCTTATTTCTAAGTTGGTTCTCTCCTTGATTAGTTTCCACCATTGCTTCTTGTCCTACCTTCAGGTGCTTTGGAAAATAGTTTGATTCCCTCTTCTTTGTGGTAGCCTCTGAGATATTGAAACACTTCTTTTTATTAAACTAGACATACCCAAATTCCTACAACCATTCTTCATATGTTTTGGCCTCCTGTCCCCTAATCATCTTTGTTGCTCTTCTCTGCACTCTTTCTAGAGCCTCAACAGATTTTTTTACATTGTGGCAACCAAAACTGGATGCAGTATTCCACATAACATAACCATGTTATGTGTAAAAAAGCATGAGGAAATGTGTAGATTTGAAGAGAACCTTTAAAACATGGCAAAACTCACTTAATAAATTTCTTACTTAACAACAAAAATTTAGGACTCATTCGTGATTGTAGGTCAAGGGCTACCTGTATTCTAGTAGAAATTCTCAAAACCATAGGGAGAAAGGAATCTAACAATTCCGATGAAGTTATCTCCTTTGGATCAATAAAACATCTGCAAGAAAACAACCAAGGACCCCTTGTTTCAACCCTTAGCTACAAATATTCTCCTTTATTAATCCTAGTTTCTTCAGTGAATCCTGGCTAAACGAAGCTTAGTGAAATTTCTGAAGGCAGGCATATGGATGCTCTTTGCTGGTTTTAGCAGATGCTTGCTTTTATTCTTACATTGCCCTGCAGATTTGGTGCTCCAAAAGAAAATTGCTAATAATGTTATGAGCATTGTAGGCTAAAGCAGTGTTTCTCATCCTCAGCAAATTTAAGAGGTCTTCAACTCCTGGAATTGCCCAGCCAGCATGTAAACCATCACATAACAAGCTAATGTCTTCATAAAACAAGCTAGGTCAAAGCCTAACTTTCACCCACTGCTAAGTTAAACCTAACAGTCTTTAGGATAATTAAAACATTACAACCCAAATCATTTATTTTAGTCATCCATTTATATTGGAAAGGACAGAAAATGTATTTGATACTTCATCTGTCATACACAAAATTGGTGAAATGTATGGAAAATTACTTTATATATTTTGAGAACATTTTGGAGATCTATTGAAACAAGCAGATAACATGTTAAAAATATTTTTCAGTCACACTACAGTATTTACCACAATTTAGGTAATCCAGAATTTAATTTGAAATAAGTGCCAGAATGGTGACCAATCAAAGCCTTTACACTGGCAATCTGCTACAGTTTATAATCTAAAATTTGACACAACAGCAGTGTTCATTTTAAAAAATAGCTCTAGAATGTAATGTGCAAATCACTGTCTAACCCTGGTGTGTTCAGCAATCCATGACTATTGGTTCAGTTCAGGTAACATGGTAAACCAGAAACAATCACATCATCTCTTAGCTTATTGTATTAAGCCAGCCTGCATTTAATGCAGTTAAAGCTTTAGATTTAGTTCTGTGTAAGAGATACAGAGGCTACTTCATGTGCTAAATTATAGATTTATACACTGGCTGCAAAACTCTGGATAGCTACTTGGTGGCAGCACTGGCATACTAAAAACCCCACTTCGTTTCCTTCCAGCAGTTCCAACTTTTCTAACCCAGACCAGAAAGTTATTTTTCAGCAGTATCAGAGAACTGCAAAATGAACCCCTATGTTTATGAAGTGTATGTTACTGTAAAAATAAATTAGAGCTGCGATTTTCATCTTTGGCAGCTTTAAGATGTATGGACTTCAATTCCCAGAATTCCCCAGCCAGAATGGGTTAAGCATGAATGGCTAGGGAATTCTAGGGGGTTGAAATCTACACCTAGAAAGTTGCCAAGGTTAGGAAATCCTGAATTAGATGACATTCTGCTGATGAGATGGGATGCAACAGAGGATTCCCCCCTCCTCCTCCCGTCTTAATACACACAGCCAGCCTGCAAATTTACTTTGGAGGTTTGGGGAAATCCCTGGGCTGATTTGTAATGCTTGTAAGATTCAGGGAGAAGGAAACTGAAAGTAAACTGAAGCTTTAAGCTAGTGGATACAGTGCCTGCTCACAGGTTCACATTGAATGTATCTCATGGTATTCATCTTATGTGGGTTTTTTTAAAGTAGGATTTAGTACAGATGCAGTGCCCTACAATTCTCTTATGTTGAAATGTACAGGTTTGAAGTGAGCTGAATGTTCCTTTTATACATGTTTCCTGATCTTCCCAGTGTAAATAGAATTAAAGAAAAAGGAGAAGAGCTAAGTGGCACCATATGTAGTCAGTTAACATTGTCTAAATGTTAACACACTTGTATTATCATATGAGGGATCATAATTATCATTTTAGCTATAGTTTATCCATTGCAAGGTGAAAGGCTCTTCTGCAGGCATCCAACCAATATGGCCCTGAGCTTTCCTTTGCCAACTGGGCTGCCAATACTTGCTGATGCCATTGATCCATCTTATTTTAGGTTTATTTCATGGACGCTTTTTATTTATTATTTATTTATTTATTTAAATTTATATCCCGCCCTTCTCCACAGAGGACCCAGGGCGGCGTACAGGAAATTTAAAAACATACCAATACAAAGATAAATATATAATTTAAAATAAATACTAAACAGTCCTATCCTGTACTAAAACCAAATTTAAAATACCCAATTTAAAAACTTCCTACGGAAGTCCTCACGGGAGGTTAGGCTAGGCCCGCTTGTTGGAACAAATATGTCTTTAGACATTGGCGGAAGAGGCGGAGGTCGGTGATGGTACGTAATTCAGGGGGTAGGTCATTCCACAGGGCTGGGCCCGCCACAGAGAAGGCTCTTCCCCTGGGTGTCGCCAGTCGGCATTGTCCGGCCGACGGCACCCTGAGAATGCCCTCTCTGTGGGAGCGTATCGGTCTAAGGGATGTATGGGGCAGGAGGCGGTCTCGCATATATCAAGTGGGATCCATTCAACGACTGCCTTGGTCCACCTGCCCTCAGTTCCAGTGGTGGGATTCAAGTAATTTAACAACCAGTTCTCTACTCTAGTGATTTCTTCCAACAACCTGTTTGCCAAACTGCTTGGAAAACTAACAGCCGGTTCTCCCAAAGTGGTGCAAGCTGGCTGAATCCTACCACTGATCAGTTCTTTTTGCTATGTGACTTTTCCATTTTAATTCTTTTACTCTTTTGATGATATATACCCGTGATGGCGAACCTAAACGACATGCCCGAAGTGGCATACACAGCCGTATTGCCTGGCATGTGCGGTGTCGCCCTTTCCTCTTCCTGGTTTCTGGAGCTTCCTTTGGGAGGTTTGTAGAGTACTCCTGGGGGTGGGGGGTGGGGGGCAAAAACGGTTCATTTTTTGCTCATTTTTGTTCTCCCCAACCCCCAGGAGCACTTTGCAAGCCTCCCAAACCCTCTGCATGTCCATTTTTGCAAAGGGAGCAGTAGGCCAAAAATGCTGTATTCAGTGTATAAGACTCACCCAGATTTTCAGCCTATTTTGGGGGAGAAAACGGTGCATCTTATACTCCGAAAAACACTGTAAATTCTTATACAGGGGGCCCTTGACCACAATTTAGCCCCAAAGTTCCGTTGCTAAGCAAGACAGTTGTTAAGTAAATTTTGCACTATTTACTGACTTTTCTTGCCATTGTTGTTTGCAATTAATGTTGTTTCTTAGTGACAGTGTAAGAATTAACTTGGCTGAGCTCCAGGATACTTTGGAGCCATCTTTTCCAAGGGGAATCAGCCCAGTTGCACAGAGAGGAAATGCTTCCAATCCCAATCTAGCAAGAAATCAAAGGGATATGGCCTCAAGGCAATCTTTCTTCGTAGTTGTCCCCAGAGATATCCATGATATGCCTCTCTGTGTCACGGGTTGCCTGTAGCCTATAAGGCAGTTAGACAATACCATTGGTGCGGGCATTGGGAGGTTAAGTGATGTGAGACATTGGTTGGATAGCCATATTGATGTTATGTTTTATGTTAGTTATTGCAAATTAGATTTGTTTGAAGTGGGCAGTATGGAAAAGAGGGAGGGAAGGAAGAAAGGAGGAAAGGGAAAAAGAAAGAGAAAGAAAGAAAAAGAAAGAAAGAAAGAAAGAAAGAAAGAAAGAAAGAAAGAAAGAAAGAAAGAAAGAAAGAAAGAGAAAAATTGGTTTCTAATGTGATTATTTTATGTTATTTTATGAATCTGAGGATAGCTGTGGGATTCAACTGCATCTTCTATTCCATTTTGTGGAACAAAGAAATCAAAGAAATTAGAAAGCTAGATCAAAACAATGTCCATCATAGTCCAGAATTTACTTCTCTTAATAGCTATCTACGCCCCTTTTGGGTGCTCACAAGTTGATAGGAACATGGTTCTTTTGTCATTTCTCCGCAATAATATTAGCAGCCAAGCTGCACCAATAGAGATATCGATATTGAAACACAATGATGAAGAAATACTAAGAATAAGGGGTGGGGGGTGGGGAATGTGTGGGTAGAACATGCTGGTATTATTTTATCTTATTTTATTTATTTTTATTTTTCAAATTTATACCCCGCCCTTCTCCTTGTTAGGACCCAGGGCGGCGCACAGGCATTATTAAAAACCATAACAAAATAACAAAATACATTATTAAAAACAATTAAATTAAGCCCCGTGCTAAAAAACCCATTTAAAACCCTGAGAATTAAAATTTATAGATAAAAGTCAGAAACGGGGGGCTATGCTAGGCCGGCTTGTTGGAATAAATACGTCTTAAGACACTGGCGGAAGAGGCGGAGGTCCGAGGTGGTGCATAGGTCGGGGGGTAGGTCGTTCCAGAGGGCTGGGCCCGCCACAGAGAAGGCCCTTCCCCTGGGTGTCGCCAACCGGCATTGCCTGACCGACGGTACCCGGAGAAGACCCTCTCTGTGGGAGCGGAGCGGACGAAGGGATGTATGGGGCAAAAGGCGGTCTCGTATATAGCTAGGCCCCGAGCCATGGAGCGATCTAAAGATGATCGTCAACACCTTGAAGCGCACTCGAAAGGCCACAGGTAGCTAGTGCAGCTCGCACAGGAGAGGTGTTATGTGGGCTTGCCTTGAGGCACCCATAATGGTAAATGTCACCATCCAGTGATGGTGATAAAAGTTGCTGCTTCAAGTGTAGGCAACATAAATCTTGAGTGTATCATGATTTTTGAGAAATGGAGAAATGGAGACCAAGATTAAATTCTCATTTCCCCTCTTCTAAAACCATGACTTTAGTGAACTGTTGGCTTTCCCCATGCATTCTAGCTAAAGACTGATCACTTGACAGCCGAATGGGAGATTTGTCCAGAAATCTGTGGGTTGCCTAGGAAGTGATAAAGAACTTCCTGCCAATTGCAAATGTCCCATCTTTGTTGTACATGCTTCTCCAGTCTGGTCCACTACAATTTACTAATGTGCATTTCACGTGATTTGTCCTCTAGTGTTTAGTCAATGAGGCTAAAATAACTCCAAGTGAAGATTTGACCTCAAATCTCTTTGAGTTGAAATCTTCACTGATTGGTAAGATTCAATCAACCATCCATGAAAGAATTGGCCTTTGCCAGACCAATTCTCGAATACAGCTCATCCGCCTGGAATCCACATTGTATATTGGACATTAATACAATGAGCAGGTCCAGAAGCAGGTCCAGAAATATTTCACAAGAAGAGTACTCCACTCCTCTGCTCGCAATAGTATCCTTCATGCTACCAGGCTCATAATTTTGGGCTTGGACAACCTAAAACTATGCCACCTACGGCCTGACCTAAGCATAGTACATAACATTGTCAGCTACAACATCCTACTGTCAATGACTTCGTCAGCTTCAACCTCAATAATACTCAGGCAAATAATAGATACAAACTCAAGGTAAACCGTTCCAAACTAGATTGCCAAAAATATGACTTCAGCAACAGAATGGTCAATGCCTGGAATGCTCTACCTGACTCAGTTGTTACATCCTCTAACTCCTGCAGCTTCAGCCTTAAACTGTCTACCATGGCCTTTACCCCATTCCTAAGAGGTCCGTAAAGGGGGCGTGCATAAGCGCACCAACGTGCTTTCCATCCTGTCCTCCTGTCCTCCTGTCCCCAGTAAGAACTATTAATCAGGAAAAGGATATGAATGAATTGACTTCCTCTGGAAACATACCTAGCACCTTATTGTCACCTCAGCATTACATTAAAGCATATATCTTAGGCGTATATCTTTTGCATCACTATCTCTTAATGGAAATAAAATGACTTTTTATTATAGGTTTATCTATTACATCTTATACAACAGATGGGTTTCAAACAATTAATTGTTTATGTAATATACTTCCAGCAAGGGAGCAAAATCTAACTTATGTTTGTTGTTGTTGAAAAACGAACCGGGATTAATGCTTGGATAGGGATACCATTGAGAAACTTTAGGGCTCTAGACTAGATACTCCAAAAAGGTAATGACAAGCCATTCCCATATTGGTTCTTTTTAAATGCACATGGACATCACAAGGAATCGAGTTCAATTCAAAGGAAAATGAAGCATTATCTTTATATACTATACACCTTCCTGGAACCATGTATAACAGAAAAACAGAGTTGGAAAAGACCTTGGAAGGGACCTGCTCAAGCAGGAGACCCTGCCTATACCATTGGTGAAATCTAAAAATTTTGCTACCAGTTCTGCGGCTGTGTCTTAATGGGGGTCGTGTGACTGGGCGGGCATGGCTATGTAGTCATGTGACTGGGAGGGAGTTCAAAGACAGAAACTCCCTTTAACAATGTCGTGCTGGAGCAGGGGTTGGACTAGATAACCTCCAGGTCCCTTCCAACCCTGGATTGCTGTGCTCTTTCAAAGTATCCTCTGCGTCTAGTGCCAGGTTTGTGGTACTTCTTCCTCCTTTTTTCCTACCTCCTTCCCTCTCCCCCCTCTCTCTTTCTTTCACAGCACGCCTATCCCCCATTTTTGGCCTCAGTATACTTCCTCCCTTAATTGGGGCCCTAACAGGGTATTGTGGGCCCTAACACCCTGTTAGGGCCCCAATTAAGGGAGGAGACATACTGTTTCCTTTTCTGCCTTTCGGCTCATCACCAGAGACCATCTAGACAGAAAGCCAAGAATTCCGTTGTGTGATTTTTTAAAATATGTGTGTTAGTTTTTATGAGCTGATCAATAAATAAATCAGAATACATAAATCCTAGTCTCTCTGATTTATTTATTGATCAGCTCATAAAAACTAACACACACACACACACACACACACATATATGTAATTTATTTATTTATTTATTTAATTCGATTTGTAAACTGCACCAATCTCCGTCGAGACTGACTCTGGGTGGTGCATAAGACATTAAAATCTACAATAAATAAATAACAAATATACAAAAGTTAAAAAGAAATTAAATAATAAACCTGTGCTAAAATTCCCATTAAAACCTATCTAATTTAGCTGAGGCTCTATCGTTCCTAGATTTAAATTCTATGCTAGTCCAGCTTGCTGGAAGAGATGTGTCTTAAGTGAGCGGCGGAAGAGGGGAAGATCCGTGATAGTACGAAGTTCGGGGGGGAGGTCGTTCCAGATGATAGATAGATGATAGATAGATAGATAGATAGATAGATAGATAGATAGATAGATAGATAGATAGATAGATAGATAGATAGATAGACGTACATAGATGATAGACAGATGATAAACAGATGATAGATATACATACATAGAATATAGACAGATGAGAGAGAGAGAGAATAGAGACACAATATATTTTCTATTGTGTGATAAAATAGAGACAATCGTTTTAATATCCTCTGTTATATTCATAATAAACCAGCAATACAGAAAAACTGGAGAAACAGTCCAGAATCCTAGCCAAATTATAACTTGACAATTATATTGAGTTTAGCAATCAATAGCCTAGCTTTTTCCCCAGGCCTTGGGTTTGGGTGGTGGCGGCTCCTATTGGATTTATGTGCTTGCCATCAGTTCTTGTTCTTTGTTCCTTCCCTACTTCTTTTTTACAATTATAACCATATATTGTATTTTCTATTCTGTTTTATTGTCTACAGCCCAGAGTCAGAGTGGAGATGGGTAATGTCTAAATTGAATAAATGAAATAAAATAAAAATTAATATATGACCATTCATTTTTGTTTGTGACAGCTGCCATCTTTATAGTTGTGCCAAAATCTAAATTAGAAATTTCCAATATTAAATAAAAATAAATATCTAGAGTAGTGATGGAATGCTCATTAGTTTTATCTCCCATGTGCCTGTTGGGACCCTCTTACTACTTACTTATTGTTTCACAACAACCTGTTATTAGGCCCCAATTAAGGGAGGAAACATACTGTTTCCTTTTCTGCCTTTCGGCTCATCACCAGAGACCATCTAGACAGCAAGCCAAGAATTACGTTGTGTAATTATTATTTTTTTAGATATGTGTGTTAGTTTTTATGAGCTGATCAATAAATTAAATTATCTATCCTGGTCTCTCTCTAATTTAATTTATTGATCAGCTCATAAAAACTAACACACACACACACCACACACACACATACATACATACATACATATATATGTAATTGTTTTCACAACAACCTGTTAATAGGCCCCAATTAAGGGAAGAGACATACTGTTTCCTTTCCTGGCTTTCGGCTCATCACCAGAGACCATCTAGACAGCAAGCCAAGAATTACGTTGTGTAATTTTTTTAGATATGTGTGTTAGTTTTATCTATCCTGGTCTCTCTCTAATTTAATTTATTGATCAGTTCATAAAACTAACATATATATATATATGACCAAAGCCTGATGATGACAAGTGAGATCTTGTCGAAACGTTATATATATATGCTGGTTTTGTTGTATTCGGCTGTTTTCCCGTGTAAGATTGAAATTGTTTTTGCAATGTTTTGGCAAGATGTCATTTGCCATCTTCAGGTTTTGGTCTGTTATATAATATAATGATTATATTATATAAATGATTATATAAATGAGTTTACTTTTTCCAACCATAAACATCTAAAGTCAGTTCTATTTGAGATAAAATGTTATTCCTTTCTTGAACTCAACATTGTCTACTTTGTTGAACACTGAGCTAATGAGTTGATCTGGTTAATAAACTCTCCCAGAACTCTGTCCCAGCCAATTCCTTTCCAAAACTGTATCTTTGATGTGAATCTAGTACAGGTGAGGAACAGAGGGTGGAGGACATCAAAGGAAGAGAATTAAGGAGCATTATCGGTGAAGGTGAAACCAGGAGTCAAGCACCTTCTCCCCAGCAGGCGTCAAGATGTCATTAATTTAAATAACATGTCAGAATCATTAGTATGTATAAGCTCATAATTAATTGAATGAAGCCTTTGTCCTTTTAAGGCCAGCTTCACAGGAAAGAGAGGCGGCTCCTTCTGAAGCCATCTTGGCAGATTTACAAGGGCAGGTCACGAGAGTCTATTGGAAAAACAGTATAATTAATGGGGCAAGTGCATTGAAAAGGATTTTTCACATAGCACGTGCATAGAAAGGACAGACCTCTGGCTATGTGTCATTTGGCTCATTTCATGACCAGGGTGGAGAAAAGGAAACATGAAGTAATAAGAGACATTTTACATTTAATTAAATGTAAAAGCATCCTGAGGACTCTGGACAACTTAACACCTTAAAAAGATGATAAAATAGAGAAAAGGTATGCAAATTTGGAAAAAGCATCCTTAGCATATCAAAGAAGCAGCATATAATATACCCTAAGATTTGGAGGTTTTTAGTGACTTTTGAAATAGCATACAGGGTATTTGGGGAGAGATGGGAAGGGGTCTGCTCCAAAGGGAAAGCACCATGACAGAAATGGTGAGTCTAGGTCTTAATAGATGATACTGTTTAATTGAAGGGATCTGGAGCACATCCATTCTACCCAATTTCTTTGGATGATCAGAAGCTATCAGAGCAGTGGTGGGTTTCAAATTTTTTAGAACCTACTCTGTAGGTGTGGCCTATTTTGTGGGCGTGGCCTGGCAGTCATGTGACAGGGTGGGAGTGGCCACCTTTTAAAATGTGGTGAAACTCATTTAACAATGCTCTTGCTTAGCAACCAAAATTTTGGACTCAATTGTGATGATAAATTCTTTCTTTCTTTCTTTCTTTCTTTCTTTCTTTCTTTCTTTCTTTCTTTCTTTCTTTCTTTCTTTCCTTCCTTCCTTCCTTCCTTCCTTCCTTCCTTCCTTCCTTCTTTCCTTTCCTTTCCTTTCCTTCCCGTTGGGTCACTGGCAGTGGTGGGCCAGATTTACTTCCAGGTACGCCGGTGGAACCCCCTCTCACCGGTTCTCTAAATTTCACCAACCGGCTCTCGCGAGTAGGTGCGAGCCTGAAGAAACCCACCTCTGTATCAGAGATCCTTCAAATAGTTCTGGGTCCCTCAAATAGCCTTGATGCATCTTATAAGTAGTAACCAGCACCTTAAATTGTACTTGGAAACCAACTGGCAATCAGTGCAGCTCAGAGATAGCAGACACATGAACATACCGCAACATGCCTATCGTTGCCCACATTCTGGATCACCTGTAACTTCTGAGTGATTTTCAAGGGCAACCTCATGAAGTTGCATTGCAATAGTGCATTTGTGAGTTGAATAGAGTATGACTAGAAATAGGACTGGTCCATCAGATAACTGCAAAGCATTCTTGGCCAAGCTACCACATGCATCTTGGCTCAATATCTATTAACCTTGATAACAGTGAGACCCACTATAGGTCATGTGCTGAGAGATTGGTACTGTTCCTTGTGTAATCAGGGGTCTGAGCCAGTCAAGACAGCTTATGTTCTTATGCTACCTCTTCCACAGCTAAAGATGAAACATTCCCAGATCCAGGGATCCAAACATCTACAACAAGCTAGTTGGAATTGAACCTGAGTCTGTCCCATCTCTGGAACTGCTTCCAGACATGGACAAAAGACTAACAATACATCCTGGATTGGGTTGAGATGCATAACTGAATATAATCCCTCTATTGATGATATCAAGTGCTTCACCCAAAAGGGTTGGGATTCTTTCACAAAACCATGATGTATTTTGGATAGTAATATATTCTGCAATCTACATGCTGATGTTGCAATCTATATTTTTCCATCTGCAGTCAACAAAACAGACAATAATCCGAATACAATGTGAAAGTGTCATACAAATGTAAAATCTTTAAATATCTCTGAAAATGGTTACAAGTGCAACTGAAGAATATTTATAGTACTGCACTACCATTTATGCTGGGATAGCGATTCAAAATTCATTGCAATCTCTGCATATATTTTTTACAAATATAATTCACACGTTGGCAGCCTAAGGCCACCAGCAGAATCAAATTTTAATCATAGAATAAGCTATCAGGGAACTCCTAGCCCACACAGATGGAAACCACAACTCAGAATAGCACAAAGGGTGTGGTTGAAACCTTTCAGAAGTGCCTTTGTAGGACAGAAGCGAGATCAGG
This sequence comes from Rhabdophis nuchalis, assembly GCA_039707465.1. Taxonomy (NCBI): domain Eukaryota; kingdom Metazoa; phylum Chordata; class Lepidosauria; order Squamata; family Natricidae; genus Rhabdophis; species Rhabdophis nuchalis. The sequence continues at coordinate 25,768,206 of CM077647.1, read as the reverse complement.
ATCTACTGGCAGATATTGGGTGATAGCTATAGTGGAACAGAAAGGATTCCTAATTCCCAACTGTTGAACAGTAGCAGCTGCAAATTAGGTCTCTGCCCTAAATTATATCACTTCAAGTTTGCGTAACTGTCCATGGGGCTTGTGTTAGAAGAAACTGATTTTTGGTAGTCCTTAGAGCCTTCCCCCATCAGAACTGCCCAAAACCAAAGGATAACTTCACCCCATCTTGAAGACAAATACAAAAATGAACTGAATCTTTATTTATTTATTTATTTATTTATTTATTTATTTATTTATTTATTTATTTATTTATTTATTTATTTATTTATTTATTTATTTATTTATTTATTTTATTCAATTTATATCCCGCCCTTCTCCAAAAGGACCCAGGGCGGCGCACAGGAATTTAAAAGCATACAAAGATAATACAAAACATATAAATTTAAAAATCTATTAAATAGCAAAACCTGTGCTAAAACCAATTAAAATCCCCCATTTAAAAACTATCTAAGATTAGTCACAGCGGAGGCTATGTTAGGCCGGCTTGATGAAATAAGTGTGTTTTTAAACACTGGTGGAAGAGGCGGAGGTCGGTGATGGTGCAGGGTTCAGGGGGTAGGTCGTTCCACAGGGTAGGGCCCACCACAGAGAAGGCCCTTCCCCTGGGTGTCCCCAGCCAGCATTGTCCGGCCGATGGCACCCGAAGAAGGCCCCCTCTGTGGGAGCGTATCGGTCTAAGGGATGTATGGGGCAGAAGACGGTCTTGCATATAACTAGATCCCGAGCCATGGAGCACTTTGAAGATGGTCGTCAAGACCTTGAAGCGCACCCGAAAGACCACAGGAAGTCAGTGCAGCTCGCGCAGGATCGGTGTTATATGGGAGCATCTAGGGGCTCCCGTAATCACCCACGCGGCTGCATTCTGCACTAACTGTAGCTTTCGAGTGCACCTCAAGGGAAGCCCCATGTAGAGAGCATTGCAGTAGTCCAGGCGAGATGTCACGAGGGCCTGAGTGACTGTGCGAAGGGCAGCCCGGTCCAGTAAGGGGCGCAATTGGCACATCAGGCGTACCTGATGAAACACCCCCCTGGCCACGGCCGCCACATCGTCCTCCATGGACAGCCGGGAATCCAGGAGGACACCCAAATTGCGCGCCCTCTCCACGGGGGCCGGTGTTTCGCCCCCAATGGCCAGAGTTGGAGTAATCTGGCTGAACCGGGGTGCCGGAAACCACAGCCACTCAGTCTTGGACGGGTTGAGCTTGAGTTTGTTACTACCCATCCAGATCCGTACGGCTTCCAAACACCGGGACATCACCTCGACGGCATCGTTGGGGTGGTCTGGGGTGGAGATGTACAGCTGAGTACCACCCCAAAACCACGGATGATCTCACCCAGCGGCTTCATATATGTGTTGAATAGGAGAGGCGAGAGGACTGACCTCTGAGGGACCCCACATACGAGGGGCCTTGAGGCCAACCTCTGCCCCCCTGCCAACACATATTGCGACCGACCAGAGAGGTAGGACGAGAACCACCGCAAAACGGTGCCTCCCAGCCCCAACCTCCCCAGTCGGTGCAATAGGATACCATGGTCGATGGTATCAAAAGCCGCTGAGAGGTCTAACAGGACTAGGATGGAGGAATGTCCTCTATCCCGTGCCCTCCAGAGATCATCCACCAACATCTTAAAACAGGTTTAAAAGGTAAAGGTTCCCCTCGCACATATGTGCTAGTCATTCCCAACTCCAGGGGGTTGCTCATCTCTGTTTCAAAGCCGAAGAGTCTGCGCTGTCCGAAGACGCCTACGTGGTCATGTGGCTGGCATGACTAAACGCCAAAGGTGCACAGAACACTGTTACCTCCCCACCAAAGGTGGTTCCTATTTTCCTACTTGCATTTTTGCGTGCTTTTGAACTGCTAGGTTGGCAGAAGCTGAGACAGGTAATAGGAGCTCACCCCATTACGCAGCACTTGGGATTCGAACTGCTGAACTGCCGACCTTTCAGATTGACCAGCTCAGCATCTTATCCACTGAGCCACCTTAACAGGTTAACCTTAACACTTTAGCTTAGTTTAAACACACATCCCTTTTGAAAGTGCTATGGAAAGATAAAGAACAGACAAGCTCATCCTAAATAATGAAATAAAGTTTCAAAGCATCCAAAGATGGTCCACCTAATCAAAGGAACAGATTACAAATTAACCTATACAAATTACCCAATGGGGGGAAAAAGTAATTTCATAGAAGCAGGGTGATCTCCTTCTCTTTTTCCCTTGTGTTGGATGTAGCGCACATTTAGTTATTTTATTTATTTTAATCATATTTATATCCCGCCCTTCTCCACAGAGGACCCAGGGCAGCGCACAGGAATTTAAAAGCATACAAAAAATATAAATACATAATTTAAAAAACATATTAAATTATTCTAGTCCTATGCTAAAACCAATTTTAAAATTCCCAATTTAAAACTCTCTAAAATAGTCCCCACGGGAGGTTAGGCTAGGCCGGCTTGTTGGAAAAGATGTGTCTTTAGACACTGGCGGAAGAGGCGGAGGTCAGTGATGGTGCGTTATTCAGGGGGTAGGTCGTTCCAAAGGGCAGGGCCCGCCACAGAGAAGGCTCTTCCCCTGGGTGTCGCCAGACGGCATTGCCCGGCCGACGGCACCCTGAGAAGACTCTCTTTGTGGGAGCGGATCGGCCGGAAGGGATGTATGGGGCAGGAGACGGTCTCGCATATAACTAGGCCCTGAGCCATGGAACGCTTTAAAGATGGTCGTCAAAACCTTGAAGTGCACCCGAAAGGCCACAGGAAGCCAGTGCAACTCGCGCAGGATCGGTGTTATGTGGGAGCATCTAGTGGCTCCCGTAATCACCCGCGCGGCTGCATTCTGGACTAACTGTAGCTTTCGAGTGCACCTCAAGGGAAGTCCCATGTAGAGAGCATTACAGTAGTTGAGTCGGGACATCACGAGAGCTTGAGTGACTGTGCGAAGGGCAGCCCGGTCCAGTAAGGGGCGCAATTGGTGCATCAGGCGTACCTGATGAAACGCCGCCCTGGCCACGGCCGCCACATGGTCCTCCATGGACAGCCGGGAATCCAGGAGGACACCCAAATTGCGTGCCCTCTCCACGGGGGCCAGTGTTTCGCCCCCAATGGCCAGAGTTGGAGTAATCTGGCTGAACCGGGGTGCCGGAAACCCCAGCTACTCAGTCTTGGCAGGGTTGAACTTGAGTTTGTTACCACCCATCCAGATCCGTACGACCTCCAAACACCGGGACAGCACTTCGGCGGCATCGTTGGGGTGGTCTGGGGTGGATATGTACAGCTGAGTGTCATCAGCGTACAGATGGTACTCCACCCCAAAACCACGGATGATCTCGCCCAGCGGCTTCATATATGTGTTAAACAGGAGGGGCGAGAGGACCGACCCCTGAGGAACCCCACATAAGAGGGGTCTCGAGGTCGACCTCTGCCCTCCCGTCAACACATATTGCGACCGACCAGAGAGGTAGGACGAGAACCACTGCAAAACGGTACCTCCCAGCCCCAACCCCCCAGTCGGTGCAATAGGATACCATGGTCGATGGTATCAAAAGCCGCTGAGAGGTCTAACAGGACTAGGATAGAGGAAAAACCTCTAGCCCGCGCCCTCCAGAGATGATCGACCAACGCGACCAATGCCGTCTCGGTGCTGTGACCGGATCGGAAGCCGGACTGGCGTAGGTCTAGATAATCAACTTCCTCCAGGTGTCGAGGAAACTGTTGGGCCACCACACTCTCAACAACCTCCACTAAAAAGTGAAGGTTGGAGACCGGATGATAGTTCTCCAACAATGCTGGGTCCAGGGACGGCTTCTTGAGGAGGGGCCTCACTACCGCCTCTTTCAAGACAGCAGGCAAGGCCCCCTCACTCAAAGATGCGTTGACAATGCCCTGGAGCCAGCCTCGTGTCGTCTCCCAGGATGCCAGTACAAGCCAGGAGGGACAGGGGTCCAATAAACATGTGGTCGCCCTAAGTCTTCTTGACAACCTGTCCATATCCTCGGTGGTGACAAAGTCAAACTCCTCCCAAGAAGGGACCTCAAGACTAGTCTCGGACAGTCCCACAGGACCACTGTCGATGGAGGGTAGCTCATTCCGAATCCCAGTGATTTTATCCTGCAGATAAATCCCAAATTCCTCTGCTCGCCCTTGCAAAGGGGCTTCCCACGGCCTCTGGTGAAGGAGGGAGCGGGTCACCCCAAACAGGGCGGCAGGGCAGTTATCTGCGGATGCAATAAGGGTGGCACAATACTGACGTTTGGCCACCCTTATCGCCACTAAGTAAGCCCTAATATGGATTCTCACTAGTGTTCAGTCAGCTTCGGAGCGAGAGGATCTCCATCTGCTCTCTAGGCGTCTCTTGTGGCGCTTCATCTCCCGAAGCTCCTCAGTGAACCAAGGAGCCTGGGTGGTTCGTCGCCGCAAGAGAGGCCGCAAGGGCGTGACTCGGTCCAAGGCCCCTGCGGCTATACTTAACCATACGACCACTAGGTCCTCAGTCGAGTCGCGAGGCAGGGTCACAGGAATTGGCCCAAGCTCCCTCTGGAACCTTTCCGGGTCCATTAGGAGCCTGGGGCGGAACCATCTACAAGTATCCGGTTACGCCTCCCCGCGGTGAGGTGAAGCGATTGGAAAGTCCAGTCGAAGGAGAGCGTGATCTGTCCATGACAAGGGAGTGATGACTTAATCCCCTATTCCCAGATCACAACTCCACTGTCCCGAGACGAAGATTAAATCCAGTGTGTTTCCCCCCTCGTGAGTAGGGCCTAAAACTACCTGGGTCAGGTCCATGGCCGTCATGGAGGCCATGAACTCCCGAGCTGCTCCAGAGGCTTCGCCCGCCGACGGCAAGTTAAAGTCCCCCATGACTACCAGTCTGGGGGTCTCAACTGCCGCCTCGGCTATCACCTCTAAGAGCTCGGGCAGGGCTGTTGTTGCATAGCGAGGAGCCAGGTACACACCTAACACGCCCAACTGCCTCCCTAGGCCCTATCTCACGCAGAGAGATTCACACCCGGTCGTCTGAGGAATCGTGGTCTCCTTCGGCTCCAGACCTTCCTTAACCATAATCGCCACTCTCCCACCCCTCCCTAGGGCCCTAGGCTGATGGAAGGCATGGTAACCTAGTGGGCACATTTCCACGAGAGGTAAACCCCCTTCGTGGCCCAACCAGGTTTCCGTTATACCCACCAGGTCCGGGTCCCCCTCTGACACAAGGTCATGAATGAGGGGGGCTTTCTGAACTACGGACCTGGCGTTGCAAAACATCAGCCTAGGGCCCTGGGTCTGTGATTCCTGCCCACCTAGTCTGTGATGGGAGGGCGGAGAGTTGGAGCACATGACCGCCTGAATCCAGCGGCGACGGTCTTCCAACCGATGGCATCCATTCCGCCTCCCCCCGCCTCTGCCTCTCCCTAAGACCGAATCGATGGGTAAAGCCTCCATGGAAACGACCCCCCTTTCCCCTTCCACCGTTACCCTACTTCCGCTGGCCGGCCCACTCGTTTGCCGTCCCCACCCTGGACTATTCTTCACCTCCTCCCTGGAACCCCCTAAAAACCGAATTAAAATTTTTCCCAGAAACCCCCTCAACTTGCGCTTCGCCCACCTCTCAGGAACGATCAGTCCATCATTGAGGTGGGCCCGTGTTAAACAAGGGGGCCAGACCTGCGAGAGGGGAGACTCTCGCAGGCAAAGGAGGTTGCACCTAGAGTACAGAACAAAAGCCCCAGAGGTGGTCCAAACCCAGGAAGGCATAAACAAGTCCAAAAGAGTCTAGATGACATAAAGTGACAGGTGTATAAATTAAGTGCAAAGATAGTCCTTCAGAGTGGAGGAGTAAAGTCAGACAGTCGAAGATCTTACAGATGGGGAGATCAAATCCAGTCCCGTTACAGGCACCATCCATCTGTCTTTTCCGGCCATATGGGCATAGTCCGCATTTAGTGCCGCATGACTAATTAGTCCGTCATGCGGCCTGATGTAAAATGCAGCCCTCTGGTGGCTCGACTAACCTCCTCACATCCTGTGCACTCACTTTAGGATCTTCCCGGGTCGTCCTCGGCCAGATCCACCATTTCACGATCCGGCTACTGATGTTCCACATCAATCTGCTCAGTCCAACATTCTTCATTCAACCATTCCTTTCTCCCCTCCAACTCTCCATTCTCCTTCTCCTTCTTCTGTCTTCTCCATCACCAACTCCATCTCCTTCACCTTCTTCCGTCTCCATCTCACCATTCATTTCTCCCCTCCAACTCTCCATTCTCCTTCTCCTTCTTCCGTCTTCTCCATCACCAACTCCATCTCCTTCACCTTCTTCCGTCTCCATCTCACCATTAATTTCTCCCCTCCAACTCTTCATTCTCCTTCTCCTTCTTCCGTCTCCACCATCTCCAACTCCATCACCTTCACCTTCTTCCGTTTCCATCTCATCACTATCTCCATCTCATCACCATTTCCATTTCACCTCCTTCCATCTCTTTCCTTCTCTCTCCTTCTCCATTTCCTTCTTTCTTTCTCCTTCTCCTTCTCCTTCCTCCAGCTCCTCCAGCGCCTTCCTTCCACGCCTCCACGCCTCCTCTCACCAACATTCTGCTCTCTTCCATCCATCCTGTCACCCCCTGTGAGCAGTCAACGGCAGCATCTTGCCACTTCGTCGCTCCGATCTCAGGCGACGTTCTAGGCTCGGATCGGGTGGTGAATGTTCGGGCCAAGGTCGGGTTAGTTAGTTATCAGGAGATACAATTAATTCTCTCAATCTTATAAATGAGGACTGTAACAAAAGTGTGGGGAAAAAAGAAAATAGACAAGTAAAAATATGGTGATTTTGTGTCCCTAGGGCCCCAAAACATGATATTGATAGATGAAGGAATCTTCCACTATGTCAGATCACGGAGAGTAAAAACTGTGGAGTCCTTGATGCTCTTTAAGTTTGGCTATCTGCTTGCAGATGTGTGGGCTGAAGGGTAGTTTTGTCAAAGACACCTGACAAAATATAAGTAGGCAGCACACACTACATAAGAACATAAGAACATAAGAATAGCCTTGCTGGAACAGGCCACAGCCCATCCAGTCCAGCATTCTGTCTCACACAGTGGCTCACCATTTGCTTCAGGGTATTCCCAAGCAGATGTCTTCACCTGCTTATGATTCCCTGCAAATGGCATTGAGAGATATCCTGCCTATCTCTCCAACCCGGAGGGTGTCCTTAGGCATCCATAATGATAGCCATTGATACCCTTGTTCTCCATGAACTCGTCTAATCCTTTCTTAAAGGCGTCGAGGCTGACAACTGTCACCACTTCTTCTGGCAGGGAGTTCCATAGACCAGTGATCCTCTGGGTGAAAAAGTACTTCCTCTTATTTGTTTGAGGTCTAGTTATCAAAAGTTTCATGGAGTGCCCCCTAGTTTTAGTGTTGTGCGATAGGGAAAACAGTTTTTCCTTTTCTACTTTGTACGCTACATTCCTCCACAAGCCATGATGCCACATAGTTAGGTACAAGTAGACCTCACTTAACGAATATCCTTTTTAGTGATTATTCAACGTTACGATGGTACTGAGAAAATAAACTATGTTTATGACCAGTCCTCACATTTATGACTGTTAAACCATCCCTATGGTCTGATGGCCAAATCTGGGTGACATTTGGGCACTTTGCAACTGATGGGCATTTACAACCATCGCAACATCCATGATCATCATTTTTGCTTTCCACACCTAACTTCCAACAAGCAGAGCCAATGGAAAAGCCAGCAATAAAATTGCAAGTCGGGGTCATATGATGTGTCGCTTAATGTCTTCAGCAGAACTGACATAAGTCTGTTACAGTCAATGAACTTACTAGTCACAGTTGCAGTTTAAGTGAGGACTACATGAATTGAAATACTACAAGCCAAGCTCAGAGGGTACCAAGTGAGGACTACATGAATTGAAATACTAAACAGCCAAGCTCAGAGGGTACCAAGAAGCACAGTTTAAACCTGAACTACATATATGTTATTCTATTGAAGCAGAGAACTTCCTGCTACACCATTTCTAAAGAATATTGTTTAATGCAGGGGTCTCCAACCTTTCCAACTTTAAGTCTGAAGGACTTCAGCTCCCAGACTTCTCCAGCCAGCTTTGCTGGCTGGAGAATTCTGGGAGCTAAAGTCCTTCAGACTTAAAGTTGGAAAGGTTGGAGACCCCTGGTTTAATGTATAGTCCTGCTATCTGCAAAGCATTTCACTAGAAATATCAAATAATGAACACGTATTGTAATATGTACAAAGTATGCTACACAGGATTATATTCTAGTCCTCTAATATGGCAGAAATTGCTGCAAATAAAAAAACCCTCTAAGAGCCACCAATAATCTGTTTTTTAGGTATTAATATCATTGCCTTCCTCATAATGGCAATGACAAAAAGGATAAATATAAAATAATGACAAAAAGGATAAATATAAAAAGTGGAAAAAGGGGGACATAACCAAGGCAAAATATCAGCAAATAGCCCGAGCCTGTAAAGATGAAGTGAGGAAAGCTAAGGCTCACAATGAAGAAAGGCTTGCCAAAAAAGTAAAAAATAACAAAAAAAGCTTCTTCCAACATGTTAAAAATAAGAAAAAAGTTAAGGAAACAATTGGTCCACTGCTGGGAGAAAATGGCAAGAAGATGATAAGCAACAGGGAGAAAGCAGAACTATTTAACTCTTTTTTTGCATCTGTCTTTACACAAAGGGATAAAACAGTCCAATCAATCAAAAACAGCACCACAAATATCAGATTAGGAACACAAGTTGAAATAGGGAAGAAAATGGTAAGTGAGCTCCTGTCTGCCCTGGACGAGTTCAAATCACCAGGACCGGATGGATTACACCCCAGGGTTCTGAAGGAACTGGCAGACGAGATCTCAGAACCACTGAACTATATCTTTCAGAGATCCTGGAGCACCGGGGAACTGCCAGAAGACTGGAAAAGAGCAGATGTGGTTCCCATCTTCAAAAAAGGAAAAAAAACAGATCCAGGAAACTATAGACCCATCAGCCTGACCTCAATACCAGGAAAGATTCTGGAAAAGATAATTAAACAACAAATAAGTGAACACCTAGAAGCAAACAAAGTAATAGCCAAAAGCCAACATGGGTTTGTCAAAAACAGATCATGCCAGACGAATCTAATTGCATTCTTTGACAAAGTAACAAAATCAGTGGACCAGAGGAATGCTGTTGATATAATTTACCTGGACTTCAGTAAGGCATTTGATAAAGTAGACCATAACCTACTATTAGATAAAGTAGAAAATTGTGGGTTAGACAGCAGCACCACCAAATGGATTCGCAACTGGCTGACCAACCGCACTCAACGTGTAGTCCTCAATGGAACTGCATCTACATGGAAGGAAGTATGCAGTGGAGTCCCCCAAGGCTCTGTTTTAGGCCCAGTACTCTTTAACATCTTCATCAACGATTTGGATGAGGGGATAAATGGGGAACTCATCAAATTCGCAGACGACACCAAGCTGGCAGGAATAGCCAACACTCCAGAAGATAGGCTTAAGATACAGAAGGATCTAGACAAACTTGAACATTGGGCACTGTCTAATAAAATGAAATTCAATTGTGAAAAAAGTAAGGTCCTACATATAGGCATGTGCGAAGATGGCGGTCTGCCATCGAGAGCTCTGAGGGTCGCAGGGCTCAAAAATTGGCTGGAAGAATGCTGCCCGGCCTGTTGGACAGCTGTAAGGGCCGGGCTTAGGGAGTGGACCACCCCGGCTATCTTTTGAGACCAGGAGGTGGTGGATAGGCGGCTCCGGAGGGACGCCGCCGGGCGGAGGCCCCAGAAACGCCCACAAACGCCGGACGGAGTGGGAGGAGGCCGGAGGGAGTAGAGCAGAGGCCGGAAACGCCGGGACGGAGTTTGGAGGAGGCCGGAGGCCGAGGGCACGATGGGCTGGAGCTGGGACGGCCAGGCTGGCAGCAGCGGAGATGGAGGCAGCGGAGGCGGCAGCGGAGACGGCTCTGAAGAACACAGGACGCCGTCGGAGGTTCCAGGCCGCCCACTGTTGATAGGTGGGGCCTCGGGGGGGGGGGGCGAAAATCGCCGCCCCAGATAGATGGGGCCTCGGAGGGCCGAAAATCACCGTTCCGCGCCGGGCCAGGAGGTGAGGAGTTTGGGCCGGGAGTGCCGTTCTGGAGCCGGGCCGGGCTGGGTCGGGAGGCTGAGGAGTTGGGCCTGGCGACCAGGCCTGGCGACCAGACGACCAGAAGGCCGAAGAGTGTTTGGACTGGGAGGCCGAGGAACAACTAGGCTGAAGCCTGGCTTGTTGGAGAACTGGACGGATTGGGTGAGGTGGCCAGGCCATGGTTGGAGTTGGAGTGGAAGATCAGGCCTAGGCCTCAGACTTACCCACTTAGATGAACTATTCCTACCACCCTCGATTTTGTGAACAAGTGCTGAGCCGGACTATATATTTCTCCCTTGCATACTGTGAACAATGAATTTTAGTGTATTTATTGTATTTAATGTATTTAACAGCTATTTAAATACTATTTAACATCTATTTAATATCTATTTTTAATATCTATTTAACATCTATTCTAATATTCATTTTAACATCTTTATTATGTATTTATAACATCTGTTTTCACAGTTTTTAACATCATCGTAGCCAATTGTAGCCCTAGATTAACAGCTTGACCCATTTTATTAGATGTACTCTAAAGCAGACCTACTGTTACTGCGAGAGTCCCCCCTCTCGCAGGTATGGCCCGCTGTGTTATCAAGGGCACACTTTGATGAGGGACTAGTAAGTCAGGAGAAGTGGCGAAAGCGCAGGTGTAGGGGTTTTTTAGTAAAAAAGCTGTTGTCTGTTTTAGGGGGTACCAGGGAGGAGGGAGGGTTTAGACAGGTTGAGACTAGCCAGAAGGGAACGGGCCGAGCCAGCAGACGACGGAGGGAGGCGGATGGTTCCGTTAAGAGGGGGGAAACACAAGTCATTCCGGTGGAGGGCTTCCCCATCCAGAGGGTCGTGGGGAGGGGCAGGGCCGAGGGGAGACAAGTTCCTTCCTCCCGGTTGGAGGCACGTAGCCGTTGGTTACAAACGGTTGGGTGCCACAACCCCCGCAGGCTAGGTGGCCAGGGAATACAGAGCCAGGGTCTGCGGCTGATGTTTTGCAACGCCAGGTCCGTTGTCAACAAAGCCCCCCTCATTAGTGACCTTGTGTCAGAGGGGGAGCCGGACCTGGTAGGAATTGCGGAGACCTGGTTGGGCCACGAGGGAGGACATCCCCTCGTTGAAATGTGCCCACCAGGCTACCGCGCATTTCATCAGCCGCGGGCCCTAGGCAGGGGTGGTGGGGTAGCGGTCATTATTAAGGAAGGCCTTGAGCCGAGAGAGACCATTGTGCCTCAGACTTCCGGCTGTGAGTCCCTCTGCGTGAAGTGGGGCCTAGGGAGGCAGTTGGGCTTGCTGGTTGTATACCTGGCTCCCCGCTATGTAGCAGCAGCCCTGCCCGAGCTCCTGGAGGTGATCGCTACGGTGGCAGTGGAGACCCCCAGACTTATAGTCATGGGGGACTTTAACCTGCCATCGTTGGGCGAATCATCCGTGGTAGCTCGGGAGTTCATGGCTTCCATGACGGCCATGGACCTGACCCAAGTAATTCAGGGCCCCACCCACGAGGGTGGACATACGCCGGACCTCATCTTCGTCTCGGGCCAATGGAAAAGTGATCTGGGTACAGGGGATATAGTCATCACACCCTTGTCATGGTCAGACCACTCACTTCTCCGGCTCGACTTTCTGACCGCTGCTCCCCTCCGCGGGGAGGCGGAACCAGAGTCACCAATCTGGTACCGCCCCAGGCGCTTGATGGACCCGGATGGGTTCCAGACAGCGCTTGGGCCATTTCCTGTATCCCTGACCCGCGCCCCGATGGAGGACCTCACGGCCGCATGGAATAGTGCGGCCGTGGGAGCCTTAGATCGGGTCGCGCCCTTGCGGCCTCTCTTGCGGCGGCGAACCACCCTGGCTCCTTGGTTCACTGAGGAGCTGCGGGTGATGAAACGCCGCAAGAGATGCCTAGAGAGAAGATGGAGGGCTAGCCGCTCTGAATCTGACCGGACACAGGTAAGAGCCCATTTACAGACTTACATTGTGGCGCTGAGGGTGGCCAAACGCCATCATTGTGCCACTCTCATAGCATCCGCAGAAAACCGCCCTGCCGCCCTGTTTAGGGTGACCCGCTCCCTCCTTCAACAGAGGGAGCGGGAAGCCCTGCTACAGGGTAGAGCAGAGGAATTTGTGATTTTTCTGCAGGAGAAAACCGCCCAGATACAGAGTGAGCTAACCCCCATTCATGGCCCAGTGGGATGCCACGGGGGAGATCTTGTTTGGGAGGAGTTTGACTCCGTTACTTCCGAGGATATGGACAGGCTACGTGGGCGACTGCGAGCCACCACATGTTTATTGGATCCGTGCCCCTCCTGGCTTGTACTGGCATCCTGGGAGGTGACACGAGGCTGGCTCCAAGAGGTTGTCAACGCATCCTTGAGTGAGGGTTCCTTGCCTGCCTCCCTAAAAGAGGCCATGGTGAGGCCCCTCCTCAAGAAGCCCTCTTTGGACCCAGCTCTTTTGAACAACTACCGTCCAGTCTCCAACCTTCCCTTCTTGGCGAAGGTTGTTGAGAGTGTGGTGGCACAACAGTTTCCCCGTCACCTGGAGGAAGTTGACTATCTAGATCCGCGCCAGTCCGGCTTTCGGCCCGGGCATAGCACCGAGACGGCATTGGTCGCGTTGGTAGATGATCTCTGGAGGGCCAGAGATGGGGGATGTTCCTCCATCCTGGTCCTATTAGACCTCTCGGCGGCTTTTGATACCATCGACCATGGTATCCTATTGCATCGGCTGGGGGGGTTGGGGGTGGGAGGCACCGTTTTACGGTGGTTCTCCTCCTACCTCTCTGGCCGATCGCAATTTGTGCGGGCAGGAGAGCAGAGGTCGACCCCGAGACCCCTCACATGCGGGGTGCCTCAGGGGTCGGTCCTCTCGCCTCTCCTGTTTAACGCATACATGAAGCCGCTGGGCGAGATCATCCGTGGTTTTGGGGTAGAGTACCACCTGTACGCTGATGACACCCAGCTGTACATATCTACCCCAAACCACCCCAACGATGCCGTAGCGGTGATGTGCCAGTGCCTGGAAGCCGTGCGGATCTGGATGGGAAGTAACGGACTTAGGCTCAACCCGACCAAGACCGAGTGGCTGTGGTTTCCGGCTGCCCGATTCAACCAGCTCTCTCCAACGCTGGCCATAGGGGGCGAACATCTTGCCCCTGTGGATGGGGCGCGCAACTTGGGTGTCCTCCTGGATACCCGGCTGTCCATGGAAGATCAAGTGACAGCCGTGGCCAGGAGGGCGTTTTACCAGGTTCGCCTGGTACGCCAGTTGCGCCCCCTATTGGATTGGGACGCCCTTCGCACAGTCACTCATGCTCTCGTGACATCCCGACTGGATTATTGCAACTCTCTCTACATGGGGCTCCCCTTGAGGTGTACCCGGAGGCTTCAGTTGGTCCAGAATGCAGCCGCGCGAGCAATTATGGGCACCTCTAGGTTTGCCCATGTAACACCGCTGTTGCGCGAGCTGCACTGGCTACCTGTCGTCTTCCGGGTGCGCTTCAAGGTGTTAGTTACCATCTTCAAAGCGCTCCATGGCTCGGGACCTAGCTACCTGCGGGATCGGATCCTGCCCCATACATCCTCACGGCCGATTCGCTCCCACAGAGAGGGACTTCTCCGGGTGCCGTCCACTAGACTTTGTCAGCGGGCGACGCCCAGGGGAAGGGCCTTCTCTGTGGCGGGCCCAGCCCTCTGGAATGACCTTCCCCCCGATATCAGGACAACCACGGACCTCCGCTCCTTCCGCTTAAAATTAAAGACGCACTTTTTTCGTCTGGCCGGCCTTGGGTAGTCTCTTTTTAGGTCAGGGTTTTTTAGGGGTAATTTTTAGTTTAGTTATGGGTTTTAGCGCAGGATCTATTTAATCTATTTTTAACTCTGTATTTTGTATTTGTTTGTGGTTTATTTGTATTTTTAATTGCCTGTGCCCCGCCTCGAGTCCCCTTGGGGAGAGAGAGCGGGATATAAATTAAAATTATTATTATTATTATTATTAAGAAAAACCAAATGCACAAGTACAGTATAGGTGGTACCTTGCTCAATAGTAGCAACTGTGAGAGGGATCTCGGAATCCTAGTGGACAACCATTTAAATATGAGCCAGCAGTGTGCAGCAGCTGCCAAAAAAGCCAACACAGTTCTAGGCTGCATCAACAGAGGGATAGAATCTAGATCGCGTGAAGTGTTAATGCCACTGTATAGTGCCTTGGTAAGGCCACACTTGGAATACTGCATACAGTTTTGGTCGCCACGATGTAGAAAAGACGTGGAGACTCTGGAAAGAGTGCAAAGAAGAGCAACCAAGATGATTAGAGGACTGGAGACTAAGACATATGAAGAACGCCTGCAGGAGCTGGGTATGTCTAGTTTGATGAAGAGAAGGACCAGGGGAGACATGATAGCAGTGTTCCGATATCTCAGAGGGTGCCACAAAGAAGAGGGAGTCAAACTTTTCTCCAAGGCACCTGGGGGCAGGACAAGGAGCAATGGGTGGAAACTAACCAAGGAGAGAAGCAACTTAGAACTAAGGAGAAATTTCCTAACAGTAAGAACAATTAACCTCTGGAACAGCTTGCCTCCAGCAGTTGTGAATGCCCCAACCCTGGAAGTCTTTAAAAAGATGTTAGACAGCCATTTGTCTGAAATGGTATAGGGTTCCTGCCCATGCAGGGGGTTGGACTAGAAGACCTACAAGGTCCCTTCCAACTCTGCTATTGTATTGTATTGTATTGTATTGTATTGTATAACATCAACTTATTAGCGAGATGGGCATATGGGGAAGATGGGCTCTTCCCTGTGGTAATAGTGTAATGAAGTAGTGTATTTCCTTTATCTATTTAGGGCAGCATGAGGGGATGGGGAGGGGGAGGAAGAGGGGATGGTTTTGTGTGAGGAGCCTGCGTGCACACACACCTTTTGTGAGTGGGACTGCAAGTGCCAGCACCTGCTGCTCAACACTGCCAAGTTGTGAATAGGCCATGGCTGGTAGTGGTCACCTGATTGGGGACCCCTAATGTAGGCTTTTGCTATGGTTTTGATTTGATATACTTTACCATTTGGCCACTGAACACATTTTCCAGATGGTGGGATCAACTCAGCCCTTTAGCATGGTGGAGTCTTTTTTTTTTTTTTTAATTTTATTGAAAAAGTTTTATTGAGTTTTACAATTTTTTCAAATAGGATAGGGTAAGGTGTGATAAGGAAATATTTTGAGAACTTTCACGTCGAGATCGTGGGCCCCCTCCCGGGCTTCTTGACAAAACATAGATAATACATATTTCAATAGTACTACAAAGTGAAGAGAAGTGCATACATCAATGTAAATTCTGTGCTAGCAATCGTGTACAAACATCCAAACAAAAGTTATACTATATTAAAAAAGTCATTTAGCATGGTGGAGTCTTATCCTTTCCACTCCAGCGCTGTTCTGTACATTTAAAAGTAGCCCAGCTATATAAGTATCTGTAATGAGCAAAATACTTATGACAAACCAGAGCAAGTTTAGACAGATGGCTAAACAGCCAGTAAACCTGCTTCCTTCCCCAGGCCCTGCTCACATTAAGGAGAGTGTTTAGTTAATGGGGGGAGTAGTAAACCAAGTTGGGGAAAGCTAGCAATCTCTGCTTTTACCATGGCCTGTATGCCTTAAATAAGGACATCAGCACTTGCCAGTATCTCTCACTTGGCAGGATAGGGATCACAATTTGGGTGAGCAAATTGTACACTGGAATCAACATCAGTTCTTACTCTTGTCTGAAATCTATGGAGAACACTTAAGTGGGCTGTGAAGAAGGGTCTTTTTCCTATTTGTACCTAAAGGTGACATGAACACACACTGTTGTTTGTCTATGACAGGGGTGTCAAACTTGCAACAACACGTCGTTACATGACATATCACAACTTTTATACCCTTCATTAAAACACAAGCTGGCATGGCCAGCTTGTGTTGCATCCAGCCTGCAGCCCGCAAGTTTGACTGGTCTATGACATTACATTTATCTCCTTTCCAGGTGAGAGATGCAACAGCCTTAAATTATTTTTAGCCACAATAATGCAAAGAAAGTTAATTTCTGTCCCCACCCCACCCCCAGTTCCAATGGAATCAAAGGTCTGTAAAATTGACAAAAATTGGTTACAATTGGTTGTCCTGGGGAGGAGCGCAAATTGACCCTTAGGCAGGATCAGCCATCAATGAAAATAGCTACTTTCATGTGGTTTAGTTTTGTGGATAACATCTCAACAGCAAAGAAAAACTCTAAGAAAATGTAGAGCACCAAATGAATTGTTACTCTCTTCAGCCTGTATTCTGGGTATGGCTGACTCAGAAGCCTCTCTTTCCTCTCCCACCCATGGTTGACATTCCGTCTTCCACGATTTTGAAGTATATTTCCTACTAAATTTAGAGCAGTTTGCGCTTAAAGAGGATAATGCTGTTTTCACCTTCTCCACCCTCTTCTCCTGACATGTTTGCAGCTAATGCCTGCTTACTCAGCATCCTGCCCAGGCAGACAAAATGTCATCTTTGCCCTGGTCTGGCTCCAGTGAATGTTTACCAGCCTCCCTGATGCTTTTAGATAGATTTCATTTCTATTAAAATAAAAAAGCTGCCTTCTTTCCCGAATGGACCCTCTTTTTCCATATGTTCAACCAACCCCATTCATAGGGACATCAAATTATATTGTTGTTGCTATACCGGAATGAATGGGACGCTGAAGAACACAGTATACCTAATACAAATACTGGCTTGTTTTACATTTGGTTGCTTTGAATAGCCTTCAAGAGGAAAGAAGAAACAGGATGGGTGGTTATCTACTGTGATGGGTGTGAAAACTGAAAGCATGTCATCACTTCCAACACATGTGCGCACACTCATCTGTCAGCTCCGCCCGCTTTAATAACTCTTGTCTTCTCAGCGGAATTAATGCATTTCTTTTCAGAGGTATCAAAATGAGACAGGTGGTAAGTATTTTTCCAAAGATCCTAAGTGCTGCCATTATGGGCCACCTCGAGTGATAAATACAGGGCTGGTATATGAAAAAGGGGTTACGTCTTCTCTAGGCGGTGCCTGTAAATTTTCTACTCACTTGACCCAGTTCTTGAGAGAGGGTGTGCTGAAGGGTCCCTCCCCTTATGAGGTCCTTAGGGTGCGGTGAAGCAGAAGACCTTTCCTTGGTGGAATACTTTCTCAAGCCACTGTTTCTCAACTTTAACCATGTTAAGATGTGTGGGTTGTATTATATTCCAGGCAGTATTCCTGGTTGCAATATTCTGGGAGTTAAAACCTACACGTTTTAAAATGACTAAGTTTGAAAAGCATTGCCCTAGAAAGCGTAAGAAGCACTCACCTGGCTGCAAAAGGCAAAAATTGCTTTATTTCTATGTGTTTTCCATCACAGCTGGCCAAATGTAGCAACTATCTTGAATTTTAGTGGGGACTTCAGCATTGCTACTTGTGGTTATGCTTTGTTTTGGGAAGTATTGCTATTATTCTATTTCTATTTTCCCTTTTTTATATGTAAATTAAGGCAGTGAACATACCTAATTCAGATTCCTATTTCCCGGTTTCTGTGAGGTGAGAAAGTGTGACTGGACCAAAGTCATACAGGAAATTTATGTACCTGAAACCTAGAACTCAAACATTTTCTAGTTTCTAGACATTAATCAATATCTACTTGTTTTCAAACTTGCAACTTTAAGATGCATGGACTTGATTCCCAGGATTCCCCACATACCATAGCATATTTTTAGTTGAAATCCACATATCTTAAAGTTGCCAAGTTTGAAAGACACTGTGCTACACCAACTGGCTCTTTTTGTTCTGATTTTGCTATTTATTATATTATTCTTTTTGCTGCTTTCTTTCAGTTATGCTACCCAGAATTCTTTCAGACGGATTATAAGTACCATGCAATATATAGAAATATCAGAGATTTATTCCCTCATAGTGCTATTTTTTATCCCTTCCATATAACTTTATTGGATTGTGGTCCACCCAGTTACTTATTTCTATATTTACATCTTGTACTGTATTAAGACAGAGAGAAGAATAAAACAATAATTGTTAGCATGAGTCAGAGGTGGGTTGCTCCCAGTTTGGCCAAACCAGTAGTGGTGGTGGCGGGAGGCTCCGCCCACCCCTCCAGGCGCTTCTGCGCATGTGCAGAAGCATTACATGCAAGCATGAGTGAACCGGTAGTAAACTGGTTAGCAACCTACCGCTGGCATGAGTAGATTTTCACAGGTGTAGGTATGCTGGTCTTGTTGTATTTGGATCTTTAACCTTGTAAGATTGAGATTGTCTTTGCAATGTTTCAGTGAGGTCTCACTCACCATCTTCACAGACACCAGCCTGAAGATGGCAAGTGAAACCTCGCCGAAACATTGCAAAGACAATCTCAATCTTACACGGGAAAAAACCCGAATACAAGACCAGCATATGTATATGTACTGTATATGTATATGTATATGTATATGTATATGTATATGTATGTAGTTCTTAGTGTATTTGGGTCTTTTCCCGTGTAAGATTGAAGGTATCTTAGCAACGTTTCGATGAAGTCACACTCATCATCTTCACGCTGGTGCCTTTGACTTTGTGCTTGTGTGAGCAAACTGTGATCAGAGCAGTGGTGGGTTTCAAATTTTTTAGAACCTACTCTGTAGGTGTGGCCTATTTTGTGGGTGTGGCTTGGCAGTCATGTGACAGGGTGGGAGTGGCCACCTTTTAAAATGTGGTGAAACTCATTTAACAACGCTCTTGCTTAGCAACCAAAATTTTGGACTCAATTGTGATGATAAATTCTTTCTTTCTTTCTTTCTTTCTTTCTTTCTTTCTTTCTTTCTTTCTTTCTTTCTTTCTTTCTTTCTTTCTTTCTTTCTTTCTTTCTTTCTTTCTTTCTTTCTTTCTTCCTTCCTTCCTTCCTTTCCTTTCCTTTCCTTCCCTTCCCGTTGGGTCACTGGCAGTGGCGGGCCAGATTTACTTCCAGGTACGCCAGTGGAACCCCCTCTCACCGGCTCTCTAAATTTCACCAACCGGCTCTCGTGAGTAGGTGCGAGCCTGCAGAAACCCACCACTGGATCAGAGCGGCCATTTTTCTATAAATATAGGTCTCTGTGTGTGGAATAATAATAATAATAATAATAATAATAATAAATTTATTTTATATACCGCATCCTCTCCCCAAGGGGACTCGGAGCGGTGCACAGGGAAAAATTAAAATACTGTAAAATATACATACAAAAATAAATACAATGAACAAAAACGAATTAAATTTGGTTGTCCCTGCACTAAAATCCCCACATTAAAACTAACATTCCCTAACGCCCTAAAGGTAGAGACTAACCTAGGCCGGCCAAGCAGAAAAAGTATGTTTTAAGTTTTTGACGGAAGGAGCGGAGGTCCGTAGTTGTTCTAATATCGGGGGGAATGTTGGCTTTGTTGCTTTAAATGGATTGCTTGGCTGTGTTGTCATAGCTTGCTCGCACAAGCACGAAGCCAAAGGCACCAGCCTGAAGATGACGAGTATAACTTCTCAAAACATTGCCAAGATACGTAGGAAAAGACCCGAATACACCAAGACCTACATACCTATACCCATGGAAATCTACAAAAATATCTATCTATCTATCCACATACATACATACATATTAGCAGATATCCTAGAAGACATATTAAGAAAAAAAGAAGAAGAAATTAATAAGATTTAACTGTATAATATATTATAATTTGTGGAAGAATGCTTCACAGATATCTTTGCCCAGATGACACGCTGCTTAAGGAAAGATGGACTCTGTGCATTTTAAAATTGAAAAATTAAAAAAAAAACTTTTACAAAAAGAAAGAAAGAAAGAAAGAAAGAAAGAAAGAAAGAAAGAAAGAAAGAAAGAAAGAAAAAATTCCATCATGACCTCTTACAGAGCAAAAAAATAACAATCTGGTTGTCCATTCAGTGCAGCAAAGCAAAGCTTATGCCTTTGCCGAGTTAGTCTTTCTCCCTCCGCGAAGCTGAATAGATTTGACACATGCATAGCTACGCCTTTTGACTGGAAACGCGTTGGTCGTCGTCTGAGGAAGATTGACCCTCGCGCTACACTGTCCCGTTCGGTTTCGGTCAGGGCGCGCAGGCGCACTGCTCTCCTTCCTTTCGGCAGTCATGGCTGCCCCCACAGGGACCTTGCCTCTGTTGCTTCAATGGCGAGGATTGGTTTTATCCCGCCTGGTTGTGGCAAAGAGGCGGGTCGGTGCGATCAGATTCAGCTCCGCGGAAGCCGCTGCGGTATCCCTGGGAGAGCCGCAGGCTCCGGGCGGCATGGCGCCGACGAAGGGTAAAACGGGGAGTCTATTTATTTATTATTTTCGGACGGTAGCCCTCTAAGGGAAGAGGCGAACGGTGAGGTCCCGCAATGGAGATCGGCTGGCGTAGATTTTCGAAATAAGGGAGGAATGCCGTTTACTCTGTATGGCCCGTGGGTTTTCAACTACGAAGAATAAGAATGGGCAAAGGGCTCTCTGAGAGGATGGCATTGGAGAAAAGGAGGCCCACGAGGTGATGTCTTAAGACAGCGCTCCTCCAACCTTGGCCGCTTTAAGACTTGTGGACTTCAACTCCCAGAATTCTACAGCCAGCTTCGCTGGCTGAGGAATTCTGGGAGTTGAGGTCCACAAAAAGCCGCCAAGGTTGGAGAGCCCTACCCTAAGATGGAGAGGATTTTTATTTACTTATTTATTTTGGTTTGTCAATCATGTATGAGAAAACAAGTATAAGTAAGAATATAAACATCTAAGTATAAACAGGTATATGTATAGACATAAGAAATGAGTACAAATAAATGGGGACAGTAGGACAAGGACAGTAAGCACGCTGGTGCCCCCTTTTCGGACCTCTTAGGAATGGGGTGAGGTCCATGGTTAGACAATTTAAAATTAAACTTTTGGAGGTTTGAGGATGTAACAACGGTCAGGCAGTGCATTCCAGGCATTGACCACTCCCGTTTCTGAAGTCAACTTAGATATATGTTCACACACACACACACACACGCTCACACGTATAAGTGTGTGTGTATATACATATACATATATACATACATACACACATGCATATATACATAGATATAAACACACGCACACATATGTATGTATGTATATTTGTGTGTGTGTATGTCTACGTACTTTACTTCATTTCGATTTATATACCGCGCCTTCTCCATCGAAATGGACCCAGGTGCGTAGGTAGGTAGGTAGGTAGGTAGATGATAGATAGATAGATGATAGATAGATAGATAGATAGATAGATAGATAGATAGATAGATAGATAGATAGATAGATAGATAGATAGATAGATAGATAGATAGATAGATAGATGATAGATAGATAGAATTTTCCTTTCTAGAGGTTCGTCAGAACCCCGCCAAGTGTATCTTATGTGAACAGACAGTGAATGAAACATAAAGAGTTAATGGATTGAAATCCAACAGCCTAGCGAAATAGAATTGAAATAAGAAATTGAAATATCAAACCAAATATCCCAAATGTGCTTTTTCCCCCCCAAAAAGGCCGCTGGGCTTTCTTTTCTTCTTTTCCTTTCATGTCTTCCAGGAAAATCAAAGAAAGTCCACTTGCTTTTTGAAAAAAAAGCACCTTTGGGACAACCATGACTGAAAATCTCCACAGACATCGAACCAAATAAAATGTTCTAAACAGAGCAAATAAAATTTAAAACATTAAAAAATATATTTTTTCTCAAAGAGTGATTGTTTCCCCCAAATACAAGTGTTGATATTTTAGAATCACTTTAGCAGTGCGCTGCAATCACATTTAGGAGTTGTTTCTTAGCTGACAATAGTTAATTATTTGTATCCTGCCTTTATTGTTTTTACAAATAACTCAAGGCGGCAAACATTCAGAACATCATCTTCTATTAGTAATTAATATGATTAATAGCAATAGCACTTAGACTTATATATCACTTTGCAGCCCTCTCTAAGTGGTTTACAGAGTCAGCATATTGCCCCAAACAATTTGAGTCCTTATTTTACGCACCTCGGAAAGATAAAAGGTTGAGTCAACCTTGAGCCAGTGAGAATCGAACTGCCAAATTGCTGGCAGCCGGCAGCCAGCAGGAATAGCCTGCAGTACTGCATTCTAACTACTCCACCACCATGGCTCATATCAATGTAATTAATAACCACTATTATGTAGTGGTTTATTCCAGTATGAATGTATTCTTTTTACCTTCCTGGATTTCACTAAAAGAAGTTCAGAAACACTTTTGATACTTGCCTCACCGATAAACACAAAGCCTTTCTTGAGCTGAGATGCCATAAAGTTGGCCAAGCTTCATTATAATGTCCATATGCATAAAATGCAGGTAAGTCAAAGTTTTCAGGTGCTTCTTACTGCATGTTAGATATGTTTCTATTTGGAACTGCAACTGCTGACAAGACAGCTGTTATGATGTGAGCATTTAAATCTAAAATTTTCTTTATAACTTGTTCTTTAAGCATTAGCTAGAGGATTGAATACATATATTTCTCAACTTTCAATCATTTGTTTACTGACTGTTTGAAGTTATAATGGCACTGAAAAAAGTAACTTACAACCATTTTTCACACAACCATTGCAACATTCTTATGGTCATGCGACCAAAATTCAGACGGTTGAAATGTCCTGGGGCCATGTGATCAATTTTTGTGACCTTTCACAAACAAAATCAATATGGGGAAGACAGATTCATGTATCAACCATGTTACTATCTTAATAACTATAATGATTCACTTAATAACTGTGGCATGAAAGGTTATAAAATGGGGTGAAACTCATTTAAAAACTGTCTTGCTTAGGAACAGAAAATTTGGGTCCAATTTGAGTTTAATATCTGTAATAAAAAGTCTACAATTAGATTTGTACATTTCTAAAGCCATGGATTTTCACTTACCTTTCTATTTTGTTCTGCAAGAGATGTCTGAAATAGATAGTACTTTGATCGAATAATAAAGCATTTTCATATGGATTAAGATCATAATAGCCTCAGCTTTAAATTCAGCTCTGACATAATGCACGTTTTGTTACAAAAGTTATCATATACGCAAAGTCTGCCTCGATCCTTTCAACTGACAATGTATTGGTAAATTTAACATATTTCTGTGCTATAAGTCAATGTTGGAATAGTTTTAACCTTGAAACATTTAAAATTGGACAGCTTGAGGTGGGTATTTACAAATTAAAAGCTTATTCGGTAACTTGCAACATGCTGCAAATCTCAGCATACATCTCTCTTGCTCAGTGCCCAAATGGGCTGATGTGGAATTCTGGGATTTGAAGTGCAGATACATTAAAATTGGAAGATTGAAAAACCCAGCTGCAGCTGGATAACCAAGAATTTCAAAGAAAAAACCCATCCAAGATAGCATTTAAAGGCCTGCATCCTTGTTATTCTGATATGTAAAATAATATAAGTATTTTTTTCCTTTTATCCAAGGACATTATATTAGATTAAACATCTTTCATACCAGATTATTCTCTGATTTTTCTGAAGTTCCTCCTCCAACCATTTTAATAAGTAACATTGATAATATTATCCATATAAATCCTTGTCCAAAACCAGACTAGGGAAAGTTGAAACCTGCATAGTGACATGGTGTCATTTGCATAATTTTCATTTTCATAATTGCTAAACTAAAAAAAATAAAAATATAATTTTGTTTGGATTGACCTGAGTTTTTTTATTTACTTTTTTCAACTGCTTTTTCATGATTTTACAATCCTTGTAAAATTACACTGAGGTTCTTTGTTTTATATTAGGTGGTTTTAGTTCAAAGATTCTTTTTTTTAAAGAGCAACGACAAAACCATACTTTGACAAAATTAAGTTGATAACCAACTAGTGGGATTTATGTCATATTGAACTATATCTCTGCATTCTCCATTTTAATCTCTTTTTATGAGGACATGGGTCGTACATCAGAATCCCACATTAGGTTTATTGATACTCATTGATGATCACTATCCTCTTGCTTTTTAAACCTAGGAGAATAACGACTTATTCCTTCTTATTTCAGTCAGTTTGGAAAGGTGCAGGCAGACTGTACATTGATTCAATTCTTTCAAATATCTATCCTTTTTTGAGGCTAGTCACTCATATACTCAATTCATGTGTTGAGCTTGGTTGTTTTCTTGCAGATGTTTCATTACCCAACTAGGTAACATCATCAGTGCTGAACACTGGTGATGTTACCTAGTTTGGATAATAAACGTCTGCAAGAAAATAGTCAAGCTCAGAGAACATCATGAATTCCTAATTTCAATCCTGAACTACAAATATCCTTCTTTATTAGCACTTTGCATGTTTTCTGCTAAAGCTACTCTGCAGATAAATGGGACACCAAACCCTGAAAAATTAGCTTCCAGATTAATTCAAACTACATCATGAATTTGGTTCCCAACTTCCCCAGTTCACATGAACTCTGCGTCTTAACTCTCACTGGAATTTGCTACGAAGCAGTAAAATGCTATTTTAGCTATTGTAAATGCTAACAAACACAACAAACATACCTGTACTTAATCAACCCAATCTATTTCTCTTAATAAATTTGCGACATCATCAGTGAAATAGTTTATAAAGAACAAGTTAGAGAATTATGCAAGAGGGGCTCAGGAGAAGAACCATCTAGTGCAGTGATGGCTAACCTTTTTTGGCTCATGTGCCAAAAGCGGGAGGAGGGCAGGTGGTCGTGCATAGGCTTGTCACACCCATAATGCTATGTGCGCGACCTTCTGCTTTTGGCGCACTGTTTTTACCCTCCCCAGGCTCCAGAGGCTTTCTAGGAGCCTGGGGAGGGTGAAAACAGCTTCCCCCCACCTCCAGAGGCTTCAGGAGCTTCCTTGAAGCCTCCAGAGGGCAAAAAATGGCCTCAAAAGGAGGCCAAAATCAGCTGGCCAGCGCACACATGGAGCTGACAGGGCAATGCCTCGCGTGCCCTAAGAAATGGTTCCACATGCCACCTGTGGCACCCGTGACATAGGTTCGCCATCATGGATCTAGTGCTTTGCGACCCAAACTTTTTATTTCAGTATTGAAAACTTCTTAAAGGTAATCCTTAAAAAAAAAACCTTTTAGTGTGTCATCTGAGTTTCTCACATTAGTCTCTTGTTCTCCTCCAAATCTAGATAGCGAAAATGACTCCAGGAAAAAGACATTCAGTGAGATTCTTGCAGAAAGACAAGAGCAAGCACAGAGGACTGTCTTAATAAATTGTCCCCCCAATTTCAATACCCAGGCTTTTCTCAAATACTTATCACAGCATGGAAATATTAAGAATCATTTCTTCTATAAAAGTAAAGTAAGTATTTGAAAGGTTAGCAACTGAAATCTAAATATTTAAAATATATGTATTTGCAGGTAGTACAGGCCTCAGTGGGTTTAAGAAAATCCCCATTTTTCTGCTTTGTTATTATATTAGATGGCATAATAATTATTTTTTGACGTTATCTTTTTTTGCCCTGAATGATTTTAAAAGAAGTTAAGTATATCAATCTAATGGACTTGACTATCTAAGTTGTAGAATAATTCAACTGTTAAATCCTAATTCTTTAAATAGTTCATCTGTGTTCTCAAACTTAAGCTCTTATTCCTAATATTTTTTCCTTTTTTCTTCTCTCATGTTGCTTCAGGCTATGTATGCAGTCATAGAATTTTCTGAGAAAGAAAGCATAACTTCATTGCAGGATGTCATTACAATTCCAGAATTTAAGGATGAACACCCTATTCCATTTAAATCTAGAATCCTTACCTTGATGTTGAAAAAACAATCAGATCCCGTTTCTGAACAAACCCCAATTCTTTGTCATAGACAAACCTCTCTTCCAGTTGAAATGCTGGTGAAGAAACTTTGTGATGCCGAAAGTGTAAGTTCATGGAGTAATTGTTTTGCAATTCTTTGATAGCAAATAAGCAGGTTTTAGGGTTTGTTTGTTTTTACTTTGAATATGTAACTGGAAAACAGGTTGTAGCTAAAGCTGAGAGATGAGTATTGATCAAAGAACTTGCTAAAAGTTCATGTGTTTTTAACAGGTACTACAAACGATCAATACTTTGATTAAACTTGTAAAGGAGGGGAAAAACCTCTAGCTTTATGTAGAACTCTATTTTGGGACTTTTCTTTCTTACCAAGCAAAAGAACCTATTGTCTCCTCCCAATACATAAGAATTCCATTCCCTGGCTTTTCTTGCAGAGAAGGGTGCAGGGATTGGACCAGATTCATATCAATTCTCACCTCTGCAGCCTTCAAAAATTATGTGAGAACAAGGTGTGCTCTCAAGAATAGAGGCTGTCAACTGTGCATGATTGCTGCTGTATCATCCAAAATATTGTAGCATATTATCTTTGACACATTTATCATAAGTTTGCCCTCACTGCCTTAGATGAAAAAGAACATTAAGATATTAGTTGGCATGGTAAGGTAGGAGTTTATTTTTTGCTTCTCTTTTTTTATCCAACAAGAAAGTGACACAGGGACTGGCTTCCTACACTGTAGTAATCACCCTAAGTTAACTATGAGTTATATATCAGTTTGTATCAAAGCACAGAGAATCAGCTTGTACTACAAATTTATCCAGTTTCTTCACAGATCCAGATAAGTATGTTCAGGAATATTTCTGGCAATCTTTAAAGCTACACTTTGAAGAAGAAATATAATTCTTGTTGGAATTCAACGTTGCATGCATTGGCTTTCTGTACTTATAAACCTTCTGACCACAAGGAACAATAAATATTGGGATAGTTAGCAGAGAACCTTTTATCTCCTTTCCTTGTTAAAAGATTCACTTTGTGTGTCTCAGTATAACATGTCTTGCATCAATTAGTCTGATGTTTTCAGGGCTTTCATTGCTCCTTGCTGTCTCAGTTCTCTTTATCTTCTGAGTTTGAGCTGTGCAGTTCAAGTACCCACCTAGCTTGCTTGTTCTTCTTAACATACCCTAGGCTCATAACTATAGTTAGACTTATTAAACATTCTCAAAAAATACTTTCTAATTCTTTCCAGGATATAAATCTATCTGCTGTCCATCAGCTCTAGGAACCAATTTGGAGAACTAGGATTGTCTTGCTTCTGTAGACTTAGTATATTTCTGGTATATAATTACGTGGCGCTCTTTTCTCACAAATTTAGCCATTTTATTTTTAAAATGCATAATGGTCTTAGCAAGCAGCAAGAACAATAAAATTGTAATGAACGAACAATGCCAGCAGGATGCCAAAGCATTCTGAAGAAAACTACAAGAAATTATTTGCTGCATCTTTTAAACTGTTTCTCTTCTTACAGAGTCAACAGCCAGTTCTTTCAATACAGACTTAAAGGATTATTTTCTTGGAGACTTGTCTATATGGAGGTTGTATCGTCTGTTAATGTTTTAGCTATTCTTCTAAGATTCTTTAAGGCTATATTCTGTAAAGGTTAAACCTGATGCCATTTCTTACAAGAATACAATTGTAAAAGGTTAGGCTGCATCTTACAAATATCTTGAGTGCCAGATTCTTAAAATCTGAGATATTTCCTCTTTTTATTATTGTTGTTATTCAGGTGAGTGAGCAGTTGTATCTGCTCACAAATGAATGTCAGTTGACCGAAGAAAATACCAAACTCCGGTTTTTAGCCTGTTCCTTAATTCAAGACATTGCAAGTGCTTATGTTCCAGACTGTATTGTGAAGCCTTTTGGTTCTTCTGTGAATACCTTTGGCAAACTTGGATGCGATCTAGATATGTTCCTGGAGCTGAATAAAGTTGGGAAAAATTCTGCCAAAAGGGTAAAATATTTTTCAAATGCTATTGGTAAAATGACTTTAATTGTGTTGTACTGAGATGAACTTGAGGCCAAGATGTCCTCTGCAGTTGGTCTGATTTCTTGATTGATTCCCAGATTTATCTCCCACTGTTCTTAGCTTTTTAAAAAGATGTTCACCTCCTGAGTAGGTTAAATGTTACTCTTAATACATTTGAATTACAGTATTTTTCAGACCATAAGACGCACCAGAGTAGAAGATTTTGAAGAGGGAAATTTAAAAAAAAAAAAGTTTTTGCCCTCCCTAGCCCCCAGGAGCACCCTGCAGGCCTCCGAAATCTTCTGCATGCCCATTTTTTGTGTGAAAAACAGGGCATGCAGAGAGTCTGAGAGGCCTGCAAAGTGCCAGAGAGGGCAAAAATGGGATTGGTGTGTGTGGGGGTGCTTGGGAGGCCAAAAATGGGGCATGCAGAGGGCTTGGGAGGCCTGTAAAGTGCTTTTGTGAAAAACAGGCCTGTGTTTTGCCCCGCCCCCGGAAGCACTTTGCAGGCCTCCCAAACCTTCTGCGCATCCATTTTTGCAAAAAATGGGATGCGTAGGGCAGGGTTTCAGGAGGCAAAACAATGCTGTATTCAGTGTATAAGACGCACCCAGATTTTCAACCTCTTTTGGGCAGAAAAAGGTGTGTTTTATACTCAAAAAAATACAGTAGTTATGCTCCTATTTTTTAAAAGAAGTAGCTGCTGCAGGAAAAATCAATATTATTGTAAACTGGCAACTTTAGAACAGTGTTTAGCAAACTTGGCAACTTAAAGATGGGTGGAGAAATTTCCCACATGCTTCTCACTACGTAATTTCACTAAGCAAATTGTTTTGGTGACCACTCCTTCTAGCGGGAACTCTCAGATTTCTGACCAAAAAAAAAAAAAATAGAAGCTCTGACTTTTTCCTATCATTTTTGCTTGAATTTTTCTTTTTCATTGACTCTCCTCATTGGAAAAGAATCTTTTAAATATAACTATCATACTTTTTAAATATTTTATGTAAATGTTTTTAAAAAAATATTTTTAATTGTCGTATTTATAGCTTTCTTTGTTTCAGTACTTTGAGAGCTTTTAAGCCCTAAGGCTCAAGCATGAGCTGAACGGTAAGACACTAGGCCTGGGGAAACCTAGAGTTTCCCCCTTGATTTCCCACATACAGCCTTGAAACTTTACCGCATTAGTCAACAGAGACATATTTCACAACAGGAGGAAGCTGCGCTTTCCTTTGTGGCTGACGAGCTTTGTACTGTCGCTTTTGTTCCATTGCTGTAAAAAAATGTAAACCCAAAGCATAAGATTGCGCTTTGCTATTCACGGTCTTTTGAGGTGCGTGCAGGAAATGGAATGAGGCATTGCAAACGGCTTCAATCCTTTCTGGCCCTTTTCACATCCATACTGATTGTTTGAGCCTTCAGTTCAGCATTGACTTCCGGGATTAGTCCTTTCCTTGGCAAGGTTTTTCGGAAGTGGTTCGACCTTGCCTGCTTCTTAGAATTGAGAGGGTATAATTGCCTATGGTCACCTACACATAGCTTTGTGCCTAAGGCAGGACTACAGGTTGTCCTCCACTTACAGCCATTGGTTTAGTGACCAACGGTTGCAAGTTCAGAGTTACAACCAACTTGCCCTTAAAACAGTTGTGGTATCTCTATGGTCATATGATCAGAGTTCAGGTACTTGGCAATTGGTATGTAATTCTGATGGTTGCATCATTTAGGGGCCATGTGATCACCATTTGTGACTTTCCTAAGTGACTTCCAACAGTCAAAGTCACTAGGGGAAGCCAGATTCATTTAACAACCGTGCAGTTTATTTAATGACCAAAGCAAAAAAAAAAAAAGTAAAATTGGGCATAATTCAATAACTGCCTTGCTTAGCAACAAACATTTTGGTTCCATTCTGGTTGTAAATCAAGGATTTACTAAATCTAGAACTCACAGTCTCCTGCTTTCTAGCCTAGCGCCTTAACCACTATACCAACCTGCCCTTCATGGGCATTGCTTTTTACCTGCATGTGTTTGAAGAAAGAGTGAAAATTCTGACACCAGGCAGCTGTAAAGATATTGGACTTCTAGGTGCTTTATAGCTGCACTGATAAATCTTGAATTTTCAGGTAAAGGTTGGGAGATTATAGAAATTTTGTCTTGAGATTCAATTTTGTTATTCTGAGCCACAACCATCACCATCCTCTCAAAAATGCTTCAGTTGTCAACTGGCCAAATAAAATGTGTCTCTGTTGCTCTTTCTGCTATAATTGGCAATGAAAAGCACATGAATTTAAATCTCAGCCGTTAGTATCCCCCCCCCCCCTCCGGTTGTGCTGCTTAAATGCATGATATTTTATACAGAACAGATTTGATAGGTCTCTGGCTCTATGTGCTTAAGTATATCTCTGAGGTTAATGCACAGATTCTCCTAAATTTAGTTATTGGTATTTAAATTTTTTAAAAAGAGGTTTATTATAGGGATTTTTAAAATGGCAACAAATAATCTGTTTGTCCCTGTGCAAATAGGTTACAAATCACTTGTAACTACTACTATTATCTAGTTACATATTAGAAATGTATATAACTGCATATAAAGAAAGCCTATACAAAATGTTTTACAGGTGGCACTTCCCATCCAGTAAGATTAGCTAGAATGTTTAAGAATATGTCTGTCAAGTGTTGGAAGTGCAATCAAACCCCAGGCTCATATTACCACATTTGGTGGACATGTTTGGCAAAATAAAAATAAAAAAATACTGGACCAAAATTTTAGAAAAAACGATAAAGGAACAAAAGATTTAAAGCCGGAATTATTTCTGTTGGGCATCATACCAGACAGATACAATACAGTAAAAGGAATGCATATTTAATAATACATGTGTTAACAGTGGCCAGAATTGTGTTTGCACAACATTGGAAGGGAGAGGAGATATCCACAGAAGAAAAGATAATAACAAAAATTTTAAAATGTGCAGAAATGAATAAACTAACATTTGACATTAAAGAAAAGGAAGACACTGAATATTTTGAGGTATGGGATCTGTTTTAACGATGGTTAAATAAGAGAAACAGGACTTAGAACTTCTGAAATTACAAGAGAAATTTTATAATTAGGGTTGATTATGATAATTTATTAGTTTTGATTAATTTTAATTATTATTAATAAATATGTATCAACATTATGAGGGAAAATACTGTCATGAGATTACTATTAGAGAATACTATTAGTATGATGAATAAGAATTGTAACCAGACAACACACTGTTTACGTGGATTTTGAACATGTTGCTCTTTCTATTTATATTAATTAAAATAAATAGAAATGTGGATAGAAATTTTATCAGTGCCAAAGAAGGCTGCAGAATCTGTAATTCTCCAGATATACAACTGCACCTCCCATCATCTCTTGCCATTATTCCTGCTGGCTCGGATGCTGTGATTTATGGATGAACACAGTGTTTTTCGAACTTAGCAGCTTCAAGGTATATGCACTTCAATATCTGCTGGCTGGAGAATTCTGAGAATTGAAGTCCACATATCTTAAAACTTGCCAAGTTTGAACAAGACTGGTTTAGCAGCCTCAGAAAAATCAGAAATTCTCCAGCTCTGATATAATGGTTGTCATTGCATCTGTGGATTCTTCTCCGACTATGAGTACATGGTATTATAAAAAGGCAGATTCTGATTGAATCTATTAGAAACTGTGAAATGTACAAGCAGGTCATCAAGGTAACCATTGTTTAAAGAAATGGTGAATTTATTTTCTGTGCTGTACCAAAGCAGAGACAGTACAATTATTTGCCAAGGAATCATTTACTTTGAATTTCTGGTGAGCCAGGAGTTGGACTCAATCAGTAGCCTAAATGAGGCCTTCTGAGTTTCCAGAATTTGAGATGTTAGATTCTTAAGTAGCTTTTTTTAAAAAAACTTTATTGAAAATTTAAAACATTAAAATACAAATACCTTTAAAAATAATGTTGTATAAGTTACAATCCTTTTTGACAGTACTAACATAACCATTTGTTATTCAAATACATTTTTATACATTCCTAATTATTCCTATATCTATGCATCTATGTACATTTCATGTTCCTATTATTTATCCATTGATACCAGTTTTACTAAACTCTAGAATATTCTGAGTCTTTCTTGTCCCTTAACTTCAATGTGAGTTTATCCATCTCAGCGCAATCAAGAATCTTTTGGATTATCAAACAGTCTGTTGGCATGGTATCACTTTTCCAACATTGTGCAAGTGCTATTCTCGCTGTTGCAATTATGTACAAAATTAGATACGTTATCTCCTTCGTATACCTCCCCTTAATAATCCCCAGAAGCAGCAGTTCTACTATGAGCTCTATTTGGGTGTTTGTAATTTCCTGTAAGCATTTTTGTATTTTAGTCCAACATTTTTTAGCTTTCGGGCATAACCACCATGTGTGAAAGAGGTACCCTGCGCCTGTTTACATTTCCAACAGTTTAGATTTAAGTTCAGATACATTTTTGCCAATCTCGTGGGGACTAAGTTCCAATGATAAAACATTTTGTATTGGCTTTCTTTGTACAGGACAGATTTTGTTATCGTGTAACTTTTATTCCAAGTAGCTTTTATGAAACAGTACACAGTCCTTCCATGTAGGACTCTGGTGGGAGGTGAGCCCTGATCTCAAAGGAATTGAGGAATCCAGCACATCTGGAGGGCACTAAATTGGAAAGAGAGTTGATGTAAATCAACCCGAGCCAGAAGTTTTGTATTGTTTAAAAAGTTTAATATAAATTTACATTACAGGAGGTATAAGGTGAATTTTAAGAATTTAAGAAGTTCAGAGAAGTGCACACAATACTATAAAAGCAAATCAAGGAGACTTTGGTTGCCATGTAACTTTAATTCGCATGCCAGTAAAAATGGCCATTATCTGGAAACTTTTGTTTTTACTATAGTAAAAAAGCTGTACTCCATCTTTTGCCTAACATGAGAAAATCTGACATTAATTTCCAAAGCTCCCCCTCCTTTTTTCAGCTTTGGGAATGGGACGTCTAATTTGTGAATTAATTCTTTGTCTGGTTTTCTTTTGTGTTAGAAAACAAGCTCCTTTAACCTAATTTACCAAATGAAGAAAGCTCCTTCTGAACGAATAGCAGCCCAAAGGATCCTTAATGTGCTTGGCGAATTTCTTGATAACTTTGGACCAGGATGTGAGAGTGTCCAGAAGATACTTAATGCTCGTTGTCCATTGGTGAGATTTTCCCACCAGCCTTCTGGGCTTCAGTGTGATTTGACACTAAACAACCGGTAAGCATTTTTACAAGGTTTTAAAATTACAGTTTCCCTTTTGCTATTGATTATCTAGACCCGCGCCAGTCCGGCTTCCGGCCCGGGCACAGCACCGAGACGGCATTGGTCGCGTTGGTAGATGATCTCTGGAGGGCCAGAGATGGGGGTTGTTCCTCCATCCTGGTCCTATTAGACCTCTCAGCGGCTTTTGATACCATCGACCATGGTATCTTATTGCATCGGCTGGAGGGGTTGGGGGTGGGAGGCACCGTTTTACGGTGGTTCTCCTCCTACCTCTCCGGTCGGTCGCAATTTGTGTTGACAGGAGGGCAGAGGTCGACCTCTAGGCCCCTCACTTGTGGGGTGCCTCAGGGGTCGGTCCTCTCGCCACTCCTGTTCAACACATATATGAAGCCGCTGGGTGAGATCATCCGTGGTTTTGGGGTAGAGTACCACCTCTACGCTGACGACACGCAGCTGTATATATCTACCCCAAACCACCCCAACGATGCCGTAGCGGTGATGTGTCAGTGCCTGGAAGCCGTGCGGGCCTGGATGGGAAGTAACAGACTCAGACTCAACCCGTCTAAGACCGAGTGGCTGTGGTTTCCGGCATCCCGGTACAACCAGTTGACTCCATCACTGGCCATAGGGGACGATCACCTTACCCCTGTGGATGGGGCACGCAACTTGGGCGTCCTCCTGGATACCCGGCTGTCCATGGAAGATCAAGTGACAGCCGTGGCCAGGAGGGCGTTTTACCAGGTTCGCCTGGTCCGCCAATTGCGTCCCCTATTGGATCGGGGTGCCCTTTGCACAGTCACTCATGCCCTCGTGACATCCCGGCTGGACTATTGCAACTCTCGCTACATGGGGCTCCCCTTGAGGTGCACCCGAAGGCTTCAGCTAGTCCAGAATGCAGCCGCGCGGGCAGTTATGGGAGCCTCTAGGTTCTCCCATGTAACACCGCTCCTGCGCGAGCTGCACTGGCTGCCTGTCGTCTTTCGGGTGCGCTTCAAGGTGTTAGTTACCATCTTTAAAGCGCTCCATGGCACGGGACCTAGCTATCTGCGGGATCGCATTCTGCCTCATACATCCCTGCGACCGATTCGGTCCCACAGAGAGGGACTTCTCCGGGTGCCGTCCACTAGGCTGTGCCAGCGGGCGACGTCCAGGGGAAGGGCCTTCTCTGTGGCGGGCCCGACCCTCTGGAACGACCTTCCCCCCGAAATCAGAACGACCACTGACCTTCGCTCCTTCCGACAGCTTTTAAAAACTCATTTCTTCCGTTTGGCTGGCCTAGGGTAATTTTAATTAGTTATGGTGTTAAGGGGTTTTAGGGACAGTTTTTAGTTTTTATAGATGTTTTTAGCGCAGGATATGTTTAATTGTGTTTTTTAAATTTTGTACTCTGTGTTTATTGTTTTTTAATTCTCCTGTGCCCCGCCTCGAGTCCCTCTGGGGAGAGAGAGCGGGTTAGAAATAAAAATTTATTATTATTATTATTATTATTATTATTATTATTATTATTATTATTATTATTATTATTATTATTATTATTATTATTATTATTATTATTATTATTATTATTATTATTATTATTGTTACTGCTTTTTTTAAAATAGTCTTGTCTTTC
Source organism: Rhabdophis nuchalis (assembly GCA_039707465.1). Taxonomy (NCBI): domain Eukaryota; kingdom Metazoa; phylum Chordata; class Lepidosauria; order Squamata; family Natricidae; genus Rhabdophis; species Rhabdophis nuchalis. The sequence goes on along the minus strand of CM077647.1, from coordinate 25,733,276 downwards.
CTCCAGGGGGAGTATATTGTACTGCCATTTTTTGTTCACAACAGCAGTTGGTCATGATCAGTTGGATGGATTAAGAAAAGGTGCCACAGCCACCCTGTGAGCTTCCACAACTAATGGTGGACGTGAACTGAGTTTCCCATTTCCTAATACCCCCAATATCCCTAAGACATGGTTAGGGTTTTTGATCATATGATCAATTCCTCGCTGTTAGTTAGGTATCACAGCTTACATAAAGGGGGCATAACTTCTGTCACATGACACCATCTTGACTTTTCTGACATTCCCACTCTCCCAGAGAGAGAGGGGGAGAGAGGGAGTACTTGCCCTCTTCCAGGGCAAGTACAATTCTTCTGGAGGGCTTTGTGGCAGACTTGGTGGCGATGGCTCAGTGGCTAAGACACTGAGCTTGTTGATCAGAAAGATTGGCGGTTCAAATCCCTAGGGCTGCATAATGGAGTGAACTCCTGTTACTTATCCCAGCTTCTGCCAACCTAGCAGTTCGAAAGCAAGTAAAAATGCAAGTAGAAAAATGGGGACCACTTTGGCAGGAAGGTAACACCATTCAATGCACCTTCGGCATTATGCACCTTCAGCGTTATGCTAGTCACAATGGAGAAGTCTTCAGACAGCGCTGGCTCTTCGGCTTTGAAATGGAGATGAGCACCACCCCCTAGAGTCGGGAACGACTAGCACATATGTGCAATAGGCACCTTTACCTAACAGTAAACCTAATGGCTGACTTGAACCCAGATCTCAGCATCTGAGCATTGTATGCCTCACATAGTCCTTGTTTTAGAAATATCCAGAACCAACAAAACATTCAGGACTTAATCCTTCATTATTTATTTAATAAATGGTTAAGATAAACCACGGATTTCTGTCTCAGCTTGAATTATTCAGAAAGAACCATTTACTTATAATGGCCACTAGGAGGAAGCAGATCTCTTTGGAATAATCGATTCATTTTTCCTTTGAACCTTTTTTCCTTTGGTTAATGACTCAATCATGAGTTGCCAAGAAAGAGGAGGAGAAATAGCTTCATTCTATTGAACAGATCAGTGTCATGTCTTAGCTAAGGATGTATAATAATAATAATAATAATAATAGTTTTATTTATAACCCGCTCTCTCTCCCCGAGGGGACTCGAGGCGGGGCACAGGGAATTACAAAACAGTTAAAAACAGGCAAAATACAAACATAAAAACAATAAATATAAAATTAAAAGGCAGATTAAATAATTATCCCTGCGCTAAAATCCCCCAATTAATTAAAAAGAGACTACCCTAGGCCGGGCAAGCGGAAAAGATGTGTTTTTAATTTTAGACGGAAGGAGCGGAGGTCCGTGGTTGTTCTAATGTCGGGGGGAAGGTCGTTCCAGAGGGCTGGGCCCGCCACAGAGAAGGCCCTTCCCCTGGGCATCGCCCGCTGACAAAGTCTAGTGGACGGCACCCGGAGAAGTCCCTCTCTGTGGGAGCGAATCGGCCGTGAGGATGTATGGGGCAGGATCCGATCCCGCTGATAGCTAGGTCCCGAGCCATGGAGCGCTTTAAAGATGACAACTAGCACCTTGAAGCGCACCCGAAAGACGACAGGCAGCCAGTGCAGCTCGCGCAAGAGCGGTGTTACGTGGGTAAACCTTGAGGTTCCCATTATTGCTCGCGCGGCTGCATTCTGGACCAGCTGAAGTCTCCGGGTGCACCTCAAGGGGAGCCCCATGTAGAGAGAGTTGCAATAGTCCAGTCGGGATGTCACGAGAGCATGAGTGACTGTGCGAAGGGCATCCCGATCCAATAGGGGGCGCAACTGGCGTACCAGGCGGACCTGGTAAAACGCCCTCCTGGCCACGGCTGTCACTTGATCTTCCATTGACAGCCGGGTATCCAGGAGGACACCCAAGTTGCGAGCCCTATCCACAGGGGCAAGATGTTCGCCCCCTATGGCCAGCGATGGAATCAGCTGGTTGAATCGGGCAGCCGGAAACCACAGCCACTCGATCTTGGTCGGGTTGAGCCTGAGTCCGTTACTTCCCATCCAGATCCGCACGGCTTCCAGGCACTGGCATATCACCGCTACGGCATCGTTGGGGTGGTTTGGGGTAGATATATACAGCTGAGTATCATCAGCGTAGAGATGATACTCTACCCCAAAACCATGGATGATCTCACCCAGCGGCTTCATGTATGTGTTGAACAGGAGAGGCGAGAGGACCGACCCCTGAGGCACCCCACATGTGAGGGGTCTCGAGGTCGACCTCTGCTCTCCTGCCAACACAAATTGCGATCGGCCAGAGAGGTAGGAGGAGAACCACCGTAAAACGGTGCCTCCCACCCCCAACCCCCCCAGCCGATGCAATAGGATACCATGGTCGATGGTATCGAAAGCCGCCGAGAGGTCTAATAGGACCAGGATGGAGGAGCAACCCCCATCTCTGGCCCTCCAGAGATCATCTATCAACGCGACCAATGCCGTCGGACTGGCGCGGGTCTAGATAGTCAACTTCCTCCAGGTGACGGGGAAACTGTTGTGCCACCACATTCTCAACAACCTTCGCCAAAAAGGGAAGGTTGGAGACGGGACGATAGTTGGTTAATAAAGCTGGGTCCAAAGAGGGCTTCTTCAGGAGGGGCCTCACCATAGCCTCTTTAAGGGAGGCAGGCAAGGAATCCTCACTTAGGGAAGCGTTGACAACCTCTTGGAGCCAGCCTCGTGTCACCTCCCAGGATGCCAGTACAAGCCAGGAGGGACACGGGTCCAATAAACATGTGGTGGCTCGCAGTCGCCCACGTAACCTGTCCATATCGTCGGAAGTAACGGAGTCAAACTCCTCCCAAACAAGATCCGCCTCGTGCAATCCCACTGGGCCATCAATGGGGGCTAACTCGTCCTGTATCTGAGCGATTTTCTCCTGCAGATAAATCACAAATTCCTCTGCTCTACCCTGTAATGGGGCTTCCCGCACCCTCTGTTGTATGAGTCTTGTTGTATCATTTCTCTTTGTGTGTATGGTGATGCTCCTTTGTTCCTAGTTAAATCAGGTCCTTTCCATTCCCACTCAAGAATTCTGTTTCTTTTTTTTTAGTTGTGTTCTGAAACTAACTAATGAAACAGGGAAGGGAAGTAACATCATTTGCCATCTAAAATGTCCTATTGCATCCTATTTGTGAAAGATACTTCTATATTGTATATAAATTGTGTTCAAAAGCAGCCTTATAAAAAAACTCACTTCCTTCTCCTCTTGATATGCAGCCCATCAGCTTTCATGCATAATACCATTATGTTGTAGTGCAATTTTTCAGCCCAAAGCTAGTAAGGATTCTGGTTTGGCTTATTTGAGGACACTTATTAATTCTGGGTAACACACAGTTTAAGACAGTCAATTGAACTGTGGCCAGCTCTTACGTCTAAGATTCCCGAGCTGTCTTAAATTCATTATTGTTACTGTTGTCCAGAAAAAGCAATCTTGTTTTTAAAGTATGGTGGTAATTTTATGGTAACAAATACTTCGTAAAAAAAAAAAACCAAACCCACGCAAAATTGCAATGTACAATCAATTATTTTTCAAACAAGGCAACTTTTAAGATGAGCGAGCTTCATCTCTCAAAATTCCCCATCCAGCAAATTCGGTTGTTAAAAGGCCACCCAACTTTAAAAGTTGCCAAATTTGAGAAACGTTGATCTAAATAGAACGTTCCAAATGTTCTTTTCAAATCAAATATACATTATCATATACATTTAAATTGGTAACACGTTCTTACTCTTTGTATATAGTGTGTTCTCGGTTAGTTTAATGTGCTTTCATGTTTTCTACTTAGAAATTGCTTTCCTCATTGGAGTTCCATTGTTGTATGCGGTTGCATTCGCTGTTGTGTGAAAGCTAAAATACTAACGTAGAAGAGAGTCCCTGTAGTACTAGTTCAGGATGGATGCTCTTTGAGCTTGGCTGTTTTCTCGCATTCATTTCATTACCTAACTAGATATACTGGTAATGCTACCTAACCAAATAGTGAAACATATACAAGCAAACAACCAAGCTTAGAGAGAACCAGGGACTCACAGTTAAAACATTGTTAGCTTTAAATAAAGTTACTGCAATATATTATCACTGCTACTGTAATTTCCCCTTCCATTTTTGATCTTCTTATGTTCCGACAGAATTGCCTTGAAAAGTTCAGAACTTCTTTATGTCTATGGCAGCCTTGACCCTCGCGTGAGAGCTCTTGCGTTCAGCATACGATACTGGGCATGGAATCACGGACTTACAAGTAGCATCCCTGGTGCCTGGATTACCAATTTCTCTCTAACCATGATGGTCTTATTTTTCCTACAAAGAAGGCAGCCACCCATCGTTCCCACTTTGGATCAACTGAAGAAACTGGCCGGTAAAAGAGTGATTAATTTACTTTTTGCTGGAGATCCACTGTTTGTGAAATGTTCCTTTCCTTAGCTTAGTGTTTCTCAACCACAACAACTTTTAAGACAAATGAACTTCAACTCCCAGAACTTCCCGGTCAGCAATTCTGAGTTCTATGTTTTTGTATAACCCTTCACAGAAATGCTAACTTGTTTGTTGATGCTGAATTAATGAAGCTCGTAAAATTACTTCTTTTTTTCAGATGCAGAAGACAAGGAAGTAATTGAAGGTTTTGACTGTACGTTTGTTAGTAATTTGAACAAAATTACTCCAACAAGCAACACAGAAACATTAGGTAAGGAGAGAGGCATTTTCAATATTCCCACCAATTGAGAACACCGGTTTCGTTTTTCCTTTCTGCTGACTTCATGCCTATTTCATGTTTCAGATGAACTTCTTGGAGACTTCTTTGAATACTATGGAAATTTTGCCTTCAATAAAAATTCACTAAACCTCCGAAAGGTAACTGCATTAAGTAATTTTGTAGAGAAGCCTTTGGCATCTTTTGGGGGGGAAAAACACCTTGTCATTAAAAGCATGGGAAAAAGCTGTGATACTGAGCAAAGCACCAGTTAGCCTTGTGCTGATAATTGGGACTTTCTAACTGATTATTCTACCCAACCCTCCTCATCAAGGCTCTTTTGAAGCAGGAGATGCTCTGTCCTCAACAGCCCTTTAACAAAGTCGAGAGCACCACGTCAAAAATTGATGTGTATCTGCTGTCTAGAGAGGCTGGAAACCTCTGGTTAAATGTTTAGTTGCAGTGCAAGGCTGGTAGCTAATTAGACCACTTGAAAATGGGGAAAATGAACATCAAACCCTTTGACAAGTGGAAAAATCGTTCCATTAGACAGCAGCCACTAAAGGGTGGAAGATCAGGTTTGCTTTCTGATCATTACTGGATGCTAATGTTTTAGATCAACAGTCTGATGTAAATGGAGGCCCCATGGGGAAGAGGACAGAGTAAAACAAGGTGCAGTCTTTGTTTATTTGTTCATTGTTTTATTGGATTTGTATCCTGCCTTCATTTTATAGACCTGAAGCCTCACAACAACAATTCTGTGAGTTGGGCCAGGCTGAGGGAGAGCGAGGGTGTCACACAGTCACTCAGCTGGTGTTTATGGCTAAGGGAGGACCAGAATTCATCACCTCTCAGTTTCTAGCACAATAACTCGTCCACTATAACGAACTGTTGCCCTTGAACCTCTTTTTTTACAGCAGGGGTCTCCAACCTTTGCAACTTTAAGTCTGAAGGACTTCAGCTCCCAGAATTCTCCAGCCAGCTTTGCTGGCTGGAGAAGTCTGGGAGCTGAAGTCCTTCAGACTTAAAGTTGCAAAGGTTGGAGACCTCTGTTTTACAGGATCCCAGTGGTGTAAGACTGCATATACTGCAGTTCAGCAGTAAACCACTGGGGGTGCACTTACTAAAGGAAGGAAATGAATTCAGCCACAAAATATATTTTTACAAGTACTCGACTTGTAATATTTAGTGACATTTTAAAGTTACAGTAGCACTGGGGGGTGGGGGGAAGGCTTATGACTGCTCGCGCTTAGGGCTGTTGCAGCGTCTCAGTGGTCACGTGATCAAAATTCAGGGGCTAGGTAAGCAGCATTTAGGCAAGCAAGCTCCAGCGCCTCAAGTAGGGGACTGCAGGCTAAAACATGCAAAGAACGGTTGCAGGAACTGGGTAGGTCCAGTTTAATGAAAAGAAGGACTAGGGGAGACACGATAGCAGTCTTCCAATATCTCAGCGGCTGCCACAAAGAAGAGGGAGTCAAGCTATTCTCCATGGCACCTGGGGGCAGAACAAGAAGCAATGGGTGGAAACTAATCAAGGAGAGATGCAACCTAGAACTGAGGAGAAATTTCCTGACAGTTAAAACAATTAATCAGTGGAACAACTTGCCTCTAGAAGTTGTGGTTGCTCCAACACTGGAAATCTTTAAGATGTTGTTTGTCTGAAGTGATGTAGGGTTTCCTGCCTAAGCAGAGGGTTGGACTAGAAGACCTCCAAGATTATTCTATTCTATTCTTTTTACATGATCGCCTGTTGTGATTTTCTTAGGTGGCTTCCAGCAAGCAAAATCTATGGGGGAAGTTGGATTCATTTAACAATCATGTGATTTACGTACTAACTGCAGTCATTTGCTTAACAACCAAACCAATAAAGATCATAAATCCTCTAGCTTATCCATGGAAATAGGGGTTATAAGTTGAAGACTACCTGTACTGCTAGCTGCTTTAGTCTCCTTGGAAAACTAAGGTGCCTCCTCCCTCTGTAGCAACTCAGTTCATTCCTTTTTTTCATTCTTCACCTTTCCGTCTTCCAAACAACATAAATTAGCCTGTGTGGTTGGTAGGATATCTCTTCTGTGGGTAAAGTCTCTCACGTAACGCTTGAAAGATGGTTCAGAGAGGAAGCTGAAGTTCGGCTCCTTAAGGATTTTGTTTCTCAAGATCTTAAAGATCTTATGAGTACAATTTTAGCAGATTATATTAAAAGGAATAAAGAACAACTCTGGTGGGATATGGACCTGGCTTATAGAATTAATTCAGCATACGCTAGAATAAATGATATACCAAGAGAAGTCCATATTAAATTCTTAAGGAGGTCCACAAGGGATGAGATATTGAGGGCCCAGCGGGGAGGACCCTTGAAATATCAGGAAAAAGAAGTTACTATTTTGAAACAAATTCCAAAAAAAATTAGAGAGATAAGAAGGAAATATTCCTTCTTGTCCAAAAAATTATACAAAAAAGGAGTTTGGTTCAAATGGTTACTGCCAGAAGGAATGTTGATCTTCTGGGAGGGAGGTAGAATTAGAGTTAAAACGTTAAGAGAGGCGGAGGCCTTTCTTCAGAAGCACTCCTCACTCCTAGGAGACGAAGAAGAGAGAACAAGGGGGGGGGACCATGGCCCCACCCGTCAATGGGAAGGGAGAAGAAGAATCAATAGCAAAAAGACTTAGATCCCAAAAATGATTTTATTTGAAATCTCTACTGTATTTGAATTTGAATTTGAATTTATTTGACTTTTATCCCGCACCTGTCTCCCCGAAGGGACTCAGGGCGGCGCACAGGAAATTAAAACAGGTATAAACATATAAATAAATAAAACACCATAAATACTACAACGATAAAACTGATTAAATTTAGAGTACCCTGTGCTAAAATTCACTAAAATCCCACTAATTTAAACGTTATGTTAATTTAAAACACAGTCTGATAGGATGGTCTCGGGGGCCTAGGCTAGGCCGGCTTGATGGAAAAAGTGCGTCTTCAGACGCTGGTGAAAAAGGCGGAGGTCCGTGATAGTCCAGAGTTCGGGGGGAAGGCCATCTAGTTTCAACTACTGTGATAGTTGAAACTAGATGGCAATGGAAAATATGATTGAACGTATGAACCATACAATGTAACGTATATGTATGCTTGCCCTCCGTTTTTCTCTAAAAAAATATTGTATTTGTATGAAGTTTTGGGAGGACCACCACCTCCGGCATGGAAGCCACTAAAATGTTATTTTTACCCTATAACCCTTTTCCCATACATACTGTAAAACCAATAAAAATTGTTTTATTTAAGTAAAAAAAAGGATTTTGTTTCTCCTTTTCAAAACCTGCAGGGGAAAGAGCAGAACAAGCCAGAGGCCTCGGCCCTCCATATTCAGAATCCCTTTGAAGAGAACCTTAACATCAGCAAGAACGTAAACGCTGCCCAGCTTCAGCGATTTGTCAGCCTAGCCAGGGACGGTGCCTGGATTTTACAGCAGGTGGAGAAACGTCCCTCTGACAACTCCAAGCCTTGGGGCCTGGCTGCCCTTCTACAAGCCTCTGAACCAGGACGTGTCGGCAAAGGCTTCAAACGGCTGAGTGTGTTAAACAGCGACAGAGTGAAAGACTTGCTGAACTCCTTAAAGATATAGGCCAATGCCCAGAAAAGGATCAGAAAGTATGGCAGCTGCTAAGGGACCCTCCAGGTTTACCCTTGAGGAGCCAGGCTGCTTCCTGGTCTAAAACGGAAGGGGCATCTGGAAATGGACTGGTCAGGATATCTTCCTTTGTTGGGTCCTTTAGTAAATTGTCCATTCACCTTTTCCGGATCATGTTTGATACAGGCCAGGAAAGAAGAATATACAATTGGACATGAGGGGTGGGAGGAAAGGTTCTAGAGCAGTGTTTCTCAACCGTGGCAACTTGAAGATGTCTGGACTTCAACTCCCAGAATTCCCCAGCCAGCGAATGCTGGCTGGGGAATTCTGGGAGTTGAAGTCCGGACATCTTCAAGTTGCCCAGTTGAGAAACACTGCTCTAGAGGACTCTGAATTGGATAACTAAGAAAAAAATATATTTAAAAGCATCCTCGTGGAAAATCAGATTTGCCAACCTACTAAAACGCTGCAGCCATTTTTATTGAAGTACGTACATTTATTTCTGCAAACTGTTTTTCATACCCATAATGGAGAAATAAAATAAGCAAAAACAAAGTGATTGAGCTCTTATTGTGAGGCTTCTTAATAACTAAAAACTGTTCTGAGGAGTGATCATTATCTAGTGACACAATAAGGACTCCTTACAAATGGCATTTCCATGCTGCAGAGAAAAATTCCCTTAAAAAAAAAAAAGACGAGTACTCTCTATCTTTTGGATCATACTGCACCTTTGTTTTCAATATCAACTTTAATTATGTTTCTGGATAAGAGAAGTTGAAATAAGCTGCAGCCTCGCTTCTTGATGCCTCCTGGAATTTTATTAGTCTAATTCAGGGCCTTCCATGCAGCCTTTTTGCACGTCTGAAACATTTTAAAGTCAGGGTCATTTGGGGATTCTGTACTTGTGTAGGAGCTTGAAGCATAATATGGGTCTTCAGCTCCTGTCAAGGGAAAAATCTCCCCTTTGATTTCAGGGAGGGGAGAGTGGGGGAGAAAGGCACACCACACATATACCCCCACTATTGCACTTAATAGGCAAAAAGGATTTGTTTTTTTTGGTCTATTTTTGCATTTTGGGTTTCATCTTTTGGTATGGGGTTGCTGCACTTAACTGAAAGTGATTGTTGCCATTGGATTTTTGAATGCCCCTGCCCATTGCTGCCTTAACTTCCCTTCCTTCACCTCGCCCCGCCCCTTACCTCTTGCCTTGCCCTACCCCCTTTTCTTCCCTCGCTTTGCCTTTCCTTTCCTTTCCTCTTGCCTTGCCTTCCCTCGCCCCTTGCCTTGCCTTACTTCGTCTCTTACCTTGCCTTCTGATGATCTGTAGGTTTGCCAACATCTTGGCATAGAACTGTAAAGGGGTGGACACGTAAATATTTTTGCTTGCCTGAAATAAAGAGGTAGGTGTTGGCCTTTCAAATTTTGATAGGCTGTTGTTTAATACGTTATGGAAAATCCTTAGTATGAAATAATTCGTGTATAGGTTTTTGCATTGTTTTAAATGTTTTTAAGATTTGTAAACTAAATATTTTAAAACAATACAAAAACAGCACATAAATGTAAAACAGTTTCCTTTCCCTGAATTAAAATTTGATCTTCAGGAAAAAAAAGTGCCTTAGCTAATACTTGTCTATTCTTACATTTATTCCTATTTTTAGTCTGTGGCTATCCTCCTCATAACTCACAATAGAGAATTATGTCTTTCATTGATTTTTGTTTTGTTTTGTTGTTTTTGGTTTGTCTTGAACAATTTCATGGGAGTGATTTTTGATTACAGTTGTGAAGAGGAAAAATCTGATGAACCTGCTTCCTGCTAGAGTAAGCCATTCTCATGTCAAGTCAAATGTAAGGTGGGAGTGTAGGCTCTTACAAGTTTTAAATCAGTGTTTTTCAAACTTGGGCTCTGTATGGACTTCAAAATGAAATTCAGTGGTTAAAAAAAAAGTAAGGTTCTACATTTAGGCAAGAAAAATGAAATGCACAGGTACATTATAGGTGGTACCTTGCTCAATAGTAGCAACTGTGAGAGGGATCTTGGAGTTCTAGTAGACAACCATTTAAATATGAGCCAGCAGTGTGCAGCAGCTGCCAAAAAAGCCAACACAGTTCTAGGCTACATAAATAGGGGATAGAATCAAGATCATGTGAAGTGTTAATACCACTTTATAATGCCTTGGTAAGGCCACACTTGGAATACTGCATTCAGTTTTGGTCGCCATGATGTAAAAAACATGTGGAGACTCTAAAAAGAGTGCACAGAAGAGCAACAAATATGATTAGGGGACTGGAGGCTAAAACGTGAAGAACGGTTGCAGGAACTGGGTATGTCTAGTTTAATGAAAAGGAGGACTAGGGGAGACATGGTACCAGTGTTCCTATATCTCAGGGGCTGCCACAAAGAAGAGGGAGTCATGCTATTCTCCAAAACCCCTGAGGGTAGAACAAGAAGCAATGGGTGAAAACTAATCAAGGAGAGATGCAACCTAGAACTAAGGAGAAATTTCCGGATTGTTAGAACAATTAATCAGTGGAACAGAAATTGCCTCCAGAAGTTGTGAATACCCCAACCCTGGAAGTCTTTAAGAAAATACTGGATAGCCATTTGTCTGAAATGGTATAAGGTTCCTGCCTAGGCAGGGGGTTGGACTAGAAGACCTCCAAGGTCCCTTCCAACTCTGCTATTGTATTATTGTATTAATTCCCAGCCACAGTTCCCTTAAAGGCTGGGGAATTCTGGGAGTTGAAATCCACCTATCTTAAAGTGTCCACATTTGAAAAACACTGCTTTTAAGTTAATATGGCAGCAGAAAATAAAACACGGTGCCACCACACACTCTTGCCCTTAGGTACATGAATCATCATTTGAGTTTCACAGTACTCCACATTAAATCTGAGCACAAGACTCCAACCCCTTAAACCAGCCCTCCTCCCTGCATCTGTTTTAGGAGGATTGCTGCTCCTAAAATTCCTAGCTAGCAAGAAGACTAGGAGCGGCAATCCCGGGGGAATCAGGAGGTTACCAAAGCAGAAAACATTGGCTGACATCCTTCTCCCCGTTCCCCCACCCCCACCTCCCCTTACACATAGTTTAGCCATGTGTAGCTTCAATTGACTCACTCTCTCTGTGGCTTAGGTCCCATCACCCCAACAGATGATCTCCTGCAGATATAGAGTCGAATCCTGCTTCACCCGAGTGATCTATTTTCCCGAGAAGAAGTATTTTAACTCTGCTGCTGTAATAAAACGTTCAGCATTGAATGGGCAGCTGGCAGGTGGGGGGGGGGGGATCTGTTTTTTATATTATACTTTTTTAAAGCAGATTTTCTCTTTTTTCAATGCTTTGCATAAAGCCGGTGTGTCAACTGGAAAGGAACCTACAATGAGCAGAGCAGGCTATTTCATCTGGTGGTGTTTCCTCGACCACAAAGTGTTAAATTTGTGCTTCTTTTGGAGTTTTGGAGAATATTATCATAACTTGGGGGTGGGGGGAAGGCACTCATGAACACACTGCATTATATTTCAATTCCAGTCAGGCCCTGGTTAAGAACTTTTCATTCTGTTTGCAAAACTACGAACAGGCAGGAAATAATCTGTGTTCAAATCACTTCTCCCTATCCTGCCTTGCAAGAGAGGAAATTGACTCCTTGTTCCTTATGACTTAAATGTCTATTGTCTACATCTGTGATTTTTTTGATGCTACGTTTAAGCAGAGGTGATATAATTTTATGCTCCAAAAAACAGAGTTGCATCCAGTCTCATTGGCCAAAGTTGACTTGGTTCAGAGGCACCTAAGTACTTCTGAATCTCCTGGATGGCTTCAAAGCTTTCCACTTGTTCCACCCAAAAACTGTACATATTAACTAGTGCCAACTGTTTAGTCTGCTAGTGTTTCTTGCTTATTACCAGTATAACCTTATAATAAGCATTTGGAAGGGTTTCTTTCAATTGATGAGAAAAGAAGATGGGTTTATGCTAGACTGCTAATTCCCAAGAAGATAAAATATGTTTTTTTTTCTTCGTATGTACATGGCATAGACCTAGTGTCAGGGTTCCAAACAGCATCCAAAAATAAATCAGAGTCCAAGGCAAAGTATTGCTCAAAGTTCTGATTTATTAAGAGAGCCATGTTGCCACATCTAGGGAAAACCTGAATCTGAAAGCTTCCCGGTTTTCCCCATCTAGTTGAAAGACCCACAAGCCCATCACATGGTCCAATCTCCCACTGCCATGCTGGCAGTTTCACCCATCCATTTCCAGTCAGGTGCACTGGTGTGGAGACAAAGGATGACCTTGGATTTCTAGAAAGAATTTTGTTATGGCTACATAGCATCTAACTCCTACCACCACCCCCTCCCATTTTCCCACAATAGAAAATGCATAGTAGTAGAATAATAGAAAGATGGCTGCAGGCCTGACACTGAGTTTTGTAGCATTGGCTCAGGTTTCAAATGTTGAAAGCTTCTGAAAATGCTCATCGTGAATTTGCCTAATTGAAGTGTGAAATGTTTTGCCAACTAGTATTATATTCACTAAGTGAAGCCCTGTTTATCTGTGGCTTTGGGCATATTAGCTTTCTGCTTGACCAATAAGGGGAGGAGAGATTCCATCAGATAGCACTGATGGAACCCAAGATTTTTTTTCCACAGAGAAATGACTTCTTTGAGTGCTCTTTTTCTCCTTGGAGCAAACTTGGAAATGACAATGAATGTTTTCCCACTTTTCAAGTGGGGTTAAGAGCAGTAAACAGTGTACAACCTCAATACACATCCTCACATCCCAGCAGAGCTAAGAAACAGGATTTAAGGTTACTCACTATTTTAAGCAGACCTAATGATATTTATGAATTAAGTCAACCATCTCAAACTCTTCTGGAGTTTAGTATCCCATATCCCAGCTGAATTCATACTTCATTCTAAGATATATTATGGCTTCATTAGATAGCAATAGCACTTGTAATTATATACCACTTCACAATGATTTACAGCCCTCTCTAAGTGGTTTACAGCAACTTTAAGTCTGAAGGACTTCAGCTTTGCTGGCTGGAGAATTCTGGGAGCTGAAGTCCTTCAGACTTAAAGTTGGAAAGGTTGGGGACCCCTGGTTTACAGAGTCATCATATTGTCCCCAACAATCTGGGTTCTCATTTTACCAACTTCGAAGGGTGAAAGTCCAAGTCAACCTTAAGCTAGGATTGAACTCCTTGACAGTGAGCAGAATCAGCTTGAATTAGATGTTTCTCAAGTGGCTTCTTTCTGGGATTTGATCTTGGTTTGTGCCTCAGTTTACTGAAGCTGTTAAGAATATGAAGTGCCCCCAAGAACTAAAACCAACAAAACACAAGAACGTATCTGGGTGATATGATAGTTTGAGTTAGTACACCTGAATGTAATACAATAAATTGAATTCTAAGCAATTTCTACATAAGCCCAGTTTCCGTTGGAGAGCCAATTATGATCTTAACTGGTGCTGGAGGGCCTTGCTACGGTACCTCAGTCCTCATCCCCAATTGATTGGATTACTTCAATGTGCTTTGCATAGAGCTGACCATTAAAATTGGAAAAAAGAAAAGAAAAACCCACAACAGCTTGCATTTCTGTAGTGTTGCCAATGTTTAGACTAGCTTCCTGATGGAGGTCAGAGTGTTCCCTTTGTGGGCCTGAAAAATGGGCCTTCATCACTTGGGAATGTGGGCCTAAAGAGATATTTTCCCTAAATCAGTGTTTCTTAATCTTAATGATATATGGACTTTTTACTTGGGAACATTCTCCTAAAGAAAAACACCAACTATTCTGTCTTCTACTTTTATTGCTATTGCTTTTACTTCCTGAGATTTAGGATATTATCTTTTAGTCATGCCATGGATGTTTAAAAATTACATTATAGACCCAACTGAAGCTGTAAAAATGTAAATGAAGAGAAATCAGTGTTTCTGTTTGTTGTTTTCTATTGCTTTCTACTTTTCTATTGTTGTTTTGAGTTGCTTTCCCCCGTCTCTCTCTCTCTAGTCTTTTTCTCTCTCTCTTTTTTTTAGGCAGGTGACATGATTAGAAGTTAGACAGGGAAGAAAGAAAAAGTTTCCATTAAAGAAAGAAAAAGATACCATTAAAAGGTAGAATAAGCAATAGAAATAAGGGGAATATTAATGCATACGTTTTTATCTTATAAAATGAAAGTAATCATGAGAAAATGTGGAATAATTGAATAATGATAGATTGCAACCTAATATAAACATTAGAAATCTATAAATTGACTGAATGTAATAATTATGTTTAATAATTATGTTTTATTTGGATTGGAATGCATGGTGCCAAGGTGCCACAATATTCATGCATTGCTTTGACATTTTCATAAAAGAAATAAAAAACTTTTAAAAAAATGGAATTATCAGGTTGTGAAGGTACAACCCTCTCTCTCTCTCTCTCTCTCTCTCTCTCTCTCTCTCTCTCTCTCTCTCTCTCTCTCTCTCACACACACACACACACACACACACACACACACACACACACACACACACACACAAGCTCTATCTCACGAACCAGCTTGGAACTACTTCCAAAGTCTTTTTTTTTGCCTTTCTACTTCATATTCAGTGACTCTTTATTCCTCCCAAAGGAAAAATATGTCTGCAAATTTTGTCTACTCCCCTATTATAATTGTCTGCTGTTTGTCCAGAATAGTCAACACGGAAACATATAGCTTCAAAACACAGATCAAAGTGGACTTTTATCTCAGATCTTTGAAACAAACAAACAAAAAATATAGGCAGTTTTCCCTGGGTTGAGTTAGTAGCCAGCCTGTTTTTTTTTTCTACAGTATTGGCAAAATAAATAAAAATCTCCAAAGCTGGGCCTTGTGGTTGTATAATCAGCCTGCTTTTCTTGGCACCTTTAATTAAACATTATGAGCAAGTCTGTGCTCTGAGGCACAAACCGTATTGCAAAATGTGTCTTAAGAAAGACACGGTAAGAATTGTGGGATAATAATGAACAGATCTTAATTTACTCACTTCTTAAAAGGGAATTTTCCTCTTATCCAACGACATCACCATGAGAAAAATATAGGATGTCTGAGAATAGGTTGGGTTTGTGCGATAATCTGATAGATAATGTGGTGTCGGTGTCAATTAAAGTGTCTGGTGATGAAAAATTAAAAGAGACAAACAAGCCTCACTTTTTCCCGATGTGCTCTTCGGTGTTGAGGCTTCGTGGAAAAGGATGCTTCTAGTGCGAGAGCCTTTTCAGTGGTGACTCCAGTGTAAACATTTCCTTTGAGGCTGGCAAAAAAAAAAAAAGACAAAAGGAAAGGAAAGTCATTTGACTGGGCTGTCAATTGAAAAGAGAAGACCTTTACTTTCTTTTTAAAAGTTCAGATGGCCTTAATTGGATTTATATGTGTATGCATATGTTTGACACAGATTTAAAATTGCCTGGTGACCCAGGCAAGGCATGGAAGCAACACAATCATCAGATAGATTAAACCATCTCTTTATTGCTTCAACTTTCCCCCAAACACTTCACACGTTTATTTATTTATTTATTTTTATTTTATTCGTATTTATATCCCACACCCATCTCCCACAAAGGGACCCAGGGCGGCGCACAGGAAAATTAAAAACAAATACAAATATACAAAATACCCCTAAAAACAACATTAAACTCAACCCTGTGATAAAACTTAATTAAAACCCATAAATTAAAACTTTGACAAACTAATACCCAGTTTGGTATCGGGTAGTTCACGCCAGGCCAGCTAGATGGAAAAAATGCGTTTTTAAGCGCTGGCGGAACAGGCGGAGGTCTGGGGTGACACGGAGTTTGGGAGGCAGGTCGTTCCAGAGGGTTGGGCCCACCACAGAGAAGGCCCTTCCCCTGGGCGTCGCTAACCGGCATTGCCCGGCCGACGGCACCCGGAGAAGACCCTCTCTATGGGAGTGAATCGGTCGAAGGGACGTATGGGGCAGCAGACGGTCTCGCAGGTAACTAGGCCTGTGCCATGGAGCACCTTAAAGATGGTCATCAACACTTTGAAACGCACCCGAAAGGTCACAGGTAGCCAGTGTAGCTAGCGCAGGAGAGGTGTTTATGGCAAGTCCAAACTTAAAGTGCCCCCCCCTCTCTCATACACACCTCCAGGAGCCTCTGGCTTCAAGTAGTCCAGCAAAATGCTGTTAGCACAATGGCTGCAAAGCAAGAAGTCCAGCAGATCAAAGTAACAAGGCAATTAGTCCAGGAAACTCCAAACATTGGCACACAAAACTGCACAAATTCAGCATTTGTTCAGCAGGTGTGCCCTGTGAAGAAGGGCGGGGCTTTCTCCTCCCAAGTTGTCAGGTCGGCCTGCACTGTTCCCGCCTCTCCACTCTCACTGCTCAGAGATCAGGAGGGAGCGGTCCTTGTTCCTTGCCTTAGCTCCATTGTTCTTCATCTCCACTGGCTGCCTTCTCTTGGTTGTCCTGCCCCCATTCCTTCCTGCTGGCAAGCTGTCTCAAGCCTGAGGGGCCTGGGGCTGCCTTGCCTTGCTCCTCCCCCTGTTCCAACAAAGCCCCACGCCCACCCCAGTCTCCGTCAGCCACAGCTCTGGCTCATCCCACACACACACACACACGCGGATTCAGGCTCCAATGGGGGCATGACAAATTGTTTTTTTGGCTTTGCTATTTCTTTTTGCTATGAGTAAAAACCTCAAAAACCTGGAAACTGTCCCCATCCTCTGGATTTTTTAAGAGCCTGGCGTTTTTCAGAATCAATTAGAGACTTAAATTCTCTAGGCAGTGATGGCGAACCTATGGCACGCATGCCACAGGTGGCAAGCGGAGCCATTTAGCAGGGCACGCGAGGTGTTGCCCTGTCAGCTGACCAGTGTGCATGTGCGCACTGGCCAGCTGATTCATCCTTTTTTAAAGGCTGTTTCGCCCTCCCCAGGCTCCTATAAAGCCTCTGAAACCTGGGGAGGATGAAAAAAGCATGTAAAAAGTGGAGGGAGCGCCTGTCATGCATGCATGCACACTAGGGGCATGCACATTGCATTATGAGTGCAACATATTGGCGCACGACCCCCCTGCGCTCCCCCCTTATGGCACGGGAGCCTAAAAAGGTTCGTCATCGCTGCTCTAAGGCATGGGTGGCAAATTAGCCATGTCACATTTGGTCATGTGACATTTCGTGACTTTTTTCCCTTCACAGAGCAGGGGTAGATATGGCCTGCATATGGCGCATTCAGCCTGCGGGACACCAGTTTAACACCCCTGCTCTAAAGCATTTTAGGAAACTTTTCATGCTTTATAGATGTTTGCAAAGGTTTATCATGGCTGCTTTTATTTTGTTGTTAGGCTTTTTTTTAAACCATCTATTGCTTATATCATTTATTATTTAACTGTAAAAGTGCAGTTGTGGTTAAAGAGATAAGATATACTGATTATATTTAATTGTGAGACCTTAACAATACTAATTGGCCAAGCTGGAAATAGTAGCTGACTGATCTTAGCTGATTTTGAAAAATTAAGGATGGTTGGTTACTAATTGGATGGGGACACCAACAGTATGGGCTAGAAAGAAGCAATGGTCAACAACATCAATGAAGTTACTGCCTAGAAAATTCTATTGAAATTCTATGAGGTCTACAGCAACTTCAAAATGACTTCTCAAAGTCCTAACTGCAATTCAGTGGTGGGTTTCTGCAGGCTTGCACCTACTTGCGAGAGCCGGTTGGTGAAATTTAGAGAACTGGTGAGAGGGGGCTCCACCGGCGTACCTGGAAGTAAATCTGGCCCGCCACTGCCAGTGACCCAATGGGAAGGAAAGGAAAGGAAGAAAGAAAGAAAGAAAGAAAGAAAGAAAGAAAGAAAGAAAGAAAGAAAGAAAGAAAGAAAGAAAGAAAGAAAGAAAGAATTTATCATCACAATTGAGTCCAAAATTTTGGTTGCTAAGCAAGAGCGTTGTTAAATGAGTTTCACCACATTTTAAAAGGTGGCCACTCCCACCCTGTCACACGACTGCCAAGCCACGGCCACAAAATAGGCCACCTACACAGTAGGTTCTAAAAAATTTGAAACCTACCACTGCTGCAATTACCAGGATATCAAAACATTATTTTTATATATTTGTTTTACGTCATTGTTAGATCTCACCCATCGCATAATCTTCTTTCTTTTGGATAGGTCTCCCACAAAGTAATGATTATAAAATCATTTGTGTTATGTCTCTCTTTCTATTTTTTCAATCCATGCAGACATCCCTCCCCCCCAAGTAAATGACCTGAAAATGCTCTTTATTGAATTGCCAGTGTAAAGACACAAGCATACATGTAATCTAACCATAACTAGGTGTACTTCACACTGGAATTTTGCTATGCAGTCTCTCTGTCAATTTTTTATTTTTAGTCATGAGTGATATGTCTTGTAGATAATGATTGGGTCCATGTAACTGTACTTGTGATACAAACACCTTGGAATATACTTTTGTGTTATTTTTAAAAAAATATTATTTTAGTCCTTTGGATATTGTAGTTGTTTGAAACTGGACAAAGAGGCTAGAAATAGCTGATACTGATTTTTTAGAAAGCTCTGAAGATTGTTCTTTTTAAAGATTGTCTTTCTCTTTGGATTTTAGTTGCTTCTTGATTATAGATTTTTACAAGATTTAATATTATTTCAAAAGTGTAGAAAATCTGATCTGATCAAGCCTGCTACAGCAACTTTTTTCAATCAACTCTCTCTTTGTCTGTTTTCCAAGTATAAAAGAGCAGCTATTATTACTTGTCATGGATCACTTAGAAAAAATAGGCTAAATAGACAGTTTTTAAAAGTTTAGCAGAATCATTTAATAAACTATTTTTAGGTCATAAACATGTATGAAATTATGATTTCTAGTCAGTTCAGAAAGATGGTTTGTTTTTATGCCCTACTGAAGCTTTATAAAATGTGAATCAGCTAAGAAAAAAAGGAAGATCAGGGACACAAAAATTGGCCAGGAAATCTCAAACTATCTATGCAATGTTATTTGTTTTCAGATTACCTTGGCTTGTTTGGAGATTGTTCAAATAAGCCACCATTTGGCATAGTTTAAGAATTAGCACTTCAAACTCTTGTTTTCTATTAAAGGTAAAGGTTCCCTGTGCACATATTGTGCTAGTCATTCTCAACTCTAGGGGGCAGTGCTCACCTCTGTTACAAAGCCAAAGAGCCAGCGCTGTCTGAAGACGTTTCCATGGGCATGTGGCCAGCATGACTAAATGCACGGAACACTGTTACCTTCCAACCAAAGGTAGTTCCTATTTTTCTACTTGCATTTTTACATGTTTTTGAGTTGCTAGGTTGGCAGCAGCTGGGACAAGTAACAAGAGTTCACTCCATTATATGGCGCTAGAGATTCAAACCATCAAACTGCCAACCTTTCTGATCAACAAGCCCAGCATCTTAGCCACTGAGCCACCCCATCCCTTGTTTTCTATTACTTGGATATAAAAATATCATTCTAAGAACCCAGCTATGTTGTCCTGTCTCAACCTACCTTAGAGGGATTGGTGGATATTGCCTCATTACCAGCCAATACATGGTGGGAGGGAAGCAAAGACAGGGAAATCTACTGATCACTTTACCTAACTTGGCCCATATTAAAATAGTCAGGACCATCAACTTGATCTTGTTCTTCTGGCATAGTAAGTTTGGAATACCCAATTGTATGCCTGCCCACTTTTCTGTCAGATCAAGGATTGGTAGCTAACATGGGTTTTAATTCCTTTGACATAGTTGTTTGATTTCAGTTTAGGACAATGAGTGGAAAAAGCCTTCCTAGATGGTAAAACAGTTCAGGAATTCAGGAATAGTTAAGGAATGTCAGAGGTGGTATTTACCAGTTCTCTGAACTACTCAAAATTTCCGCTACCGGTTCTCCAGAACTGGTCAGAATTTGCTGAATACCACCTCTGATTTGTATGAATTCCCCCTATTCAAACTAATGGCCCTGGGATTAGTTTAGCGTTAGCATAGAATTCCTCCTTTAGGATGATCGGCAATTTAGAAACACAAAATATACATACATACATGCATGCATACTTTTTCCTTCTGGTCAGGGCTGCGTTGCATATTTTTAGTTTCCAGCCCAAAACATGGCTTTTAAAGTCATGAGATTGGGAACAACAACAATGTTCAACTGAGCAGCAAAAGCTGCTTAGAGTCATGAGACTGAAAGAGTACCAAAGTCTAATGAATTGAGTAATAAATTAATACAGGAGAGAGAGAAAAAACTATGGCAAGAGAATAAACATAGAAAGGGCCTTGTGCTGCTGGTGATTATAGCTGCATGACTATCTAGTTGCATTCGTATTTTCTGCAGTGAAAAACCTAAGCATGTCTTAAGATTGAATTCATCAGGATCTCAAAGTACAACTGAATCTTATGCAGATAATAACTAGACCTTTCCTTAAATGTGAAATAGGCCTCTTAACATTAATAGGGGGTAACTAGGCTGATAATGTGCACTCATGCAGGAAATACTTAAAATTTCCTCTTATCCTCCCTCTGGGGAAAAACCCACTTCCAGCATATTTAGAATTATACTTGCTTGACTCAGCAATCTAAAGCAAAATAATTTAAGTGCACTGCAGCAAACTGAATTTTATTTTTTGTTGCCGGCGGAGGCTGCTATTTTAGGATATGTATTGCCTCCTGGCATGGTAGTCCCAAATCAGGGTTTCCTCATAAGGATGACACCCTGGAGGGAAGAACTTGCAGGAAATGATGAGCTGCTTCTTTGGATTCCCAGTAGGAAGATGAAAGAGAATAGATAAGCAGTTGTGTGTGTCCTTAAAACTGATAGCCACCAAACAGAAGGAACTCATCCTGCCATGTGAAAATACTAACAACCTAGCGTTATCCAGTGAAGATGCAGAGCACAAACAAAACAGTTGTGTCTTCCAATTGTCTGAAACTTAATGGAAAGTTTAATGGAAAGATGTGACCTAAGCATATTACAAAAAAATTGTCAGCTACAACATCCTACCTGTCAATGACTACTTCAGTTTCAACCTCAATAACACATGGGCAAACAATAGATACTGCCTGGAATCCACACTGTATATTGGACATTAATACAATGAGCGGGTCCAAAGGTATTTCATGAGAAGAGTACTCCACTCCTCTGCTTGCAATAGAATCCTTTATTTATGTATGTATTTATTTATTTTTCACATTTATAACCCGCACCCATCTCACCATAAAGGGACTCGGGGCAGCGAACAGAGATTTAAAATCAATTATACATAAATACAAAATATTATTAAAATAATAACTAAATTAAATCAATACCCTGCTTAACTTAAAATAAGTTTAAATTTAAAACCCAAATTACAATTTTGATTTGTTATAAAATAATGGGTGTGGAGTAGATCATGCTAGGCTGGCCAGATGAAAATAATAAGTTTTTAGGTGCCGGCGAAACAAGCGGAGGTCTGTGATGGAACGGATGCCACCAGGCTCATAAATTTGGCCTTGGAGAACTTGGAACTATGCCGCCTACAGTCTGACCTAACATTGTCAGCTACAAAGTCCTACTGTCAATGACTTCTTCAGCTTCAACCTCAATAATACTCAGGAAAATAATAGATACAAACTCAAGATAAATAATAGATACAAACTCAAGATAAACCGCTCCAAACTAGATTGCAGAAAATACGACTTCAGTAACAGAGCTGTCAACGCCTGAAATGCTCTACCTGACTCAGCTGTTACTTCCTCTAACCCACACAATTATCTACCATGGATTTCACCCCTATTCCTAAGAGGTGCATAAAGGAGGCGTGCATAAGTGCACTAGTGTGCCTTCCATCCCTGTCCTACTGTCCCCATTTATTTGTACTCATTTACTTTGTTCACATCCATGTTTATACTTATATCTGTTGTCTTGTATATGTTCAACAAACTAAATAAATGAAATTAAAAGTTTATAGTGGCTCTGCGTCTTTCTGTAGAAGGTCGAGTTGCTGTAGACTTGTAACACTATGGATTCTAGGGCCAGCAAGAAATGTTTCAAAAGACATCTTGACATCATGACCCCTTTCTTTGTTTTTCTACTAGATGCTCATACATTTTAAATATAGCAGGTTTATGAAAATGAAGACTTTACACTTTCCAAGAAATCCCCCTTCATACTGTCGCAGAAACTCTCTTGGTCAACATAGCTTCCAAGGGATTTCCTTGAAGTGATTTGGCCAACCCTTCCTAACATTGGGCCACTAGAGAGGTGGAGGTCCTGCAACCTATGGACCTTACAGGCAGGCAAGAGAGAAGAAATAGCAAATAATTTCTATAGAACCTCCTTGTGGTTAAGTGTGTGATTGTAGTATTCTTCTGGACTATATGATCTCCAACTATGCCTCAATCAAGAAGATCATTCGGGAGACAGTGGATTCTATATTCCCTGTCCAAGAAGTTATCCTTCGTAGTGTCCGCCTTATGGAATGTCAACTTCCTGAGGATCTGGTCCACCAGACCCTGTTGGCTTAACATAATACACTAAAGTCCTAGTTGATTTTTCAGACATTTGAATTGGGGTGTTAGATAAACTTGGTTGGTTTGTTAATTGGTTGATAGCTATTTTAGAGTGATGGTAAGATGAAATGGTCTTCCTGGTCTTCTATATGATTTATTGATTATTTTTTTACAATTTCTAAAAATCAGCTAAGTTGTAATATTTTTCATTTTAATTGTTTGTTCTTCAGAGTCACAAGAGTGAGCTTGGGGGACCATAAAAGAGTGGGGGAAGGGGGAGGGAGGGATAAGGAAGGAAGGAAAAAGATAAAGAGAGAGAGAGAGAAGAAAGTGCAAGGAAGGAAGGAAGGAAGGAAGGAAGGAAGGAAGGAAGGAAGGAAGGAAGGAAGGAAGGAAGGAAGGAACGAAGGAACGAAGGAACGAAGGAAAAAGAAAGAAACAGAAAGGTCTATTTTAACTGTTATGTACAAAGGATCACTAAATAATTTCAACTGTTTCCTTTCTTCTTCAATTCAATGTTTCTTTTTACTCTTTCTATGCATGAAGTATCAAGATACTATTTATATCAACCTTTTTGTACCTACTGCCCACTTTTGTATCTCTGTTAGGAGTAAAATTTTCTAACCGCCCACCGGTTCCACAGTAATGGTGATTTTTAAAGTAGGGAAGTCAATTAAATTTAAAAAAGGAAAGTGCTTCAGTATCGGACAAACCCCTACCGCCCACCATGGAAGCTGGAACACCCACTAGTGGGCGGTAGGGACCAGGTTGACTACCACTGATTTAAACCATTGTCTTTTCCTTTTTTACTGAAACTTGCTGCATTTGGTCCAGTATAGATCACAATTGTATTAACCTTTTTAAATGTATGTCTTTTATGTGAAAAGTTTAATTACAAGCCTGCTTTATTTTGCAAATTCATTGAAGTTTCAGTATATTTTGTTGCTTAGTAAATCTAATTTCAAATATTTGTACTCTGACATATGATCATAACTGAACCTGGATTACAGTTCTAAATTGTTGTGGTTGTTAAGTTGGTCACCATATAACTAGACCCAACTTTATGACATTTTTGCATTGATTGTTAAATAAATCCATTATATCCAACTGGTGTTTTTTGCCTGAAACCAAAAGTAAACATTGGAAACTGGCAAAGTTTCCAAAAATTGTGGTCAGATGACCATAGAATTCTACAAATGATCTTAAATAATGATTGGTTGCCAACTACCAATGTAATCAATGATGGGGGGGAGGGGGGGGGAAGAATTCTCCCAACTTTGAAATTGGATCATAAGTACCTTTGGAGAAAAGGTCTGCTGCAATTTTAAATGGATGCTAAGCAATTGGTGATAAGTTAAGAACTACTAGTATTTCAGTCAAAGGGTCTGTGATGTTCTATTTCCCACTCAGCTTTTGACTGCCAGTGCATCTGAATTATACTTTTTTAAAATCGTTGGCACAATTATGCAAATGAAGTAGTAATTCTTGCTTAAAATGTCTACTTCTGCTAATAAGAAAAATGGATTTCAAATTAAGATTTAGATTTGAAAGTCCAATTTCAGAGTCAGAACTTCTCTCCTGTTTAATTCTGTTCCAAATTATTAACATGCTTATTTAAAACACAGAAAAAAAGCAAATTTAGACCTAGATTTATTTATTTTTTAAACAATTTTAACAGGAACAAGACTTAAAACTCTTTCTGAATTGTTCTTTTGAATGGAAAGAATTTATTGTAATTTTCCATACAGTTAACCAATTCAGCTTCAAGGCGCATGAATTATAGAAACCTAAATAAAATAACCCAAATAACCTTTCTGTTTCTACGCTGGATTTTATTATTGGAATTACTAACTTTTTTGAAAGTTAAAGTTTTTCTTAAAGTTTTGCGCTCTTCTTAAAGAGAGTGCAAAAGCTGCCTTGAAACTCAACATTAAGAAAACTAAGATCATGTCATCTCACTCTCACAATTCCTGGCAAATAGGTGGGGAAGAAATGGATGTGGTGACAGATTTTGTTTTCCAAGGGCTCCAAGATCACCACAGATGGGGACTGCAGCCACGCTTGTTTCTGGGGACGAAAGCTATGGCAAATCTAGACAACATACTACAAAGCAGAGACATCACCCTGCCAACAAAAGGCTATGGTCTTCCCAGTTCCAATGGATGGCTGTGAAAGTTGGACCATAAGAAAGGCTGAGTGCCATAGAATTGAGTTCTTTGAACTATGGTGCTGGAGAAGACTCCTGCAAGTCCCTTAGACTGCAAGACAATCAAACCGGTCAGTCCTAGAGGAGATCAACCCTGACTGCTCTTTAGAAGGCCAGATCCTAAGGATGAAACTCAAATACTTTGGCCACCTAAATGAGGAGGAAGGACTCATTGGAGGAGAGCCTAATGCTGGGAAAGATTGGGGCCAAAAAGAAGAAGATTGAGGCCACAGAGAATGAGGTGGCTGGATGGAATAGAAGTGAGTTTAAATTGACTCCAAAGGATGGTAGAGGACAGGAAAGCCTGGAGGAATGTTGTCCATGGGGTCGTGATGGGTAAGGCACGACTTTGCAGCTAACAACAACTACTACTTTTTTCCCCTCTGGCTTTTCTGAAGAACGTACATTAGACACTTGCACTAACAACTATGTTTTTACACCTTCTCTGGATAATTCTTCATTTTTCCCAATTAGATTATTGCAAGATAATACAAGTCAGCCCCAGCTTGGCCAGTGGAGCCAAGAAAAGGGTAACTTAAACTTGAAGTCGAAGTATGGAAACTATATCTTTCCAATTGTTAACTGAACTTTAACTTTTAACACCCCTTATTATTAGCTCTTTTGAGAAGGAATTTTTGGGCTGGACTGATACGTTTTGTTCAAAGGCTATTGTTATGTTGCACTATATCTCAACAGACAAAGGACGACAGGGACAATTGGAAAGGAGGACAAATAGGGAGGAAAACGCAACACATTGTTTAACTTTTTTGCAGGTGATTTGTGACAATAATAAAAGTGAAAAACTCAAAACTATTGACGCCTACATGTAGTCCTCCACTTTTGGTGATCATTGGGACCAGAACGTCCATTGCAAAGCAATGTAGCTGATAAGTGAGTTATGCCCAATTTTATGCTTTTTTTTACTGTGAATCAATGCAGTTAAGTGAGTACCATCTGTATGCTGATGATACTCAGCTATACATATTCACCCCCAACCATCCCAGTGATGCTGTTGAAGTGATGACCCGGTGTTTGGAGGCCGTGCGGGTCTGGATGGGGAGTAACAAACTCAGACTCAACCCGTCCAAGACCGAGTTGCTGTGGTTTCCAGCGCCCCGGCACAGCCAGCTGACTCCAATGCTGGCCATCGGGGGTGAGTCATTAGCCCCCGTGGAGAGGGCTCGCAACTTAGGTGTCCTCCTGGACTCACGGGTCTCCTTGGATGACCATGTGACGGCTGTGACCAGGGGGGCTTTTTACCAGGTTCGCCTGGTCCGCCAGTTGCGCCCTTTCCTTGACCGGGACGCCCTTCGCACAGTCACTCAAGCACTCGTTATGTCCCACCTAGACTACTGTAATGCTCTCTACATGGGGCTCCCCTTGAGATGCACCTGGAGGCTCCAGCTGGTACAGAATGCGTCCGCACGGGGGATTTGGGGAACCTCACGGTGCTCCCACATAACACCTCTCCTGCGCGAGCTGCACTGGCTGCCGGTAACCTTCCGGGTGCGCTTCAAGGTGTTGGTGACCATCTTTAAGACGCTCCATGGCACAGGGCCTAGTTATTTGCAGGACCGTCTCCTACCACATACCTCCCTTCGACCGGTCCACTCCCACAGGGCGCGCCTCCTCAGGGTGCCATCAGCTAGTCAATGCCGGCTGGCAGCACCCAGGGGAAGGGCCTTCTCTGTGGCGGGTCCGACCCTCTGGAATGGCCTACCCCCCGAACTTCGTACCATCACGGACCTTCGCCTTTTTCGCCGCTCACTAAAAATGCACTTGTTTCACCTAGCTGGCCTAGCTTAGAGTTAGATTTTAGCTTATATTTTAGCTTAGATTTTAGAATTGAGGATATTTTTAGTGGATGGGTTCAGATTTTAATATTTTTAGCTTAATTTTTAGCACAGGCTATTCTAATTTAATCGTATTTTATTATTGTACTGTATTCATTGTTGCTGTCATGGTATTTTAATTCCCTACCGCCCTGAGTCCATCTGGAGACAGGAGCGGTATATAAATCCAATAAACTGTAACTGTAACTGAGCCACACAGTTGTTAAGGAAATCTGACTTTCCCCATTGTCTTTGCTTGTCAGAAACCCGCTGAGAAGAGTGCAAATGATGACCACACACACACAAAATCAGACACTGCAACTGTTATAACTACATACAGCTTGCCACACACCCAAATTTTGATTATGTGAACATGGGGATGCTGCAACAGTTATAAGTGTGAGGATAGGTTATATCACTTTTTTTCATTGCCACTGTAAATATCAATAGTTAGTTACCAAATGGATGGCTGTAAATTGAGGTCTGCGTGTAAATGAAATTACTTTTCCAGCATCAGAAATATTTTTCCCCCAGTTGTAATATCCTTCCAACAAATCTTTATTTTCTAGAACACATGCTAGTAATAATATAGTATTGATAACAAAGTGCTTTTCAAATTTTAGCATAGAAATATATAAAAATTGAATAACAGAGTTGAAAGGGACCTTGGAGGTCTTCTAGTCCAAATCCGTGCTAGGGCAGGAAACCTTATACCATTTCGCAGAAATGATTGTCCAATCTCTTCTTTAAAACTTTCAGTATTAGAGAATTCCCAACTTCTGGATGCAAGCTGTTCACTGATTAATTGTTCTATCAGGAAATTTCTTCTTAGTTCTAAGTTGGTTTTCTCCTTTGATTAGTTTCCACCCATTGCTTCTTGTTCTACCCTCAGGTGCTTTGGATAATAGTTTGACTCCCTCTTCTTTGTGGCGACCCCTGAGATATTGGAAGACTGCTATCATGTCTCCCCAAGTCCTTCTTTTCATTAAACTAGACAAAGGTTCCTGCAACCGTTCTTCATATGTTTTAGCCTCCAGTCCCCTAATCCTCTTTGTTGCTCTTCTCTGCACTATTTCTAGAGTCTCCACATCTTTTCTACATTGTGGCAACCAAAAATGGATGCAGTATTCTAAGTGTAGCCTTACCAATGCATTATAAATGTCATGTGATCTATAAACTATAGTGATTATAGTTCTGGAAGGGCCTATATTAAAGTATAATGTCATATTATGGCAATACCAGCTACCATCATAAGAAAAATCTCACATAATCACTGCATTCCCCCCTCAGTCACATGATCACCTAACCCTAACCCTAATCCTAACCTCTTGTCAGATTCCCGTTAACTTTGCTTCTTGGGAGCTAGCAGTAAAGATTGTGAATGATGATAACATGACTATGGGATGCTGTGACCATCCAATTGCAAGATCAGAGTGCCCAAATCACAATCAAGGGATTGTTGCAATGGCTAAAACTACAAGGAACAATCACAAATCTCCCTCATTTAGTGCGATCGTAATTTTGGCTACTGAATGAATGCCATTCAATGAAAATTGCTTGTAGTTGTTGCTGTCTTTATATAGCAATAGTTCTTAGAGTTATGTACCGCTTCACAGTGCTTTACAGCCCTCTCTAAGCGGTTTACAGAGTCAGCATATTGCCCCCAACAAATTGGGTCCTCATTTTACCCATCATGGAAGGATGGAAGGCTGAGTCAACCTTGAGCTTGGTGAGATTCGATATGCCAAATTGAAAGCAGCGGGCAGCCAGCAGAAGTAGCCTGCAGTACTGCACTCTAACCACTGCACCACCATAGCTCATATCCTCTCTTGTTCCAACGCATTCTACAGGGATCTACCCTTGACATATGTCTTGCTAGCCAATGAACCATATAGATGAAGAGGATGGTATGAAATCTTTGCTAAAAGATCAGTAAGAGCTACCTTCAAGATGTGATCAAAACAGCAGCTACAACAGTGTCATTAAAGATCTGCCTTCTTTTTTCAATGCTCACATAGAAGACTGTACTATAAGCATATTTATTTTCCTGGGGACTATGTTTTCATGGCAAGTGGTGTGGTGGAAACCAGAAAAATTGCAGATTTCTGGGGGCTGTTAGGGTCTGGGTAGGATGATAATTAAAGAGGGAAACAAGATATGGAATACTTTTGTGTAATATGAAAAAACTATAAGAGCTACCAAAACTTTTGATCGCCACAATCAAATCCCTAATAAGAATATGCATAATCCAAAATTGACAGTACTCATTGGCAATTTTGTTATGATGCTTCCAATTTTGAAGTGGCTTGTTTGTGACTTAAAAATTAAAGAAGAAAGAAGAAAAGGCAATGGTTGAAATTAAATGTTTGTTGACAGCACACATTTTTCCTGAACAAAGCAGAATGCAGTTAGTTAATTCACCCACAGTGAATTCAATGGGGATTATTTATGTTTGTGTTTTGTTAGATCATTCTGTAGACTACAAAAACATCAATGTAAATTTAACAATGGCTATGTACAATAAATAAATAACTTCATCAATTTAAAGAGGTGTATAATTGCTCATGTGTCTGAATAATTTTGCAAAATGTTAATGATGTGATGGTTTTGTTTAAAAGAGGCAAAACATTTACTCAAAATCAGCATTGTTGCCATCCCACTCCTTGATGGAGTTAATTAACTGGTTAGAAAATTGAAAGCTGAACTATTAATGAACTTTTTAAAAAGAAATGAAGTGACAGCACTAATTAGAAGTAGTCAAAACAGTTTGCCTCCCTTAAAACAATTATTGCATGGAAATAGGGCTCCAGGCAACCTTTAGTATATCTTCCAAGGGAAAAGAAATATTATCAAGAAAATAAAATCTTTCTGAAAAGGGGCCATTCCAAAGAAATAATGGTTGCTAATCAGGCCTGGATTGGAAAAAAGCCCAATTTTGTCTCATGAAACAGAACATGATTAAGTATAGATAGCATAATTGGTGGTGGTGTGATCTGTTTATTGAGAGATGCCCATTTGAGAAAGATAATTATGCTGCAAAAAACACTCTGTTCCCATCTCCTAATCTGTTTTCATTCAGGTAAAAATGAGTATCAAAATGAAATTTTCATTCATTTCTCTGCCTTAGAAAATCCATGCAGTTTCACAAAGTTCACATTGGACTAAGGGTGGCTATAGTTGGGACAACAAACCCTAGTTTCCCAACACTTAACTCGTTGTAGATGACTGGTTGTTTCTTGATGTTCTTGTACTTCTCTAGATTCTCTTTCAGACATTATGTAATATATTTATAAAAGTTTATTTAAAAAAGTTTATTGCGCATGCGCGAAGAGATGGCGGTCTGCCTTTGAGCTCCGCGCGGGCCGCGGGGGCTTTTTGGTTAAAAGAGATGCCGCCCGACCCTCCTTACCAGCTTTGAGGGTCGGGCCCAGTAAGTGACCACCCTGGCTTACCATCGAGGCCATGGACGGCCTCCCAGGGTGAGTTGACGGCCAAGAACGGGGGTTTTGCTGACCGGAAGGCGCCGGTCAGCTGGAGACGCCGGGCGTCAGGTCGATGGCGGGCCGATGCCGGGCTTGTTGAGCCCGCCGGGGGGAGAAAGCGGGGGAGAAAGCGGAGTGCTGGAGACCGGGCAGAAGGCTTGCTGGACGCTGGAGAGGTGGAAACCGGGCAGGAGGCTGGGCAGGAGGCTTGCCAGAAGGTCTGCCGAGGCGCGCCGACCGTCGGAGGCCGAAGGACGTGAGAGGCCGGGTTGCCGGAGGCCGGGACGCCAGGCTGGACAGAAGGCAAGCTGGGACTGCCGAGTGCGGAGGGCCATGGGGGGCCAGGACGCAGAAGGCCGGGATGCCAGTCTGGGAGGGACACCTGGCGAGGACGATCTAGGCCCGATAACAGCAGGGCCGTAGCCAAGATGACCCAATCTGGACTCCTTTATTTGGCCGACTCCATTAGAGTACCGGTGAGTGGAAAATCGGAGGTCTAGCAGCCGGGAGCCGGGAGCCGGGAGGCCGCATAACAGCTGGGCCGAGGCCTAAGAAGATCCAGGCTGAGGCCCTGTTCCCTACTGACTCTGTTTAAACCAACTTAAACCAGGACCCACAAGGGGGGCCGGGAGATCCTGCAAGGGGCCCAACCATGTACCATCTTTGGCTGAGGCCTGAGGCTCTGGAAGAGTGGGACTGGACTGGACTTGCTAAGGCCACGCCTGTGATAGTGCACTTATGTGATCATGTGCACTTTATGCAATTATTTATTGACCATCATACCCAGGATTTTAACTTTTCTATACCGTATCATTAACTTACTGGAATTAATTAATTTTAACATCTTTCCAATATTTATTGAATATATATTTTAACATCTTATTTAATATTTAATATTTATTCCGACCATCTAAACATCTCTGTACCCAAATTGATTCCCTGCTGTCGATGTGACCCGTAATATATTCAAGGGCAGACCTAATCCTACTGCGGGAGTCCCCCCTCTCGCAGGTATGGCCCGCTGTATTATCAAGGGCACACTTTGATGAGGGACTAATAAGTCAGGAGAAGTGGCGAAAGCGCAGGTGTAGGGGTTTTTTAGTTAACAAATTGCTGTTTATTTTAGGGGGCACCAGGGAGGGGGGAGGGTTTAGACAGGTTGAGACTAGCCAAAAGGGAACGGGCCGAGCCAGCAGACGACGGAGGGAGGCGGATGGTTTCGTTAAGAGGGGGGAAACACAAGTCATTCCGGTGGAGGGCTTCCCCATCCAGAGGGTCGTGGGGAGGGGCAGGTCCGAGGGGAGACAAGTTCCTTCCTCCCGGTTGATGGCACGTAGCCGTTGGTTACAAACGGTTGGGTGCCACAACCCCCGCAGGCTAGGTGGCCAGGGAATACAGAGCCAGGGTCTGCGGCTGATGTTTTGCAACGCCAGGTCCGTTGTCAACAAAGCCCCCCTCATTAGTGACCTTGTGTCAGAGGGGGAGCCGGACCTGGTAGGAATTGCGGAGACCTGGTTGGGCCACGAGGGAGGACATCCCCTCGTTGAAATGTGCCCACCAGGCTACCGCGCATTTCATCAGCCGCGGGCCCTAGGCAGGGGTGGTGGGGTAGCGGTCATTATTAAGGAAGGCCTTGAGCCGAGAGAGACCATTGTGCCTCAGACTTCCGGCTGTGAGTCCCTCTGCGTGAGGTGGGGCCTAGGGAGGCAGTTGGGCTTGCTGGTTGTATACCTGGCTCCCCGCTATGTAGCAGCAGCCCTGCCCGAGCTCCTGGAGGTGATCGCTACGGTGGCAGTGGAGACCCCCAGACTTATAGTCATGGGGGACTTTAACCTGCCATCGTTGGGCGAATCATCCGTGGTAGCTCGGGAGTTCATGGCTTCCATGACGGCCATGGACCTGACCCAAGTAATTCAAGGCCCCACTCACGAGGGTGGACATACGCCGGACCTCATCTTTGTCTCGGGCCAATGGAAAAGTGATCTGGGTACAGGGGATATAGTCATCACACCCTTGTCATGGTCAGACCACTCACTTCTCCGGCTCGACTTTCCGACCGCTGCTCCCCTCCGCGGGGAGGCGGAACCAGAGTCACTAATCTGGTACCGCCCCAGGCGCTTGATGGACCCGGATGGGTTCCAGACAGCGCTTGGGCCATTTCCTGTATCCCTGACCCGCGCCCCGATGGAGGACCTCACGGCCGCATGGAATAGTGCGGCCGTGGGAGCCTTAGATCGGGTCGCGCCCCTGCGGCCTCTCTCGCGGCGGCGAACCACCCTGGCTCCTTGGTTCACTGTGGAGCTGCGGGTGATGAAACGCCGCAAGAGATGCCTAGAGAGAAGATGGAGGGCTAGCCGCTCTGAATCTGACCGGACACAGGTAAGAGCCCATTTACGGACTTACATTGTGGCGCTGAGAGTGGCCAAACGTCATCATTGTGCCACTCTCATAGCATCCGCAGAAAACCGCCCTGCCGCCCTGTTTAGGGTGACCCGCGACCTCCTTCAACAGAGGGAACGGGAAGCCCCGCTACAGGGTAGAGCAGAGGAATTTGTGATTTTTCTGCAGGAGAAAACCGCCCAGATACAGAGTGAGCTAACCCCCATTCATGACCCAGTGGGATGCCACGAGAGAGATCTTGTTTGGGAGGAGTTTGACTCCGCTACTTCCGAGGATATGGACAGGCTACGTGGGCGACTGCGAGCCACCACATGTTTATTGGACCCGTGCCCCTCCTGGCTTGTACTGGCATCCTGGGAGGTGACACGAGGCTGGCTCCAAGAGGTTGTCAACGCATCCTTGAGTGAGGGTTCCTTGCCTGCCTCCCTAAAAGAGGCCATGGTGAGGCCCCTCCTCAAGAAGCCCTCTTTGGACCCAGCTCTTTTGAACAACTACCGTCCAGTCTCCAACCTTCCCTTCTTGGCGAAGGTTGTTGAGAGTGTGGTGGCACAACAGTTTCCCCGTCACCTGGAGGAAGTTGACTATCTAGATCCGCGCCAGTCCGGCTTTCGGCCCGGGCATAGCACCGAGACGGCATTGGTCGCGTTGGTAGATGATCTCTGGAGGGCCAGAGATGGGGGATGTTCCTCCATCCTGGTCCTATTAGACCTCTCGGCGGCTTTCGATACCATCGACCATGGTATCCTATTGCATCGGCTGGGGGGGTTGGGGGTGGGAGGCACCGTTTTACGGTGGTTCTCCTCCTACCTCTCTGGCCGATCGCAATTTGTGCGTGCAGGAGAGCAGAGGTCGACCCCGAGACCCCTCACATGCGGGGTGCCTCAGGGGTCGGTCCTCTCGCCTCTCCTGTTTAACGCATACATGAAGCCGCTGGGCGAGATCATCCGTGGTTTTGGGGTAGAGTACCACCTGTACGCTGATGACACCCAGCTGTACATATCTACCCCAAACCACCCCAACGATGCCGTAGCGGTGATGTGCCGGTGCTTGGAAGCCGTGCGGATCTGGATGGGAAGTAACGGACTTAGGCTCAACCCGACCAAGACCGAGTGGCTGTGGTTTCCGGCTGCCCGGTTCAACCAGCTCTCTCCAACGCTGGCCATAGGGGGCGAACATCTTGCCCCTGTGGATGGGGCGCGCAACTTGGGTGTCCTCCTGGATACCCGGCTGTCCATGGAAGATCAAGTGACAGCCGTGGCCAGGAGGGCGTTTTACCAGGTTCGCCTGGTACGCCAGTTGCGCCCCCTATTGGATCGGGACGCCCTTCGCACAGTCACTCATGCTCTCGTGACATCCCGACTGGATTATTGCAACTCTCTCTACATGGGGCTCCCCTTGAGGTGTACCCGGAGGCTTCAGTTGGTCCAGAATGCAGCCGCGCGAGCAATTATGGGCACCTCTAGGTTTGCCCATGTAACACCGCTCTTGCGCGAGCTGCACTGGCTACCTGTCGTCTTCCGGGTGCGCTTCAAGGTGTTAATTACCATCTTCAAAGCGCTCCATGGCTCGGGACCTAGCTACCTGCGGGATCGGATCCTGCCCCATACATCCTCACGGCCGATTCGCTCCCACAGAGAGGGACTTCTCCGGGTGCCGTCCACTAGACTTTGTCAGCGGGCGACACCCAGGGGAAGGGCCTTCTCTGTGGCGGGCCCAGCCCTCTGGAATGACCTTCCCCCCGATATCAGGACAACTACGGACCTCCGCTCCTTCCGCTTAAAATTAAAGACTCACTTTTT
Source organism: Rhabdophis nuchalis (assembly GCA_039707465.1). Lineage (NCBI taxonomy): Eukaryota > Metazoa > Chordata > Lepidosauria > Squamata > Natricidae > Rhabdophis > Rhabdophis nuchalis. Next base: position 25,698,732 of record CM077647.1, on the reverse strand, counting down.
TCGTCTGGCCGGCCTTGGGTAGTCTCTTTTTAGGTTAGGGTTTTTTAGGGGTAATTTTTAGTTTATAGGTTTTAGCGCAGGATTTATTTAATTTATTTTTAATTCTGTATTTTGTACTTGTCTGTGTTTATTTGTATTTTTAATTGCCTGTGCCCCGCCTCGAGTCCCCTCGGGGAGAGAGAGCGGGATATAAATTAAATTATTATTATTATTATTATTATTATTATTAATATGTCAAGTTATTCACATAATACATTTGTATAACATGGTTGGCTACCAAACACAATGGCTGGTTCACACATTACATTAAACCACTTTCATGCAGGTGGTATTATGATTTAGCCCAGTGTGTAAACCCAGTTATACTAGAGATAAGTGGTCTGCTGGAAAAGCCTTTCTATCTCTAAAGCACAAGCTAGAGAGCAGTCACGGTTACCCAATGCAAGTGAGCAAATATTGCATACAGTTTACCTATGTATCTAATATGAATGCACATCTCAAGTTCAGAGATGGACAATTAATTGAAGAAATCTTCCAAATCCTGAAAGCAAGTCAGTAAAACTACCATTCCCCACTGCTTATAAATGACTTTGTTGTGGTGTGGATAAAGAGGACAGAGCACCCAATGAACTTGAATTTCTAGAAGAACCAGGGCAGACAAAAATCATTATTTTTAATATAACATGTAATTAAACTTTGGAATTTGTTACCATGATCTGGCTGGCTTCAAACAGGCTAGGATCAATTCATGGAAGTAATGGGAATCAATGGCTGCTAAGCTTGATGTTGACCTGAACTCCATCAAGACATCAGGGCTTCCTAGGCAGCTGGTTGGCCACTATGACAATAGAATACTATGCAAGATTGACTCAACAAGACTCAGCCTTCCATCCTTATGAGATGGGTAAAGTGGGGACCCAAATTGTTGGGGGCAATATGCTGACTCTGTAAACTGCCTAGAGATGGCTGTAAAGCACTGTGAAGCGGTATATAAATCTAAGTACTATTATGCAACAGTATATTATACAGTATTCCATAGCTTGTTTCCTTCTTTAATTATTTTATTTATCACTCCACCCAGACCCTAACAGCCCCCAGAAATCTGCAATTTTTCTGGTTTCCACCATACCACTTGCCATGAAGACATAGTCCCCAGGAAAATAAATATAGTGCAATCTTCTATGTGAGCATTGAAAAAAGAAGGCAGATCTTTAATGACACTGTTGTAGCTGCTGTTTTGATCACATCTTGAAGGTATCTCTTACTGATCTTTTAGCATAGATTTCAAACCATTCTTTTCATGGTTCATTGGCTAGCAAGACATATGTCAAGGGTAGATCCCTGTAGAATGCATTGGAACAAGAGAGGATATGAGCTATGGTGGTGCAGTGGTTAGAGTGCAGTACTGCAGGCTACTTCTGCTGGCTGCCCGCTGCATTCAATTTGGCATATCGAATCTCACCAGGCTCAAGGTTGACTCAGCCTTCCATCATTCCAAGATGGGTAAAACGAGGACTCAGATTGTTGGGGGCAATATACTGACTCTGTAAACCGCTTAGAGAGGGCTGTAAAGCACTGTAAAGCAGAATATAAGTCTCAGTGCTAAGTGCTATGCTAGAAGGGCCAGGAGCCAAACCACAGAGCATAGTTTTTTTCCCCTTAGTTTGGAACAAGGCAGGAGGGAAAGCTGTTTTTATATGAAGCAATACTTTTCTTTGCATTTATATTTTAAACCTCCCACATTTTCTGTATGCTAAACTGCCAGGGGAATAAGACTCAGAAAGACTAATAGGTTCTGTTGAAAGGGGTTGGGGTCTTTTATTCATCTTCTCTCATTCCTGATGAAAGACTAAGGTGTTACTGTCAGCAACAATAATGGGGTTTTCTAGAATTTACATTCTATTTAAATTTGAAGACGTAAATTAGTTCCAGTTGCAAACAGGGGGACTACAATGGATGCCATTTCAAAATGAGGCCTGGCGGCATTACTGGGTTATGGATCACAGTCAAGAAGCTAGATTTAAGCAAAGCCGGACAAATTTGAAGTTTTTCAAACAAGGTGTGGGTTCTGCCCTGTTTTTTACAGCAAGCCATATATCAAATTCATGTTCTGTTTTAATATCATTCATAGGAAATACTGGATAGCATATGATAACATTTAACTATACAGAGGTCTGGACCAAATTCAACTGCTGTCAGTGAGATCAAAGTACTAATATATATTTATGCTTTATGTAGTCAAAACCTGGAGGGGGGAGCCAGCAGTGAGCCACTTTAAAGTCAAGCTAGAAGGAAGAACTGGATTATGAACAATGGAATAAATTTTGCTATGATTTTGTTTTTACTGGCAGCCCCATTTATTTCAACACGTTTGTTAGGGTAAACACAACCTAAGTCAAATCTTGTGCTTTTTGTGTAAATATTCTTGGCTACTTTGAAGCACGAGATAAAAAGAGAATGATAAGACACATTATCTCAGAAAATTATTATTTTAGCAGAATACAGAAAGCTAGAATGTTTGTCATTCAGAAATTGGATTTCTGTAACTTCTAAGACGTTACAACCCCACTGAAATAGAACTTCGAAAAAGCAGAACAGGAAGAGTATTCATGTTTTTGAACTTTGAAATATTGGAGAAGAGTCCTCAGAATACCATGGACAGCCAAGAAAGCAAACAAATGGATCAATAATAAATCAACCCAAAGTTCTCACAAATGGCTAAGCTGCAATTGTCCTACTCCAGCCACATTATTTTTTTTCCTATTTTTTTTATTTTTAACAAAACAAAAATACAAAAGGGAAAAACCATCATCCTACATTGTATCCTGTGGAAAGCATATCGACTGGTTACACATAATTCTCATGCATTTCTAGAACCATCATTACTCACTAGTAATCTTAATTTATAGATTTTAAGTCAAGAAGTTCATTGTATATCTTAGTATCATTATACCAAATTTCTCCTCCACCATTCCATATTTAGTCTATCTTCTTCTTCAGACAGGTCTCACTTAAACATAGCCACATAATGGCATTCATTGCCTATTCCAAAAAGTCTCCCCTGGTATTGCACCCTGGAAACGTGTTCAGCATAAAAGTCAATTTACCCCCCCCTTTTTATTAAACAATATCCATTAACATTACTTAATAGTTAACTAAAAATCTTTTACTATTTATATCCAACCTCTTAAACATACACTCATGCCCATACTTACATACTTATGTACATACATACATACATGCATACACACACACACACACACACACACATGTCATCTATTATTTCATTACTCTTATTGTAGTTCATTGTTTATTAACTAATAATTCTTCAATAACAATCTGAAACAATCTGAAGTTTGCTAAGATTCTCTCCTTTGTTGTTAGACAATATCCTGCGTAGTTAACTAAAAATCTTACTGTTTATGTCCAGCCTCCTACTCATGCACACATACACATACATACCTACATACCTACATACATAAATGTATATCATTAAGCTATATCCATTATCATTGGTTACACTTATTATAAGTAATTGTTTGTTAACTAATAATCCTTCAATGACAATCTAAGACAATTTATAAATTACTAAATTTCTACTTATTAATCATCAAAAGATAGCTGAGCTTTAATTATCAACTTTCATTGTCAACCGGTATCTTTCCAGTAGTGAAGTAGCTTTATCTCTCTTGCCATTTGTGGCTCTAGTATCTTTTTATTCTTCTTTATAGGTTTCTTATAAACTTCTTTTCGCACTTTACTGTTCAAAACAGCTCTCAAATAGTATTGCTGCCCAGTTCCTGCCATGAAACATTGTCTTTAAATATCGGACGTATTTCTGGAAATATTTATCCTCTTACATCCATCATCAATTCTTTTTTTTCCTCTTCTCCTACCAAGATGGGGCTCACATTCTTCAAGTTCTCTTTTCAGAATATCCTTCTTTTTATTTTCTCCCACATTTAATCCATTAGTAAGATTCTCTGTTATCTTATCTTTATCTTCAACTAAAATGGGTGTCTTTTTATCTTCAACATTTTCTTCTATCTCTCTTGTTTTTGGAGCCTCAATCTGCTCATACCTTGATGTAATAAACAAAGGTTTATCCAATTTTTTTATCAATTCTTCCATATTGTTCCAAAAGATTTAAAATTGCCAAAGCCTTCTGGTATCCTCTTCTGGAAATTGAGCCATGTTGCCAAGACAAAAAATGATGAAACTTGACTTGGACTTCCAGTTTTTGTGGGCAATGGATGTGTTTGATACATGTCCACCGCTTGCTGTCCTGGTGGGCCCCCCAGGGGGGCACAGGGTTTTTTGGAGGAACCCCCTGCCGTACGGGCGGCTCGCTGGAGACCCCCAACCAGGTGGCGGCCACTGGGGCGTCTTTCCAGCCTTGCCCCAGGAGCCGGGAAGCAGAAAGGGGGGGCTTTGCCCTTTCGCCGATGGACTCCGGAATCAACGGAAGGATTAGAAATCTGGCTGGAGTGCCGGGGATGGAGGGTCTTTCCTAATCTCCAGGTCTGCAATTGAGGGACAAGCGAGTACTGTGAGTTTTACTTTCAATCAACTTTAAATGGAGAATGGAGGGGGGAGTTAATTTGTTTTGATCCCCCATCGAAATAAAGCGGCGGTTGAAAAAGTTCTCCCCAGGAATGGGGAGAAAAAGAGAACTAGTCTGCCATCTGAAATAACAAGAGTTTAAAAAAGAAAATTGTATCTACATTATCGCAGTTGCAACATTATATTGTGGAAACTTTTTGCAACAAGAAAATGAAACGTTCATTCTGCTTCTTGTGAGAGGCGGGGAAAATGGCTCCTCTTTGTTCCCTGTTGGAAATTTTTCTTTTGTTTGTGAACTTTTCCTTCGGCGTTTGAGATCGCAAGAATATTCCAGCTTAATTTTTCCTCGGGAAACCTTTAGTATCTCTCCCAATACGTGGACATCCAGATTGATTTTCATAATTCAATTCTTTCTTCTTGGTTTCCTTGGCTTTCTTGGTTTTATGTGCTACCTGGACTGAACTTTTATTCGGGTTGTCCCGACACCTTGGATTTCATCGGCTGCTTGCTTTTCTGACGCCATTTTTCCTACAAATTAGAACTTATAATTGGGACAATGGCTTCTAAAAAACCACCTATTGGAAAGTCCTTTTCTGCTCCATCATCAGCTCACTCTAGTCCAGTTATGCAGCAGACAAAGATCACTGCATTGTTGCAAAAAGAAGGGACTGGCAAGAGCACTCAGGAATTGTCAACAAAGGAGATGCTCCAGGATATAATGAAAAATGTACATGAAATCCGAAATGACCTGACAAATTTAAAATTAGAGCTGTTGGAGACACAAAGAAATACAATGGATAATAAACAATAAACCGAGGCGTTGGAGGGGGGATCAGCTGAGATGAGGGAAGAGGTAAAGGAAATTCGGAAGGAAAGTGCAGAACTGGGGGGTCATTTGACCAAGATAGAATTCGAAAGAATGTCTTTTTTTCTCAGGTTCCAGAACATTCCAGAGATAGAAGGAGAAGATCTTAAAGATCTTATGAGTACAATTTTAGCAGATTATATTAAAAGGAATAAAAAACAACTCTGGTGGGATATGGACCTGGTTTATAGAATTAATTCAGCATACGCTAGAATAAATGATGTACCAAGAGAAGTCCATATTAAATTTTTAAGGAGGTCCACAAGGGATGAGATATTGAGGGCCCAGTGGGGAGGACCCCTGAAATATCAGGAAAAAGAAGTTGCTATTTTGAAACAAATTCCAAAAAAAATTAGAGAGATAAGAAGGAAATATTCCTTCTTGTCCAAAAAATTATATAAAAAAGGAGTTTGGTTCAAATGGTTACTGCCAGAAGGAATGTTGGTATTCTGGGAGGGAGATAGAATTAGAGTTAAAACATTAAGAGAGGCGGAGGCCTTTCTTCAAAAGCATTCCTCACTCCTAGGAGATGAAGAAGAGGGAACAGGGGGGGGGGGGGAGGCACCCATCAATGGGAAGGGAGAAGAAGAATCAATAGCAAAAAGACTTAGAATCCAAAAATGACTTTATTTGAAATTTCACTGTGATAATTGAATTAGATGGCAATGAAAAACATGATTGAACATATGAAATATACAATGTAACTTATATGTATGCTTGCCCTTTGTTTTTTTAAAAATATTGTATTTGTATGAAGTTTGGGGAGGACCACCACCTCCAGCATGGAAGCCACTAAAATGTTACTTTAACCCTATAACCTTTTCCCCATATATACTGTAAAACCAATAAAAATTGTTTTATCAAAAAAATGATAAAATTTAATTCTCACTGCCACCCTGGTCTTGGGACTATTTTATCATTTCATTTTGAATTACTTTGAGATACAGTTTCTGTTGTGCTCTCCAGAGAAGAATGTTTCTGTGTTTTTCCCCCTTTTCCTTCCTTTGTCTCAACAGTTATCAAAAAGCACCTGTTAAAAACAATTCATGCCCTTGAGTCTCTGTGAGTTTCAATAAACAAGTTTTGCAACCTTCATCCAACTAACCAGCAATCTCCAAATGAGAAAAAATACATTGTTTCATAAAAACCAGCCTCAGACCTCCCAGTGGCAGTGTTGCAGATTTTCACTTTTAATATATCTTTCTTCTTTATTGTCAAAAAAAGTAAAAAAATAAAGTCCTTGTTGGAATTTATGAGCAGGTCATAGGAAGAATTATAAAAGTAGTTCAAGACTCAAAAATGTAAGTAGCAAAAAAACAAAAGAAGAAGAAATAGTCCGCTCGCTTTAAGAGGGGGGAAAAACCTTGTTACTGAAGCTTCAATCCACAATTACAGGGAAAAAAGGGGGGGGGAAACCTCCCAGTTCAAAGCACATTAGATTAATTCTGCCGCCTATTTCTTGTTTAAAAGCTTTAGTTTTACTAAAAAAAAAAATTCTTTGGGCAAAATGTTTTTTTTAAAAAAAAAGTACCTTCCTGGTCTCTCACTTTCCCTTTCAGCTTCCTTTCTTCTAGAGCCCCCCCCCCCACCTTTGGGGGCTGCCTGTTTGTGGCCTTGCATAAGCACTTCCCTTGGGTCAAGCATGGGTTTTGCGGTACCCCTGTGACCAGCAAGACTTTGTCTTCGTCGTCGCCATACTTCCAGGATGGTTTAGGTCCAAATGGACCAAGGGGCAGAAAAAGTGTCAACGGAGGTTTCAGAGTGCCGAGACCCTGCGTTATACTGACTCAACGCAGGCTCCTCCTCTCCCTACTCCAGCCACATTATGAGAAGACCACAGATGGTATTCACTTAATTTCCCTACCAGTTCACAAATATCAGTGTGTGCATCCGTGCATGCTACCTTTTCTTGCATGCACCCCATCCACGCATGCACTCAGCCTTCTGCGCATGCACTTTAGCTTGAAAATGTGCCTACATAGGACAGCATATAGCTTGGGTGGTGGGGGCGGGTGGGTGAGCCCACCTGCAATTTCCACTACTGGTTTGGGCAAACCGGTCTGAATACCACCTCTGGAGAAGACACAGCTCTCTGTAGAAGATGGAAAGAAAGATAAGAAGAGGACAACCTATAGCCAGCTGGAAGGACTCAATTACAGTGGTGATGGGTGGAAGGACTGGGTTAGGGACAGATCATCATGGGACATAGCCTCTCTCTGTGTAATTGTTAAGAGTCAACCCCAACTTGCTGGCACATAATTAATTAATCAATCAGACTAGAACTACTTGCCTTTGTTCGTTTTTTAAAAGTAACTCCAACTACAGATACACGTCAAATGAATCTGGCCATGTTACTTGTAGCCAGAGACAAGCAGGAAAACCTTCTCATTTGTCTAATTCATTCATTCTTTTATTTCCTCTAGGAGTTTATAATAATCCCTTCCCTTTGTTTTTCTAGTTTTTTGCATTTGAGAGGGAATGACAATCCCAATAGGCCTAAATCACCTGGTACATGAACTTTAATCTCTGACACTGAAGTTGAATTTGGTCTCCTTGGTCCTGGTGCAACATGATTACATGCTGTTTACTTCTGTCCTATTTCAACAGTCAACCACTTGCTTAAATATTATTAATGCACATTCAAAAAGTTCAAAAAAGCTTTTGCAAGATTGCCTATTACTAAATAACAGTGAGGGAGGAAGAAAAGAAGGAAAGAAGGAAGGACGATTCAGTATTTTAAAAAGCTACATTATTATCTCAAAATATGTGGATTAACCCGCCATTCTGGGCCCAACGTTTGGGAAGCCAGATTCTGCCTGTCACAAGCCAGGACAAAGGATGAGTGATGGAGGAGTAACACCTTCTTAAAAAAACTTGTTCCAGCTGACCTGGCTGGTAGCACCTCATAAGGGCCCCTTTCCAGGATTACAGGAAAAGACGGTCAACAGTTTTGAAGGCGGAAGAGGGCTCTATGCCTCAACGGCAGATAAAGCAGCAGAACCATCTTCTAGGAGAAGGAAAGTTCTCATTACAAACCTCCACTGCCTTCTGGCTCTATCCACTACTGGAAAAGGCTTCAGGAGTCAACCTCGAGGCAAATTCAGAGCCAGAGTCCCAGAAGCAGTTTGTGACTATGTACAACCATGTTCTGGTAACCCCTGCATCACAGCTGGAATCAATCATCAATCTGCCGTTCCATTGGACTATTTTGCGACGTGGAGAAGGGAGATCTGCTGCTTGGGTAACAGTCTATCCTCCATATTAATCTACCCAGGCCTGGAGAGGATACTCCAGCCTTACCTTTTTCCAGAGCACGATACCATAGTCCTTTGAGACTGATGGATGCCAATGCATGTGGGCTAAATAACAAACGTGCATTAAGTTGTTTCATTTCTATCCTGTCCATCCCTCAAGTTGGATTCACATATTTTGCTATACCATGTTTTATGTATTGAGTAAAATCCAATAGCTAAACCAAAACATCATGATGTTAAACCAGAACTAAACAAGCTACGTTGTGACAACCCTATAGCGACCCGTTTAAACACCAACCATGGTAAAGTATAATGTCCTACAGCACTCAGTGTTCCTTTTTACCTCTTCCCCTTTTGAACCATCACTGTATTGCTGTAATTTGAGAGTACGTGAGATGTTTCAGTGCATCTTATACTGGGCCATGTGGATGCAGTGGATGCACTTTCTGATATAGAAAAAATAAGCCTACTGTTGACTTGTGAGTGGGTCTTGACCAGATCACTTGCATAAAGAACTTCCAGACCTGTGTGTGTGCCTTGTCCCCTTCCTTTCTGGACCCTGGCCTTTTAATAATCTCTTATTTATTTAAACAACTCAAACCAGGGCCTATGCAGCTATTTCAGTTACTTCCTGGACAGAGTTCCTCCAATTGTTCGGCTTGTATTGTATGAGTCACCTAGTCAGTGAGTCACGCTTCCTCTAGGACTCTCGTGCAGCTGGGAAAATCGCCTTCTGCTGATTTCTCTTGTTCACCAAAACATTCTGCAGCAATTCCATCATTGCCTTCTATCACAAAACACTGCCTGGGCCAACCCAAAAAATATACAGGCATTTCTGCACTGCAGTCAGGCAACATTCAGTCATTTTAGAAACCATCCAAGCAGTCCCAGAATTGGAATTAAAAAGAGGTAAAGTCTTGAAATTTTCTGGAAATCTGACCAGACCTAATAAGGACTGCCATAGGGATGAAGAAAATTTAGGTTTCGATCTGCCAATCCATCTTGGGGTGTTTTCAGTAGATGCACATAGTGGTGGGATTAAGCCAGTTTGCACCACTTTGGGAGAACTGGTTGTTACCTTTCTGAGCAGTTTGGTGAACTGGTTTTTGGAAGAAATCATTAGGGCAGAGAACCGGTTGTTAAATTATTTGCATCCCACCACTGGATGCACATCCCCAAGAACCTTTCACTCTCAATAACAGCAATTACAAAAAGCTCATCTCTGAAGCAAACTAGGAGTAGATTATGTGCTTCTGCAAGTTCATTTCCAATTCTCAAAACATTATTTTGAAACATTTTGGATTTCCACTACCCTCAATGCCGTCTTAACGCATAGGCCCGTTGGGCATTTGCCCAGGGGCCCACGATCATAGGGGCCCCATGCGAATATTCCCATTCCTGCGCATATCAATGACCGTCGCTGTGTCGCGTAAATTCAGAAACTTTACCGAATTTTAAATAAATCGGCGATTTTTAAATTTTATTTTTTAAAACATAGGAAATGTTCTGTTTAATTTATTTTGTGTCTGTAGCAAAGAATATACAATATACAATATTCCTGAAAAGACTCTCGGCTCCCTGATGTCGTGGCAAGTTCAAATTGTGTATGCGAGCTCGTGTCGTGGTACCTTTTTTTTGTTTTTGTAAATATCATGTGTAATACTATAAAACATGTAAATAAAATCTCTTTTCTCTGTTTTTCATGTTTAATGTTGATTATAGTTGCAGCTGTACAGCATGTTTTAACAACAATTTTGTTGAAATTAGTATAGTGACAATAAAATAAATAATACATTATTTTTAATATTATCAACCATTTATTTTTTATTCCTGCGGGGGGGGGCACTCTTTCTTTGCCCAGGGGCCCAACACTATTTCTATGCCCAGGGGCCCAAAATGGTGTAAAGACGGCTCTGACTACCCTATGCATATTTCTATATTGTTGCAGATGCTTGGATCTTAAGATTCCACTAAAAAAAGGAAACCAATCAAAGTAAATCCCATAAGGCAGAATTTTATTCATCTATGAGTTGGACTTTTGATCAACAACCCTCTATAACTCCATTCACACTAATGTAGCTTGTTTCATTTTGGTTTGATGTGTTGTGTGTGAATTCATCTGTTGTGATTGTAGGCACACACACTACACACACACACACACTACATGGGTTGAATAATTAAAAATAAGGCTTGTTGTTTATGTAGGGAAACAAAATTCCTGCAGATTGAAGAAAGGAAGAATAATTGCATGTATTACAAAAGGAAGGTTCAAACTGAAGATAATTTTATTATCAGTTTGCTACAGGTTTAAATGACAGTTTAAGCTTGATGTTGCACTCTGTGTATGCATATTTCCAAATTAAAAATATTAGTGCTCAAGATCATGAAAAGAAATGAAAAATGGGAATTAGGTTTATTCAGTATTTACCCTGGAGAAAAATGAAGCAGATACTGAGAATAAATGAACTGCCTAAGATTAAAATAAGTTTTGATCTTCCTTAGTTTCGGTATTGAAGTAGTACATCTGTGTAGTACATTTCACATGGTCCATTATGTTCTGAATGGACTTGTCTGAATCTCTCATTTTAGGTATCTTGGATGCTTTAATGTGAGCTATTATGTTATATCTGAGCAATAAACAAAAAAAATTACATTGTATTTTTGAAGAATATATATTTTGAAAGTACAAAAATAAGCTGCATAATAATAAAAATAATAAACTCCTGGGGAGACACTGCCTTGATGTGGTTGGGGATCTCATCAGATGAGTCGGACAAAATATGATGAGACGTAAATTACAGAAACACATACCAGCACAGTCACATGGTTGTAGCTTTGGTCAACAAAGTCCGTGCTAGATGTTGGAGTTCCTCGACATCTGCTGAAAAATGGCTTCAGGACTGTTGGCTGAGTAACCAGCTGCAGAACTATTGGAAGGGAAGGTGTTTACTCTTCGCAAATACACAGTGATTAAAAACAAAGAAATGATCTGTTATTCCTGATCAAATCTAACAATAAGAGGATATTTAAATTGAATGCACCAGTTCTGGAAAGAACAACATCCAGAACTAGAAATAACAGATCGACACTGATGACACTATGAAACAAGGAAGATCAAGGAAGCATGTGAAATAATAAAGTCGCAAAAAGCAGTTATAGCCCCAAAGATCAGCAAATTCAAAGTTCAAATTGCAAATAATAGGCAAAATGTCCCATTTTAATCCAGGCAGAAACATTTCTACTGATCCAGACTGCAATGAATCAATCAGCACCTGAGAAGGAAGAAATAGTGCAGTTTTGGGTGAAGATATGGGATTGGGTCATCGGGATGACTCAAAGAAATATAGCAAGAATGCAGCTTGGTTAAAGGAGGTAGATAAAAATTAAAAAAACAGAAGTTGAAATGAAATACTAGTAGTAACACAAAAAATGGTGGAGAAAAGGACAAGACAGATTAAGAATTGGTCAGCATCAGGTGAAGGTGAACTGCATGGCTTTTGCTTGAAACATCTGACTAGTTATATCCAATTATTGCCAAGCAGTTTAACAATATACTGCAGAGAAGTGAAAATGAAGAGTGGCTAAAGGTAAAGGTTCCCCTCACCTCGAGTCCCTTCGGGGAGAGAGAGCGGGTTATAAATAAAATTCGATTCGATTCGATATGTGCTAGTCGTTCCTGAATTTAGGGGGAGGTGCTCATTTCCATTTCAAAGCTGAAGAGCCAGCACTGTCCGAAGAAGTTTCCGTGGTCATGTAGCCGACATAGTTATCTCAAGATGGCGGCGCGCTTAGGCGCAGCGGCTTTGAGCTCCTGGTGTCACAAAAGGCTTTTCCATCAAAAACTCACTCTGAACCTACTGTGAATTATAGAGAAACAAACATATCAACTGGTTGTGACACATCAGTTAAAGAAAAAAAAGGATTACTCGGATTTATTAGGACAAGTAAGAAAAACAAGTTTCAGGCAGAGAAATCCTCAAGAAGAAGCCTAGATCTGGGTAGTGGAGAATTTTTAAAAACCCATGTTGTATCGTAAACAAAGTCTTGATGAAACAATGATCACAGATTCTTCACGAAGTTTATGTTCTGTAACGGTGGCACCATCATTATCTCTTGGGAATATACAAGGGGCAACTGCAAGAATTGAAATGAAGAAACGGAGAGCACCACCCCTACCAGTAATTCCATCCTTTTCTGTTGGGAAAGCTGAGAGAGAAGAAAAAAAAATGCCAAGTGCGATTCCTCAAAGTTCATTGCAACAAGAAATAAAAGAGGAAAAGAGACGTGTTCCTCTTCCATCAACTCCTAAAATTCCAAACAGATTTGAATTTTACACACATGATAACTGGTGTACTGACAGTAGGGTTGCTTATACACACTGTTCTGCAGACGTGGAAATGACTCAACTGTCATTTGTCGGCCATTTTGTTTGCCTGGAGAGATTCCTGTTATGGCTGTCACTGCTGTCTGTATTCCACCTGATGCAAATGTTGGCACAGTGCTCGAACCAATCTCATTGTAATTTTATTACAATCTTATTACAATGACAATAAAGATGATGATGATGATGACTAAACACTGAAGGTACACGTAATGTTGTTACCTTCCCACCAAGGATGGTTCCTATTTTTCTACTTGCATTTTTTATGTGCTTTCAAACTGCTAGGTTGGGACAAGTAACGGGAGCTCACTCCGTTACACGGCACTACTGAATATTGGAGAGACCAAATTGGCTTACAAGAAGGACCAAATGAGACATGGTAAACTTTTGCATGGCTGCTACATTAAATAAAAAATAACAGGTAGAGCAAATAATAACAAGACCGGCAATGGCTAGCAGCAAGAAAGTTGAAGAATGAAACCAAGGAGCTGCACAAGACCAAACTTTAAGAACAAATGCATACAAAACCAGAACTGAGATGACAGCAACAGATAGAAAGTGAGGTCTCTGTAAAGAAACTAAAAATATTGAACCACCTGGTTAGCTGCTGCAAGAGGATTTCATAGACTGACTGAAAACAACAGCTTAACAAAATAGCAACAATATTGCACTGGAAGATTTGCAAGAAATACCCTTTGCCTGCAAGCAAAAACTGGTGGAGTCATAAAATAGAGAAAGTAATTTTAAGAAACGAAGAAATTAAAATGCTCTAGAAGTTTAGAATTCAAATAGACAGCACCCTGCTGCATATCACCCAAGACTTAAGAAATGTCAATGAGAAAGAAAAAAAAACTTTGGATAGTAGGCATGGCAGTACTTGGAGAAGCCAAATAGAAGAAAAGGAACTGAAGAATATAACAAAGTACAAAGACCTGCAGATAATAATAGAGCAATTGTGGCAAAAGAAAGCAAAAATAGTACCAATAGTCATAGATGCCTTGGGTGGAATTTCAAAACAATTAGAGTACCACTTGAACACCATTGGCATTGACAAATTCACCATCAATCAATTGCAAAGGCAGCTTTACTTGGAATAGCTTACATATTGAGACAATACTTCTAACACAACATAACATCAACATCTGGCTATTCTTGGGAAGGACTAGATAGGTGGATAAAAATGCAAAATCCAGTCTGAACAACTGGCTAACTATGCAACAAACTAAAATAATGAAAAATCAATATCTCTGATGTTTATTATATATTAATATCAAAAATAATGTCTTTTCTATACCGAAATTAATTCTTTCCATACAAATGCAATAGGAGAGGGAACCATCTGCTGGGAATTTCCATGTCATGCATGTATTAATCAAAATTAAATAAGGCTTAAATCCTTCTCTGCTATACATACATTTCTAGGTTGAGTCTCATTCATGCATGAGGTTATGGGTATTATTTTCACAAGAATCAAATTTTGGTGCAGATATGTTCTTTTAGATCAGAAAAAAACAAGGACTCTCGGAACATTTAGAAAGTATATTGCACCTTTTGAAAAGTTAGATACAATGAGCTGCCAACATATATGCTAAAAGGTACATTTCAAAGATACTATCCCTGTAATTGAATTGGCCTTGAAAGGTTGGATTATATTTATTGATTGTAAATTTTATAAGAGGTTTTTTTGGGGGGTTGGATATTATCTGGCCTATTTTAAAATCAAGGCCAATAAAAGATATTTCAGAATATGTTAACATTTCATTCTCAGATAAAATCTCAAAATTACAGTGGTGACAGCCACATTTTTAACTGTGGTTATAAAGACAAGATTTTTTGGAAGGCATCAATAGGTTTGACTTTTACGTGTTTTTATATAACACTTATCTATTTATTGTATTTGTTAAACCGTTTTATCTAATGTCAGCTTCTGATTATATTTGTAGTTTTCTATTTGAGTGTTTTAGCAGTTGGAAACACTCCATCTGGGTTCAGTTCCAAGTGGACCATGGAGACATGGAGGCTTCTTGGAAGATGGCTTAATGGTGGACAGGATCTCATGGCTTGAGTTCCTGAACAGAAAAGGTGATCACATGCTTCAAGATGTTGGATAAAGAAGAAAAGAGAGCGAGATGCTGAAAGTTCCTGGCTTTATGCCCTCTCTGGCCTTTGATCTTGATCTTGTATTGGTTATCAGACTCCCACGGGGCCAGGCAAGGGAAACTCTGTAGGCTGTGCTTTGAGTCCAGGTTTGGATGCCTTGCTGGCTGATGTAATTTTCCCAAGTGCCTTGTAGTGAGTTTCTGTAGACGGCCAATCCTACCTTTGTTATGTACAATAGACTGACCTTTAATGGCCCATTGACGAAGGTGGGGGCTATTAAGTGTGTCTGTTTCCTGCCTAAAAACGCATTTCTCCATTTCTGATCCAGGGAAATATAATATAATATAATATAATATAATATAATATAATATAATATAATATAATATAATATAATATAATATAATATAATATAATATAATATAATATAATATAATATAATATAATATAATATAATATAATATAATATAATATAATATAATATAATATAATACAATACAATACAATACAATACAATACAATACAATACAATACAATACAATACAATACAATATAATATAATATAATATAATATAATATTAAATATAATATTAAATATAATATTCTGCCTTTTCAATATTTCCCAGGATATTTCATTTTTCTAGGAGAGGCCTGGGTTTTAACTTCCTACAGCAGGAAATAATTTGGGGGTGAGTATAATAGTAGCTACAAAATGCTAAATCATCTTAATCCCCAACTTGCATCCAACAAATGAGCATCCACCCATCCATCATCCCTAAAATAAGAATTTTCTCCTAACATTTAGCTAAAATCATCTTCCTTGCATTGTTCCCTGTTTATTCTAATTCTGTTTTTTAAGGTTTTAAGAGGAAGTTTCCATCTTGAATACAACCCACGATGATGGATATCATGTCTAGTTTTAATGTTTTTTTTAATTTAAGTCCCTCAAGCTTCCCTCATAAACCATGGTTTCCCAAGCTCCTTAATTAATCTGGCTAATCTTCTTTGGACATATTCCAGTTTCTCTATATCAGTCTTTTAAATCTGGCACCTGTAAAACGAGTCGGGATTAAAGCACCCCTAAATCCCAGCCTACATGTCCCAACACATCTGGAGGACATCAAACAGGGAAGGCTGGTTTACACCCTTCCGAAAACATGTCGTGAACAACTGAAGACAGTACTCCAGAAAAGTGTAACTAGCGCTGAATCATCCATTCTACTGCATGATCATTTTAGGTCTATTATATAATTATATGCATTATATTAAATGCAGTACATTGCACAAACGTTACAGTGAAGTTTAAAATTATATTCACTTTTTAAGATTTAGAAGAAGTCTCGGGTGTAAAATTAGATTTTTTTTATTTAAAGGCATAAGATTTAGGGAGCTGCAACTCACTTTTTCCAACATATAGAGTGGTTTAACACAGGGGTCCCCAACCTTTTTGGCACCAGGGACCGGTTTCATGTTAAAAAAATTCCACGGACCGGTGGCCATGGCTCGGCCAGCGTAGAGGGGGAGGGGGGGAGGGGGAACAGGCGGCGCATGCGTGCGCAGGGGTGTGGTGAGTCAGCTCACTCGCCCCTCTCGGGCCCCCAACATCATGAGCAGCCGTGCCTGCGCTCTCCCGTCCCCAGCATGCACTCTGCCCAGCAGGCTGCCCCCTCCTCCTCCTCTCCAGCCCTTTCTAAGAGTTGGGCCGCTCACTGCGGTCCAGTTCCTATCAAGCCACGGACCGGCACCGGTCCACGGACCGGGGGTTGGGGACCCCTGGTTTAATAGAAGTGAGATTTAAATATATTGCTATAAGGCAGGGGACAAAAAAGAGAAGAAGATGGGGTTATTGTGTAGATGCAGGATCTGATCTTCCGCTGATCATCTCATCCAATTTAAATCTTATGCCAGTTAAGTTACGCCTCTGAGCAAGTCAGCTGCAGTTTATGAAAACTTATTCCTTCAAATAAAATTGCTAATTTTAAAAAGAAACTATGGACTCTTTCTGAGGTTTGGCTATTAGAGATTAAAATGTCCCTTCTTCCACAATGATTTTAAGTTTTGGAAAGTCCCTGAGTGAGGGAAGTTCACCAAGGTCACTCTATAAAATTCAGGGCTCAAAATTGTAGGAGTTGGACTATCCAAGAACTCCACCTTCATATCTGATACACTTTATATAATTGTCTTGGAGCAAATAAGGATTAGGGCTGTGCCAATCCTTCAAAAGGAGACACATGTGCAGGATGGTGTATCTTTTCAACTTTGGAGACTGGTTGTCTTCACATGGGTGTGCATGGATAATTACTTCACCCAGGCTTTGTTAAGCACCCCTTAAAAGGGGTGTGTAGCCCTAAGAATGATGCTATCACCACAAACTTAAATACACAGAGAAAATCAAACACTTTTTTAACCATCACAAAAATGGAGCACCAACAGATATTAGGAGATTCTAATACATCCACCACTGTAGCGGAGGAAGGTTGCTCCTGGTTTGGCCCAGTTCAGCCCAACCGGTAGTGGCAGTGGTGAGAGGCTCCACCCACCCGCCCGGCTTCTGAACATGCACAGAAGTGTTGTGCGTGTGAGGCTGTGAGCCATGAGCAAATTAGTAGTAAACTGGTTAGCAACCCACCACTGCACTATAGGCAGGAAAAGAGATTAGTGCATAGAATGGCATAAATGTTTGATATTCTCCTGGTTTGCATTTTTTTTTCCTGTGACACATGAATCTCTGGAAGAACATTTACCTGTTAAATTTACGTTAGCAAAACTGTATGGCTGGAAGGGTAGGAATCTATTGCATTGAAAATGTAGTTGGTCTACAAATAGGTTTGAGAGCCACAAGTTTCATATCTCCCTTTTGGGATCATTTACAAACAAAGAGGAGGTCCTTTCAAACTGTCTTCCACATGAGGGTACGAAAAGGCAAGATGGAGGGTCTGTTCTTAAAGGTGCAAAGGTAAAAGTTCCCCTCGCACAAGCGTTCTAGTTGTTCCTGACTCTAGGGGGCAGTGCTCATCTCCGTTTCAAAGCCGAAAAGCCAGTGCTGTCTGAAGACCTCTCCTTAGTCATGACTAAATGCTGAAGGCACACGGAACGCTGTTACCTTCCCACCAAAGCTGGTTCCTATTTTTCAACTTGCATTTTTGCATGCTTTCGAACTGCTAGGTTGGCAGAAGCTGGGATAAGTAACGGGGAGCTCACTCTGTTACACTGCGTGAGGGATTTGAACTGCCGAACTGCTGACCTTTCTGAGCAACAAGTTCAGCGTCTTAGCCACTGAGCTAGTGTGTCTGTTCTTACAGATGTTTTGTTATCTAAACTAGCTGACATCACCAGTGAGCCCCTTGATGTTACCTGGTTGGGTAATGAAATGTCTGCGAGAAAACAACCAGGGAACACCAAGGACCCTTCATTTCAAGCCTAAACTATAAATATTTTACTTTATTGGCATCTTGACTTTGTTAGCCCACCCCCTTTCTCTGCAGATAGTCCTCCAGAATGGAAATGTCTATGGGAGAATTATATATTGCTGACTGGCGTTTGTCTTCTTTAAACCAGGACACATTGGCATTCAAACTACAAATCAACTATTTGTAAAGAAATAATTATTTCAGCACATCGGAACCTGGATTTCAAAAATGGCAAATGGTATTAGATACTGTGGGATATTAATAATTTTTTAGAGAGGTTGCACGATCGTTCATTTATGCTTTCTAAAGACAGCATAAATATATGACATTTTGATTTGGCCACAAAGAAAAGGAAATAATGCCAATAAAATTGTTTGTAAAAACGTAGGGAAAGAGAGCATGGCTAGATTAACTATGTTGCAAAATGATTATTCATGTTAGTCAATGGTGAAGGTGCTGGCCTAGAATTGTGATTGTGAGATCTAGTACTGACTTGGAATACTACATCCAGTTTTGGTCACCATGATGTAAAAAAGATGTGGAGACTCTAGAAAGAGTGCAGAGAAGAGCAACAAAAATGATTAAGGGACTGGAGGCTAAAACATACGAAGAACGGTTACAGGAACTGGATATGTCTAGTTTAATGAAGAGAAGGACTAGGGGAGACATGAGAGCAATGTTCTGATATCTGTGAGGCTGCCACAAAGAAGAAGGGGTCAAGCTGTTCTCTAAAGTACCTGAAGGCAGGACAAGAAGCAATAGGTGGAAATTAATAAAGGAGAGAAATTTCCTGACAGTTAGAACACTTAATCAGTGGAACAACTTTCCTCCAAAAGTTGTGAATTCTCCAACACTGGAAGTTTTTAAGAAGATATTGGATAACCATTTGTCTGAAGTGGTTTTCTGCCTAAGCAGGGGGTTGGACTAGAAGACCTCCAAGGTCCCTTCCAACTCTGCTATTCTATTCTGTTCTGTTCTGTTCTGTTCTATAAATAAATAAAATAAAAAAAAAAAGAAGTGTGCAAGCATGCAAATATCCATTTGTGCAAACAGCACATGCATGAAACCATCCCTTCTGCCACCACCAGACCTCAGAGCCAGAAAGGTCAAGGGACCCCTGTTCTAGAGTAGTGTGAATGTGATTTGGCTTCCCAACTCCATGTAAATTTTTTAAAAATGATCTTGTCTCTATTTAGAAAAAAGCATCTTCAAGTACTCCCAGTAATGCTGCCTACTGCTACAACAGATGACTAAGAGGCACAATGCCTATCTCCAATTGCGTGGGACATGTTGGTGGTTTCTCCACTAGTGATTAATAGCAGCTTATAATGTCACTTAGCTATTGCTGTGAGGATACAAAGCCTGCTGCCTTCCTGATATATTGCCTTTGCAATGACTGAATGTGCTTCAGGCACTATAAATCTGTTGGTTTAACAATGGGAAAATATTACTGGAGTTTTAATATGTGATATATAAGTACGGTATATTCTATGGACGATGGGTGATATTGTTGATAATTGAAAGTAATAATGCATAACATGAATTGATGGAAAATTCTTTCATTCTGTAAGAACAATAGAAAGAGATAGGTGATTTTTATAAAGATTATTGTCACTAAATAGTTAAGGATGTAAGGAAACAAGGTTTGTTTGAAATGAAAGAATATTAATTGTAATTGAACACATAAATGCTCAATGACAGTGATGTATATAGCTATGCTTCATGGATAATCAGTAGTTATATATATAATTGTAAAGATTGATGCACAAAAGCTTTTAACCAAACGACATGTTATACGAAATTGAGAATGGTTTTATGTTTTGTGTGTGTGTGTGTGTGTGTGTGTGTGTATCTGTTAAACTAACTTGCAATTACAGAAAGCAACAAGAAGGCTTCTCAAAAGCCATGAAGAAGGCAAAAGCCTTAGTAAAGAACCCACTGGAATGCTTTGAAGGAGATCATATTCCAGCAATGGGGAATCGAGAGCAATAAACATTCGGCAGAAGTTGATGAAGTTGATGAAATAACTGGCAGTCTGGGTCACATCCATGGAGCTACTTTTCCTTATCTTTTATCTCTGTCTGTGTGTGTGCATCTTTAAGTCATCACTGAGCCCTGGCGACTGTCTGCACTGGATCCTGCAGTTTCCTTGCCAGAAATGTTGGAAGTGACTTGATATTGTCTGTCTTCCTAGAACTGAGACAGTGTGAGTGGCTGAAGGTTACCCATCTGGCTTCAGGCCTAAGATCACTATCTCCAGGTTTCCAGCTGAGTGTCTTCACTGCTACATCTATCTCGCTCTTTTCCTTGCTTTGACTAAATAAACTAGAAATCCAGTGGTTTGATTCGTGCCATAGAACCCAGAGATGTGCAACGTTTCGATGCACTTTTTTGAGAAGCCAAGGTTTCAGTGGGAAGGGCTAAGAAGAGAAATGTGTGGGGCTATTTAAGATCCAAGGAAAGAAGAGTTTCTATTTTTTCATTTTAACTACTGCGCCACCAGAAGCCCTGGTGACACAGTGATTAAAATGCAGTATTGCAGGCTAACTCTGCCCATAGCCAAGAGTTCAAACATGACAGTTTGAGTTTTTGAGTTTGAGATTTATTGGTTTTTTTATACTGCCCTACTACTGAAGGACTCAGGGCGGTGTACAGCCAGGATAAAAACAAATATATAAAAGTTTTAAAAGCTTTTGAAAAACATATTAAATCTTGGCCGAAATGTGGGGGGGAAAACCAAACTAACTCTGATTAAAATTAATAAAAATTTGAATTTAAAAATCATGTTTTATGCCAGCCTGGCTTGTTGGAAGAAAAAGGTTTTGAGACCACGGTGGAAGGCGCGTAAGTCAGGGATAGTTCTTAATTCCGGGGGCAATTCGGCCCAGGGCTCAGGGTTGACTCAGTCTTCCATCCTTTGGAGGTCAGTAAAATAAGGCTCCAGATTGTTGGAAGAAAATATGCTGACATTTGCAAACCCCCCAGAGAGTGCTAAAAAGTATATACGTCTATTGCTATTTTCCAGGTTCTAAAAAGTTCCAAGGATGAAACATTTCTTTGTTTTACCTGCCTACTTTTGGATTCATCCTTCAGGCATTCATGTTTCTGTAACTACAATCAGGTGACTGAGGAACCCCAAAGGATGTGGCCACTGCTTATCCTCTCCCTGCCGTTAAGCATGGTGGTTTACAAAATACAATGGATGAGGTCATATTTCATATTAAAGCGAAACAAAACAAGCAAACTGTGATTTATGATTTGTGAATCAGATGGATTCCTTCTTCGATTACTATATCTTTTGTTTGTTATCTCTGGCACTTTCCTCCTCCAAACTTTCAGACCCAGTCTTCTTTTTAATGTTTTGAAGGGTGTGTGTGTGTGTGTGTGTGTGTTCACATTTGTTTTATATTTTCTTTTCCTTTGAATGTTCACAGGCTCATGGTTGCAATATTATCTCATTCAGATGAAATAAGAGATTGGGTGTATATAGGTTTTCTTTTTTCTGTCAGGAATCTGGTACTCTTTACAATGTCAAGGCCTTAACGCTGTTCTGCCAAATAAAACCTGAGTGATGTTTGACCATTTCACCTCCATTTTAATGTCCCCAGGACATCCGTCTCTCAAGGCAGATATAAATAGTTGAAGCAAAGAAACAACCTTCTCTAAAATTAATCCAAAAAGAAACTGGGCATGAATTCCAGCAAACTCATCTGTTTTAATACATTTGGTGGTTTTCTTATAACTAAAAAAGCGGATGAAGATAACAAAGTATGTTGACTGACAGAGTTGTGTTCAATTTGCTGATTCGAAGAATCAGGTGATTTCCCAAATTCCACGTGTGCTGGAATTTGCAGTTATGAAAAGTCCAGTAAAAAAACCTCTGGTGCTGCATTTGCTTTTGGTAACTTTTCATAAGAGATGCATTTCCTCCAGACGGAGCAGCTATGCTCATTTCATTACAGTACTTTCCATTTAGGAAATACAAATTATTGGAAAGAACTAAGAAGTTTCTGAAGGAGGTAGTACTTTTTTTCAAGTCCATGACTTGACCGGTGGCCATGATTTTCTTGTTATATAAATGAAATGATATTATAGGAAATGACAAAAGAAGGAAAAATAACTGAATTTGTGTTTCAGTCACAACGTGTGAAGTGGATACTTGTGTGTTTCTTTTAAGAAGTGAAGCATTTTCAAATGGTTTTGGAATAAATGTTTTTTCAGAACATAATAGACATAGCAGTCAAGTGGCTTGATCTGACAAGATTATAAATACTCTGTAAATGTTTCAGAAAAATGTTTCCTCAAAGAGACTCTCTAGCCTGATAAACTGCTATTAGCAGAAATCCTCTGATGATGTGTTCACGTTTAGGACAGAGGTTTTGATTGCATTTCCCCAAATTTGCAATTTCTGAATCCTGCAAATCTTAAATAATTTCTGGAAACAACTGAAATAAAAGGAATGCACATCTACAATTACTTCCTAATATATATAATATTACACACCGCAAATCAAATACAGTCTTTCAGGGAACATACATAGTTTTGCATTCTTGGCATCCCAATGAATGAAAATCATCTTTAAAGCAAATTTTCCCACTGGCATGGAAAACTGCAGCCACTAAGACCCCTCCCCCCCCCACAATTCTCCCCTAACCCCTAATAATTTCCTAGTTTTAAAAGGAACATATGGTAGAGACCAACATTCTTTCCGAAAAGCCTCCCATAAAATAAAAATATTTTCCTTTTGCGGAGGAAGGGAGACATTTAATAGTGAAACTATCAAAATAGATACCTGAGCCTTCAGTCCTTAATTAATCAAAACACCACTGGGTGGGTTTCTTTTTATTTTATTTTATTCTAAAAGTATGGGTTAGGAAAAAGAGAAAACAGAATGTTTTTGTTTGGTATTCATTTCTTTTCATGTTTTTCTTTCTACTTTCTTGTTAAATATTTGACATGAAGCTGTATTTCATGGAATAAGCTCTGTGGGTAAATTAAGTTGGCTTAAAGGGTAGGAGAAGATTATTAGAAGGTCACATCAGAAGTTCAGAAATGTAGGGTGTGATCCATAGATCTTGATGGGCTCATAAAACTCCTCGTGTCCAGAAACCACTCCCATTAGAATTGTAAAAGAGTCATATAGGCCCATTTGAACTCTTTAGTCCTTCACACGAAGATGGCGAAACAAATGAAAAAGTTCATTGATTCCTGCTACATAATTCCATAGTATATACAGTATGCTTTCCTTTCCTTAATAGCTGTTATTACATGATGATAACTTAAAAAAAGTTATAGCTCATATAGTAAGTACAACAGTGCAATTATTTGAGTTTGGCATGTGTCCTGTATATAACATAACCCCTCAAATAAGCATTTTGGTCTCTAAATGCCCCATAAAAACATTAAAAAATGGTTCAGAAAGGATGCTGATAGAGCGAACATATTAAAGTGCCTTTCCTTAAAGATCCAGCATCATCTACAGCTCAATTCCTTATCTGAAGAAAAGATGCTTGCTTGCCCATTCCATCTCAATTTTCTGTTACCAGCTTGTTAGATCTTAGCATACTATATAATCCAAGAAGGGATTGTACAAAAGAAAAACAATAATAAAAATTAACTTTCCTTTTGCCCTGTTTGGTTTGTCAGGTTCTTAAGCCAATTTTTATTATTTCCAGTAGTCATTGGTCAAATCATCATGTCCTTTCTACAATCTACCCCAGGGATGTCAAACTCAAACTCAAACTTATCAGGGTTGTGTTCAACCTCAGGGGGCTGGGTGGGCATAGCCAGGATAGTCGTGGCCAGCTTGATGTCACTCATGTTGGTGGCGCCTGTGGTGGCCTGAGTGCTCTGCCAGCAAAACTGAGTTTGAGAGAGTGCAAAAAGTGTTGTTTTTGCTGACAGAGAGTTGCAGAAGGATGTCGCAGCCAAAAATGGACATGGCTCTCCCAAGCTCCATTTCCATTGGCAGAGGCATCATGGGCCGGTCCTTCGTTGTTTCCAGGGCAGCTTGTGGGCCAAATATAAGCATCCCATGGGCCGGATGTGGCCCACGGGCCTTGAGTTTGACACCTCTGGTCTACCTAGAGCGATGATGGTGAACCTATGGCACGTGTTTTCTGGGCCAAAAAGAAAACCTGGAAAACAGCCAAAAACTGCCCAAAAAACAGCATGCACATGGCGGCCAGCTTGTCTTCGGGTCTCTGGTGCTCCATCGCCGCAAAGACCAGTCAGCCAGCGTGCACATGCACACGTGTTCCGGTTTGGGCACCTGGTGCCAAAAAGGTTTGCCATCACTAACTTAGAATATAAGGTCAGAATCTATCCATCTGGAATGACATACAAAAAGCAATGCTTTCAGATGGTATATAAGATTATCAAAAGTTGGAATGCAAATGGTTAGAAGTGTCATAGTGAGAATTTTTAATGTGTCTGCCCAAACCAGTGTGTTCAACAGTCATATAAACATATTTAATAACTAAGAAACTATTTAAAATATAGATGAAAATAAATCACAAGACATATCTGTCACTGAAAATATGTGTTTATTTAGTTGACTGTTGATCAGCACTCTAACAACAGATTGGAAGGCAATGGAAACAGATGGAATTATCTATATGCAGAAAAATCAATAAAGGTTATAATCAAATTATCCCAGCAAATCTTAAAGAATAACATAGTGGTCAACAGATTAGAAGAGAACAGTAAAACCAGTACCAAAGAATGGAAATTTAACAGAGACAGCAAGTTATCTTATAACAACTTAATTTCATATAGAGATATATGAAATTATGAATATACTATAAGACAGTGATGGCGAACCTATGGCACGCGTGCCACAGGTGGCACGCAGAGCCATTTGTCAGGGCACACAAAGTGCTACCCTGTCAGCTGGCCAGCACACATGTGCATTCTGGCCAGCTGATTCAGCCATTTTTAAAGCCATTTTTAGTCCTCCGGAGTCTTTAGGGACCGGAGGACTAAAAACGGCCCTACGAGCAAACCGGAAGTCACTTCTGGTTTGCTCGTAGTGTCGTTTTTATTTTTTTAATTTTTATTTTATTAAATTTATACCCCGCCCTTCTCCTTGTTAGGACCCAGGGCGGCGCACAGGCATTATTAAAACCACAAAAATACAATAAATATCAATTTAAAATATATTAAATTAGATTAACCCGTGCTAAAACCCATGTTAAAAACCTTCCCAAATTATAATTTTTTTTTTTTTTTAAAGTCAGGAACAGGGGGCTATCCTAGGCCGGCTTGTTGAAATAAATACGTCTTAAGACGTTGGCGGAAGAGACGGAGGTTCGAGATAGTGCGAAGGTCGGGGGGTAGGTCGTTCCAGAGGGCCGGGCCCGCCACAGAGAAGGCCCTTCCCCTGGGTGTCGCCAACCGGCATTGCCCCGTCGACGGCACCCGGAGAGGGCCCTCTCTGTGGGAGCGGATCGGACAAAGGGATGTATGGGGCAGGAGGCGGTCTCGTATATAGCTAGTCCTCCAGAGGCTTCAGGGAAGCTCCTGAAGCCTCCAGAGGGCCTACGGAGGGGCTTTTTTCACCCTCCCCAGGCTCCTCTGGGGCCTGGGAAGGGCAAAAAATGCATGTAAAAAATGGGAGGAGCGCCTGTCATGCATGCATGCGCATTGGAGGGGCGCATTACATTATGGGTGCAGCACGCCGGCGCACAACCCCCCTGCGCTCCCCCCCTTGTGGCATGCGAGCCTAAAAAGGTTCGCCATCACTGCTATAAGATAATGCTTGAACTCTTCCAATGCAGATTACAAGAGCACATGGAAACAGAAATGGCACATGTTCAAGATGTATCAACATATTGGCAATAATTGATTGGAAAAACATGCCAAGAAGTAAGCATGTGCTTCATTGACTATAGAAAAGTTTTTGACTTTTCTTTTGATGAGGTCAAGCTGTAGAATGTGAATTCTGGGACATGTTACTGTACTCAAATAAAACCTATAGACAACCAGGCACTCACAGTTTAGATGAAATATGGCGAAACAGACTGACTCCAAGTTGTTGAAAGAATAAGAATTTATATATTTCATTTATACACCATGTAGTAATTGTATTAGAAGATTGGGTTCAAAAAACTTCAGGTACATATTGGCTTTCCCTTGAACCAAACAGCTGCTGTATTCTTATGGTTTTAAAACTTGAGGAAGAGATAACCAGCACTATACTAATAATACTACTCTGAGAACTGAAATGAAAATAATTTACAAATCCTAGTAATGAAAGCGGAACACAATGGGGATACATGAAACTATACTTAAACATAAGGAAAACCAAACTAATGACAAAAGATGCAGCCTTATATTGACAATGAAGATAATGAAGTTGCAGATAGATTCTGCTTTTTAGGATTTACTATCAACAGTTAAGGAACCAGAAGTCAAGAAACCAGAAGTCAAGAAACTAGCACATAGTAGGACAGCGATGAAGGACTTTAAAAAATACTCCTGTGTCACATTATATTTGTTTTTACAAAAATCAGAATCATACATGGATGTAGAAGATGGCCTTCAAAGAAGTGGGATAAAAGGAGTATTGACATTGTTGAGCTTTGGTCATGGATAAAATCCCATGGACAATCCCATGGAAAATGCCATGATCAACAAGACCATGGTATCTTGTTAACTTTCAAGTCCCACCAGCGATACATTAATTATGCCATTTTGTTCAAGATGTCATCAGATAGATTCCTCCAACCAGCGTAGGCCATTTGTGAAGATAATTAAACAGCTCTGGATCCTGGCCTTGATTGAAGCAATTTGTTTAGAACTGTAACAGAACAACATGCATTTTTCTGGTGCTGTTTCAGGACTGGCCCTTCTCCAGCATGTCAGTTTCTCAAGAGTAAGGGTATTAGAATTAACATACTGGCCTGGTTCCAGGGAAGGTAATTACTGCCCATTCAGCCTTACTTAATTCCTCTTGAGGTTTCAGCTGGATTTTCTATTCCTTTGCTTCTTAGCTGATGGTGGAGCAATCATACATCTGCACATTGCTTGCCACTTGGGATGTTTGGGTAAATTATGCATATGGATGGTTTTTATATTACATGATTATTCATAGATCTGGGTTTGGCTAAACCCAGATACTTTTGTTTCAAAGGTGGGATTAAAGTTGATTCTTATTTTTGCTGTGGTTTCATTTCTTCTCTCTTCTGTCTCAGTTTCATAGGCATGTTCTGCTTTTGAAAAGTGGCATTAATCTTAGCAAGATGGTCATTTATAATAGGGATTTAGGATTATTATTTCTGAGGTGATGAAGCCTAAAGCTACAGACATGTTTAGGAAATATAGTATCATCAGGTCAAATAATATAAACCATGAGAATTGAGGACATGTCTTTAACCAATTACCGTACAATTTCTTCTTTTAATTACAGTATATCTGTAATTACCGTATTTGTTGCCAAAATCCTTGTGTTCCTGCAGATTAGTTACTTGGTGTTAGAAACCAAAATTTGTGTATAGCATCAAATATATGTGCATATATGTACATTTAATCTTGATGGAATTTTGGGGCAATTTTTTGGAAGCAATATTGGGATCAAATTTCTTGGCCAAATTACCTTATTTTT
Source organism: Rhabdophis nuchalis (assembly GCA_039707465.1). Classification (NCBI taxonomy): domain Eukaryota; kingdom Metazoa; phylum Chordata; class Lepidosauria; order Squamata; family Natricidae; genus Rhabdophis; species Rhabdophis nuchalis. The sequence continues at coordinate 25,670,558 of CM077647.1, read as the reverse complement.
CGGAGTATAAGACGCACCCTTTTTCTTCTAAAAAGAGGCTGAAAATCTAGGTGCGTCTGATACATCGAATACAGCATTTTTTGCCTCCTGAAAACCCACCCCTTCACCAAAATGGTCATGTGCGTACCCTTATGGAGGCTTCCAGAGAGCTCCTGGGGGATGGGGAGGGCAGAAATGAGCAAAAAACAGGGTTTTTTTGCCCCCCCCCAATCCCCAGCAGCACTCTATAAGCCTCCATAAGGCTATGCATATCTTTTTTTTAACCAAAAAACGGCCCATTTTCACGAAATAACTGGGCCATTTTTCCTCATTTTGCCCCCTCCCCCAACAAAGGGGGTTGTTTTTTTTTCTTTTGGAAAGCTGTTTAATTAGAGTGGTTGATGAGAATTATGTTGGTCAAGTACTATGCCTGCAGAAACAAAGATTTGTTTCAAAGGTGGTCAATTATTTCCTTCTCCAGCACATGGGTAAATACACCTGGAAACATCTGCCTATCTACCTACTCTCTCTCTCTCTCTCCCTACCTATTTCTCTCTCTCTCTCTCTCTCTCTCTCTCTCTCTCTCTCTCTCTCTCTCTCTTTCTCTATTTTTCTCTCTCCCTCCCTCTACCTACCTACCTATCTACACACTCTCTCTCCCTACCTACCTACTGTATTTCTCTCTCTCTCCCCTCTATCTACCTACCTATTCTCTCTCTCCCCTTACCTATCTACTGTATTTCTCTCTATATATTTTTTTCTCTCTCTATCCCTATCCCTTTATCTACCTACCTACTTAACTACACACACTCTCTCTCCATACTTACCTACCTATGTATTTCTCTCTCTCTCTCCCTATCCCTTTATCTACCTACCTAACTACACACTGTCTCCCTATCTACCTACCTACTGTATTTCTCTCTCTCTCTCCCCATCTACCTACCTACCTACACTCTCCCTCTCCCTCTCTCCCTACTGTATTTATCTCTCTTTCTCTCCCTCTCTATCCCTCTATCTACCTACCTACATTAAAAAAAAAAGCCTCTTCAAAACCTTATACTCCGGTGCGTCTTATACTCCAAAAAATATGGTACTGATCCTGATTTAGCATTAGTTTCATCATTAGCTATAGGAAGTGTAATGTAATAATTCCCCAATGAAATAGTTCACTTAGTATTGTATTCAGAAGTCCAAGATGTTAGAGGTTGGCTTTAAATCTCCACTTTGTCCTATTGTCTTATGTGTCTCACAATTCTCTTTGGTACCAAGTTCTTTTTTTCCTTTTCTTTCTCTCTCTCACTTTTCTTTCTGCTACTTTTCTTTTTTCTTTTTTTGGAAAATTGTTGTTAAAATTTTCCTATTAGTGCTGCATCATTGCTTCAAGACCAAGACAGTCCCAACCTTAGTTCCACACATATTTTTGACTATCTGTACCCGGCCACGTGTTGCTGTGGCCGTCTGGTTAAATGGCCAACCAATCTATGTGTAGATCTACACCTGCACACACAAACACATACACACAATGACCATATAAACCCCAACCTACCTACCTACTGTATTTCTTCCTCTCTCTCTCTATCCCTCTACCTACCTACCTACCTACCTACTGTATTTCTCCCTCTATGTGTGAGGGAACGTTGGAGGCTTATTCAGTTACTGAGGAAATGACCGTTGGAAATGTGAGGGGTGTGTGCATGACACATCATAAGAAGCAGCCTGGTGGGAGGAGTTTAAGGGAGAAAAATAACTGAGAAGTGCAGTACTTTTACATTTGTGCTGCTTGCACATGGCACAGGTGTGCCAGCCACACAGTTTGTACGTATGATTGTTACTCCCTTTCTTAGCAACATTGTGTGACAATTTGGTGGTGATCTGTGCAGTACTTTCTGAGATTAGCGATTTTGCATAAACTATTTTAAATTTTTATTTATATAGATTGTTGCCTATAAGAAACAGAAATAGTTGGATTAATGGCACCCTGGATTTTCAGAGTGTGTTTCGTTCTAGGGAATGAGTCTACAAAGCTTTTAGATGGACATATGGATAGCATAACACTTCAAGGCACTGCTCAACTACTTTAACAGGTGCTACAGATGCTCTTCCTTTGGAAACACTCAGATATACATTTACAGGTTGACCTGGAACACATCTGCTCTGCCTCTAGCAAGAAATCCCACACATGCCTTTTATTTAGGAAAGAACGCATGGATATGTTATCTTACTCTTTTGGAATGTTACAGATTTTGAGCATGTTAGTTTAGGTATAATTGGCCTGCAACATCTCTTGAAACATATCTGTTGATTCAAAGTTCTTCCTTCCTCTGAATTTAGATTATCCAGTGACTATGAAGCATTAGATTGCAAATATACCTAATCCATCTCTCCTCCCCCATGACTAGAAATCCAGCAGTTAAAATAACACAGCCTCTATTCAGAGCACAAAGTTAGAGCCAATAGCCAAAGTAGAATGGAAAGAACTCTCAGCAGACGAATTATGAGAGTGAGTTCTTCATTCATCCTGCTAGTTTTGAACCATGAGAAGAAAACAAGGTACTTCTTGTTGGCATTCAAGGTAATGATGTCCTAGAACCTCTATATGTGTGTGGGTGTGTATGGGTTCATGAATATGGTTGCAACATTTTAATTTTAATATGGGGGTGATCATCATATGTGAAAAAGTATTTATGACTTTGGAAAGTTCAGTTAATATTGTGATTATTTCTGTACCTATAAACTGAATGAAGTTTTCTGGTGCACAAACTCACTGTTGGGTTCTTGATGTAGAGAACAGATATACATTAGATAAGTGTGGTTGTCAAAACAGTGATAAAATGGTGATTTTAGAAAGAAATTATTGTAATGTTGTACTATGATCTGATTTTTCAGATCTGAATATGAAGCCAGTTTCTAGGTCTGCCTACACCAATAACTAAAATCCTGTGCAATGTCCAGACCATACTACATTTACAGTTTATGTCTTAATGTTGTCATAGTAACAAGACAGCTCTATATTCTGGATATTTTTTTCTTAATTCAGTCTTATACCTCCCTGTCCATAGGCTTGTTTTCAAAGATTCTGTGAGAGTTTACTTTTGATAAAAGTCTCTTTTATACTGAAAGACAAATAGAATACAATGTTATCATTGCATTAAAGGAACTCTATCCATAGGGCTTCAGATGCAAACTGAACGGACTTCCTATTTTTCTCTTACTATGCAGATAATGAGAGGAAAATCTTCCACAGTTTCTGATTAAAGTCTAGATATCAATGACTGCATTTGAAAAATATGTGTGGGAAAACAATAGGATTACTCTTGTAATGTTTGAAGGAGGTTTCTAATAGCTGCCATATCTTCATGCACCTTCACATTTGTTTGCCAAAATGGCATCCAATATTTATTATAATTATGTGGATATTATTCTCCCTTCTATTCCTAGTTTTCAAGAAAAAAAATACAGTTTTGACACTGTTGACACATGCTGATTGGGGAATTCTGGAAGTTGAAATCCATATATCTTAAAAGTTAACAAGTTTGAAATATGTTGCTGTATTGAGTGTGTATTGTTCACCAGCTTCTGTGAGGACCATGTTTCAACAGAAATGAAAATGTTTATAGGCCTTCTTTCATCAACATTTGTCAGTGTTATGGCTATATCCCCTCCAATTTTAGTTCCAGGGTTAGAGGCAATTAATTTCCAACATTTCCAAGGATAAACACGAAACATGAAATGATGTTTTTCAGTTATTTTTTAATGGAAGCCATTCCTGGAAAAAATATTATTACAGGATCCAATCTGGGTCGGACAAATGTGTTTCAGACTTTTGCTGGAAACCAGCCTCAGGGAACATCTCTCTAGCAGAATGTGTGTTTTGGTCTATTATATGAGTGGTATTTATATGGTGCCTCTTGTGTGTAGGTTTCTAGTTGTTGATTGGGGTGTTGATGGCTGGCTATTAAGTTGTTGACTATTGTTTCCTTGTGTGGTTAAACCCGTTTCCTAAGTACTTGATAAGCTACTCTGTTTCCAGGCTTCAATCACTTCCCAGGTTGTTTTTGTGCCTGCTCATCCAACAATCTTAATAGCTGCCTAAATGAATGTATGTCCTTATTCATTGCTATGTAGATGTTGACTGACTCAAATTGGATCCTGCAACATTATCCTGGGATTCATATATTTGCCTTCATTCGTGGAAAAATCTTATTGGACAATTGAGTACTTGGTTTAAGGCAGTAAGGATCTTAAAGTGCATCCTTAAGGTTCACATTTAGCTTTACAACAGTGCTGCAGTAGGATTATATATAGCTTCAGAAATAGGTTGCTTCATTTTATCTCTACCAACTCTATTTTTATGTGTTTTAAAAATTAATTTGATACTCATGCCAGTTCATTTGCATTTTTTTTTATTAAAAGAAGGCTATTTATTCCTTCACAAACATTCCCATCTTTATTGTCCATTCAATAACATTGCCATTACTGTATTGCGTGAATAAGCATTATTAATAAAGAATTTCATTTCTGGTCTCCTAGAAACTATCTGCCAAACAACATAATACCTCTTTCATCCAGTGAAGTGAATAAAAGACTATAAAACTTACAACAGTGCACATTTTTTGGCCTTTGAGGTGCCACCAACTTCTTTGTTCTCTCATCATTCAGATGAGAGTTATGGTAACAATATAAGTGATTCTTGTGCTAGAAAGAAAAGCAACATTGCTGAAAAGCGAATGAGCTGGGAAACATAAACTCATCCTTAATGCTGACACAGTAAATCTTGGTTGCACTGGGAAATGCTGTTTTAGCATTTCCCAGTTTTGTGCCATGGAAATCAACATTATTCTGAATATAGGGGGTTATTTCATACTACTGTCCTCAAATGGTAAGAAGTTGCAATCCAAAGCTGAGAGGTTCATAGCAAATAATTTCAAGATAGAAAACCAAGCTGATGTCATCTGAATGTTACACTATATTACTTAGCCAATAATTTTCTACATCCCCTATCAAGAATGATCTTGAAGGACGATCTCTCTCCCTCCGTCCCTCCCTCTCTCTCACTCTCTCTCTTTCTCTTCCTCCCTCCCTCCCTTCCTTATGGAAAAATGAACTTTTGTGGAAAGTATTTATGGGGGTATGCCAGATAACCATGTTAACTCCTTTAAATGAACTTGGATCACACATATAGAGGAAAACAATGTGACTTTGCTTTCCAATTGCTTTTAAAACATCCAGTTTTTACAAGGTTTTTATAATTTTAATCATCATTTTGAAGAAAATAATTCATTGTTTGTCGGTTTCATTTATTCGTCTCATAGGAGTTGTGGAATGGTTCCTTGAAACCAAGGATTCTCTTAAAGCTAACCTGAATTTTTACCAAAGGAGCAAGACCTCCCTCTAATAACTGAAATAGGATGAGAATTATTTGTGAAACTTCAAACATAATGTTGCATTTTGAAGCATACCAGGGAATACTGCTTGTCTACCATTTATCAAGCAGATTATTATGGATTCTTTGGTAAAAGCAAAGCTAGATTTCCTACTCTTTACATATTTTAATTTATTATTTTGTTAGCTGATAGTGTTGCCCAGGTATTTATTTATTTATTTATTTATTTATTTATTTATTTATTTATTTATTTATTTATTTATTTATTTATTTATTTATTTATTTATTTATTTATTTATTTATTTATTTATTTATTTATTTATTTATTTATTTATTATTTATAGGGGGAAATGTCCAGAACAAACATAATTTCTAATATTGGATTTTCCCTCTTACCAGATACGGAGCCCCCTTCTGAGTATGTGAAATCGTTACTATGGCAACTCCACTGTGCTGTACAGTAGAAGCCATTTTAAGCCACAAAAAGATGTATATTAACATAACACACCCACCCGAGGGGGGTTAGGGATATCTTACACCCACAGTGTTTTTTTTCCAGAGAGTAAGTCATCTGTGTACCAATATATATATATATATATATATTCAAGTCCTTTTAAACTACTTGTTAGCAGGGTCTAAAGCAGTGGTAGTCAGCCTGGTTCCTACTGCCCACTAGTAGGCATTCCAGCTTTCATTGTGGGCGGTAGGGATTTGTCTGACTTCCCTACTTTATAAATCACCATTACTATGAAACTGGTGGGTGGTTAGAAAATTTTACTACTAACAGAGATACAAAAGTGGGCAATAGGTATAAAAAGGTTGACTACCCCTGGTCTAAAGTATCCTTATAGAGACAAAATTCTAAAAATGCCCTGTCCTTATTTTTTAAATTCTGATTGTACAACTATAGAAATTTAGGGGTATGTGCTATATCTTCAGTTTTGCTCCTTCTTCTAAATACTGATGATAGATTTTTGCCTGAGTTTAGGTTTGAACAGGAGAATTGTAATCATTTCTTAGGAGTACAATTCTTCTATGATATGTAAAAGTCATTTTTAAAAAACATTTCTAACTTCATATGTCCATGTGCCGTTACTAATTATATATGGCACATGGTTCCACTAAGTACACTGTTCCCCTTCAAAAAAAGTAATGTTATGTAAAGAACAAGAAAAAAGGGAAATTGCAGGAGGTATGAAAAAAGAAAATCTAACTAAATCTAGACTACTATCACTGTAGGGTATTGCATGCCAAAACAACTACACAAACATGACATCACTCTGCTAAACACCTAATTCCCACAACACTGTCTTGTGCTTAAGGATATTCACCCATGTAGTAGTGTTGTATTGCTATTGGTGTTTTTCAACCTTGACAAGAATAGAATAGAATAACAGAGTTGGAAAGGACCTTGGAGGTCTTCTAGTCCAACCCACTGCTTAGGCAGGAAATCCTACACTACTTCAGACAAATGGTTATCCAACATCTTCTTAAAAACCTCCAGTGTTGGAGCATTCACAACATTCTGGAGGCAGGTTGTTCCACTGATTAAGTGTTCTAACAACTTTAAGATAGGTAGACTTCAACTCCCAGAATTCAGCCAGTCTACATAGCTTAAAGTTACCAAAGTTATTAAGCATTTTGGCTGGGGATTCTGGGAGTTGAAGTCCACACTTCTTAAAAGTTGCCAAAGTTGGAAAACACTGTTCTATTCTGTTCTATCACTATTCTCTTTCTCTTTTTGCGAAATCACCCCTGTATTTATTATTCCTTAAACAACGCTTTTTGTTCTTTACACTTCTCCCTTATTTCACTTATCATTCCTTCAGTTATCTTCATCTTATTTCATTGCAGTACTTCTATTTGTAATTCACTCTACTTCCATAGAAGTTCCATATTTAGCCCTTTTCACCCACCTAAACAATTGTTTTTACTTTCATCATAATTGCTCTGTTTTTCCCAATGTAATTTTTTCAAACTTGCCATTAGTGTAACTTGACACACTTGTGTGGCCTTTTGCCATATAACCCTTTTCACTCTCTTCCAAGCAGCTTCCACACCATATTTCCTTACATCCATGTTCCATTATTTCTGCTGGGAAATTGAACTGTCCTCTAACACTTTATCTTATTGTACTATCTTTACTTGCAACCATTCTTTTATTATATGTCCATTTCCCCCAAAAAAAGTCTATTCTTGAAAAGTATCCAAAAAAATGGTACGTACACTCTTATATCCTTTCCTAATTCTCACAATCTTTTATCAAAAATAATAAAATCAGTCAAGCTTATAGATTTATTTCCTTAAATAGATCTATGGAAAAGCTGATGAATATTATTTTTATTGTCCAAATTTAATAACTTGTTTAAAAGCTGGCTTGTTTTGGTTTTTTTATGCAAGAAAATGTATGTTGTTTTCCTTCCTTCCTTCCTTCCTTCCTTCCTTCCTTCCTTCCTTCCTTCCTTCCTTCCTTCCTTCCTTCCTTCCTTCCTTCCTCCCTCTATTTGAATAGTTTTATGGTTAAGCTATTCACTCAAAATCTCCTTAGCAATCAGTATTCTTAGTCATTTTGGGCTGTCCAAATTATCCAATTATTTTTCTGTGCTTTCTTTTCTTGGTCCTATGTTGAACATGAAAAGTGATAAATCAAGAGTTGCAAGCTTTCCTACCAGGATTTTTTTTCTTGACCAAAAATGTTGTCCTCAGGAGTTTTCTCTAAAACATTCAAAAGCATCATTCATTCTATCCTGCTTGTTCAAAGTCCAACATTCACTTCTATAGAGCATCATTGGCAATTCCCAAAGTCTAATTGAGTACTTCAAATGCCTCTTCCACTTTACTCCTAGGTAAATTTTTAATGTAGTTTTCTCTTAAAATATTTTCTTCATGGAATAACAACTAATATTTATATTTGCAAATAATTTTAAAATAACTGCAATCTGCAGAGATTACCCCCCTAAAATCTAAGTATTCTGACAATGAAAAAATTGAATACTAGACTGTTAAACACATGTCTGCACTATTTAAATTCTGTTGTAGAATTCTGAATCAACTCTATAAAGCCATCCTAGTAGGAATGCTTGCAACCACTCTTCATCATCTCTCACGTTCAACAAAGCATCACATAATTGAGTCATTGTTGATCATTGTAGCTTTTTATCTCCCCATTGTAGTTTGCCTTAGACAATTTGTGAATTCAGAATAATGTGGCCAAAGAGAAGGAATGTCTTGGGCAAAATGCTTCTGGCTTAATGTCTTTGTGACACTACTCTTCTTTGGATATGTGAAAGACAGTGGTGGGTTGCACTTATCTTCACTACGGTTCGTTGATCGCACACACACACGTGTTCCACTTGTGTGCATGCCTGACTTGCACTGCACGTGGGTGCACAATCCACCACCCGTGACAACCTATTGTCAGGAGTCGCACAGGTACCGCAGGGTGTGCATGTGTGTTCAAATTGCCTTTTGCCATAAAAACAGGTATGGAGCGCAGGCAGGCGGACCAAAAGAGCCAGTGTACCAGTTTGCTCTCAGCTGCTCTGGGGCACTACCAGTTCAGCCAAATTCAGCAACTCACCTCTGGTGCAAGAGAATACTTGAAGATATTCTCAGGATTTATTTAATACTTAAGTGCCAGCAATCCCCATCCAGGAATGCTACCAAACACCTCCCACCGACCAGTCTGCTCCCACAGAGAGGATCTCCTCAGGGTGCAGTCGGCCAGGCAATGCCGGCTGGCGACCCCCAGGGGGAGAGCCTTCTCTGTGGCAGCTCCTGCCCTCTGGAATGACCTCCCCCCTGACCTATGGACAACCATGGACCTGCCCCAGTTCCGTCGGGCCTTAAAGACCTATCTGTTTCGTGTCGCCTGGCGTAGTTTTTTAAATTGCTTTAGTTTTTAAATTGGTTTTAGTAAGGGTTTTTTAAACTGGATTTAGATCAGGCCAATCCATTTAGTATATTTTTAATTGTATTTTAATTGTATTTTATGCTCTATCTTATTGTTCTTATTATTGCCTGTACACCGCCCTGAGTCCCGCAAGGGAGAAAGGCGGTCTAAAAATTTAATAAATCTAAATCTAAATCTATACAACTGATTATGATTTTACAAGTCCCAGAACAATTATTTGAAATGACATAGTTAGAAATGGAGAATTGAATTTATAATTCAGACACTGCCTGGTGTTCAGAGGGTCTGACTACCTGGATTCTTTGACACAGTGGTGGGTTTCAAATTTTTTAGAACCTACTCTGTAGGTGTGGCCTATTTGTGGGCGTGGCTTGGCACTCATGTGACAGGGTGGGAGTGGCCACCTTTTAAAATGTGGTGAAACTCATTTAACAACGCTCTTGCTTAGCAACCAAAATTTTGGACTCAATTGTGATGATAAATTCTTTCTTTCTTTCTTTCTTTCTTTCTTTCTTTCTTTCTTTCTTTCTTTCTTTCTTTCTTTCTTTCTCTCTCTCTCTCTCTTTCCTTCCTTCCTTTCCTTTCCTTTTCTTTCTTTGGGTCACTGGCAGCGGTGGGCCAGATTTACTTCCAGGTACGCCGGTGGAATCCCCTCTCACCGGTTCTCTAAATTTCACCAACCGGTTCTCGCGAGTAGGTGCGAGCCTGCAGAAACCCACCATTGCTTTGACATTGCCTATTTTATCTACCTTAGTTCTGTTACATTTCTGTGACATGGGCAATTTTTCACTGAGGCAGCCAAGTCTTCCTTGCTGTCTCCCTTATGACCTCTTCCAGTGTCTGTCAAGGAAAACTTAGTAAAAAAAATTCTGATGTATTTCCAGTAAATTTTGATGGACACAAGGCTCATTAAGTTATGATCGCGAGCAAGTCCCCAAGGAATGAGGAGGGCAGTTTGCATTATTTATATAGTTAAAATTCTCAGATTGCAGTAAGCAAAATTGGCCCTATCATGCAGATATAAAAATAACTGGGCAAAGTGCTTCATACATTCTATGAAGTGTGACACTATCAATTCTCCTCTTTCAACCAAGACAGGGTGTTCCCCTCCCTCCCGAATTTGATGTCTCTACAGAAAAGGCTTGTCACTTTAGCTGCCTAATTTAATGTGAAACTAGCTAACTTATAAAAAATGGCATCATGAGGATGTACTATTTACAGCTCTTCTAATAAAGTAAAGTGTTATAAAGTCAAGAAGGGCAGCTGACTTAAAAAAAAAAAAAGACAAAAGCTTTTGAAAGGCAGCAAGCAAAGAATTAGAGCAATTCCCAATCAAATTCCAAAGATTCTGTATGTTATAGACCAGAGGCTTTTTATATCCTCCAAACAAAGGACAGCAAAGTGTCACATTTTGTTGAAATAAGGCAGAACCCTTCCTACAGTTTTCCATTCATATAGGTAATGTAACTATATGAATTCTATACATGGACATTCTACAGCCTATGGACATGGACACATGTAGATCAGTCTTCCAGAATTTGATGCCCTCCAGATATGTCAGACTAGACATCTGACAAACACCAGGCGTGGTAATACTATCTGTAACTTGGTATTCACAAGCAGTACAGTTAAGAATTAATGTAGATTGTTTTGATGGAACAAATAGGAATTATCAGTTTATATTTATGTCCATATGGAAAAAAACTTAGGGATGAATTATATATCTCCAAGTACATTTGTACTTTTTGCACTTTCCTTTTAATCTTTCACTTTCTCTTCTAACTTCCACCTCACTTCCTGCTGGAGCCACCATCAGAGCTTTCCTTGCAAAGGATTTGCTTATCTATTGCTCCAGGAGCTGTTATCTCAAGACCAGCTTGCCTGGTGCCCCAGTTGTTTTATCAGCTTGAACTTTAAATAATCATTGTCAGATGCCCTTTCTCAATTCTAAATCACTGCACTCAACACCAAAGGAGGTGGAAAAAATGGAGCTAATTTCTATTAAAGAATGTCTGCAGACTAATAAAGTAAATAGACAGACTGATCCTTGGAGGATTATTTACTTACAGGTCCACTGTCTCAGTAACCTAGCTAGTGCCATTACAGTTGACTTACTTATTCATTTGCTTCCCCTTTCTAGGATGATACACCCATGTACCCATGCAAACCTACACCAACACCTCCGCTCCCACACTCAACCACTTACACACACACACACACACACACACACACACACACACACACACGATGATTCTCTTCTTCCTTCCCTCCCAAAAAGAATAACTGTATGACAGAAAGACTCCCAAGTGTGCTCAGCCAGAAGTGCAATTCAGACAGAAGACAAAAAGGGTTGGGCAGTGGATCTGCAGGTATGTTGATTTCTTGCACAGTGGGACTCTAGTTCTGTGGCTGTTTGGTATCACTATGGAGGAAGAAAGTCATAGGTCACGAAGTGTCAAAGGAATCCAGCTGTGAACCCTATTATCTTTCTCCCTTGACAGGCCCTCTGCTTTGTGCAAAGGCTCCCTTCGAAGTCTTAGCTGTGGCTATCTTCTTATATCATTGTGTGTTTTGACTCTTATTATTTTGACTCTTACTCTTATTTCTTTCTGTCTTACTTCTCTCAGCAGTGAGTGACTCTGCCTATAATTATTTTCCTTGTTTTTACTTTCAAGTTTCATTGGGAAGAACCTAGAGTCTGGGTAGAATCTTTGTGGCCTCACAAGTTTTATTGAAGGGCATTTGCTTTCATGAACTGCAGCTCACTCCATCAGATACATGTAGGAAAGCAAGCTGTAACTCACACAAATGTATGCCTTTTAATAACGTTTGTTAGTTGGAAAGGGTGATTTTAGAATCCTCTGATTATTATTTTTTTGCCACGATAGACTAACAAGGCTCTTCTGCAATGGGAAGAACCTGAGACTAACGCAACTGCCTTATTTCAAGCCTAATGAAAGCCTATTTAATTGGGATAGGTAAATTTATTTTCCACATACACACGCGTGCACACACACCCCCTCTTCATAGCTGTATTTGTATTGTTTCCAAAATTCACATAGATAAACATTTATATTCAAAGATGTTTATAAGAAGCAAAAGTCAATGTAAATCTCTCTGTGTTTGCCTATACAAATATAACCCAAATACATTAAAAAATAAGCACAACATTAAACAAGGATGAGTTTGTTCATATAAAATGTTTCCACTTGCTGCTTAAAAGTACCGTACGAAGAATACATCTGGGTTAAATCATCTTGTGTGTGTGTGTACGAATTCATTCATATATAAGAACATATATATGAATGAACAGTGAATGTGTTGACAGTATGGGAAGACGCAGGAAGTTGTGGTCAGATGGAGTAAATGACATCCTGAGAGAGAGAGAGAGAGAGAGAGAGAGAGAGAGAGAGAGAGAGAGAGAGAGAGAGAGAGAGAGAGAGAGAGAGAGAGAGAGAGAGAGAGAAGAGAGAGAGAGAGAGAGAGAAAGAGAGCGAGAGCGAGAGGAGGGCTAAGAAACAAAAGACAACATATTTATTTATTTATTTATTTTATTCAAATTTATACCCCGCACCTTCTCCAAAAAGGACCCAGGGCGGTGCACAGGAAATTTAAAACATAACAATATAACAAAATACAAAATTTAAAAACATATTAAATTCCTACCCTGTGCTAAAATCTTTTAAAATCCCCCAAATTAAAACTATCTAAGAGCAGTCACAACGGGAGGTTACGCTAGGCCGGCTTGATGGAAAAGGTGTGTCTTAAGACACTGGCGGAAGAGGCGGAGGTCAGAGATGGTACGTAGTTCAGGGGGTAATATTAAGCAATATTATACAATACACAGAATACAATATCTATGACGATTCTCAATCATCCAGGTCACAATTGTTCCAAAGATGCTTTTTCAAAAGGTAACTGGACTTTCTTGGGTTTTTTTTTTCATTGAAGATATTTTGCTTCTCATCAAAGTGTATTCACTTCTAACAGAGCATAACTTGTTCCTGATTCATTCTCTATACATTTACCATAATTTCATCTCACACGTGCGGATTCTTGAATCTTGATACAACAGAGAATCAGAGCTACTGGATTAAATTAAAAATAGAAATACTCCCCATTGTTTAGAACTTTATATTGGATAAAATAGGTCCATTCTTTTGATAGAAGTTTTCTACATTGCTTTTTGTTACGGAATTAGACAGGACATCCAATAATTGATCTCCAGTGTTGCATTCCATCTCAGCAACTCAAAGATAACCACTACAGATCACAGGATATTTTAACCTATTATTCAGAATAAGAGAACAATTCATACTTTCCTCAAAAAACATTGGTAGATCCACCTGTGTTTGTCCCATCTTCATGTTCTTCTGGTACTTTCCCCCCTTCCTCTGTGGGTCTAATTCAGAGGTGGTTTGCCAATTTTTTCACTATCGGTTAGTGCGCACTTCCGCGTGTGCTCCTGCACATGCGCAATGCTTTTACGCATGCATAGCCCTTCTGCGCATGCACAGAAGCATCTGGGTGGAGCCTCCTGCCGCCTCTACTACCGGTTTGGCCAATCCAGACTGAACAGTAAAAACAGATAAATGAAAAGAAGTGTAAATGTAACAGTAGCAAAATAGTGAAACAATGAAATAATCAATTTTGTTGTATTTATTTTGTACAATGACCATAAAGGCTATACTAAACAAGGAAAATACAATAATATGAGATTAAAAGATGGGCAACAGGGAAAGAAGGAGGGAGTGCAGGTGAGTAAGGGAGGATTTGTTATGAATCTAGTAGCCATCTCTAACATGAAATTCCCTCATTGGGTCCCCAGCCAGTTGCTTGAGCCAGGTCTTCAGGCTCTTAGAGAAGCACAGGAAGGTAGAGATGGAGCTTGTGCTGGGGACAGGATGTTCTAGAGGGCGGGTGCCATGGCAGAGAAGGCTCTCTTCTGGAGCCCAGCAGCTGGAGCTCTTTGATTGACAGGATCTTCAATAGGCCCTCTCTGCCAGCATGGGTGGGGTGGGCCTGACCCAGCGGGATGAGATGCTTTATATCAGGCGTAGTCAACCTTTTTATACCTACCGCCCACTTTTGTATCTCTGTTAGCAGTAAAATTTTCTAACCGCCCACCGGTTCCACAGTAATGGGGATTTATAAAGTAGGGGAGTCAATTAAATTAAAAAAGGGAAAGTGCTTCAGTATCGGACAAAATCCTTACCACCCACCATAAAAGCTGGAATGCCCACTAGTGGGCGGTAAGGACAAGGTTGGCTACCACTGCTTTATATTGTTATTTAACATTAAATTAAATTATTATTAATTTTTATGCCACCTGTCTCCCCTATAAAGTGACACTGGGTGGCATTATACACAAAGATGTTGGTGAGGTAATCCATTGGTATGCTGAGTATTTATTTCTATCCCAAGAAGTCAAATGGCAGTGTCAAATTTCCTTCCCAATGGGAGTGTTGAGGTTTTGGATGGGAAATAGTAACTTATCCCTAACAAACCAAAATAGTTGTTGGTGATGGAGCTTCCTGGACTTAGTAACTTTCCAAATATAGTTTGGGATGGAGTTGTACTTCTCCAGGGAGAAGAGACACCCAATTGCACAGTCTTCTTAGGCCTTCATGGCATAGAGCTCAATTATGTTATTGGTTTGAGCTCCGAGCTTGCCAATTTGGTTGCAAATGTTTTGTCGCCATTCAAGGAGACATCTTTAGTGCGCTTTGGATTGTGCTTGTCTGGGGGAGCCCTGGCCTTTAAATACAGCCAGCCAATCACACAACCCAAAATCAGACCAGGACTCAGATAGGTATTTAAAGGCCAGTGTTTCCCTAGACTAACACAATCCAAAATACACTGACAAAGTCTTCTCAAATGGGGACGAACATGAATTTGTCTGTAATGGCTGCAAGTTGAATTCTGCTGTTGATTTTAATCATATGTTAATTGCAATTTGTAATTGGGTGGTCATACAAAGCAATAAATAAATATTCTAGGCATATATTACACATGTAGCATGTAAAATCATTCTTAGGGATAGAGTTTCAGATAAAAACTTTTTCCTCAAATTCTGGATAATCTCACCCATGCAGATTACATTGCTTGGGCTGAGGTTCAGTTTTAATCCACGTTATCTAACCATGAAATGGATTGTTTCTAAAATATATAATTTATAGCAGCAAAGACCATTGGTCTGCCAACAGCTGTGTAACCAATGTTTACAGAGCTCCAATGGCTGGTCTGTAACAGATGTGTATTATCTCATCACATACATATGCTGTGGAAGAAAAATGCTTGGTTTACAGTTCCCTATTGAACAAGTATGACTGGTACCACCAGTTTATGCTGACATAAATAATAATTACTCAACATCTCCCATAACAAGCTATGAGAGAAACTTACACAGCAGATGTTTCAGGTAAAAAATCACAACCTGTTTATCTCAGATTTCAGTTACATACAGCTTATCTTTTTTTCAGGAATCCCAACTTTTTAAGTATTTAAATACTTACATTTTTCTGTAGTATACCTACAGTTTAAAGCAGAGGTCTCATTCTTGCGGGCCAATTGCAGCCTGCAGGACGATATCTTGTGGCCCCCACCGTGATATGAAAGTATAATATTAGTATTAATATTAGTATTAATATTAATATAAGGAATCCCTTATGCGGCCCAGCCTCACCCAGCCTCTGCCTCCAGCGGCCCCAGGTAAATTGAGTTTGAGAGCCCTGGTTTAAAGCATGCTTGTGTGTTCCCTGAAAAACAACAGGCTGCTTTAATAAGCAGAAGTGAATTGCTTGGGTCACATTTTCAAAGTGTGCATGCCCACACAAAATGCATGATGGTTTATGTCCTGTTAAGAGTCTAGAGCAGGGGTTTCCACTTCCTGGTCCACAGCCTGCAAGGAATTAGACCCCACAAGTGAATGAAGCTCCATCTGTGCATGCATGGAATCTAGGTCAGTGATGGGGAGCTTTTTCAGCACTGAGTGCCCAAAATGGAATGTGCATTTGGGCACCGGACTCCCAGAAACCTGAAGATCAGCTGACTAGTGTGCATGCACACACCAGTCATCCGGCCTTTTGGTTTCTGGCATGTCAGCCAACTGGTCTTTGAACATATGGAGCGCCAAAAACCCAAAGACCAGGTGGCCGGTGTGCGCATGCCTATGCCGAAACCAGAAGAGCAGCTGGTGACAGTGCGCATGCCAACAGAGAGGTCTCTGCATGCCACCTTTGCCATGTATGCCATAGGTTCGCCATGACAGATCTAGGTCGTGAGTGAAATCATTCTCCCTCTACCACACGGCCACTGCTAGTCCATGCAAAAATTGTTTGCCCCGATGTGGTCCCTGGTACAAAAAGGGCTGGAAGCTGCTGGCCTTGAACAGTGTTTCTTAACCTTAGCAATCTAAGATATGTAAGTTTCAGTTCCTAGAATTGCCTTGTCAGCCATAGGAATTCTAGGTGTTAAAGTCCACACATTTTAGAACAGTGGCCTAAAGGGTCATCTAGAAATAGCGATAGCACTTAGATTTATATGCTGCTTCACAGCGCTTCACAGTCCTCCCTAAGCAGTTTACAGAGTGAGCCTATTGCCCCCAACAATCTGGGTCCACATTTACCCACCTTGGAAGGATGCAAGGCTGAGTCAACCTTGCAGGAAAATCTTTAAAGTAGAATTTTCAGCAGGTCCGTGGTTGTTCTAAGGTCGGGGGGTAGGTCGTTCTAGAGGGTTGGGCCCACCACAGAGAAGGCCCTTCCCCTGGGCGTCGCCCGCTGGCATTGCCTGGTGGACGGCACCCGGAGAAGTCCCTCTCTTTGGGAGCGGATCGGCCGAAGGGATGTGTGGGGTAGGATGCGGTCTCGCAGGTAGCTAGGTCCCGTGCCATGGAGCGCTTTAAAGATGGTGATCAAACCTTGAAGCGCACCCGAAAGACCACAGGTAACCAGTGCAGCTCACGCAGGAGCGGTATTACATGGGAATACCTGGACGGTCCCAAGATCGCCCACGCGGCCGCATTCTGGACCAGCTGTAGTCCTCGGGTGCACCCCAAGGGGAGCCCCATGTAGAGAGCATTGCAGTAGCCTAGCCGGGATGTCACAAGCGCGTGAGTGACTGTGCGAAGGGCGTCCCGGTCCAATAAGGGACGCAACTGCTGCACTAGGCGTACCTGGTGGAATGCCCCCCTGGCCACGGCCGTCACGTGATCTTGCATAGACAGCCGGGTATCCAGGAGGATGCCTAAGTTGCGTGCCCGATCCATGGGGGCCAGATGTTCGCCCCCTATGGCCAGTGATGGAATCAACTGGTTGTACCGGGATGCCGGAAACCACAGCCACTCGGTCTTGGATGGGTTGAGTTTGAGTCTGTTGCTTCCCATCCAGATCCGTTCAGCTTCCAGACATCGGGACATCACTTCAACAGCATCGTTGGGGTGGTTTGGGGTAGAAAAGTACAGCTGCATATCATCAGCGTAGATATGATACTCTACCCCCAAAACCATGGATGATCTCACCCAGCGGCTTCATGTATGTGTTGAACAGGAGCGGCGAGAGGACCGACTCCTGAGGCACCCAACAAGTGAGGGGTCTCGAAGTCGACCTCTGCCATCCTGCCAACACAAATTGCGATCGGCCGAAGAGGTAGGAGGAGAACTACCGTAAAACGGTGCCCCTCACCCCCAACCCCTCCAGCCGGTGCAATAGGATACCATGGTCAATGGTATCAAAAGCCGCCAAGAGATCTAAAAGGACCAGGATGGAGGAACAACCCCCGTCTCTGGCCCTCCAGAGATCATCCACCAACGCGACCAATGCCGTCTCAGTGCTGTGCCCGGGCCGGAAGCCGGACTGGCGCGGGTCCAGATAATCCATTTCCTCCAGGTGACGGGGAAACTGTTGTGCCACCACACTCTCGACAACCTTCACTAGAAAGTGAAGGTCCTGCCTAAGACAGAAAGCCAATTAGGTGACCTTAAGCCAGTCCTCTCTCAGCCCTAGGAAAAAAACAATGGCAAACCACTTTGAATTCCTGCCAAGGAAGTTGCAGGAATTGCTCCCATTACCAGTAGTCAAGATTAACTTGAAGGCAACAAACACACACAAACACTTTAATCCAAAATAAAGGTACGGTTACTGGGGTTAAAAAAACACCATGGCCCCAGTTTACAACAGTGCAATTCAACCTCTTCTTCCTCCATATGTGATGAAAAGAAAGTTTTAGAATAGAACACAATAACAGAGTTGGAAGGGAGCTTGGAGGTCTTCTAGTCCAACCCTCTGCTCAAGCAGAAAACCCTACACCCTTTCAGACAAATGGTTGTCCAATATCTTCTTTAAAACTTTCAGTATTGGAGCATTCACAACTTCTGGAGGCAAGTTGTTCCACTGATTAATTGTTCTAACTGTCAGGAAATTTATTCTTAGTTCTAAATTGCTTCTATCCTTGATTATTTTTATTTATTTATTTATACTAAATTTATATCCCGCCCTTCTCCAGGACCCAGGGCGGCGCACAGGAATAAAAACATACAAATATAACAATATAAAATTTAAAAAGATATTAAACTCCCAACCTGTGCTAAAATCAATTAAAATCCCCAATTTAAAACTGTCTAAAAGCAGTCACAGCGGAAGGTTACGCTAGGCCGGCTTGATGGAAAAGGTGTGTCTTTGGACACTGGCGGAAGAGGCGGAGGTCAGAGATGGTGCATAGTTCAGGGGGTAAGTCGTTCCAAAGGGTAGGGCCCGCCACAGAGAAGGCCCTTCCCCTGGGTGTCGCCAACCGGCATTGCCCGGCCGACGGCACCCTGACAATGCCCTCTCTGTGGGAGCGGATCAGACAAAGGGATGTATGGGGCAGGAGACGGTCTTGCATATAACTAGGTCCCGAGCCATGGAGCCCTTTTAAGATGGTCGTCAAGACCTTGAAGCGCACCCGAAAGGCCACAGGTAGCCAGTGCAGCTCACGCAGGAGCAGTGTTATGCGGGAGTATCTGGGGGCTCCCGTAATCACCCGTGCGGCTGCATTCTGGACTAGCTGTAGCTTTCAGTGCACCTCAAGGGAAGCCCCATGTAGAGAGCATTACAGTAGTCAAGTTGGGATGTCACGAGTGCTTGAGTGACTGTGCGAAGGGCAGCCCGGTCCAGTAAGGGGCGCAATTGGCGCATCAGGCGTAGCTGATGGAACACCCCCCTGGCCATAGCTACCACATGGTCCTCCATGGACAGCCGGGAATCTAAGAGGACACCCAAATTGCGTGCCCTCTCCACGGGGGCCAGTGTTTCGCCCCCAATGGCCAGAGTTGGAGTTACCTGGCTGAACCGGGCCACCGGAAACCACAGCCACTCAGTCTTGGATGGGTTGAGCTTGAGTTTGTTACTACCCATCCAGATCCGTACGGGCTCCAAACACCGGGACAACACCTCGGCGGCATCGTTGGGGTGGTCTGGGGTGGATATGTACAGCTGAGTATCATCAGCGTACAGATGATATCCCACCCCAAAACCACGGATGATCTTGCCCAGCGGCTTCATGTAGGTGTTGAACAGGAGGGGCAAGAGGACTGACCCCTGAGGAACCCCGCATAAGAGGAGCCTCTGCCCCCCTGCCAACACATATTGCGACCAACCAGAGAGGTAGGGCGAGAAACACCGCAAAACGGTGCCTCCCAGCCCCAACCCCCCCAGTCGGTGCAATAGGATACCATGGTCGATGGTATCAAAAGCCGCGGAGAGGTCTAATAGGACTAGGAGAGAGGAATATCCCCTATCCCGCGCCCTCCAGAGATCATCCACCAACGTGACCAATGCCGTCTCGGTGCTGTGACCGGGTCAGAAGCCGGACTGGCATGGGTCTAGATAATCAATTTCCTCCAGGTGTCGCGGAAACTGTTGGGCCACCACACTCTCTACAACCTTCGCTAAAAAGTGAAGGTTGGAGACCGGATGGTAATTCTCTAGTAATGCTGGGTCCAGGGAAGGCTTCTTGAGGAGGGGCCTCATTAGTTTCCACACATTGCTTCTTGTCGTACACTCAGGTGCTTTGGAGAATAGCTTGACTCCCTCTTCTTCATAGCAACCTCTGAGATATTGGAAGACTATCATGTCTCTCCTGATCCTTCTTTTCATTAAACTAGACATACCAAATTCTCGCAACCATTCTTCCTATGTTTTAGCCTCCGGTCCCCTAATCATTTTTGTTGTTCTTCTCTGCACACATTCCAAGTTTTGGAAAAGAGCAGCCAAAGAGAAGACTTTCTAGGCATTCAATTTCTATGGTCATTTCACTTCTCAACCACAGCAGCCATTCAGGGAGGCAGAGGTTGGGTAGACGCGGATGACATTTTTAAAATTCCTGCTTAGTCCCTCTCCCCTCCAATTTTGTCTCCAATGTCCCTGACTGCCTTTCTATAGAGTTATTTCAATATAGTTTTCTCTCTAGGTAGGAAAGAACCAGAAAAGTAAGTTACTTGGCTTCTTTGTGATTTCCAGTATAAAATGGCTGCTGGGGATGGGTGGGGGACTGAGCAAGGCGTGGTGGCTTATGGATTACCTTCCAGGGGTAGGTTCCTGCCAATTCTAACCTCTTCTATAGAAGAGGTTCCACAAATCTACAGTGCCATTTAGAACCGGTTCCACCTCTCTCCCCCCGCTCGTACGCCCATCATCAAGATGAAGAGCGAGAGGAGGAATTCTGGGAGTTGAAGTCCACAAGTCTTAAAGCTGTCAAGTTTGAACACCCCCGGAGGTTTTTTCCTAAAGGGTTAGGGGTTCAAGGGTCTTGTAACTTGACAGCTTTAAGACTTGAGTGCTTCAAATGCCAGAGTTTCTGAGCCAACATTTTGGTTGCTAAGCAAGAGCGTTGTTAAGTGAGTTTCACCACGTTTTACAAGTTGGCCACGCCCACCCAGTCACATGACTGCCAAGCCACTCCCACTCAGTCACATGGCCGGTGAAGAGGTTCTAAAAAAATTTAAAACCCACCACTGGTTACAAACTTAATCCATTCTTCTTTCAAACCAATTGACTGGGAAAAAACAGTTCTGTACCTCGATCTCGGAAACAATTAATGTGCCAAGGATGGTGTTAAGATAAACTGCAGCAGCAAGAGCTGGCAGCAGGGAAGCTGCTATTTGCAGTTCAGTGAACGGAGTGCATTTTGAAAGAAATCATTTGGATAGTTGATGCAGGGGTGTGCAGGCACAAGGATGCCAACCGACTACAGCAATGTCTGGTTCTGGGTCCTCTCTGACCAGCCTATCAAACTGATCCATTCTTGATAAGAGGTATATTTATCCCCATTTTCAGAAACCAATATTAATAGTAACAAAAACAGCAACCATCTTTGACAACTAAAGTTCTAAATAAAAGCTGTGATTTATTTATATTCTAGGACCACTGAAAGGTGAAATCTCTACCAGGAAGGATTTATGAAATTCTGCAGGAAATTGGTATTAGCCATAATTGTTTCCTGCTGGGAAAGATCTAAGAGAAGAACACTGCTTTACTTCTCAGCTATCATTTCTTTAATGCAGATTGAAAAGGAGTTTTGTTTCCTATTGCAAGTTCGCACAACATATTTTGCTAGAATATTGACACATCCTATTTCTGGAAAAATGCAAAATTCTATTTCTCAATTTATTCAATTTATATCCCGCCCTTCTCCGCGAGGACCCAGGGCAGCGCACAGGAATTTAAAACAATATACAAAATAGTACCAATTATAATTTAAAAACTTATTAAATGACAAAAGCCTGCGCTAAAACCAGATTCAATCCCCCATTTAAATTGTAAACTATCCCTCCCCTCCTCCCTGGAACCCCCTAAAAGCCAAATTAAGAATTTTGTTCAAACACCCCTAGAACTGCGACCCGCCCACCTCTCTTGATACAGAATCCCTCATCAAGGTGGGCCCTCGTTGACGCGGAGGGCCATACCTGCGAGTAGGGGGACTCCCGCAGTAGAAAAGGTCTGTCTTAGAGTACTTCATGGTGAATGTCATAAATATGATATATATAAATATGTATAAATATATATAAAATATAAGGTCAGAGGAGCTGTTAGACAGGGCATTAAAATTCTAGATGTTATTGAATATTAAAATAGATGTTAAAGTATGTATAGTACAAGTTAAACTCAGGAGACGTCTAGACCGGCTCTAAAAAGTTCATAAATAGTTCATAAATTCATGAAAATCATGCATGGTTCAAAAGATTTCTGTGTAAACAATAAACAAACCAATCTGACATGTACACAATCCCCAATATGCAAGTTATCAGTTAGCACTGACATAAGATCTGCTTAAGGATTTATTGGAGAGAAAAGAAAATTAATCAATGCCATAAACTTGAAAACAGCTGAAGTTACAACTTCCAGAAAGAATAAACTATCAAGAAAATGAAAAATTATTGTAATTCAGGCCTAATAAACTAATCCTATGTACCAAGTAGTGAGTGGAAAACATCTGCAGCAAAAGTATTCATGCAACCAGATCTAAAACCAAAATAACTTTCAGAATCTTAGCTAACAAGCCACTTGTCCCAACATCAAAAATTCACATCAGATGTATATATATTTAACTAGATATCGAGGCAATCACACGAAACAACAATCACATGGCTTAGCATGATATGTGGCTCTAGTTACCATTCAATCAATGGTAGTAGCAGTACTAGTAATTATTAGGAAATATGATATTTCACTGAGCTTTCTGATTTATACATTGGTCTCTTAGCCAATGTGCCCTAAAGAACATATGAATTGTGGAATAATGAACAATGATTTGCAAGATACTTTGGAAAACAGTAGGTTTAAAGATATTTATACTGTTTCCAGCAGGCAGAAAAAAAAATATCATTGCAAAAATTTGTTAATTGTAACCATTTGATATTTCATTCCAATTGATGCCAGATCTCTACCCTTATACCACAAAGAAAATTGCTACACTAACATAAATATACATTTATTCCCCAGTGTATTTGCTGATACCATGGTTCCTGGTAATTTTAGGAGGGATTGTGATCCCTTATAAGCATAGTTGTATAACATTGTGTGATATTTTTCTCTCTTGTATTCTGTTTCCCCTATTGTGCTAAGCAGGTGTTTTTATATTCCTGCAGGCAAAATTGATTTTTCCACTCTAGTTTCTCTCTCTCTCTCTCTCTCTCTCTCTCTCTCTCTCTCTCTCTCTCTCTCTCTCTCTCTCTCTCTCTCTCTCTCTCTCTCTCTCTCTCTCTCTCTCTCTCTCTCTCTCTCTCTCTAAGATATATATATGCTGGTATTGCTGTCTTCGGGTATTTTCCCGTGTATATAGCATGAAATTGTTATTGCAACATTTCGGCAAGATCTCACTTGCCATCCTCAGGCTTCAGTCTGCGATTACGAAGGCGTCACCCTTCCTTAAATCTTGGTGGAGGGGGGGTGGAGTGCTGACTGTTGTGAGTGTATTGATTGGCTGTGCAGCTGTATCATGATTGGTAGATTGATGCTGATTGGTCTTATTTGCATGTTTCTCCTTGTTTTGAATTTCAACGGCTTGTGTGGAGGGTGGGGCTCGTCTGTTGGTCAGTGCTGGTTTCCAGATGTCTGGTAGGCAGGAGGTGTTGTCACGTTTGTTCATATTGTTAGGTTGCTTCTCTATTTCGATAGCTTCTCTGATTATTCTCCTGTTCAGCTGTTCAGCCTTGGAGATCATTTTAGTTCCTTGAAAGTCAATGTCATGTCCTGTAGTTTTGAAATGTTGATAGAGAGATGAGGTATTAAGATGATTTTTAATGCATTTTTATGTTCTGTGATACGTGCACTTATCCTTCTGTTGGTTTATCCTATGTAAGTGGCAGGGCAGATTTTACATGGAATTTTGTAGACTCCTTGGCTTTCTAGCTGGATCTTGTCTTTGGGATTCCTTAGGATATTGTTTATTTTTTGGTTGGTGTTGAAGGCTGTCTTGATGTTGTGCTTGTGGAGAATTTTGCTGATTTTGTCTGTGGTACCTTTAATGTATGGGAGGAGGGCAATGCCATTTTCCTGTTCTTTGTCTTGGTTCTTGGGGGGTGTCTCTTTTTGGATTAGTTTGGTGATTGTTTTTCTTCGGAATCCATTGGATATTAATGTATTTGTGAGGAAGTGTAATTTGGTTTTCAGGTGGTCTTTGTCAGCTAGGCGTTTGGTTCTGTATATGAGGGTTTTGGCTACAGAGTTTATCTGTGCAGGGTGGTGATGGGATTGTGCATTTAGGTAGCGGTTGGTGTGTGTTTTTTTCCCGGTAGATGGTGTGTCCCAGGGAGCCATTAGGTTTTTTGTAGATTAGGACGTCTAGAAAAGGAATATATCTTCTTGTATTCGGGTCTTTTCCCAGATAGATAGATAGATGTTAGTTTTATGGGTCTTTTCCCAGATAGATAGATAGATGTTAGTTTTATGAGCTGATCAATAAATTTATTCATAAAACTAACACACATATTTAAAAAATCACACAACGGAACTAATGGCTTTCTGTCTAGATGGTCTCTGGTGATGAGCCGAGAGGCAGAAGAGGAAAGCTGTATGCTTCCTCCCTTAATTGGGGCCCTAACAGGGTGTTGTGGAACAATTATATATATATGTATAGTATAGTATAGTATAGTATAGTATAATATAGTATAGTATAGTATAGTATAGTATAGTACAGTACAGTACAGTACAGTACAGTACAGTACAGTACAGTACAGTACAGTACAGTACAGTACAATACAATACAATACAATACAATACAATACAATACAATACAATACAATATATAATTGTTTCCACAACACCCTGTTAGGGCCCCAATTAAGGGAGGAAGCATACTGTTTCCTTTTCTTTCCTTATTTATTGATCAGCTCAAAAACGTAACACACACATATATATGTATATGTATATGTATCTATAATTGTTCCACAACACCCTGTTAGGGCCCCAATTAAGGGAGGAGACATACTATTTCCTTTTCTGCCTTTTGGCTCATCACCAGAGACCGTCTAGACAGAAAGCCATGAGTTCCGTTGTGTGATTTTTTAAAATATGTGTGTTATGAGCTGATCAATAAATAAATCAGAGAGACTAGTATAGACCTATTTCGAGCTTTTTAGCTCTCATCAGCTAGCCATAACCTTATAGCCCCGGTTCGAATCCCAGTAAGGGTATGGCTAGCTGATGAGAGCTAAAAAGCTCAAAATAGATCTATACTAGTCTCTCTGATTTATTTATTGATCAGCTCATAAAACTAACACACACACACACACACACACACACACACACACATAGGGTCTTTCCCGGTGTAAGATTGAGATTGTCTTGGCAACGTTTTGGCAAGTTCTCACTTGCCATCTTCAGGCTGGCATTTACAGCTTCGGAGCTGCCGTCTTTCTATAAATCTTGGTTGGGGGTGTGTGGAGCTCTGGCTTTGTTGCTGCGAGTGTGTTGATTGCCTGGGTAGTTGTATCATGATTGGTAGATTGGTCCTGATTGGTGCCAGCTGTGTGTTCATTGAAAAAAAAACTTCCTCCCTCTACCAGCACCTTAAAGCTATAGGACATGAAATTTATTTTGAAGGAACTAAATTAATCTCCAAAACTGAACAGTTCAACAAGATAATAATTATGGAAGCCATCAAAATAGAGAAACACCCACAACATGAACAAACGTGATGATACCTCTTGCCTACCAGACATCTGGAAACCAGCACTAGCCCCACCCACCACCCAGGCCATTAGAATACAAAAGAACAAAGAACACACAGCCAGTACCAATCAGCACCAATCTACCAATCATGGTACAACTACCCAGCCAATCAACCCACTCACAGCAACAAAGCCAGCACTCCACCCCCCCACCAAGATTTATAGAAAAATGGCAGCTCCGAAGCCGAAAACACCAGCCTGAAGATGGAGAGTGAGACCTCACTGAAATGTTCAAAAATTCACTGAAACATCAAAAATTCACATCAGATGTATATATATTTAACTAGATATCGAGGCAATCACACGAAACAACAATCACATGGCTTAGCATGATATGTGGCTCTAGTTACCATTCAATCAATGGTAGTAGCAGTACTAGTAATTATTAGGAAATATGATATTTCACTGAGCTTTCTGATTTATACATTGGTCTCTTAGCCAATGTGCCCTAAAGAACATATGAATTGTGGAATAATGAACAATGATTTGCAAGATACTTTGGAAAACAGTAGGTTTAAAGATATTTATACTGTTTCCAGCAGGCAGAAAAAAAAATATCATTGCAAAAATTTGTTAATTGTAACCATTTGATATTTCATTCCAATTGATGCCAGATCTCTACCCTTATACCACAAAGAAAATTGCTACACTAACATAAATATACATTTATTCCCCAGTGTATTTGCTGATACCATGGTTCCTGGTAATTTTAGGAGGGATTGTGATCCCTTATAAGCATAGTTGTATAACATTGTGTGATATTTTTCTCTCTTGTATTCTGTTTCCCCTATTGTGCTAAGCAGGTGTTTTTATATTCCTGCAGGCAAAATTGATTTTTCCACTCTAGTTTCTCTCTCTCTCTCTCTCTCTCTCTCTCTCTCTCTCTCTCTCTCTCTCTCTCTCTCTCAGATATATATATGCTGGTATTGCTGTCTTCGGGTATTTTCCCGTGTATATAGCATGAAATTGTTATTGCAACATTTCGGCAAGATCTCACTTGCCATCCTCAGGCTTCAGTCTGCGATTACGAAGGCGTCACCCTTCCTTAAATCTTGGTGGAGGGGGGGTGGAGTGCTGACTGTTGTGAGTGTATTGATTGGCTGTGCAGCTGTATCATGATTGGTAGATTGATGCTGATTGGTCTTATTTGCATGTTTCTCCTTGTTTTGAATTTCAACGGCTTGTGTGGAGGGTGGGGCTCGTCTGTTGGTCAGTGCTGGTTTCCAGATGTCTGGTAGGCAGGAGGTGTTGTCACGTTTGTTCATATTGTTAGGTTGCTTCTCTATTTCGATAGCTTCTCTGATTATTCTCCTGTTCAGCTGTTCAGCCTTGGAGATCATTTTAGTTCCTTGAAAGTCAATGTCATGTCCTGTGGTTTTGAAATGTTGATAGAGAGATGAGGTATTAAGATGATTTTTAATGCATTTTTATGTTCTGTGATACGTGCACTTATCCTTCTGTTGGTTTATCCTATGTAAGTGGCAGGGCAGATTTTACATGGAATTTTGTAGACTCCTTGGCTTTCTAGCTGGATCTTGTCTTTGGGATTCCTTAGGATATTGTTTATTTTTTGGTTGGTGTTGAAGGCTGTCTTGATGTTGTGCTTGTGGAGAATTTTGCTGATTTTGTCTGTGGTACCTTTAATGTATGGGAGGAGGGCAATGCCATTTTCCTGTTCTTTGTCTTGGTTCTTGGGGGGTGTCTCTTTTTGGATTAGTTTGGTGATTGTTTTTCTTCGGAATCCATTGGATATTAATATATTTGTGAGGAAGTGTAATTTGGTTTTCAGGTGGTCTTTGTCAGCTAGGCGTTTGGTTCTGTATATGAGGGTTTTGGCTACAGAGTTTATCTGTGCAGGGTGGTGATGGGATTGTGCATTTAGGTAGCGGTTGGTGTGTGTTTTTTTCCCGGTAGATGGTGTGTCCCAGGGAGCCATTAGGTTTTTTGTAGATTAGGACGTCTAGAAAAGGAATATATCTTCTTGTATTCGGGTCTTTTCCCAGATAGATAGATAGATGTTAGTTTTATGGGTCTTTTCCCAGATAGATAGATAGATGTTAGTTTTATGAGCTGATCAATAAATTTATTCATAAAACTAACACACATATTTAAAAAATCACACAACGGAACTAATGGCTTTCTGTCTAGATGGTCTCTGGTGATGAGCCGAGAGGCAGAAGAGGAAAGCTGTATGCTTCCTCCCTTAATTGGGGCCCTAACAGGGTGTTGTGGAACAATTATATATATATGTATAGTATAGTATAGTATAGTATAATATAGTATAGTATAGTATAGTATAGTATAGTATAGTATAGTACAGTACAGTACAGTACAGTACAGTACAGTACAGTACACTACAGTACAATACAATACAATACAATACAATACAATACAATACAATATATAATTGTTTCCACAACACCCTGTTAGGGCCCCAATTAAGGGAGGAAGCATACTGTTTCCTTTTCTTTCCTTATTTATTGATCAGCTCAAAAACGTAACACACACATATATATGTATATGTATATGTATCTATAATTGTTCCACAACACCCTGTTAGGGCCCCAATTAAGGGAGGAGACATACTGTTTCCTTTTCTGCCTTTTGGCTCATCACCAGAGACCGTCTAGACAGAAAGCCATGAGTTCCGTTGTGTGATTTTTTAAAATATGTGTGTTATGAGCTGATCAATAAATAAATCAGAGAGACTAGTATAGACCTATTTCGAGCTTTTTAGCTCTCATCAGCTAGCCATAACCTTATAGCCCCGGTTCGAATCCCAGTAAGGGTATGGCTAGCTGATGAGAGCTAAAAAGCTCAAAATAGATCTATACTAGTCTCTCTGATTTATTTATTGATCAGCTCATAAAACTAACACACACACACACACACACACACACACACACACATAGGGTCTTTCCCGGTGTAAGATTGAGATTGTCTTGGCAACGTTTTGGCAAGTTCTCACTTGCCATCTTCAGGCTGGCATTTACAGCTTCGGAGCTGCCGTCTTTCTATAAATCTTGGTTGGGGGTGTGTGGAGCTCTGGCTTTGTTGCTGCGAGTGTGTTGATTGCCTGGGTAGTTGTATCATGATTGGTAGATTGGTCCTGATTGGTGCCAGCTGTGTGTTCATTGAAAAAAAAACTTCCTCCCTCTACCAGCACCTTAAAGCTATAGGACATGAAATTTATTTTGAAGGAACTAAATTAATCTCCAAAACTGAACAGTTCAACAAGATAATAATTATGGAAGCCATCGAAATAGAGAAACACCCACAACATGAACAAACGTGATGATACCTCTCGCCTACCAGACATCTGGAAACCAGCACTAGCCCCACCCACCACCCAGGCCATTAGAATACAAAAGAACAAAGAACACACAGCCAGTACCAATCAGCACCAATCTACCAATCATGGTACAACTACCCAGCCAATCAACCCACTCACAGCAACAAAGCCAGCACTCCACCCCCCCACCAAGATTTATAGAAAAATGGCAGCTCCGAAGCCAAAAACACCAGCCTGAAGATGGAGAGTGAGACCTCACTGAAATGTTGCCAAGACAATCTCAATCTTAAACAGGAAAAGACCCAAATACAACAAGACCAGCATACCTACACCTGTGAAAATCTACGAAAACATGTATGTATGTATGTATGTATGTTTGTATGTATGTATGTATGTATGTATGTATGTATGTATATCAAGCCTCAACTGCACACAAATTGAGATAGTATGATTTTAAATAAAAGTGATCCTTCTGAAATGAAATTCTTGGATACGCATAATATAATGTCAGGCACATAAAAGGAGAAAAAGGTCTCAAATCAGTATGTTTGCAAAGGCAAGGAAATGGGCTATAACACTTTCAAAACTTGCTTCATTTTTGCAAAATGAAAGCATGAGTCATCTCAAAGGTGCTTTTTCAAAAGGACTGTTTTTTCCTTGAAGAAGGACAAAACACTTCATTTCTCATCCAAGAAACTTCATCAGTTGTGATGGGAGAGTGGATGGAGGGATAGGCACTGACAGTTGAGACTGAATGATGATAAATGATAATAAAGTAAAGATAGCAAAGTAAAACCAATAAAGAGGGAAAGGAAAAAGAACTACAACACAGTAAGGTATACTTTGGAACTTGTGATTATCCTGGACCTTCATCAAATCTAGAAAAAGATCCAGCAGGAGCTCTTCCATTAGACAAGAAGAAAACAACAAATGTAGCAGTGTTGTTATTCCATACCTTGCAGGAATATCTGAAAAGCTCAGGAGGATTTTCAACCAACACAACATACATGGGCACTTTAAACCCAAAAATATAGTAAGGCAGAAGCTTGTCCACCCCAAGGATAAAACACTCAGAGAAAAACTGAGCAATGTAATCTCTGCAATATAAATGCAGTGAGATATGGGTAGATTTGGTGAACAAAACAACCACTTCACAAGCATGTGGCACAACAGAGGAGATCCTACCCATCAGGACAGGATTCCGGGGTCCATCTGCGTTTGAAAGACAAAGGACACTGTTTTGAAAACAGCAAAGTTCACATTTTGGATAGAGGAACCATTGGTTTGAAAGATAGGTAAAAGAGTCGATGTACCAGAAGAAGGAAGACACCACCTATTTACAATCTACAATACAGTCTTTGCAGCTTTTCCAAGAAGATTCACAACCAATTTCACCCTGATTCAGATGACCCCAAGATCACAGATAGCCCCCCTCTCCATTGCTTCAACAGCTCTCTAACAGTTGTTAGAGAGTGCTAACTACAAGATGACTGCAAAGAAATACAATCCTTCCATTCCCCACCATTCCCCATCATCTGGTCAGAACCTACTCTTCCATTCCTCACCACCATCCAGTCTCCACTGTCAGGAGCTATCCTTCCATTCCTCCCCATCACAACTGATGAAAGTTCTTGGACGAGAAATAAAAACGTTTTGTTCTTCTTCCTCAAGGAAAAAGCACTCCAATTGCCTTTTGAAAAAGCACCTCTGAGACATTTATGATCTGATGACTAAAAATCTCCACAAATAGAAAGGATGGGTTCAGCTATTTCAAGTCATTCTACATTTGCTGTTGACTTGAGTGCAAACAAAGTTGGCAAGCAAGTGATGATACATAGTTAAATGAGGTTTCTATGATTCAATTTTCCAGGTGGAATCTGGCACCTTTAAAGCAGGTGGGATTTCAGGACTGGAGTGCAAAACGGGCAATTCTAGTCAAACTAGAACGTATGATAAGCCTATTCCTGAACCCACCCTGTCATAATGCACAAAGCACTCACTGTGGCTATGAAGTACAGTATGAACTACGATCGAATCCTAAGGACCCTAAGATGCAGAAAATGTTGGGACAGCTGATGAACAAGCAAAAAAGTATTTGGAGAAGAACTAAACACTAAACTACTTGTAGGTAAGTCCATCCTCATGAGGGCTTATCTACATATTCTACTAACTTTGATATGAAGATGCCTTATTAACCACTTTTAGCGGACCTCTGTGGTCTTTATCCCATTTTCAACTCACCATGGAGACACCTGAAATATTCCTAGGTGTTCTAGTATACAATAATTTGTTGCATCATAGTATAGAATACAATAGCAGAGTTGGAAGGGACCTTGGAGGTCTTCTAGTCCAACCACCTCCTTAGGCAGGAAACCCTACATCACTTCAGACAAATGGATATCTAACATCTTCTTTAAAACTTCCAGTGTTGGAGCATTCACAACTTCTGGAGGCGAGTTGTTCCACTGATTAATTGTTCTAACCGTCAGGGAATTTGTCTTCAGTTCTAAGTTGATTCTCTCCTTGATCAGTTTCCACCCATTGCTTCTGGTTCTACTCTCAGGTGCTTTGGAGAATAGTTTGTGTAAGATCCTCGACTTGCGACTGGTCGAGTCCTCAACTTACGACCGGCTGCAAGTCCTTGACTTACAACTGACAGCCCAGCAACCAAAACCTTGTGCCTATTGGATAAGATGTGTTGGGCTGGAAGCGGGCTTTTTACTCTGTTTCAATTGGCTGCTCTGCTTGATAGCTCCCGTATAAATAGCTGTTAAGCAGAGCAAGGTGCTGAAGTTGTTTGTAGTTACCTTGCTGGCTGTTCTGTTGCAATAATCGCTGTTCCTGTTACCTCAGCTAGTCTGTCATCCATCCGTCGGTCCAGACTTCAACACTGGTGACGAGGGTGGGATTCTGAAGAACCCCCTGCACCAACAGCTAGAGAAGAAGGGGAAAATTTTTCTCTCGTTTTCTCCTCAGCTTCTTGGGAGAAGGCTACATGGCATTGCTTCCCCATTTTGCCCCTTTGATTCAACCACTGAATCATGGGATGGTTTTTTGGAATGATTCAAATGCTTCTTGGTAGCCAATAACTATCACCAGCTGCCTGAGGACAGAAAGTGCGGGTTTTTCCTCAGCTCTTGCGGTCCCCGACATGTTCACAACCGCTTGAGTTTTGGCCGCACCTTTGGCGGTCCACACCTTGTCACGGGACAATCTTATTGCTAAACTTTGGAACCACTATGCTCCTACATCTTCCCGCACTGCCCGACACTATGCTTTCCGGCAATGCGTCCAAAAAGACACCGAAACAGTCAGCCAGTTCTTTGCGTCCCTCAGAATGGCAGCCATCTAGTGAGAATTTCCTGATCTGGATGACTCCCTGCTTGAGCAGTTTGTGTGCAGGATGCAAGACATTTGCCTCAAGCGGACACTGCTGGCCCGCTCTGACATCAACTTGCAAATGGCTGTGGCTGTGGACAAAGCCACAGAGTTCTCTAACAGGCCCACGACCAAAATATAAAATGCCAGCAGTATATCTCGCCAAGAACCTGCCTAATCAACGAACTGGCCCCTCCAGATGACCTCGAGAAAGACCGCCTCAAGATGCAGCCAAGTAGATGGGCTCCTGCTCCTACCTGCTCTTGCTCTTGGGGGTTGTCTGGACTGCAGAGGCACCCATGCCTGTCCCTTTAAAACTACTGTTTGCCACCGCTGCAGTAAGATTGCACCTTGCACATGTCTGCCGTGCCTTTCTTCCAGCACCGGCCCCAACCGACTACCACCCTCCAGCTGCTCACCCTCAATGTTGCTCAACCCTGCACAGAAATGACTGCTATGCCATCTCCAGGGACCAAGACCGCCCTGCCACCTTGGTCAGCAATGCGGCATCTCACTCGGTGCAAGAATATCTACATCTCATTGCTCATAGAGGGTGCTCCATGCCACATGGAACTTGACTTTGGCTTCTCCAGGTCAATTCTTCCATGGAGTACCCTTACCTCTGTCTCTAGCTATCTCCCGCAGCCACCTGACTGTGGCGGACAGCACTTTGAAAGATTACCAGGGGACTGAAATTCCTACCCTATCCTGGGCTGCCTGAACGTTTGGGTGGACTATGCTGACCTTCACGGAAGGCTGTCTGGGTGACCTTTGGGCAAGGTGGCTGAGGAGTTGAGGCCCTACAAAACCTGCCAGTTGGAGGTGTCACTCCAGGCTGGGTGCCTGCTCTGGGGGGACATGGCGTGATTACCCCCTCCTTGCAAACCCAGGTGCTTGACCACCTCCATTCGAGCCACCCAGGCATAGCACGCATGAAGGTCTTGGCCCGCAACTATATTTGGTGGCCCAGGATGAACGAGGCTGTCACGACCTGGGTGGCCAGCTGTCGCCCTGCCAAGAGTCCCAGTCAGTGCCCCCAGCTGTGCCAGTCAGAGAGTGGGAATCAACCCGGGGACCCTGGTCCAGGGTCCAGGTCGATTATGTAGGCCCCTTACATGGATAGAACTTCCTGGTGGTGGTGGGTACTCTAAGTGGTACCACTACTTGCAGAAAAGCTAGGATGAAAGCTTGAATAATTACACAATGACCAATTTATTGAAATAATGCTAATTATTTCAAATGCTGGTAAGGCAACTCTTTGCAATTGAAGCTGGGCAGTAACATATTTTGGGATGTTCTCCTTCCTGGATATATTTATAAAACTATGATAAATGTATTTACAATTCATGTTTTTACCTAAAGGAAAGAAGTTGTCCTACTGGGTACTTCTTCATGGGGAGGGATTTGAGGGTTGCGAAAACAAGGCTCAGGAAGCCACCAATCCCAAAGAGAAAGAGAGCATTTGATGGAAGCAGCAGTGAAAGCTCTACAGATTGAATAACTTAATTAATAAAACATACTTGTTCTTTGAAAAGTGCCACAATTGCTATTCCATAGATTCCTGGTTTATTTCATAAGGACAGCAAAATCCAGCAATATATATGAACTCATTTAACATGTTTCTGTCAGATCACCCAACCAGATAGCTAAATTCCAGTGAAGAGGCATGGCTAGGGGATCAAAGCAGTTCCTTGCACCAATTTCTCAGTCATTCATTCCTTTGTGGGGCTCATATAAAGGGAAATCAATGCTTCCATCTTAGTGTAGTCAGAAAGTAAAGGAAGCGCTGAGCTTTGAGTAACATTGGCAGCTGTTTTTCCCATTTCCATAATGCTACTTTACATTATGGTAGCTCAAAATCACTAACTTTCTTTCTTTCTTTAAATTTTTATACCGCGCCTCTCTCCCCGAAGGGACTCAGGGCGGTGCACAGGAAATTAAAAACGGAAATACAAACATGTCAATAAAAACGGACGTATAATAAATAAGACTACAGAATAAAATCTAATTAAATTTAAATGCCCTGTGCTAAAAATTCCCTAAAACATACCCACATATTAAAACCCTCAAGATAATTTACTACTCAGTCTACGAAAGTGGTCTCGGGGACTAGGTTAGGCCGGCTAGTTGGAAAAGATGAGTCTTCAAACATTGGCGGAAGAGGCGGAGATCCGTGGTGGTCCAGAGTTCAGGGGGCAGGTTGTTCCAGAGGGCTGGGCCCGCCACAGAGAAGGCCCTTCCCCTGGGGGTCGCCAACCGGACAACTGAACACTGAATACAGAAGCAGATAAATTGTATTAGAGTGTTAATGCAGGTAATCCTCGACTCATGACCACAGTTGAGCCCATAATTTCTGTTGCTAAGTGAGAAATGTGTTAAGTGATGGGAGTGATTAAGTGAATCACTGCAGTTGCTAAACTTGTCAGAAGGTTGCAAAAGAGAATCCCATGAACCTGGGACATTGCAAATGTCATAAATATGGACCAGTTGTCCAGTATCTGAATGTAAACCACATGACCATGGAGAGGGTGCCACAATCATAAGTGAAAAATGGTCATGTCACCTTTTTCAGTACCGTTGTAACTTCAAACAGTCACTAAACGAACTGTTGTAAGTTGAAGACAACCTGAACAGACATTTATGAAAGCCAATAGAGCATGTTAATTTTGCTGAAAACTCAGTTAAGATAAATGCTGAATCTGCAAAGTGGGCACCATCCTAACATAAAGAAACAACTTGTATATATATATTCAATCACTAGAATAACAAAGATATAATTTCAAATTAGCCAATCAGTTGAAATGGGATACTGTTTATTGAAGATAGTTAGCACATTCAGGTTCTGATCTCCAGTTATTAAAAAAACAAATAATGCATTTCCAAGTGTAAGAAAATTGCACTTTATCTCTATATTGGAACATTGATGGCTTACCCATGTTGGAAGAAGGGTATTTTTAGAAAACCTAGAAAGCTTACAGATCTCAATATTCAATTCTGGTCCCAGTTTATAAATCCAAGAACAGTTGGTATAAAGTTGGATTGGCTCCAAAACTGCCTGATTTGATTCAAGTCCCAAATTTAAAATTAAATTAAGTAAATTAATGTTCTTTTCCTCCTATTAACGATTATGAGTATCCAGAAACAGCAGTCATTTCTTTGCAAAACAGAATTAATTTGCAAGCACAGAAAATAATCCCAAGAGGAAACAGCTGTCTAATTCAGTGCCTAGGCTTTGTAGCTAGGCTCCTTTAAATGCTGATTTAAATAGAAACAATTTATTTGCCACAATAAAATACTTTTACATGAATAGTTGCTTTCTTCTGTTGAAATAAAGCCTACTAAAGCTCAGAAAGCTAGACATAAGAGGGGTTGTGTAAGGTGAATTTTTATAGATTTGGGGATTAAAAAGAGCACATTTCCTTTATTATACTGAAATAGTTATTTATGACTTTTATTGCTCAATTAGCAAATTTTACAAAACAGCATGGATTGCTAATGAATTTTCAACATAGAAGGGCAAATGCGGTGGCTAAATTTAAAACTGACTTAAGTGCCAGGTATTAAATGGAGACTTGACTTTTACTAAAAAGCAGGAAATAGAAAAACAATAGTTTGTATAATATAATCAAACTCCAGCTAAACAAATATAGGTCTATTGTGTAGGGCAAATCCAGACAATGTTTAGGTATCATACAAATCCAGAAAATTTGGTTCAATAAAACATAACTAAATTATGTTGTACAACCCAACATATGTATAATGCAACATCTCTCCAAAGCATTATGATTGTAACAGGCCTTGATCTAGCCCAAGGGTGTCAAAATTGAGGCCCACGGGCCAGATGCATCATATGCTGGCCCCGCCCAGTTTAGTGAAGGAGAAAAAAGTTCCAATACGTCATGTGATGCTACCGTGACACCGCAGGTTTAACACCCTGATCGAGCCTATTACCTGCAATCGTAAATCCCTGACTTAGATATATGGGAAAAGAAGGGTTATCTTGCATTTTGTCTTTCTTCTGCCTTCTGGGCATCAGAATGTTCCCAAGACTCAGTTGAATCTCGCAGCTCTAAAAGGAATCCTGTTTTATCTAATTCCACTGAACAGACCTACTTCTATTAAATCCAGTTTATATTTCTAAATACTAGCATATCTGATCCAGCATTTAAGGGTGTAAGGCAGCCATGGTGAACCTTTTTAGGCTCACGTGCCATCAGGGGGGCACAGGGGGGGTCATGTGCCAGCATGCTGCACCCATAATGCAATGCTACCCCCAGTGCACCTGCATGCCTGACAGGTGCTCCCCACCCCCATGTTTTACATGCTTTTTTCGCCCTCCCCAGGCTCCAGAGGCTTTATAGGAGCCTGGGGAGGGCAAAAACAGCCCCCCCCCTGGAGGCTTCAGGAGCTTCCTGGAAGGCTCTGGAGGACTGAAAACAACTCTATGATCAAATCGGAGGTCACTTCCAGTTTGCTCATAGGGTCGTTTTTAGTCCTCTGGAGGCTTCAGGGAAGCTCCTGAAGCCTCCGGAGGGCCTTCAGTGGAGGTGTGTGTGTGGGGGGGGGGTATTTTCGCCCTTCCCAGGATCCTATAAAGCCTGGGGAGTGCAAAAAATGGCTTTAAAAATGGCTGAATCAGCTGGCCAGCGCGCACATGCACTCTGGCCAGCTGACATGGCAACGCCTCGCGTGCCCTGCTAAATGGCTTCATGTGGCACCTGCGGCACGCGTGCCATAGGTTCACCATCACTGGCCTAAGGAAAAGAAATGTAAATACAGTCATTTGGTTTAAGGAATTGGAAGCACAAAACATTTTGAATGTTTTATTTTTCAAGGTGCAGATAGCTGATCTTATACCACATGATGAGATTAACTCAATCCATGAAGGCTTACGAGTCTGTATGACACACTGAACCATAAAATATCTGATTTGCCTGAATTTGCACAACATACCAGGGTGAAGAGGCGTGGCAAATTTGTATTCTGAGCTAACAGAGTCAAACTTGTAATATAGTAGCTCTATGTTACTGTATTTTTTGGAGTACAAGATGCATCTTTTTTCCTCTAAAAAGAGGCTGAAAATCTGGGTACGCATTAAACATCAAATACAGCATTTTCTGCCTCCTGAAACCCCTCCCCTTCACCAAAATGGCCGCATACATACCCTTATGGAGGCTTCCAGAGAGCTCCTGCGGAGGACAGAAATGAGCAAAAAGCAGGGCGTTTCTGCCCCCCCCCCAGCTCCCACTTTACTTTACTTTATTTTCAATTTATATACCGCCCTTTTCACCAAAAGGGAGTCAGGGCGGTGCACAGAAAGATAAAAAACCCCACACAATATACAAAATTTAAAAAACAATTAAATCAATAAGACTGTGCTAAAATTGAATAAATAGTTAAAAACATAAATAACGAATTAAAAGTCCCTAATCTATGTCAGGCCGGCAAGACGAAAGAAATGAGCTTTTACCATCCGACGGAAGAGACGTAGGTCCGTGATGGTACGGATATCGGGGGGAGGTCGTTCCAGAGTGTCGGACCCGCCACAGAGAAGGCTCTCCCCCTGGGGGTCGCCAGTCGGCATTGACCGGCTGACGGCACCCTGAGAAGGCCAACTCTGTGACAGCGGACAGGTCGAAGGGAGGAATGTGGTAGGAGGCGGTCTCTCAAGTAACCAGGACCCGAGCTTTGAAGATGGTAACTACAACCTTGAAGCGCACCCGGAAGACCACAGGCAGCCAGTGCAGCTCGTGCAGGAGAGGTGTTACATGGGAGTAACAAGAGACTCCCAGAATTCCCCGCGCGGCTGCATTCTGCACTAGCTGGAGCCTCCGGGTGCACCTCAGGGGGAGCCCCATGTAGAGGGCGTTGCAGTAGTCTAGGCGGGAAATAACGAGGGCTTGAGTGACCATGCATAGGGCATCTTGGTCTAGAAAGGGGTGCAACTGGCGTATCAGGTAGACCTGATAGAAGGCCCCCCTGGCCACGGCCGTCACATGGTCGTCTAAGGACAGCGGTGAGTCCAGGAGGACACCCAAGTTGCGGGCCCTTTCCGCAGGAGCCAATGACTCGCCCCCGATAGCCAACGATGGAGTTAGTTGGCTATATCGAGATGCCGGGAACCACAGCCACTCGGTCTTGGATGGGTTGAGTTTGAGTTTGTTCCTCCCCATCCAGAGCCGCACGGCCTCCAGACACCAAGACAGCATTTCCACGGCATCATTGGGGTGGCCAGAGGTAGAAATGTACAGCTGCGTGTCGTCAGCATACTGATGGTATTCTACCCCAAAGCCACGGATGATCTCACCCAAAGGCTTCATGTAGATGTTAAACAGGAGGGGTGAGAGAACCGAACCCTGAGGTACCCCACACAAAAGGGGCCTCGAGGTCGATCTCTGCCCTCCTGTCAATACATACTGCGACCGGCCAGAGAGGTAGGAAGAGAACCACTGCAATACAGTGCCTCTCAGTCCCAGCCCCTCCAGCCAGTGCAGGAGGATACCATGGTCGATGGTATCAAAAGCCGCTGAGAGGTCTAATAGGGCCAGGACAGAGGAGCAACCTCTGTCTCAGGCCCTCCAGAGATCATCAACCAACGCGACCAATGCCGTCTCCGTGCTGTGCCCACGACGGAAGCCGGACTGGCGCGGGTCTAGATAGACGGTTTCCTCCAGGTGTCGGGAGAACTGTTGAGCTACCACACTCTCTACAACCTTAGCCAGAAAGTTAAGGTTGGAGACTGGATGGTAGTTGGCCAATAATGATGGGTCCAGGGAGGGCTTCTTGAGGAGGGGTCTCACCACCGCCTCTTTCAAGGTGGCCGGAAGAGACCCCTTACTCAGAGATGTATTCACTATCTCCTGGAACCAGCCTCGTGTAACCTCCCGGGAGCCCAGTACTAGCCAGGAGAGACATGGGTCCAATAAACATGTGGTAGCATTCAGTCGTCCCAACAACCTGTCCATGTCATCAGGAGTCACAAAGTCAAAGTCTTCCCATAAAACGGTCTCAAGACCTGCCCCCGATTGCCCACCCGGATCTACCTCATTGGAGATCAGCTCGCTCCGGATCTGAGCGACTTTGTCCAGCAGATATTGACCAAACTCCTCAGCACGACCCTGTAAAGGAGCTTCCCGCAACCCCCGTTGCAGAAGGGAGCGGTTTACTCTAAACAGGGTGGTAGGGCGGTTATCTGCGGATGCGATAAGGGCAGCGAGATAGTTACGTTTTACCGCCCTTATCGCCACGAGGTAGGTCCTTAAGTGGGACCTAGCGCGTGTTCGATCAGATTCGGCGCGAGTGGATCTCCAAATACCCTCCAGGCATCTCTTGTGTTGCTTCAATGCCCTTAGCTCCTCGGAGAACCAAGGGGCCAGGGCACAGGCAGCCAGTGCAGGGTGCGACCCGGTCCAGGGCCCCAGCAGACACATTATTCCAGGCGGCCACCAGGACCTCAGTCGAGTCGTGGGTCAGGGTTCCCGGTATTGGCCCAAGCTCCACCTGGAATCTCTCCGGATCCATCAGGAGCCTGGGGCAGAACCATTGTGGAATATCCGGTTCTGCCTCCCCGCGGTGGAGTGTAGTGGTTGGGAAGTCTAGTCGCAGGAGAGAGTGATCTGACCATGACAGGGGAGTGATCGTTAAATCCCCTACTCCCAGATCACTCCTCCACTGGCCGGAGATAAAGACAAGATCCAGCGTGTGGCCTCCGGTGTGGGTGGGGCCCTGAATTACTTGTGTCAGGTTCATGGCTGTCATGGAGGCCATGAACTCCCGAGCTAACTCAGAGGTTTCACCTACCAATGGCAGATTAAAGTCCCCCATGACTAAAAGCCTGGGGGTCTCAATTGCCATCTCGGCTATCACCTCGCGAAGCTCGGGCAGGGCTGCTGAGATGTAGCGGGGAGCCAGGTACACAATCAGCAACTGCCTCCCAAGGCCCCACTTCACACCCAAGGCCTCACAGCCGGCGATCTGCGGCACAGCGGTCTCCCTCGGAACTAGATTCTCCCTCATAATAACCGCCACCCCTCCACCCCTGCCTAGGGCTCGTGGCTGATGAAATGTCCGGTAGCCTGGTGGGCACATTTCCACGAGGGGCACCCCCCCCTCGGGACCCAGCCAGGTTTCCATGACACCTACCAGGTCCGGCTCCCCCTCTGATACCAAATCATCCCAGCAGCACTCTATAAGCCTTCATAAGACTATGCATGCTATTTTTTGACTAAAAAATTGGCCCGTTTTAACCAAAAAAATGGGCCGTTTTTTCTCATTTTGCCCCCCCCCCCCAGGACCACTATGCAAGCCCCCCCAAGGCTATTCATGCCTTTTATTTGAAAAAAGGGCCCATTTTCGCGAAAAATGGGCCGTTTGGGGGAGGTTTGCACAGTGCAAAAGGGTTTTTTTTTCCCTTTCGGAAAGCTGTTTAATTAAAGTGATTGATGAGAATTACCTTGGTCAAGTACTGTGCCTGCAGAAACAAAGATTTGTTCCAAAGGTGGTCAGTGATTTCCTTCTCCAGCACATGGGTAAACACACCTGGAAACATCTACCTACCTATCTACCTATCTACCTGCTCGCTCTCTCCCCCTACCTATCTACTGTATTTCTCTCTCTCTCTCTCTCTCTCCCTCTACCTACTTATCTACAAACACTCTCTCTCCCTACTTACCTACCTACTGTATTTCTCTCTCTCTCTCTCTCCCTATCCCTTTATCTACCTACCTACCTAACTACACACTCTGTCTCCCTACCTACCTACTTACTGTATTTCTCTCTCTCTCTCCCCCTCTACCTACCTACCTACACTCTCTCTCTCCCTACTTACCTAACTACTGTATTTCTCTCTCTTTCTCTCTCTCTCTATTCCTCTATCTACCTACCTACTTTTTTAAAAAAATTGCCTCTTCAAAACCTGGGTGCGTCTTATACTCCGGTGCGTCTTATACTCTGAAAAATATGGTAGTTCAAAAGCAGTTCTGTGATCCTATCACGTAACCTATCTTTGAAAGCTCCATAAAATCAAGTAGGAAATGACCTTGGAGATCATGTAGTCCAATACCCTATACACAATTTTTAAAAATGGTTGTCTAATGTCTTCTTAAAAACCTCCAGTGTGAGAGCAGCTAC
This sequence comes from Rhabdophis nuchalis, assembly GCA_039707465.1. NCBI lineage: Eukaryota > Metazoa > Chordata > Lepidosauria > Squamata > Natricidae > Rhabdophis > Rhabdophis nuchalis. Next base: position 25,628,776 of record CM077647.1, on the reverse strand, counting down.
AGCTTATGGAGGCAAGTCATTTCACTGATTTATTGTTATAACTTTCAAAAAATGTCTCCTTAGTTCTAGGTTGCTTCTCTCTTTGATTAGCTTCCATCCATTGCTTTTTGTCCAGTCTTCAAGACAACAGCAACGAAAAGCAACAAGAGCAGCCATGAAAGACTCCCTCCTCTAGTTGACATTTTGAGGGAGACTGTACATCTTTCCTCTCCTTGGAAAGGAACATGGTGTATACATGCACATTGCTCTCCCCAGAGAAGCAAACTCTGTGTTGATTTTGAGCGTCTATCATCACACTATTCTATCTATGGTCTTTATCGTGTCCAAGAGGCAGGAGTTACACTTTGCCACTTTCATTATGTTTTGAAGGGCTTGTACTTCCACATACTCAAGAAAGTTCCTGATTATTTCATAAATTGCATCACAAGTAATGGGTGATAGCTCTCCCTTTCTTCATTCTCATAAAACCTGATCTTCTGGGTCATTCTACATAAGCTTGGCTGCTACAAGACGCATCCATTGCTGTTCCCCAACATTTGTAAAGGAAGTTATTCTGAGACTCTGAACAAAGTCAGCAACCCAGAGGTCATGACTGATCTGGAAGATGGTATCCTCAAGGAACAGAAGCAAACACAGCCTCTCAGTCTTTCTGCTTGAAAAGGCCAGATCCTCCAAGAACAATCAGGCATATGATGGGCTCCTCCTTTCCAGATATGTCTTTAGAGACCCTGGCATGCAGCACATCTAAAATAGTACCAGGTTGAGACTCCAAGAGCTCATGATTCTGCTTCATAAAAGGCATCAGTGTGTGATGTGGTCCCTTCAATGATGTTTTCTTGATGGTCTCACAACAAGTGTGTTATTTCCTGTACATGGCTGGGATATTTCTGAATCCACTAAATTACCCATGATAGCAACTGAAACAAAAATTGAAACAAAAGAAGGGAAAAGCAGCTATAATGCTCCAGTACTCAAGATCACAGTAACAAAGGAATCAACAAGGGCAGCAAATGAGAGACTCCCTCCTCTAGTTGACCTTTTGAGGGAGACTGTGTGTCTGGCATCACTTTCCTTGAAAGGAATCTGGTGTACACATGCACATTGCTGGTGTACACATGCACATTGCTCTCCCTAGAGAAGCAAACTCTTTGTGTTGGTCTTGAGCATCTAACATATCTGTGCTTCCCGCTCAATTTCTCAGACACACATAACAGTGGTTTATTGGTTTTATTAATTTTGCTGAGCAATTCCCATCACCCAAAATGCAGAACTGCCTTAATTAAGTCCAGCCAAAAGCAGACCAATGCTAGTCCGCACAGCAATGGCTAATGAGTCCGCAAGGCACTTGATAAACCCACCAGACAAAATCAAATCCACAACACAAAGAGGGTTTACAAGGCATGTTCCAAATAAAGGCATGGAGTGAATCCAAAGCAAGGCAGGGATCACAATGACCAGGTAACACAAAGGTAGGAAATGAACACGTTCCCAGCATTGCCTCCATCTGTCTGATGTGCTAAATAAATAGCCAGCATCTGATGCAGCCCGTCAAGAAGGGCGATGCTGCCTCTTCATGAGTAATTGGGATGATCTTCATTGCTCCTATCTTTTCTCTGCCCTACTTTTTCTCAGAACAGATGCAGAAGGTAGTTCTTCCTCATCCTCACTGACAGGATGTGCTTTTCCCATCTGAAGCCTCAGGGTTCTCCTACTGCAGTGTAAATCAGCCAAATCCCTCTCAGATGGCTGCTCAGAGCCACTGACCAGTAGTGGGTTCCGGATCCCAGTGCAACAGGGCCCGGCATCCATCACATGAACACACACAGCATGTGCGCATGCATCCTTACCTCTTGCAATGCCTCCATGATGCTCCAGCTGCTCGGTGGAGCATTGTGCAGGTGCCGTGCGGTCCATGTGTGGAAGCACCAAAGAGCTTAAATACAGGTAAGGAGCTTGGGCAGGTGGGTGGGCCCTATGGAGTACCGCAACGGTACCTGGTGCTCCGGACAGGCACAAGTATGCCTGTACTGTGGCATACCGCCTGGAACCCATCATTGCCACTGATCAACTGCCACCCAGGCATGACTGCAACTGATTCATCCTTCAGACTGACATCTGGAAAGACATCTGGAGAAGAGTCCAGGGGAGTTATCACAATATCCTAGCCCAGGGGTCTGCAAAGTTGGCTCTTTGAAGGCTGGTGGACTTCAACTTCCAGAATTCTGGGAGTTGAAGTCCACCAGTCTTCAAAGAGCCAAATTTGCAGACCCCTGTCCTAGCAGATGGTCTTTCTCTATTGTGTCCAAGAGGCAGGAGTTACACTTTGCCACACACTCAAGAAGGTTCCTGTAGTGAACAAAGAAAGCTCTCCCTTTCTTCGTTCTCATGATCTTCTGGATTGTTCTACCTTTGTAAAGGAAGTTATTATCAGGCTCTGAATAAAGCCAGTAACCCAGAGGTCATGACTGATCTGGAAGATGGTATTCTTAAGGAGCAGAAGCAAACACAGCCTCTCAGTCTTTCTATTTTCTGCAGATCCTCCAAGAACAATCAGGCATATGATGGGTTCCTCCTTCCCAGATGCTTCTTTACAGACCCTGGTATGCAACACATCTAAAATAGCACCAGGTTGAGACTCTAAGAGGTCATGGTTCTGCTTCATAAAAGGCATCAGTGTGTGATGTGACCCCTTTTCTTCATAGCAATTAGAGGACAAGTGCATGAATGATTCAGATATGTTTTATACAGAGGAGGCTCTTGCAACATAAATGCTATTTTCTGTAGATGACTGGGATATTTACGAACCCACTAAATTACCCATAATAGTAACTGAAACAAAAATAAAAATGAAAGAAGGGAAAAGCAGCTACAGTGCTCCAGTCCTCAAGACCACAGCAACAAAGGCAGCGATGAGAGACTCACTCCTCTCTAAAAAAAATAGCAATAGTGCTTAGCCTTATATACCGCTGCACAGTGCTTTACAGCAATCTCTATCTAAGTGGTTTATAGAGTCAGTCTCTTGCCCCCAACAATTTGGGTCCTCATTTTACCCACCTCGGAAGGATGGAAGGCTGAATCAACCTTGAGCCTGGTGAGATCTGAACTGCTGAATTGCTGGCAATTGGCAGTCAGCAGAGTAAGCCTGCAATGCTGCATTCTAACCACTGCGCCACTGCGGCTCTTTGAAACACAGCATGATCCTTCCTCAAAATTTCCTTTGGTTAAAAAAAAAAAAGATAAGGTATAAACAAGTATAGAATCAAGAGAAATTTGCATATTGTTCTCCCTAGAAAAGCAAGGTTTTTGTGTTGCTTCTCAGCGTCTATCATCATATCCCAGTCATGGTCTTCCTCTATCATGCCCAAGATGTGGAAGTCATACTTCGCCATTTTCATTATATTCTGAAGGGCTTGCACTATCACACCAACGCATCAGGTGATGTCACTAGGAGTTGAGCTCATGGCAGATGCCAGGGGCTCCATTATGCAGCGGAGTCTGAGGTAAATATGGTTCTTCACTTGCAGAGAAACCTTTCTCCTCCAATCCCACAGGTCCTGGATATTGGACTTCAGGTACGTCTACATAGTGTGATAGCTTTTCAACTTTTCCTCACAGTAACCACTTTTAATTGGGGGCGGGGGGTGTTGTATATCCCCAAATAAGTGCCAATAAAATACTAAGAATATGGGTTGTGCAAGAAATGTATGTTATTTCTTAGTAATAGGAATTGTTGTTGAGGTGATATTTGTTGCTGCAACGCAGCACTTTGAAGTATATTTGAAGACCATCAAAGATCACCTTCAAACACTTTCTGAAGACTTGGAGAATGGACCTTTGGAAGCACAGAATGATATAGATATATATTCTGATAGGCAAGCTTTTTATGAGCATTTGTTGATTTACTATGAGATGGTTTTGAACACAAGGAACTCTCCACTTACTGATTAGAAAATAAATTCATGACTGTTGACCTCTTGTTAAAGTTATCGCCTTTCCCTTCCTTAAGGGAAGTACCACTGAATTTACAAATGTCACTAGCGTATGGCATATGAGCTTCTGTGAAATTGATTTTATTTGTTAACGTCTATTTAAACTCTCCCATCTTATTTAAAGGATATAGGGGTCATTTTATAATTTAAATGAAACAAGAGTAAACTCCCTAATACAAGTGGTTAGAGAAATAATTGAGCTATCTTTCATATCTGCTAATTGTTAATAGTTTAATATATTATTAATTTGGGCACCATTTCCAGCTATTTATTGATATTAAATACAGTATTTTTCAGAGTATAAGACGCACATTAAAAAACGTTTTTGCATTCTGCAGACCTCTCAAAAATGGCCAATCTTTTGCGAAAATGAACCCATTTTTCATTAAAAAAAAAAGACATGCATAGCCTTTGGAAGGCTTATAGAGTGCTCCAGGGAACTGGGGGGAGAAAACAAGCAAATAAATGCCCTGTTTTGTGCTCATTTCTGCCCTCCCCAACCCCCAAGAGCACTCTTAAAGGCTATGCATGGCCATTTTGGTGAAGGGGGCAGGGTTTCGGAAGGCCGAAATGCTGCATTCAGTGTATAAGATACACCCAGATTTTTACCCTCTTTTTTGAGGGAAAAAGGTGCATCTTATACTCCAAAATATATGGTAGTTAATGCATCTTTCTAGTACAATTTTATTTGTTTCATTGATCAAATTCATATTGTGCCTATCTCACTGTAAGATTAAGATTAAAGTGTAAAACTAACTTCAATTTCTTTTAATTTCTCCTAGATTTAAAGTTTTAAATATTGTCGTCATATAAGTATGCATAATTCTGGCCTGAAATCCCTAATTTATTATTAAAGATGAGATTGAATGTATTTAATATAACTTCAAAGCTGAAATTAATTTGTATTTATTTAGAAGGAAATTCTGGTTTCTCCTGAAAAACATTCAGGAATATCAGAAGCTTTCTTGAACAGTCCTTGTTGTATATGGAGATATCTAAGAGAAGAGATAGCAAATAGAAGCAACAGAAAAGACAATAAAAAACAAACACCCCCATCTTATATAGCATATAACCAATTTCATTGTAATTTTATTACAATTTTATTACAATGACAATAAAGATGATGATGATAATGATGATGATGATGATGATTATTATTATTATTTACTTTATTCATAAAACATGAAACTCAGCCAACTGAACATTTAAAAATGCATATTACAAATACTATTGACTGGTGCTAATTGTTGATACAGTTTGCTGCCAGCATTCTAGGTATCAACCAAGTATCTTCGTAGAATATAACATGTGCATATAACATTTTGCAGTTCCGCTGGTGTTATTGCAGGAAGCTGCAATTTGCTGAGATATTTATTAAAATTCTTGGACATGGTGCCAAGTGCCCCGATGACAATGAGTGTCACTGTGACATGCTTCATCCATAGCTGTGTGGTTTCGATGGCCAGGTCGCGATATTTCATTATTTTTTCTAGTTCTTTTTCTTCGACTTTGGCATCTCCAGGAACAGCAATATCAATGAACTGTACACTTCGGCCCTCTACAACCGTGATATCTGGTTGTTGTTATTATTATTATTATTATTATTATTATTATTATTATTATTATTATTATTATTATTATTATTATTATTATTATTATTATTTTTGCGGGATTGTATCCTGCCTAATTTAATTTAATTTAATTTAATTTAATTTAATTTAATTTAATTTAATTTAATTTAATTTAATTTAATTTAATTTAATTTAATTTAATTTAATTTAATTTTATTTTATTTTATTTTATTTTATTTTATTTATTATTTAATTTAATTTAATTTAATATTAGACATATAAACCGCCCCCTCTCCCCGAAGGGACTCGGGGCGGTGTACAGGAAAAAAAATTAAAAACCATATAAACAGACGATGTATAACAAAGCTAAAAACGAATTAAATTACCTGTACTAGAATTTAAAAATATTAAAATAGGAACCCTCCTAAGCTAAAATTCCCTAAATCTAAAATCCATTTATGTCCTTGACATACATCACTTCAGCTGATTTGCTCTCACAGAGAGGGACTTCTCCGGGTGCCGTCCACTAGGCAATGCCAGCGGGCGACGCCCAGGGGAAGGGCCTTCTCTGTGATGGGCCCGACCCTCTGGAATGACCTTCCCCCAGACATTAGAACGACCATGGGCCTCCACTCCTTCTGCCAGAAACTCAAAACTCACCTGTTTCAACTAGCCAGCCTGGGCTAATTCCATGCTTCCCGCCTCAGTTTGTAATTTTAAATTATGTTATTAGGTTTTAAGGTTAAGTTTTTAATTTTTATAAATTTGTACAGGGGATTATTTAATTCGATTTTAGTTTATATGTAAGGTTGATTGTCATAATTTTAATTTTTTACCTGTACACCGCCCCGCGCGGTCTAGAAATCCAATAAATAAATAAATAAAATTATTATTATTATTATTATTATTATTATTATTATTATTATTATTATTATTATTATTATTATTATTATTATTATTACTACTACTACTACTACTACTACTACTACTACTACTACTACTACTACTACTATTATATTGAAATGAGACCATAGAATAATATTGATCAAACTCTCCAAAACATTATCAGGAAGCTATGTCCTATGTAGTAAAAGTGAATTACCATATCTTTCGGAGTATAAGATGCACCTTTTTTCCTCTAAAACGAGGCTGAAAATCTGGGTGCGTCTTATACATCGAATACAGCATTTTTTGCTTCCCGAAACCCTGCCCCCTTCACCAAAATGGCCGTGGATAGCCTTATGGAGGCTTTCAGAGATATCCTAGGGGATGGGGAGGGCAGAAATGAGCCTAAAATGGGTCGTTTTTTGCCCCCCAGCACTCTATAAGCCTCCATAAAGCTATGCATACAATTTTTTTGACAAAAAATGGCCTGTTTTCACAATAAAACGGGCCATTTTTTGCTATTTTTGCCCCCCCTCCCCAGGATCACTCTACAAATGCCCCCCAAGGCTATTCATGACTTTTATTTGAAAAAAAACCCGGCCCGTTTTGGGGAGGTTTGTAGAGTGCAAAAGCTTTTTTTTTTCCTTTCAGAAAGCTGTTTGTTTAGAGTGGTTGATGAGAATTACATTGATCAAGTGCTGTTCACGCAGAAACAAAGTTTTAGGTGCTACAGCGATTTCTTTCTCCAGCACATGGATAAATACACCTGGAAACATCTACCTACCTACCTACTCTCTCTCTCTCCCTACTTACCTACTGTATTTCTCCCTCTCTCCCTTTCCCTTTCTATCTATCTACCTACCTTTTCTCTTTCTCTCTCTCTCCTTACCTATCTACTATATTTCTCTATCTCTATTTTCTCTCTCTATCCCTCTACCTACCTATATATCTACACACACTCTCTCCCTACCTACCTATCTACCTACTGTATTTCTCTCTCCCTCTCTCTCCCTTTATCTACCAACCTAACTACTCTCTCCCTCCCTCACTAGTGTATTTCTCTCTCTTTCTCTCCCTCTCTATCCCTCTATCTACCTACCTACTTTTTAAAAAAAATTGCTTCTTCAAAACCTGGGTGCGTCTTATACTCCAGTGAGTCTTATACTCCAAAAAATATGGTAGTTGGTTTGCTTTATTGTCATTACACATTAAATGCCATCTTCAGTGTACATTATAATTATAAAAATTAAAACACAAAGACATATCCTTCATATGTTATATAATTGACATTGAAAACCCGATATTGCATTACTATTGCGCTATAGTATTTGTGTGTGTGTGTGTTGATATATAGGTAGAATTCAATTGAGTTACTGCCCTGGGATAGAAGCTGTTTTTCAGCCTATTTGTCCTTGTTTTTATTATCCTGTACCGTCTGCCAGTTGGTAATAGATCAAAATAAGGGTGCTCAGGATGAGATGGATCTTCAAGAATGTTTTGAACATTCTTAAGGCAGCAGGAGCTATACAGCTCTTCCAAGGAGGGGAGAGGGCAACCAAAGATGCTCTGGGCAATGATGTTAGCCCTCTGGAGCACTGTCCTATCTGCCACTGTGCAATTGGCAAACCATACACAGGTGCAGTAAGTAAAATATTCTCTATGGTGCAGCGGTAGAAGGTCACCAGCAATTTTCCATTCAGTTGTTGCTTCCTGAGAAGTATCAGGTAGTATAATCTCTGCTGGGCCCTTTGGACCAGTGCTGCAATGTGAGTGTCCCAGGTCAGGTCCTCTTAAAGCATAATTTTTAATTTAATTTAAAAGCATAATTCAATCAAGGGTTTAAAATCTAATGTAACTAGAGCTGTTATGGTGAACATATGACATGTATGCCAGAGGTGACACACAGAGCCCTCTCTGCTAACACATGTGCCATCACGCCAGGCCAGATCTCCATGGCGTTTCTTTCATGAGCTTCTGTTTCCCTGCAAACGACAAAACAAGCTCACAACAGAAAAAGATCTTACCTCTTGCTGCGCTGCCAGTGTTGGGATACCCCGCTTCCTGCCGGCCAACTGGTCTCTGGGTCTCTGCTGTGCATGTCTGTGCACACCTTTCAGTTTGGGCATGCACGAGCGCACAGTTTGGGCACTTGGTGTCTAGAATGTTCACCATCACTGTACTAGAGTAAAACAGAATTGTTAGTAATCCACGGTCAAAGCATTCCAAATTTTTAGTATACAGTATAGTTTGGCAAAACAATAACATCTTGTCGAAAATCTTATTTGTGAAACCAAAACAATACATCTGTAGAAGACTATAAGGTATAAATCAGTTCTTGTTACCTATTCTTTGGGGTACCCCATAAACATTAACAAAACTATCTGATTTATTCCTTAGAAATAAATAAAGTTCCAGAGTTTTATTCTACATATGATAAGGTTTCCTATTTCTAAGTAATATTTTTCAACCGTATGTAAAAATTAACTGTAGATTTGGGAACCTCCAAAATTTCCCTACATTATTAATTATTCAGGACCTTCAGATACTTTTCATGCATTGGGCTCAAACTATAAATCAGAATATATTTTAAGTTATTATCCCCTGGCATTCCTTTGTAAGCGTATCAAATTCCAAGATATTAACAATAAGTTGATCCAAAGTGCCCTATCATTTTTATGCCCAAGAGCTTCAAAAGTAGCTTATAAACCATTATCTCTGTATCAATTTCTCATAAAATTTAGGAACAAATTTAAATTATCCTCCTTCCATGACCCATAAGTTGTTGATGTAACAATAATTAATAACGAAATAAAGAACTAAATCTCTGCCAGAATATCAATGGGATAAAATGATAATTGTCTTGTTACGCCTGTTTTATTTTGAAATGAATCACTTAAATTTCTCAAAGAAATAAAAGTCAAAAGGTAGTACCATAACTTATCTTATAATGAACAACCTATGGACATTTTCTAAGTATTTCATTGATCAATTTAAAATATATGTTTTGTATTTTATATATACCCTGTTTTCCCCAAAATAAGACCTCCCCGGATAATAAGCCCAATCGGGCTTTTGAGTGCATGCGCTAAAATAAGCCCTCCCCTGAAAATAAGCCCTCCCAAAAATATTGCAACACAGCAGCAGCCATGAGGTGACCACACTCACTGCCTCCTGCACCTCAAAAATAATAAGACCTCTCTGAAAATAAGGCCAAGCGCTTATTTCAGGGGTCAAAAGAAAATAAGACCCTGTCTTATTTTCAGGAAAACACGGTAAGTATAATCTTTATTGTCATTGTACTTGTTTACAATGAAATTGGTTATATATTGTTATTATAGCTTTTTTTCCTGTCTTTGTTGCTTTGTTAGCAGCTTAAACTTGTAAAAAAAAGATTGTATCCGACTTTTATAAAAAACATAATGGAACTGGGTATGTCTAGTTTAATGAAAAGAAGGATTAGGGGAGACATGATAGGAGTGTTCCAATATCTCAGGGGTTGCCACAAAGAAGAGGGAGTCAAACTATTCTCCAAAGCACCTGAGGGCAGAACAAGAAGCAATGGGTGGAAAGTAATCAAGGAGAGAAGCAACTTAGAACTGAGGAGAAATTTGCTGACAGTTAGGACAATTAATCAGTGGAACAGCTTGCCTCCAGAAGTTGTGAATGCCCCAACACTGCATGTCTTTAAGAAGTTATTGGATAGCCATATGTCTAAAATGGTATAGGGCTTCCTGCCTAGGCAGGTAGTTGGACTAGATGACCTCCAAGGTCCCTTCCAACTCTGCTATTGTATTTGTATTTGTAACATAAAAAATCTGCAGATTATATTTTAACCAGTATGTTATGTACAGATGTATGTCAGGAATCTACATAAGGTTTCATGCTCGCCGCTGATTGGCTGTCTTGACCGTGGGAGATTTAACATGCTATCATTGGCTGGCTGGTCTGCCTGGAGCTCTTTAAAAGGCGAGCTCAGGCAGCCCAGTTGCCAGAGCGCAGTCACATTTTGCTGGAAATAAAAAGTGCTGAAATCACTAGCGACTCTCGCCTCCTGCGTTTGCACTGATGTAACACAGTAGTTCATTAAAAAAATTATTTATATTTAAATGAGTAAGTTTTTGTGTAAATTGTGTAAGTTTCACAAAGTTTCAACTAGTGATGAATAGTGAATAAGCCTATGTAGTATGAAAAAGAGGATACTTTAAAAATAATTTGTTTGGTTTTCTAGCCATCCTCAAACTTAAAAGTTATATATGTGAAAAAATGTTCAGAGACATTTTAAGCCACGACCATTACCTTAACTTTAGAAAATGTTTTAAAGGAATGTTTCCATTACCAAGAAATATGACACTCTTTTAATGATACTTTATGACTGACGACCACAATTGACCCCAAAATTTCCACTGCTAAGCAAGACAATTATAAAGTGAATTATGTTCCATTTTATCTTTTTTGCCACAATTGTTAAGTGAATCATGCAGTTGTTAAGCAAATCTGACTTCTCCCATTCCCTTTGCTTGTGGAAGCTAAATACATGCAAAGTAACTAAATGCCAATTACCAAGTGCCTGAATTTTGATCACATGACCATGTAGATGCTACAGCGGTCATATGTGTGAAAAACTGGATGTGTCACTTTTTTCAGTGCTATTTTTAAAGAGGTTCCCCCCCTCCCAGTATATAGTATCAACAACTCCAGAATATCTGCACTGTAAATAAAGATTAAACGAAGTATGGATGGATGTGGAAATAGCTGCACTAATTAAGCTACATAAGTGAAGAATTAGTTATGGTGGCCTTCAGGTGTTGGTAGTTATAATATATATCTGAAATGCAAAACAGGCTTCAAGAGTTGTAGAGAAGACTGGAAAAATATCTCGATGACAAATTAGTACACTTAAAAGTACAAGTCTATGTCATGTAGAAAGCTGTGCTTCTAATCATGGCAGCCTTCCAATATTTCCAGACAGTAACTGAAATGCAAGATCATTTCTTAAAAAGAGATGCAAGTTATTTTTGTATTTAGCCACAACCTTCAGTATTAGATAATAAGCTACCGTGTTTCCCCAAAACTACGACAAGGTCTTATATTTTTTTGACCCACGAAATATGGCCTTGGGCTTATTAGAGGGGGAGGGCTTATTATTTTCTTGGGCAGGCGAGAAGCGAGGCGCACCTTTAAATTTTCAAGCATTGTCGCATTCCTTGCTATTGTGTCCAGGGAACCGCTGATTAAAAAAAACCCTTCTTGCGAGTTCTAACAAACTTCTTGAACTCGCGAGAAGGGTTTTTTTTAAACCAGGGGCTTCCCTGGACACAATGGCGGTGAACGTGGGTAAACTTGGAAAGGTAAGAGACACACCTCGTAGCCCAACACTGCCCACCCCACCCCAATTGTAAAGGCAGCCTGCCTGCTTCCCTTCCCTGCCCTCCCTTTAGCAAGGGGGTGGGAGATGGGGGAGAAGTGAGGCGCACCTCTTGCCTGTCCAGCCCAGCTGTGTTCCTCGTCCTTTCGTCCAGGGATTCCCCTTGTAAGAAAAACCTCATGAGTTGAACTTACGAGGTTTTTTGGGAGTTGAACTCATGAGGTTTTTTTACAAGGGGAATCCCTGGACAAAAGGGTTTGGAACGCAGCTGGGCTGGACACGTAAGAGACGCACCTCGCTTCTCCCCCACCCCCTCGCTAAAGGGAGGGCAGGGAAGGGAAGCAGGCAGGCTGCCTTTACAATTGGGGTGTTGTGGGTGGGGGTTTTTTGCGCAAGAGGGAACAGGAGTGGGGCTGATCGCATTGCTAGCCTGATGCTGTTTTTGCGGCAGGTTCTTTTTGCGCTTAAATAGGGGGGCTTAGTTTCAGGGGGAGGGTTTATTGTGGTGCATGTTCTGAAAAGCCCAATTGGGCTTATTAGCAGGACATGTTGTATTTTTGGGGAAACATGGTATTAATATCATATTATTGTACATTATACCATATTTTTCGGAGTATAAGACACACCTTTTTCCCTCCAAAAAGAGGCTGAAAATCTGGGTGCGTCTTATACATAGAATACAGCATTTTTTGCCTCCTGAAACCCCACCCCCTTCACCAAAATGGCTGTGCCTAGCCTTATGGAGGCTTCCAGAGAGCTCCTGGAGGCTGGCGAGGGCAGAAATTAGCCTAAATCAGGCCGTTCCCCCCCCCCCCCGGCAGCACTCTATAAGCCTCCATAGGGCTATGCATTCAATTTATTTGACACAAAAATGGCCCGTTTTCAGATAAATGGGGCGGTTTTTTGCACATTTTCCACACACACACCCCAGGAGCACTCTGCAAGCCCCTGCAAGGCTAGTCATGCTTTTTATTCAAAGAAAAACAGTCCCATTTTCGCAGAGAAATTAGCACTTTTTTCTGTAGGACAATTTAACAATTCAATTTAGTCATTTAAAATCAATAACATATTCACATTTCATTCTGTCCTTTGTTCATCTTTTCTTTAATGATTCCATTCTACTGTTCCTTGGATATTAGTGCAACTCTTGTCCCCCCAGTGAGAAGCACCATGGCTATTGGGGGGCGAGACACTGGCTTCCGCAGAAAGGGCACGCAACTTGGGTGTCCTCCTGGACTCTCCGCTGTCCTTGGACCAGTGCTTCTCAATTATTTTCTGTCATGCCCCCCCTAGGAAGAAGAAAACATTTCGCGCCCCCCACGCGACTGTAAATAGTATCATTTGTCTATAAAATTGTTATAAGTACACCTCTGCATAACACTGTATCCTTATTAACGTATAAGATAATAAAAAAAGAAAGAAATGTGGATCAATTTACAACAAAGAATAGCTTTATTAACTGTAGCAGAAAAGATTTAAAGTGCATTAGAAATTTTAAAAAAATTAAATCCTTTGCCGAGGTCAAACGCGCCCCCCTTTACAGAGCCTCGCGCCCCCCCTGGGGGGCCCGCCCCACTATTTGAGAAGCACTGCCTTGGACGACCATGTGACAGCCGTAGCCAGGGGGGGCTTCTATCAGGTATATCTGATATGCCAGTTGCGCCCCTTTCTGGATCGTGGCGCCTTACGCACGGTCACTCAAGCTCTCGTCACTTCCCGCCTGGACTACTGTAATGCTCTGTACATGGGGCTTCCCTTGAGGTGCACCCGGACACTTCAGTTAGTGCAGAATGCGGATGCGTGGAGGATTTTGGGAGTCTCTAGACACTTCCATATAACACCTCTCCTGTGCGAGCTGCACTGGCTGCCTGTGGCTTTCCAGGTGCGCTTCAAGGTCTTAGTGACCATCTTTAAAGTGCCCCATGGCATAGGATCTGGCTACTTGCAGGACCGTCTCCTGCCACATACTTCCACTCGGCCTGTCCGCTTCCACAGGGTGGGCCTCCTTAGGGTGCCGTCCACCAGACAATGCCAGCTGGCGACTCCCAGGGGAAGAGCCTTCTCTGTGGCAGGCCCAGCCCTCTGGAACAACCTGCCCCCCGACCTCTGCACAATCACGGACCTTCGCCTCTTCCGTCGGGCACTTAAAACACTCTTCTTCCATGCGGCCTGACATAGCTATGTATATTACTGAATTTTTTAGCTGGGTTTTTAAATTAAGTTTTAGCATGGGCCAAATTTATTTAATTTAATTTTAAACTTATTTGATGTTTGTATATTTATATTTTCTTATTCCTGTGCACCGCCCTGAGTCCCATTTGGGAGAGAGGGCGGTATAAAAGTACGAACAAATAAATAAATAAATAAAATGACAAGTTGGTGGTGGCGAGTTGGCCACAGCGAATTGTCATAGACCCTTCTCCAGATGTGTAAATTCAGGCTGGAGAATGTTGAGTTTTGAGGTTCCCATCTCTGGAGAGAAAGATTTCTCCAGGTAGAGAAGGATTTCTAAGTGACAGCCCTCACAAAAAGGGAAATAAGAGAATTTTAAAGCCCAACGTGCTTCAAGAGGAAGGAAATAATTGAAGGTGGAGAAACATTTACAAATTTAGATGCCCGTAGAGAACAGTTACAAGTCTTGACTCTCTTGAAGACAAATAGTATGAAATAACAGACCCAATGTTTCATTTGGCAGAAAGAGGTATCTCATAAAAGATCATGTTTAATAAGAGCTTTTTGACTCAACACGGAGATTGGAAACCCTGCAGTAGCTCTTTCATATGCCAAGCAATGTTTCATAGCACACTGATGCTAGTTCCAAAGCATTCATTTACAAGGTAGCTTTGTAGAGTTTCAACAACCACTCATCAATACAATGTAAACAAAAGCCACTTTTCTAACTGGCTTGCTTTGAATGCTGGCTATTTCTTTCCCTTCCATTTCTTCTTATCTTAATTGACTCCTTTTACTCTGGGTGTTTTCATGTGACATGCGCCTCATTTTTAAACAATCCATTCAACCCAATTTTCTGGATTTGTGGGACACAACAAAACCATAGGCCAAGACTGGGTTTGCAGAATTTGGTTAAAATGTGTCCTGATGTCATAATTCAGAGTCATAATGTGTTGTCTGGACACAGCTTCTTGGTAGCAATTGATGGGGGGGGGGGGGGGCACAAAATGAAAGTTTATCAGGCCTGCTGGGCAACTTTTATTTTATTATTTTGTTAAAGGCAGATGAGAAGAGCTTATATGTATGGTAGCAAATCCTACATCCAAGGGCTTGATGGCAAAGGGGGAGGCATGCCTGCACAGCATAAACAAATGACATTGTCGCTGCCACTAAATTGATGTGAGAAGACAAGATCTCTTGCAGATTATTTTCTCTTTGCATCATGGCTCGGAAAACAGAACAGTGTTTTATCATCCCCAATCAGTTATTTTAGGTTTAATGTTATAAATTGTTAATCACTATTCTCGCCTGATATGCTGTCTCTACATGACTTGAGTTACACTGTTTTGATTTGCTCCAGGATGCTTAAAGACTTTGTATCGTCTCTGAAACATCTTCCAGACATTTGGAAGACTAAGCAGCCTACAGATTTTTGGTGGTGGTAATTGGTGGTAATTGAGAGGCTTGATCTGTCTTCTTTTCCTTCTTGATGATAGATAAATGACACTTCTTTAAGTAGGCCTGTCTTGATTGCTGGTGATTCCCCACCCCCGCCCCCTTTCATCTGTCCGTTTCCAGCTATCAGTGCTGAAATTAAACAGTCCACAGGTTTATATAAGTTGCTTAGAGCATGGCATGGAGAATTGTTATCTGCCTCTTAATGCAATTTAAACTTTCTGTCAAGTATTTCTTCACTGGATCTTAATCAGAACTGAGTCCCAAGGAAAAGGTTCGCCTCGCACATATATGCTAGTTGATCCCGACTCTAGGGGGTGGTGCTCATCTCTGTTTCAAAGCTGAAGAGCCAGCGCTGTCCGAAGACTTCTCCATGGTCATGTGGCCATCATGACTAAATGCCGAAGGTGCACGAATGCTGCTACTTTCCCACCAAAGATGGTCCCTATTTTTCTACTTGAATTTTTGCATGCTTTCAAACTGCTAGGTTGGCAGAAGCTGGGACAAGTAACTGGAGCTCACTCCTATGCGGTGCTAGGGATTCGAATAGTGAACTGCCGACCTTCTGATTGACAAGTTCAGCATCTTAGCCACTGAACCACTGTGTCCCAAGGACTAGTCTAATACAAATCTAGATTTGAGATGGAGATTAGAGACTGCTTTCATAAAAAATGAAGACATCCTATCCCCCCAAAAGTTGTCTCCCACCAAAGCAGGCTCTTTGCCCTGGTGGTCTAACATTAGGTAACTTCCCCCCCCCCCACCTTAGGACAAAGCCTTAAAAGAAATACTTAGAGCAGGAAATAATAAGTTTGGGGCATTGCACTGGAGAGTTTCACAAGACGCCTGGCCAGCGTTAACCTGAGGTACCCTATTTTTGGCTCCTGTCCCAAAGTTTATTTAGGCCACACCAACCTCCTGCTCTTGCCTCTCCCATAAGAAGCAGGCGAAGAAGCCCCACAAGGTGCTTCAGGGAGGGACGGAGGGAGGGGAGGGACGCGTAGCCTTTGAAAGCTTGCCCGGCGCGCGAGTCGCTTTCTCACTTCAAAGTCGGCGCAGCGCTGGAGAGAAGAGCGACGCGCAGGCATCTCGGACTCTCGCCCTCCACCGGGCGTGCTAGGCGGCGATGCTTCCTCGCCAGATTCCCGAGTTCGGGATGACGATGGCGGGCGGCCGCCAACGCCGCCGCCACAGCCGCAGCAGCAGTACCACTCCAGCACGTAAGTGGCCAGGCGCGCGGGGGTGGGGGGGGGGGGACGGACGGGACGACTCCTGACGCTTCTTGTGATCTGCTGGGCTGTAAACTCCCGGGGGTTGTGGAGGCTCCCCGGTGGACACTTCTCTTTCTCCCAGCACCGCCCGGTTTGCAAACTAGCCTCGCTGTTGCGCAACTGGCAGCGATTCGAGCCTGGCCTCTTTTGCTAAGTTTTTGGCCGCGCTTCTGGAGCGAAATGGGTTGCCTGCCTCTTTTCTGTTCCTTCCCTCTCTCTTTCTGAAATCCAGGAGAGGGTGCGGTTACTAATCGCACGTGCGTCCAGATTTGGGCTTGTTGTTACTGGGGGTGGTAGTGGTGGTGTCTTCTTCTCCCCCCCCCCCCCCCGCTCCCCGCCTCTCCCGGCTCCCCATTCCTAAATTTACAAATTTGGGCGCCAGATTGCCCGGCTCAAATGCCTAGATGGGACGTCTGACCTTCTAAAGGGAAGTTGTTTTCGTGAAGGGGAGGTAGATGTAACTTTTGAGCCAGTCCTCCTTTTCTGGAGTCGTCTTGCTTGTAGGTGGAATCGCAGTTGCTGGGTTTACGGCACTGGTTTTGCTAGTACCTCGCAGGTTTGGAAAGAGGAGCCTGATTTGGAGAGGGTGTTTCCTCCGCTCGAAGCAGCGCCTTTTCCAGCTGTCTGGCGTTGGATGAGCCAAGGGGTATGTGTGTTGGATGGGACTGAAACTTTCTGAAGTATTCGTAACTAGTTACATTACAGGCTTGGCCTGGCCATTAACTAATCAACCACAGTTTGGGTCCACGGGATGCGGGCGCTAAAATTAATCCCTGGAATTACGGTAGGTGACAGGATCATACCAGGAAACTGGTCATTTTGATGAGCCTAGTTAAGCATGAGTACCTGTGCAATGTGAACACAGCTGTGGAGTGCCCCCTCATGTGCGTCTGAGCAGAAGACATGAGTGTAAATCTTGGGGTTTTTTTTTCTTTATATCTCCTCCATGGTTGAACTGGGCGCTGCAGCATAATTGTTCTGCTTGGTTTTATCCTCAAAACAATCCTGCTTGGTAGGTAGAGCTAATGCAGGAAAATTTCCAACACTCTTTTTTAAAAGGGGGAGCTATAGTTTTCTTCTCTTACAGAGAAGTTAATATTGACTGCTTTATTTTTTTTTCTTGGGTTGTATTTGCAATTCCATTATTTGGTAAATCTGTTTTCTGTGATTTAAAAAAAAAAGAAAGAAACTTGGAACTTTTGAGAGATGCTGAATTATGCTTTTATTCCTGGAAACTTTCACCAGATATCCATTTAACAAATAACAGTAACAAATAATAACAATAGCTGGTAAAAATTTGAACCTGATGCTACCCATTGTTAGTCTATAACAGGGATCTGCAAAGTCGTCTCTTTTAAGACTGGTGGACTTCAACTCCCAGAGTTCCCCAGCCAGCTATGCTGGCTGGGGAACTCTGGGAGTTGAAGTCCACCAGTCTTAAAAGAGACGACTTTGCAGACCCCTGGTCTATAACAATAGATAGTATCAGCTTCAAATATCTAGCAAGTTCCTGTGATGCCCAGGGAATTCCTAGGAATCTAGGCCAGGTTTAGGGACAGGCACAATTTGGGATGCCAATTTGGAGTAGTACTTGTTATTGGTACTTATATATAATGCAAAGGTAATGGGGCATTTTAAGGACGCGATGGCTCAGTGGCTAAGATGCTGAGTTTGTCAATCAGAAAGGTCAGTAGTTCAGCGGTTCGAATCCCTAGCACCGCGGAACGGAGTGAGCTCCCGTTACTTGTCCCAGCTTCTGCCAACCTAGCAGTTCGAAAGCACGTAAACATGCAAGTAGAAAAATAGGGACCACCTTTGGTGGGAAGGTAACAGCATTCCATGCACCTTTGGTGTTTAGTCATGCTGGCCACATGACCATGGAGATGTCTTACAATACAATACAATAGCAGAGTTGGAAGGGACCTTGGAGGTCTTTTAGTCTGGCTCTTCGGGTTTGAGACGAGATGAGCACCGCCCCTTAGAGTCTGAAACAACTAGCACATGTGTGAGGAGAGTCTTTACATTTTTCTTAATGTGGCTTTATAGATTCTGAATCTTTCCCCCCATAAATGGCTTCGTACACAATAGAAGAAATCACACACCCATCAGAAGGCTACAGTTATTGCAAGAAAAGGATAAGTTTTTTTAATCCAGAAAATTGCAAGTTCAAGGCTAGGCTGAAAAGTTGGGGGGCGGGATCCATGCCAAAGGCGGTATCGTAACATACCATCTGTGTACTGTTGCCAGGAAGACAATGCTGATGTGCAAGTCAACATTTTAACTTGAATATAAAAATACTGAGGGTTCTTTTTCACCAGGGACCACTTGATCTAAGGTTGTCATTGGTTCTCTATTAGGAAGTTGATGTTCAGTATTAGCTTGTGCTCATCTTAAGAAGGACAGTAAGAACCACTATCCACCAAAGGATAGATTTTTTCTTTTTAGTTCTGCCAAAACCTTTGCTGGCAGATGGGCTAATAGAAGACATTTAATCTCACAGCTTTTTTTCTATTGTAAATACATTTTTTGTAAGTAGGTATTTGACCTAAATACATTGTATTTGTGTATATCCCACCTTTCCATTCTGATGGGACTGAAGGTAGCCAACAGAAATAACATTTTATAAAAATTTAAAAAGTTTTTTTTTAAAAGAGTCTTAAATTAACATCGTTAGCAAGCATTTGATTTATTAATTGAAAGTATGACCGATAAACTGCCTCTCCTTAAATTTTTCCAAAGGCTGAGTTTGGGAAATTATTGCAACTTCTAAGGAATGTGTTTCCTATGTAACACAGGAGAAGGAACTTCCCATTTGCCACCAAAAAAAAAAAAAAAAAGAGCCTCCAAGGGCAGGAGCATCTTCAAAAGAGTCTCCCCTGGAAAGCTTCCTGGCTGGATAAGTTCCTAACAGGAGAGTTAAAGATCACGACCAATTCCTTAAAATGTGCCTGGTAAAACGAAATCTTATGGACGCTTTGGATAGTAGTAGTGATAAAAGCACATCAAATGCTGCCATCCTTGAACTGCAGTGTTGTCAGTTCTTTGGCTTCAGGATGCATAACGTAAAAGGTAAAGGTTCCCCTTGCACATATATGCTAGTGATTCCTGACTCTAGGAGGCACTGCTCATCTCTGCTTCAAAGCCGAAGAGCCAGCGCTGTCCAAAGATGTCTCCGTGGTTATGTGAATGGAATGACTAAACACCGAAGGTGCACAGAACACTGTTATTTTCCCACCAACGGTGGTTCCTATTTTTCTACTTGCTTTTTTATATTATACTTTATTAAATTTATACTCCGCCCTTCTCCTAAAAAAGGACCCAGGGCGGCAAACTGATTTACATGCTTTCAAACTGATAGGTTGGCAGACAAATAACAGGAGCTCAATCTGTTAGGCAGTACTAGGGATTTGAACTGCCGACCTTTCTGATTGACAAGCTCCGCATCTTAACCACTGAGCCACTGCGTCCCTTATGCTTAACATACTTGGGTCCAAATGTAGAAAGTAAATATGGATTCCTGCTTTTGCTCCTCTGAAGGAAATCGAATCCTTAACAGAGCAGCCTACAAGTTTTAATAGCGGAGTTTTGGAACATGTGGAGGCAGATGTAACTCATCTTTCTCTGGCTAATTGGAGTATCTGTGCATCTGGCAATAGACACAACTTTAGTCCTTTAGAAAGAGGAACTTCAGTACACACTCCTGCACATTCCAAAGGAAAGATATGGATAGTTCTTGTGGTTATTTTTCTTTCTGGTTCTCTTCTTATAGAAATAGAAATGTTTGATTTCCAAATAAGTATACTTAGGTAATTATATTCTACATGGGGCAGGGAGATTAAATAAAGTTTTGAGTTAAAATAAACCATGTGGTCTCACAGTTCTAAAAACCCCACTGAATGCTAATACTTAAACTGCAACAGAGCAGTGGTGGGTTCCTACTGGTTTGGACCAGTTCAGCTGAACCAGTAGTGATTTGGCGGTCTGGGTCGCTGGGAGCGGCAGCGCCACAAGCCTGCCACGCTCCTGAACCAGTTGTCCAGGCAGCAACATAGGCATCGCCATCTTGTTTTTTGCTTCTGTGCAGAACAATTTTTATTGCACCGTGGATGCGCGCATAGCATGCATCAAGTGTGCATGCACAGCACGCCCACAAGCGAACCAGCAGTAGTGTCTGCTGTAACCCACCCCTCTAACAGAGATGTCAAACTCAAGGCCCGCGGGCCAGATTTTGCCCGCGATGTGGTCAGATCCTGCCCACGGGTCCGTCTTGGTCTATGCAAAGAGGAAAGATCAGGCCAACGCAGTTTCTGGCTGGTCTACCCAATGCAAAGGGGAAACATGTCAGCAGTTTGTGGAGTGGCGCCAAGCTGGCCATGCCCACCCAGTTGGCCACACCCATCCAGTAGACCATGCCATGCCTTCGGGCCTCCTGAGGTCAACCACAGCCCTGATGCGGCCTTCAACGAAATTGAGTTTGATGCCCCTGGGCTACACCATGCAAAATCAAGATCAAGAGGAGTGTTCTCCTTCATCGGTGAGCGATCATAGCCAGTTCCTGTGCAGCAAGTAACTAAGGGAATTTAACTCTCAAATAATTTGGAATGCTGCTATCTCTCCTTTGCAGTCAAAAACTGCCAGTTATGGTTTCTCAAGGCCCTGAAGCATAACTACCCAGGCTGGGCATCCTCCTTGAACTTCACCCATCTCGGGAAGACTACTCCAAAGTATGCAAACAGTGTGTCCCTTCCCTTCCCTTGTGCTGATTTCATTGCTCATTTTGAATTTAGTGTATTGATACCCCACATTATCTGTGATTGAAAAAGTTTTGAATTCATTGTGTTTTCAAATGTTGTTAATTACAGTTAGGCAATACTCATGGTATTTCGTAAAGGGAAATTAGAGCTCAAACTTAAAGAGATAATCAATGCATTCAATGCCCCAAACTATAGTTTTGCTGTCTCAAGTTAAAGCTTTGTCCTAAGATAGGAGTTGTAACTGTGTTGAATTACATGGTTGTATTTTTGGTCTCTCATTCTCTGGATTTCAGAGCATAAAATGGTCTTCTATTTTAGATAACCTTTATAATGGATATGAAGGAAATGTGAAGGCACTCCGTTAAAAAAATCAGATAGAACTTCAGATTCAAGCAAATGTTGGCCAAGTTTTAAAAGTTCATAATCCTAAGATCAAAGAGTTTAATGACAGATTTGATTCCTTTGATCAGCACATGCGGTCAAGTAGATCTGGGTGAATAGTCCAAAGCAGAAACAAATCTTGTTTTTCACTACTCTTTAACAACCCATCTTAAGGTTGCATTCAGGCCAAGGCCAGCCCAAGATAATTTGACTCAGAAAAGTCAAAATAAGACACACTTCCCACTAATTACCATGCAGAAGAATCCATTGCAGCCTCACAGAAAACTGCTCTATTTTCTTGTGAACAGGAAGAAAAAAAGATATAATCTTTTTAGCTTAATAGGATCTTGGTATAGCTACTAAATGATAAGATGATGTAGTACAATTTTGACTATTATTTTTTGGAATAATGATCAGCAGGGAAGGATCTGATTTATGTTCTTTAGGCTTTATTTCCTTAAACTTTGATAAGATTATTACTCAAGGAAAGCAAGACTGGTGTGTAATTTCCTCTTCTCTGAATTCTGAATGGCATCGTCCCTGCAGGACGGCACCACATTCTTTTATTTAATAAAGTACATAGATAAACTTTCAGAGTCTCATTCCTAGACTGCCATTAAAATGCCTTTTTTAGAAATAAATACAGCTGTCACTAGCATCCCATGAATTTGTTTTAGAACATTACTAAATATTATTTGTACATTTCTGGAAAGATAACAGCTGGTTGGTCACTATTATCTTGCATTTATTAATCTTAAGACTGATGTAGCTGATCATGAAAAGGTCTGTGGCATAGAGCAGGGCAGTGATGGCTAACCTTTTTGTCACAGCGTGCCAAAATCATGTGTGTGCACATAATAGTGTGCGCATGTGTGCCCACACCCACAATGCAATGTGCCCCGCCCCCTGCGCATGTGGGCCTACAATACAATACAGTACAATAGCAGAGTTGGAAGGTACCTTGGAGGTCATCTAGTCCAACCCCCTGCCTAGGTAGGAAACCCTATACCATTTCAGACAAATGGCTATCCAACATCTTCTTAAAGACTTCCAGGGTTGGGGCATTCACAACTTCTGGAGGCAAGCTGTTCCACTGATTAATTGTTCTCACACTCAGGAAATTACTCCTCAGTTGCTTCTCTCCTTGATTAGTTTCCACCCATTGCTTCTTATCCTGCCCTCAGGTACCTTGGAGAATAATTTGACTCCCTCTTCTTTTTGGCAATCCCTGAGATATTGGAAGACTGCTGTCATGTCTCCCCTCGTCCTTCTTTTCATTAAACTAGACCTACCCATTTCCTGCAACCGTTCTTCATATGTTATAGCCTCCAGTCCCCTAATCCTCTTTGTTACTCTTCTCTGCACTCTTTCTAGAGTCTCCACGTCTTTTCTACATCGTGGTGACCAAAACTGAATGCAGTATTCCAAGTGTGGCCTTACCAAAGTGGCATTAACACTTCACGTGATCTAGATTCTATCCCTCTGTTTATGCAGCCTAGAACTGTGTTGGCTTTTTTGGCAGCTGCTGCACACTGCTGGCTCATATTTAAACGGTTGTTCAGTAGGACTCCAAGATCCCAGGCATGACTTGCACCACGCATGTGCGCTCCTCCATGCTCCCCCCAGTGCATGCGTGTGATCCACCCATGCACCCTGTTTTGGGTCTAGCAGTGTGCAGAGGGGCACGGGGAGCACTGCCCCCTCTGTGCCCCCCTCCACACCCTGCATATGTGTGTGTCTGTCTCCCATGTGAAGCAGAGACCCAAAACGATGGGAGGCGCACATGCGTGAGTGGTGGAACTGAACTGAACAACGGCTCACATGATTGAAGAAAAGGCTCTCTGTGCCGTCTGTGGCACCTGTGCCATAGGTTCGCTATCATGGGACTAGGGAAGGGCCTTCTCTGTGGCGGGCCCGACCCTCTGGAACGACCTTCCCCCCGAAATTAGAACAACTATGGACCTCCGCTTCTTCCGTCAAAAACTAAAAACTCACTTCTTCTGCCTGGCTGGCTTGGGTTAATTGACCCATCTACCTCTAGCTGAATATTCAAACTGTTTTATTAGGGATTTTTAGGGGTATTAGTTTTAGTTAGTTTGGGATTTTAGCGCAGGGTCTAAGTTTAATTCATTTTAAATTGTATTATAATGTTTGTTGTTTGTATATGTATTTTTAATTCCCTGTGCACTGCCTTCGGGGAGAGAGAGCGGTTTACAAATTAAATTATTTATTTATTTATTTATTTATTTATTTAGGGAGACATAAAAATACCCTTGAAGAATGCAAGTTATTTCTTCCTGCTGTACAAGTGATCCTCAACTTTTACAGCCATTCACTTAGTGATCATTCAAAGTTACATTGGAAAAAGTGACTTACGGCCATCGTTCACTTGTAGCATTCCCATATTGGTCATGTGATCAAAATTCACGTGCTTGGCAACGTTCATAATAATAATAATATAATAATATATTTAATTTCTAGACCGCTCCCTCTCCCCAAGGGGACTCGGAGCGGTGCACAGGGAAATTAAGACAATAAATATATACAAAACAATTAAAAACAGATTAAACATAAGACCCTGCGCTAAAATTCCCCAAAACCAATCACTAAAACCCTAAACCCTATAATACTGTAATAAGAGGCTACCCTAGGCCGGCCAAGCAGAAAAAGTGCGTCTTCAATTTCAGACGGAAGGAACGGAGGTCCGTGGTAGTTCTAATATCGGGGGAGAGGTCGTTCCAGAGGGCAGGGCCCGCCACAGAGAGAGCCCTTCCCCTGGGCGTCGCCCGCTGACAAAATCTAGTGGACGGCACCCGGAGAAGTCCCTCTCTGTGGGAGCGAATCGGCCGTGAGGAAGTATGGGGCAGAATCCGATCCCGCAGATAGCTAGGTCCCGAGCCATGGAGTGCTTTAAAGATGATGACTAACACCTTGAAGCGCACCCGAAAAACTACAGGTAGCCAGTGCAGCTCGCGCAAGAGCGGTGTTACATGGGTGTACCTTGTGGTACCCATTATTGCTCGCGCGGCTGCATTCTGGACCAACTGCAGCCTCCGGGTGCACCTCAAGGGGAGCCCCATGTAGAGAGAGTTACAATAGTCCAGTCGGGATGTCACGAGAGCATGAGTGACTGTGCGAAGGGCATCCCGGGCCAATAGGGGGCGCAACTGGCGAACCAGGCGAACCTGGTAAAACGCCCTCCTGGCCACGGCTGTCACTTGATCTTCCATGGACAGCCGGGAATCCAGGAGGACACCCAAGTTGCGCGCCGCATCCACAGGGGCAAGATGTTCGCCCCCTATGGCCAGCGATAGAGACAGCTGGTTGAACCGGGCAGCCGGAAACCACAGCCACTCGGTCTTGGTCGGGTTGAGCTTGAGTCCGTTACTTCCCATCCAGACCCGCACGGCTTCCAGGCACTGGCACATCACCGCTACGGCATCGTTGGGGTGGTTTGGGGTAGATATATACAGCTGAGTATCATCAGCGTAGAGATGGTACTCTACCCCAAAACCACGGATGATCTCACCCAGCGGCTTCATATATGTGTTGAATAGGAGGGGCGAGAAGACCGACCCCTGAGGCACCCCACATGTGAGGGGTCTCGAGGTCGACCTCTGCCCCCCTGTCAACACAAATTGCGTCCGACCAGAGAGGTAGGAGGAGAACCACCGCAAAACGGTGCCTCCCACCCCCAACCCCCCCAGCCGGTGCAATAGGATACCATGGTCGATGGTATCAAAAGCCGCCGAGAGGTCTAATAGGACCAGGATGGAGGAACAACCCCCATCTCTGGCCCTCCAGAGATCATCGACCAACGCGACCAATGCCGTCTCGGTGCTATGCCCGGGTCGAAAGCCGGACTGGCGCGGGTCTAGATAATCAACTTCCTCCAGGTGACGGGGAAACTGTTGTGCCACCACACTCTCGACAACCTTCGCCAAAAAGGGAAGGTTGGAGACGGGACGATAGTTGTTTAAAAGAGCTGGATCCAAAGAGGGCTTCTTCAGGAGGGGCCTCACCATGGCCTCTTTAAGGGAGGCAGGCAAGGAACCCTCCCTCAGAGAAGCGTTGACAACCTCTTGGAGCCAGCCTCGTGTCACCTCCCAGGATGCCAGTACAAGCCAGGAGGGACACGGGTCCAATAAACATGTGGTGGCTCGCAGTCGCCCACGTAACCTGTCCATATCCTCGGAAGTAACGGAGTCAAACTCCTCCCAAACAAGATCCGCCTCGTGGCAACCCACTGGGCCATGAATGGGGGCTAGCTCGTTCTGTATCTGAGCGGTTTTCTCCTGCAGATAAATCACAAATTCCTCTGCTCTACCCTGTAGCGGGGCTTCCCGCACCCTCTGTTGAAGGAGGGAGCGGGTCACCCTAAACAGGGCGGCAGGGCGGTTATCTGCGGATGCTATGAGAGTGGCACAATGATGACGTTTGGCCACTCTCAGCGCCACAATGTAAGTCCGTAAATGGGCTCTTACCTGTGTCCGGTCAGATTCAGATCGGGTAGACCTCCATCTTCTCTCTAGGCATCTCTTGTGGCGTTTCATCCCCCTCAGCTCCTCGGTGAACCAAGGGGCCAGGGTGGCTCGCCGCCGCAAGAGAGGCCGCAAGGGCGCGACCCGATCCAAGGCCCCCACGGCCGCACTATTCCATGCGGCCGTGAGGTTCTCGATCGGGGCGCGGGTCAGGGGTACAGGAAGTGGCCCAAGCGCCGCCTGGAACCCATCAGGGTCCATCAGGCGCCTGGGGCGGAACCAGATTGGTGACTCAGGTTCCGCCTCCCCGTGGAGGGGAGTAGCGGTTGGAAAGTCGAGCCGGAGAAGTGAGTGATCTGACCATGACAAGGGAGTGATGGCTATATCCCCTATAATCAGATCACTTTTCCACTGGCCAGAGACAAAGATAAGATCCGGTGTATGTCCACCCTCGTGGGTGGGGCCTTGAATTAATTGGGTCAGGTCCATGGCCGTCATGGAAGCCATGAACTCCCGAGCTACCTCGGATGATTCGCCCACCGATGGCAGATTAAAGTCCCCCATGACTAAGAGTCTGGGGGTCTCCATGTATTTATGATGGTTGCCATTTTCCTAGGGTCATGTGTACACCTTTTACAACTTTCTGATAAACAAGGCTGTTCACATCACAATTGGGTCAGAAACGTCAAGGTGCTTCAGGGTTGAAAGAATTAGCCTGTGACATCATGGATGCCCGGGATATGCCCAATTGGAGACTCCTTTCATGTCCCTGGCATGGAGAAGCCAGATTCATTCAATAACTATCTTATTAATGAATAGAATAGCACGGCACGGAATGGAATAGCAGAGTTGGAAGGGACCTTGGAGGTCTTCTAGTCCAGCTCCCTGCCTAGGCAGGAAGCCCTATACCATTTTAGACATATGGCTATCCAACATCTTCGTAAAGACATGCAGTCTTGGGGCATTCACAACTTCTGGAGGCAAGTTGTTCCACTGATAAATTGTTCTCACTGTCAGGAAATTTCTCCTCAGTTCTAAGTTTCAATTTTTACAATGACAATAAAGATTATTATTAAGTTGCTTCTCTCCTTGATTGGTTTCCACCCATTGCTTCTTGTTCTGCCCCCAGGTGCCTTGGAGAATAGTTTGACTCCCTCTTTTTTGTGGCAACCCCTGAGATATTGGAACACTGCTATCATGTCACTCATAGTCTTTCTTTTCATTAAACTAGACATACCCAGTTCCTGCAACTGTTCCATCATATATTTTAGCCTCCAGTTCCCTGACTCATTTAACAATTGTGGCAAGAAGGATCATAAAATGGAGAAAAACTCACTTAACAATTGTTCACTTATCAATGGAAATATTTGAGTCAGCTATGGTCATAAGTTGAGGAATACCTGTATAGTCAGAGAAAGTACACCAGTGCATTGTGATCAATAGTCAAACTCAACTCAAGAGATCCTTTCCTTTGTTCAATCATGTTATGGAAGTTGTGAAATCTCATTGGATTCACATGCAACAATATTGAATATGTCAACAATATTCATTGAAAATGACAATGTGAATCACTATTTTTATTATATTTCTATTAATTCGTAATAGGCTTTTAACAGTGGATGTTACAAAGCCACTTGTGCAATAAACTATTAGTGTGACTAATTAAGGGAATCTTATCATGGATGCTTGTCAAGATGACCCTTGTTGAAGTGGCAGAAATCTCATTTTCCTTTTTTCAGCCATTCTTATTCAATCTGATGGGAACCCAATGGTATTTGATTTTTTTTAAGGAAATAATTCTGATGAAATTGTCATGCAGTGGCTGAAAACCTTAAGTTAATACCGTATTTTTCAGAGTATAAGATGCACCCAGGTTTTGAAGAGGCAATTAAAAAAAAAAGTAGGTAGGTAGATAGAGGGATAGAGAGGGAGAGAAATACAGTAGGTAGATAGGTAGGGAGAGAGTGTGTAGTTAGGTAGGTAGGTAGATAAAGATAAAGGGATAGAGAGAGAGAGAAATAGAGAAAGAGAAAGAAATACGGTAGATAGGTAGGGGGAGAGAGAGAGTAGGTAGATAGGTATATAGGTAGATAGAGGGGAGAGAGAAATACAGTAGGTAGGGAGAGAGAGTGTAGATAGGTTGGTAGGTAGAGGGATAGAGAGAGAGAAATAGAGAGAAATACAGTAGGGAGGGAGGGAGAGAGTGTAGATAGGTAGGTAGAGGGATAGAGAGAGAAATAGAGAGAGAGAGAAAAAAAATACAGTAGATAAGTAGGGAGCGAGAGAGAGAGTAAGTAGGTAGGTAGGTAGGTAGGTAGATGTTTCCAGGTGTATTTACCCATGTGCTGGAGAAGGAAATCACTGACCACCTTTGGAACAAATATTTGTTTCTGCAGGCACAGTTCTTGACCAATGTAATTCTCATCAATCACTCTAACAAAACAGCTTTCCAAAAGGGGGGGGGGAACCCTTTTTGCACTGTGCAAACCTCCCCCAAACAGCCTGTTTTTTGCGAAAAAGGGCCTGTTTTTTTTCAAATAAAAGACATGAATAGCCTTGGGGGAACTTGCAGAGTGCTCCTGGTTGGGGAGGGGGGCAAAACGAGGAAAAAATGGCCCGTTTTTCCATGAAAACAGGCCGATTTTTGGTCAACAAAATTGCATGCATAGCCTTATGAAGGCTTATAGAGTGCTTATAAGGGTATGTGTGTGGCCATTTTGGTGAAGCGGCGGGGTTTCAGGAGGCAAAACAAATGCTGTATTCGATGTATAAGACACACCCAGATATTCAGCCTCTTTTTAGAGGAAAAAAGGTGCGTCTTATACTCCGAAAAATACAGTAAGACTATCATGATTCTGATATGGCTGTGATGGAGAACCTATGGCATTGTGCCGGCACAGTAGCCCTCAGCTCTGGTGCACGCGCGGGAGGTTGTTTTCACCCTCCCCAGGCTTCAGAAAAGCCTCCAGAGCCTAGAGAGGGCGAAAAACAGGCCCAACAGACCAACCGGAAGTTCATTTCGCTCCCAGGGAGAGGGCCTTCTCTGGGTGCCGTCGACTGGGCAATGCAGGTTGGCGGTTCCCAGGAGAAGGGCCTTCTCTGTGGTGGGCTCTACCCTCTGGAACGGCCTACCTCCCGATCTCCGTTCCATCTCAGACCTCCGCTTGTTTCGCCAGCACTTAAAAACTTACTATTTTCATCTGGCCGGCCTAGCATGATCTACTCCGCACCCACTGTTTTATAACAAATCAAAGTTTAAATTTATTTTAAGCAGGGTATTGATTTAATTTAGTTATTATTTAGTAATATTTTGTATTTATGTATATTTAGTTTAAATCTCTGTTCGCCGCCCCGAGTCCCTTGGTGGTGAGATGAGTGCGGGTTACAAATGTGAATAATAAATAATAAATAAATAAATTTCCAAACTTCCGGTTAGGCTGTTTTTTACCCTCCCCAGGCTTCAGGAAAACTCCGGAGCCTGGGGAAGGTGAAAATTCCCTACACACGGGGGGGTGTCACTCGCACATGAACAGGTGGGGGGGGGGTCATGTGCATGTGGGTGTCCACGTATGTGTGCACGGTAACACACACACACACACAATTTTCGTACACCTTTAGGGAAAGGTTAGCCATCACCGTCATATGGGATTCTTGCAGGGAAATAATTAAAATATCCAGTCTTAATCATGAAATAAGTTAGGTTGTGGGGTAAATGTGTATGTTACTATAGCTTTTATTGTACAGTTGTTACTCTCTGCAGTTTTTCTAACTCGCCTCTGCCCTTTCAGTTAAATCCCAAGGAAAGATAAGATCATGGACCTTTTCCAGATCAGGAAGCATAACCTGCCGTGGAGAAGGATGCAAAACGATCAAGAGATCTGTACAGGTAGTCCTCAACCTTGGATCACAATTCAGCCGAACATTTCCGTTGCTAAACAAGGCAGTTGCTAAGTGAGTCATGTTCCATTTTACAACCTTTTTTGCCATGGTTCTTAAACAAATCACTGCAGTTGTTAAGTGAATCATGTGATCATGAAGCTGTCTCCGTTGAGTTTTCTTACGAGAAGCTGGTTGGAAAGGTTGCAAATGGTGATCACATAATCCCTGGCACTGGGCAATCGTCATAAATACCAAACACCTGCATTTTGATCACATGACCACTGCAATAGTAACTTTTTTCAATGCCGTTGCAACTTCAAATAGTCACTAAATGGATAGTTTACAATACCACTTTATAATGCCTTGGTAAGACCAAACTTGGAATATTGCATAGAAAAGATGTGGAGACCCTAGAAAGAGTGCAGAGAAGAGCAACAAAGATGATTAGGGGACGGTTGCAGGAACTGGGTAGGTCTAGTTTAATAAAAAGGACTAGGGGAGACATGATAGCAGTCTTCCAATATCTGTGAGGTTGTCACAAAGAAGAGGGAGTCAAGCTATTCTCCAAAGCACCTGAGGGCAGGACAAGAAGCAATGGGCGGAAACTAATCAAGGAGAGAAGCGACTTAGAACTAAGGAGAAATTTCCTGACAGAACAGTTAATCAGTGGAACAACTTGCCTCCAGAAGTTGTGAATGCTCCAACACTGGAAGTTTTAAAGAAGATTTAAAGAAGATTTAAAGTTTTAAAGAAGTTTTAATGATTTTTCTGAAGCAGTATAGGGTTTCCTGCCTAAGCAGGGGGTTGGACTAGAAGACCTCCAAGGTCCCCTCCAACTCTGTTATTCTATTCTAAATGGTTGTAAGTCAAGAACTATTTGTGGTGGAAAAGACATTTTTTAGTATCGTCCATCACTTCACAAAATTATATTAAAAAATAACACCCCAGAAAATCCTAAACAGGGGCGCACAACCTCTGGACAATAGTCCACTAGTGCCATGAGCTATTTGCAGATGGACTGCAGAAATGCAGAACTGGTGGGCATGAGTGCACCTCCCCATTTGCACAAGCAGCGGGTGAGTGTGCACACATGCATTCCATTTGGATGAGTGTTGGACACGCATGCCAGCCGCTCGCATGGAACCATCCCCTCTTTACAGCCACCCCTCCCTCCGGTGGTCCACAAAGCCGGAAAGGTTTAGGTCAGGATGTCCTAAAGCATCCTGAAAATCTGGTAGTAAAGCCAAAGTCTTTTTTTCTTTTTTTGCATGAGAATAAATCTGTCAGAAAATTGGAAAACAGGTATCATCACAGCCAACTCTCTGGAGTTGTGGCAAGAAAAAGATAATCTCTCCCCATATATTTTATACCAATTTCTGAGGCCACACAGCCATTATTGTAGAGGTATAAACCTGTCTTCATTGCTCTCGGTATGGAATTGCTCTGTCTTCATTGCTCTCATAGAGAGAATCTTGATGAAAATATTTCGAAATGATTACAAAAGAATCTGGTGGTTTAAGGCAGGGGTCTCCAACCTTTGCAACTTTAAGTCTGAAGGACTTCAGCTCCCAGAATTCTCCAGCCAGCAAAGCTGGCTGGAGAATTCTGGGAGCTGAAGTCCTTCAGACTTAAAGTTGCAAAGGTTGGAGACCCCTAGTTTAAGGCACGAAGCTAGAAACCAGGATCTTGTGAGTTTTGGTGCCGCTTTAGGCATGAAAGTTGGACAGGTGAGCCTGAGCCAATCACTTCATCTCAGCCCAAGTCATCTCATCAGGTTCCTGAGGGTAACATAGGAACAGACAGGAGTGTAAAGATTTGCTCACTTCCCCGAGGTATTTATAAAAATAATAAAGGTGGAATAAAAATAAATGTTTTTTTTATAAAAAAGCAAAATGGGCAGGAATGTTCCTTTAGAACATCCTGGGAAAAGGGAAGGTTTTAGGAAGAGACTCAGACAAGCTCCTCCTTGGCTCTCTGGGTTATAAAAGGGAAAGAAAAAAAGAGACTTGCAACATTGTTTACCATAGTGTAAATATAGTGAGGGCTAACCATTTTTCCCTCGGGTGCCGAAAGCACACACGCGCAAGATACAATGTCCCCCATAGGCCTGACCCCTGTGCATGCCTGACCCCTGCACCCACGCGCATGTGTGCCTGCGCCCCCGTTCCTCCCTGCTGTCATCGTTCCAAATATCATCCTCGAATTAAATCAGAGTCCAAGGCAGAGCTATCCTTAAAGCTCCCATTTAATAAGAGAGACATGTTGGCACATCTGTGGGAATCCCGAATCTGAACGTTTCCTGGGATTCCCACCCAGTTGAAAGTTTAGGATCTTGTCCCCACATCCATAAATCCATCAGATGATCCAATCTTGCTCTGCCATGCTGGCATCTCCACCCAGCTGGTTCCGGTCAAGTGCAGAGGTTCGGAGACAAAAGATGACTTTGGGCTTCTAGAAAGGAATTTTTTATTTTGAAAATAAACACATTCTACTCCTTACTACTCCCCGCTCCCAATCACCCACTAATGAAACAGCATAGTAAAGAAAGAGAGAGAAAGTGTGGCAGGCCAAAGATTCTAAAAGGAATATGACTGCAGGCCTGACACCGGCACCACGCATGTGCATGTCTCTCCCATAGGCAGGGCAGAAAGCTAAGAATCGCTGGCCAGCGGGAGGCACATACGCATGCGCCTTGGATCTCAGCTGGGCAACGGCTTGCGTACCCACAGAGAGGGCCTCACATGCTACCTGTGGCACGCGTGCCGTAGGTTTCCCATCAGAAGTCTAATCCAATAAAGTTGATTCTAGTCTTATTGTGGAGACTGCTTCCTGATTTGGGCAACCACGAAGGGCTGGCATCCACAGAGGCAGGAGGATAGTTGGATGACAGTAGACGATGCTAGTGAGGAAATGTCAACTTCATTTGCCTGATGATTTATTATAATTATTAATCCATATGTTTGGGGTTATTTTTACCCACGATCTGCTAGTGTTACGTGCTGGAACCGTGCTAAAATAGTTTTGCATGGTAAGCTGCCATTATACCCTGTTTTCCCCAAAACAAGACCTCCCCAAATAATAAACCCAATTAGGCTTTTGAGCACATGTGCTAAAATAAACCCTCCCCACAAAATAAGCCCTCCCTGAAAATATTGCAATGCAGCAGCAGCCATGAGGTGACCATGCTTGCCACCTCCTGCACCTCAAAAAATAATAAGACCGCCCCAAAAATAAGGCCAAGCACTTATTTCAGGGGGTCAAAAGAAAAGAAGACCCTGTCTTATTTGCAGGGGAAACACGGTACTTAGTTGGATTGCTATTCTAAACCAACATTGCCTCCCCTTCCCAGCTCTGTGCTCCTACTCCCACTTCACCTTGCCCCAAAGTGCCTCCCAAATGTTTGACTGTAAATCCTGAGACTGAACCTGTAATCTGCAAAGCATATGTCAACCACAAAGCAACGAGGTTCAAAGCTCTTTTTATTTTTCTGATGAGATCATCCGTGTTTTGCTTATGGGGTGGTCTGTTCTGTGTTGCCTGGAGTGGATGGAAATTGCATGTGTTAGCCTCTTAACCCCTTGATTTGCATACAGTTGTCCTGTGGCATGCAGCCATTGCCAGAAGTGTACATGGGACGAGGAAGCAATGATACGGTATTCCTAGAAGAACTGTATTTTTCTCTCTCTCTCCTTCTGATGAACTACAATAATGTATTGTTCTGTAGATTAATAATCAGGCCCTGCTCTTCTGATTGCAGAGGGAGGGGAAACAAAACAAGAGCTTTTTTGTTCTCTAAAGGAGAGAGAAAACATCTAATCTCTGCAAAGAGCTTAATTAAGATGAGTTCACAGTGGAAATCGTGTTTCTGGATGGTTAAAATAGCCACCTGTATATAAATGGTTCAGAGTATTATTTTTCCCCCAGGTTGACTATTTCTGAAGTTGAGCGGCTCAGTATGAAGTGTTGCCCAAGGGTTAACAGTTCTGACACCCTATCCAGAATGTCTGTCTCTAGCTGTTTGATGGAGGGGAATATTGTGACACAGCATGCAGTGCTGGCTGAGTTGTACAAACGCCCCTCCCCTTCCCCATTATTCTGTAAGGCAGGGGTGTCCAAAGTTGGGAACTTTTAAGACTTGTGGACTTCAACTCCCAGAATTCCCCAGCCGGCATGGCTGGCTGGGGAATTCTGGGAGTTGAAGTCCACAAGTCTTAAAAGTTCCCAACTTTGGACACCCCTGCTGTAAGGGAACCTCTGGATCATCTTCAGTGAGTCTTGGCATAATTGTGCATTTTGATTTTGATTTTTTTTTTTTTTTACTCCTTCAGTAGCCGTCTAGCCAAAATATTTGTGTCAGGTTATGAAATACGTATGTATTTCTGTGTCAGGACTCAGTGCTCAGTGGCTAAGACACTGAGCTCATCAATCAGAAAGGCTGGCGGTCTGGCAGTTCGAATCCCTAGCACCGCGTAACGGAGTGAGCTTCCATTACTGTACCCTCCACTGATACTAGTCCAGTCAGATTGTCCGATGCTGGTCTTGTGACAACATCTTGGGAAGAGTTTGACTTTGTTACTACCAAGGATATGGGCAGGTTGTCGAGGAGACTCAAGGCCACCACATGTTTATTGGACCCGTGTCCCTCCTGGCTTGTACTGGCATCCTGGGAGGTTACGCGAGGCTGGCTCCAGGATACTGTGAACGCTTCTTTGAGTGAGGGGTACCTGCCTACCACCTTGAAAGAGGCGGTGGTGAGACCCCTTCTCAAGAAGTCTTCCCTGGACCCAGCATTATTGGAAAATTACCGTCCGGTCTCCAACCATCACTTTTTAGCGAAGGTTGTAGAGAGTGTGGTGGCACAACAGTTTCCTCGGCACCTGGAGGAAATTGATTATCTAGACCTGCACCAGTCCGGCTTCCGACCCGGTCACAGCACCGAGACGGCATTGGTCGCGTTGGTGGATGATCTCTGGAGGGTGCGGGATAAAGGATGTTCCTCTATCCTGGTCCTATTAGACCTCTCAGCGGCTTTTGATACCATCGACCATGGTATCTTATTGCACGGACTGGGGGGGTTGGGGGTGAGAGGCACCATGTTACAGTGGTTCTCATCCTACCTCTCTGGTCGGTTGCAATGTGTGTTGGCAGGGGAGCAGAGGTTGGCCCCGAGACCCCTGATATGCGGGGTTCCTCAGGGGTCGATCCTCTCGCCCCTCCTGTTCAACACCTATATGAAGCCGCTGGGCAAGATCATCCGTGGTTTTGGGGTAGAATACCATCTGTACGCTGACGACACTCAGCTGTACATATCTACCCCAAACCACCCCAACGATGCCGTTGATGTGATGTCCCGGTGTTTGGAGGCCGTGCAGGTTTGGATGGGTAGTAACAAACTCAAGCTCAACCCGTCCAAGACCGAGTGGCTGTGATTTCCGGTGCCCCAGTTCAGCCATCTAAGTCCAACACTGGCCATTGGGGGCGAAATATTGGCCCCCGTGGAGAGGGCGTGCAATTTGGGTGTCCTCCTGGATTCCCGGCTGTCCATGGAGGCGCATGTGACAGCCGTGGCCAGGGGGGCGTTTTACCAGGTACGCTTGGTATGCCAATTGCGCCCCTTACTGGACCGGGTCGCCCTTCGCACAGTCACTCAAGCACTCGTGACATCTAGGCTGGATTATTGTAACGCTCTCTACATGGGGCTCCCCTTGAGGTGCACTCGAAGGTTACAGCTAGTCCAGAACGCAGCCACGTGAGTGGTCATGGGAGCCGCAAGGCAGTCCCACATAACACCTCTCCTGCGCTAGCTGCACTGGCTACCTGGGGCCTTTCGGGTGCGCTTCAAGGTGTTAACTACCATCTTTAAAGTGCTCCATGGCTCGGGGCCTAGCTACATGCGAGACCATCTCTTGCCTCATACATCCCTCCGACCGATCCGCTCCCATAAAGAGGGCCTTCTCCGGGTGCCGTCAGCCGGGCAATGCCGGATGGCAACACCCAGGGGAAGGGCCTTCTCTGTGGTGAGCCCAACCCTCTGGAACGACCTGCCCCCTGAACTCCGCACCACCACGGACCTCCGCCTTTTCCGCCGGCGTCTTAAAACGCATTTATTCCAACAAGTTGGCCTAGCATAACCACCCGATTTGGACTTTTTATTAGCTATAAATTTTAATTAGAGGATTTTAAATTGTTTTAGCACGAGATAACTTAAGTTAATAGGGTTTTAATAATGGTTTATTTATGTATGTATTGATTTTTAATTTTCCTGTGTGCCGCTCTGGGTCCTTTTGTAGGAGATGGGTGGGGTATAAATTTAATAAAATAAAAATAAATAAATAAATAAATACTTGTCCTAGCTTCTGCCAACCTAGCAGTTCGAAAACATATAAAAGTGCAAATAGAAAAAATAGGAACCAACTTTGGTGGGAAAGTAACAACGTTCCGTGTGCCTTCGGCATCTAGTCATGCCGGCCACATGATCATGGAGACATCTTCGGACAACGCTGGCTCTTCAGCTTTGAAACAGAGATGAGCACCGGCCCCTAGAGTCGGGAACGACTAGCACATATATGCAAGGGGGACCTTTACCTTTACAAAACTTTAGCAATTCCCTCTCCAGCAGTGGTTCATCGTTCTTGTAGTCTTAACTGGGATCACATCATGGAGAGGGAAACATTCTGCACCAAACAGGGATTGATTTAGAAGATTTTGAACGTCCCATTGGAATCTAATACTTTATCCGGATTGAGTTATATAAAGGTTCCTCGCTGAAACAAATATCATAAATCAGTTTACAACTATCCATCTATGACAGCTAATCTCTGGTTTATAATCTAAAAGGTTGGGTGTCCAATCTTTGCAACTTTAGGTTTTGTGGACTTCAGCTTTCAGAATTCCCTAGCCAGCATGACATATTTTTAAAAAAGGAACTAGGTAGTTGAAAGAAAAGCATAAGTTTCTAAAGTTGGTTGATTTATTATGTGCCTTCAAGTAAGCGTTGTCTTTTAGTGACCGTGTACATATCTGTCCCCAACCTGCATCTTCAGGTATGCCAATAATGTATTTCTATATAAATAAAAATGTAACTGTTTGTTCAAAATAGGTAATCTCATAAAGTACTGCACCGATTGCTTTCAAATTTTCATACAACGTTCCTATCAAATACGGCACCAATGATATATATCAGTGATGGCAAACCTTTTTTGGCTCGCGTGCCAAAAGCGGGAGTGCAGGGGGTTGTGCATGGGCGTGCCACACCCATAATGCTATGTGCATGACCCCCTGCTTTTGGCGTGCTTTTTTTGCCCTCCCCAGGCTCCAGAGGCTTTCTAGGAGCCTGGGGAGGGTGAAAACAGCCTCCCGTCCCCACCTCCAGAGGCTTCAGGAGCTTTCCTGAAGCCTCCAGAGGGCGAAAAACAGCCTCAAAAGAAGACCTAAATCAGCTGGCCAGCACACACATGCACGCTGGAGCTGACAGGGCAACACCTCGCGTGCCCTAAGAATTGGCTCTGCATGCCACCTGTGGCACCCGTGCCATAGGTTCGCCATCACTGATATATATAGATTGTGTAGATGTCACACCTGTGCCAGGTACAAACCATGGAAATGTAAATACGGAGTGCAGTCCTTCTGGGTGTTTCCCTCACTCGCTCATTCGACCCCCTCCTTTTCATGGCCCCTCCCATTCAGCCGCTTCTTCTCCCGCGTCACGTGCACATGGAGCGGTGTGTGCTGCCGCCCCTCCCTCACGCTTCTCCGTCATCGGCACAATGTTTGCCTCCTCAGGAACCGCTAGTGGCGAGAGAGGTTGCTGAGGAGGCATGGGCATGGGGCACGGTTATTGTTGGTGGCATCAGCGACCCCACAAATGATAATGCCGGTCCATGCCCACATAAGGAACTAAAGCCTCCGCTGCCACCCTCCTCCTCCAGGACTCTATAGAGAGAGAGGGGGAGAAATATGGTAGGTAGGTTGGGCTTATACGGTGGTTGTGTGTACATGTTTGTGTGTGCAGGTGTAGATCTACACACAGATTGGTTGGCCATTTAACCAGACTGGGCCACAGCAATGCGTGGCCGGGAACAGCTAGTCCATTAATAAAGGAGAATATTTGTAGCTCAGGAATGAAATGAGGGTTGATTGGTGCTCTCTAAGCTTGCTTGTTTTCTTGAAGATGTTTCATTGATCCAAACTAGGTAACCTCATCAGTGCTAGTCCAGTGTATCCATCTTTATGTAATGGAGTTCAACCTGGTTTCCTCTTTGTTGCTACCTTTCACAGCACTTCTCAAAACAGCTAGGTCTTGGCATAATGCATACAAATAAGATTTGACAGTGGTCATTTGTGCCTCAAGTGAGCACATGGCTTGATTTCTTCAGTAATTCAGTTGGGGTGGGTGGGTTTGGTTTGGCTGCCCATAATATTCTCGGTGGCTCAGTGCTAAGATGCTGAGCTTGTCGATCAGAAAGGTAGGTAGTTCAGTGGTTTGAATCCCTAGCCCCCCCCCCCCCCCCGTAAAGGAGTGAGCTCCCATTACTTGTCCTAGCTTCTGTCAACCTAGCAGTTTGAAAGCATGTAAAAAATGCAAATAGAAAAATAGGAACCACCTTTGGTGGGACGGTAACAGTGTTCTGTGCGCCTTTGGCATTTAGTCATGCCAACCACAGAGACGTCTTTGGACAGCGCTGGCTCTTCAGCTTTGAAACAGAGATGAGCACTGCCCCCTAGTGTCCGGAACTACTAGCACATATGTTAATATTCTCAGGAGTCTTAGTCTAACATGCTTCTTGAAAGTTCTTTATTTTTTTATAGTGAAAGAAAAAATATTGTCTGTACAAAAATTCTGATCTTTAGAGATATAGATGTGGTGTGGCATCAGAATATCTTTTCCAAGATCTTCCTTTATCCTACCAAGTACAAGCATGGGCTGTATTTCTTCACTGTTGGTTCAAGATTGATTTATCAGGATTGATAATTTACCCTAAAAGGCAGAAGCTATGTGTGGCTTCAGTATCCTCACGTCGGTGCCAAGGGTGGTGGTGGCATCATTTGTCATTACTTTGGTTTCTCTCTCTCTCTCTCTCTTTTTATTGTGGTCTTTGATGTTCCTCAAAATGCGAATGACTTTCCAGTCATTCGCATTTTCAGTTATGAGAGTAGAGTCATCATCATATCACAGACAATGGATGTTTCCTCCTCCAGTTTTAAAGCCGCATTCCTATTCTTACAATCCAGATTCCCTTAAGAAATATGGTGCAATATGGCACAGTGGTTGAGTAAGTAAGGAGAGTCTATACAGCAGGCAGCCTAGTAAATAGCTAACACCTGTGGTTACTGTTGTCCTGCCTCTTTAAGCCTTCTCTCCGGCTGGTGCAGCAACCTATAAAAGCTATGCTGGGTGTGGTCATCTTTGAGGGCGAGAAGGAGTGACACGGAGAAGAGAAGGAGGTATGTTTGCACGTGGAGCAGCTAGAAAGATAATTTTGGGGGTGGTTTGCTTTTATTTTCTGTTACTTCAGAGATATTTTCTCTGTCCCAAAGATGCTTTTCAAAACTTAACTGAACTTTCTTGGAGTTTTATTTTTTTTAACTTAATTTCTTTTGAAAAGCACCAATTTTGTCTCCCTAGACAGTTTTCTCCAGCAATACTAAGGGTATTCTTAGTATACTAAGGAGTAGTAGTTGGAGTACTACACAAGGAGTAGTAGTTGGAGCAGCAGTGGGGAAGCGTAGTGTAGTGATGGGTAATGAGTAATAACTTGCTTGTGTTGCCTATGGACCTGTGCTTTCTTGGCTCTTTTGGGTTGGGAGCCCCTTAAATTGGGTTTTATTGAAGGAACCTGTGACAGCAGCCTTATCTTGCTGTCTTGCTATTATGGGGCCCGTATGTTTTATCAAGTTCTGTCTGGACTGAGGTTTCTGTCCTGTGTAAATAGCCTTATGTAAGAAAAGTGAGATTTTATGGGTTTCCCATTTTTCTAAAAACATTCCACAACTTGACATGGTTGACGCCAGCAAAAGTTTTTCTACTACTCCTATTCCAGCTACTACTCTTTGCGAGTCCTACTCCTAGTGGCTATTCCTTAAAAAAATACCTGGAAATTCTCAGTCATATCAATCTGAAAGCTGCTTTTGAAAAGACAGCTTGGACTGTCTTGGTTTTTTCAAGGGAAAAAAGCCCCGAGAAAATTCAGTTGCCGTTTGAAAAGAACCCTTGGGATAGAAAATTGCCTCTTTCTAGCTGCTTCAGGCGTCTTTGCTTGAATTAAGCTTGTATTTTGGGGGAGGGGGGGTTGGTATTCTTTGGCTTTTTTGATTTTCTTTTATTCCTCAGCTTTTTTCAAAACTATTTTAAGGTCCAGCATCTTCCTTTCTATATATAGTTCTAATTTGCATTGTATAATCCTAAACTTTAAATTGCTAGCATGTAAAATTTAAAGACATTGTGTGATATAATTTGTACACTTTTAAAATCTTTAGTATTGATATGTATGCCGACTTCTTTCAATCTAGTGATCACTACATCACTCTCTGAATTTGCTGCAATTGTTTGGTTACAATTTTTAATTTTTTCTGCTGCTAACTGCTTTATTTGTGACAAGAATACTGTTTGCCTTTTGGCTGTATTGTTTAAATTATTAAAAGGGACTACTTGTTTTAAATACAATGACTCCAATTTAAAGTTGGTAATGGCGTGTTGTTCTAACTTCCCCTTCTAGTATTAGAGGTTCTTTTAAGTAGGGAGTATCTTCCATATTGAATATTATGAGCTCTATTATTTGGGCAGAATTTCAAAATACGTCTTTCAGCTTTGATAGAATTAGTTGCTCTCAGTCCACTGGTATTTTTTTTTGAACCATACCGATTCAAATACAAATCTTGGCATTTTTGTACAGCTATTCTGGTTTTCCTGTATCTTTTCCCACTTTCCGTGCCTTTACAGATGCTGCTGTATCACTGCTTTTTGCCTCTTCTATAGCTCTTTAAAATTCTTAAGTCCCTACTTGAAATCTTTCTTTCTTGCTTTTGGCTTCTTTCCTTTTCTTGGCAATTTCCAATGTTTCTTGGAGTGTCTGGTTGTCTTATGTTTGTTTTTTTGGTCATTGGCAGTCTCTTTTCACATTCATACCTTCAATTGGCTTCATGGTTCCTACGGTTCTTTATTAGTTCAAAACAGAATAGAATAACAGAGTTGGAAGGGACCTTGGAGGTCTTCTAGTCCAACCCCCTGCTTAGCCAGAAAACCTTACACCATTTCAGACAAATGGCTATCCAACATCTTCTAAAAAACTTCCAGTGTTGGAGCATCCCCAATTTCTGGAGACATAGTTCCTAATATCCTTATTGGAAATGGTGGTTAAATGTTCAAGATGATATCATGGAATATTTGCATTGGTTCTTCTGCTTTAGCTTGACTTAGAAGTAGTGCCTCAACAATATGTAATCTGAAGTGATCCCCTAGACCAGGGGTCTCCAACCTTTGCAACTTTAAGTCTGAAGGACTTCAGCTCCTAGAATTCTCCAGCCAGCAAAGCTGGCTGGAGAATTCTGGGAGCTGAAGTCCTTCAGACTTAAAGTTGCAAAGGTTGGAGACCCCTGCCCTAGACATGCATTGCTGTTAAAACTGACTCCATTTATTTTCTTTCATCACTAACGCAGGTGAACTTGCAATGTCCATGCAAACTGTGGTTTATTGTTAGCTTTGTCTGTACTGGTAGTTACTTTTTACATTTTTTTTTCTGCGGTCCTTAGAGCTTTCTGACCTTGGTAGTTTTCTTGCAGGTGTTTCATTATTCAAACTAGGAATTATCTTCACTGCTAGTAGGGAGTAGGCTTTGCTCTTATTTTTATCTACTAATGACTTGCTCTCTCGCTGTTGGAAATTCTGGGCTTGGTGGCTCCTTGATTGCATTGCGGTTTATTGTTCGTTTGTTTGGCTGCTCCGGGGCCGTTTTTGCTCTGAGC
Source organism: Rhabdophis nuchalis (assembly GCA_039707465.1). Lineage (NCBI taxonomy): Eukaryota > Metazoa > Chordata > Lepidosauria > Squamata > Natricidae > Rhabdophis > Rhabdophis nuchalis. The sequence continues at coordinate 25,586,612 of CM077647.1, read as the reverse complement.
TTGGTTGCTTTCAGAAGTTTCATCACCAAAGTAGGTGACATCAGTGCTATCAGGGAGAGGATTTTATTCTATATCTACTAATGGTGAACCTTTTGGCACCAAGTGCCCAAATTGGAACACATGTGTTGGCATGTTCACTGGGCAGCTGGTCTTCGGGTTTCCGGCACTCCAGTATGTGCGAAGACCAGCTGCCAAGTGCACCTGCATGCACCAAAAACCAGAAGAGCAGCTGGCAAACCCAACCCCCCCCACCTTGTGCCACAAAGAGGGCTTTGCCTGCCACCACTGGCATACATGCATAAATTTGCCATCATTGGCTTATGGTTTACTATGAGCTTGCTTGTGTGCATTGGCAATCCTTGGTGCTCTCTGAGTTTGGTTGTTTCCTTGCAGATATTTCATTACCCAACTAGATAACCTCATCAGTGCCAGTAGGATGGCACTGTATCTAGTGGCTTGCTGTATCATTGTTGGTATCAGTGCCCTCTCAGTGTTGGTATAAGTGGTCTTGCTGACCCCCTGCTTAGGTTGTGGTTAGCTTGTTTGTCTGCATTTTGCTTTTATATTGTTTACTTGTGAGGTCTTTTTGCTCTCTGAGCTTTGTGACTTTCTTGCACAGATTTCATAACCAAAACTAGTTAACGTCACCACAGCTATTAGGGTTTGCTCTTATTCTTTAGTGCAGGGGTTCCCAAACTTGGCAACTTTAAGACTTGTGGACTTCAACTCCCAGAATTCTCTATTCCAGCTATGCTGGCTAGAGAATTCTGGGAGTTGAAGTCCACAAGTCTTAAAAGTTGCCAAGTTTGGGAACCCCTGCTTTAGTGGTTGCTCTATTGGTTTTCATAGCAGTGGTCTTATGGTTCCTCAATTAGACTGGTTTATTGTTATTGTATGCATTAGTAATTCTTTGATTGGGATATTGTTTGCTGTGGATTTCTAGGTGCACTCTGAACTTCCTTGCATTACCAAACTGGACGACGGCAGGGTTTGGCCTTTGATCTTACATTTATGTGCCGGTGGCTTGCCCTGCAAGTGTTTTGGTGAGAGTAGTCCTGATGGCCCCTTGATTTAGGCTATGGCAGTGATGGTGAACCTTTTCAGCACCAAGTGTCCAAACCGGAACACATGTTGTGCACATCGGAGCACTGGAAACCTGAAGACAAGTTGGCTGGGGCATATGTGTGTGCCGGCTAGCTGGTCTTCAGATTTCTAGCATGCCACCCAACTAGCTAACAGCATGTTGCCAGTAGGGAAAGGAGTTTGCTCTCTTTTTTTTTTTCTAGTGACTTGCTCTGCCAGTGTTGATAGCAGTGGCCTTGGTGGTTCCTTAGTTTGGCTGGGGGGGGGGGGCGGGGCAGCAGGTTTGCCTGCATTGATACTGGTAGTACCTTGATGCTCTCTGAACCTGGTTGCTTTCTTGCAGTCATTTCATAGCAAAAGTAATGACATCCGTGCCAGTAGGGCAGGGATGTCCAAACTTGGGAACTTCAAGACTTGTGGACTTCAACTCCCAGAATTCCCCAGTCAGCTATGCTGGCTGCGGAATTCTGGGAGTTGAAGTCCACAAGTCTTAAAGTTCCCAAGTTTGGACATCCCTGCATTAGGGAAGGGGGGTTGCTTTCATTTTCTAGTGGCTTGCTGTATTGATAGCCGTGATCTTGGTGGTCCCTTGATTAGGCTATGAGGTTTTTTTAGCTTGTTTGTCTGCATTGCTAGTTCCTTGATTGGGATATTGTTGATTGTGGATTCCTAGGTGCAATCTGAAGTTGCTTTCTTTCTCGCAGACGTTTCACTACCAAACTAGGTGACATCATCAGTGCTAGCAGAAATGAGGTTCTGTGCTCTTTGGTTTACATATTAATGGCTTGCCCTCTCAATGTTGGCAGAAGTGATTCTTGGTACCTCCTTGATTGGGCTGTGGTTTGCTGTTAGCTGCTTTGGGCAGTTCAGGGGCCCTTGGAGTTCTCTGATCTTGGTTGGGTTTTTTTGTAGATACTTCCTAACTAAACTAATCAACATCATCTGGGTTAATAGTGATTGGGGCTTGCTTTTAAATTCTACTGGCTTGCTCGGTTGTTTGCAATGGTTCTGATGGTTCCTTGCTTAGGTTGTGGTTTAGTGTTAGCTTGTTTTTCTGCATTAATAAGTCCTTTGATTGGTATATTGTTTAACTGACATTCCTTGCTGGCAGGGTTTGCTATTACACTTGTGGCTTTGTGATGCCCAGGTTTTGGTGGGGAATGGTCCTGGTGGTACCTTGATTAGGCTGTGGTTTACTGTGGGTTTACAGTTAGCTTGTTTCTCTGCATTGGTAGTTCCTTGGTTAGGATATTATTTACTATGGAGGTTATTGGTGTTCTCTGAGCTTGGTTGCTTTCTGGCAGATGCTTCATGACCAAAGTAGGCATTTTCATGAGTGCTAGCAGGTAAAATACTCCTTGCTATGGCATCAAAACAGTTGCTGCTTTGAAATCTGTTTGAGCATTGGTGTCTACATACAGGGGGGCCTTGAGTGGAACAAGGTCAGCGTTCACCCACAGATGAAGACAGTTAGGAATAAACTGTTGTAATTGCCCTATAATCTTGCAAAATTTGATGCCTTACTTTGGGAGAACTGGTTGTTAAGTTTCTGAGCAGTTTGGTGAATTGGTTTGTTGGAGGAAATAATTAGGGCAGAGTAATAATTAAATTATTTGAATCCCAGCACCCTTATCCCTTAAAAGAGAAGGGCGTTACTTCAGGCAATAAAGATAATTGTGTAGCCTTGAGTATGTAGGCAATAAAGGTAATTGTGTAGCCTTGAGTTGTGAGTAGCAAACTCACAACTGTAATAATCTTCTTTCTCACCTCTGAATTTGGCCAGCTGATTGGGATGCAGAGCAAGCATTCAAGAGCTGGGATGCCACAAGTGGCAAAAATGATGCCGTCCCATCCCAGCTTGAAAATAATATCCGTGAAAACATTTTTGGGACTTGGCTGTAATGAAGTGGGCAAATGAACACTTGGGCAGAGGTTGTACTGAGAATAATGTCCCTCCATTGTCTAATTTCTGCCCAGCAGGAACAACATTTCAGCCCAGTCAAGGGCCAAATGCCAAGATTTTGAAAGACACCAGGCTTGTATCCCTATTCCAGAGGTCTTCAAACTTGGCAACTTTAAGACTTGTGGACTTTAACTCCCAGAATTCTCCAGCCAGCATAGCTGGCTCGAGAATTCTGGAAGTTGAAGTCCACAAGTCTTAAAGTAATCAAGTTTGGGGACCTGTGCCCTATTCGCTTAAACCCAAACCAAATAGTTGATCAATGAAATAGTAAATAGAATGGTCAGTCATTCTATTTTGCCAAAGCCATGTGTCCTTTTATTCTTGCAGCTTATCTTGCAACTCCCCAATAATCTAGTTTGTGCCTGGAATTAACTAGAAATAACTTTGCATTTTGAATTCCCATTTACTAGTTTTCAGATACAAGTCAGATATAAGTTTAACACAATGGCCAGTTTAGTCAGCAACTGATGGGCAGCTATAGGAGTTTACCTCCAACGCAACTAGGAAGGTTTTAGAAGGTAGCTTTATAAGGTAAATGTTCCCCTTGCACATATTTGCTAGTCGTTCCTGACTCTAGGGGGCGGTGCCGAAGAGCCAGCATTGTCCGAAGACTTCTCCGTGATCATGTGTCCGGCATTACTCAACATCGAAGGCGCAGGGAGTATTGTTACCTTCCCACCAAAGGTGGTCCCTATTTTTCTACTTGCATTTTTTACATGCTTTCGAACTGCTAGGTTGGCAAAACCTGGGACAAGAAACAGGAGCCACTAGGGATTTGAACCATTGAACTGCTGAGCTTTCTGATCAACAAGCTCAGCATCTTAGCCACTGAGCCACTGCATCCCTCCAGATAGCTTTATAGAAGTTATTTTGAGGGTCTGAATCTAAAATGTGAGTCCCAAATCAGTTAAACTAATTATGTCTCACATGCCACCATCAAATACCTTCCTGGCAAATTTGGTGCTAATTTGCAGTGCTTTTTAAAAACAGGCTTTCTCAAGCACTGAATTTGAACTGCACTTAATATTATATCCCGAGAAGTTCATTTGGCACCATTCTTGTTTAGTAGATTCTGCTAAGAGCTTCCCACTCCATTTGCTATTAGTAGATTAAGGGTAAATAACAACAAAAGAGATTAAATTCTCCTTTACACCATTGGCTCAAGATAGATCCCACCATTGGTTGCTTTTAGGGTTTTTTTTTTATTGCTTTCTTTACCAAATTATTTATGATTTTCACTTCAGTCCCTCTGATGTTTCTCCCAAACCTGTTAATGTTTAGCGAAAATAGGCAATTGATTGATATGGAGGAACAGTGCATCCAATTTGGTACATTCATATTGAGGGATTCTGATTAACATTTGTTTTCATGTGCTGTGGAAAACCTATGAAAAGAGGAATGTGCTTTGAGGAAACTCACACCCTGCCATGCCAAGTACTCAAGAAGTCTGCAAAAGCTCCCGTAGGGAATGCCAGTGAATACTGCACTAGGATTCCTTCCTTTCCCCCTTCCCTCATTTTGTGTGAGAACAAACTTGGTTTGTTGCCTTATTTGAATGCAGTCCTCCAACAGTCAACATAATTAAAAATGAATATATCTAATAGACGCTGTAGCGTCTTATTTTTTGAACTTTTAAGTCTGGTATAGTTGGACTAGATACTTTTCTTTTTTAAAAAAAAAACAACAACCTTTAATTGCACTGGAAGGAAGATGGAAAGTGTCTGGACTTGTCAGCCTTAAAAAAAAAAAAACAGGATGCTGAGATTTTTATGAAGATAAGCAGGAAGGGTCAAGGAAGATGAGCTTTCAAGCCAATTACAACCCTAATGGGAGGGGAGAAGTGAAAGCATGGGAGAGGATTTAGAGCACATAGAGAGGTGGCCTGGAGCTTGTAATTATTCTGAGTAGGATCATCCTTGAACTGAAAGAGTTGTGAAGATAATAGTTCACATATGGGAGGGGTAGGGAAGGGAAGACTTTAAGACATGTGGACTTCAACTCCCAGAATTCCCCAGCCAGCAAATGCTGGCTGGGGAATTCTGGGAGTTGAAGTCCACACATCTTAAAGTTCCCAAGGTTGAGAAACACTGCTCTAAAAGCATCATATAAATATTGAAAATTTAAGAAGAAGGCAAAGTTGATTATATATTCAGCTGGGGGGTTGAAGTCCACAAGTCTTAAAGTTCCCAGGTTTGGACACTCCTGGCATAAGTGGTTCTATGTTGGACTCCTCTGAAGAAATCTCAAAGTTTTAGTCTCTGTTATTCTGTCTCAGTTTGGTGAATATGTGTTATGTCCTGAGAAAGACAGAAAAGGCAAGATCTGTTAAGAGAGATCTTGCTGCTTTTTCTCTCTACTGCAAGGGTCAAGCATCCTTAGGAGATTATGACCAGTGCAGATACAGGTAGTCCAAAAGAGTCTAGCTTAGTTTTTCATAACTGCTCTTGCTGAACCCTCACAAATCAGAAACTCTGGGAAGATAGCCAGCATCCTGAGGAAGTGAAATCTCTGAAATCTGTGACCTCATTGGCAAACAAAACAAAGCTACTCCAGGAAGACACATAGTTTTCCATTCTTCCCCAAAAAAAAAAAAATCCTTGCATCAAATTAGGAGTCCCAATACTCAAACTCTACTCTTCTTGTGAAGGGGTTTTGAAAATTGTGCAGTGTCTGGTCTGTCTTTTATCCACAGAGGGAAAGGTTTATACCAGTGTTAGCGAACCTTTTCAGTACCACGTGCCGAAATGGGAACGTGTGCATACACAGGGGGGAACGATGGAAACTGGAAATGCAGCTCCCCGGCATGCATGCATGCGCCAGGAAGCAGCGATTCCAGTTTCCAGCATGCACATGCGCACCGGCCACCTTGTCTTCCAGTTTCTGGCATGCATGTGTGCGCAAAAACCAGCTGACCAGCATGCATGAATGCACTGGAAAAAATTGAGAATAACAATTGGTTATAGATACTTGTAAACAGTTGGCATAGACCCGTGATGATAAACCTGTGGCACATGTGCCAGAAGGGGCACACAGAGGGCACGCCACCCATCACCCATTCTTCCAGATTCCAGCGGGTGCATGCGCGCCAGCCAGCTGGAAACCAGAAGAGCAGCTCCCCCTGAGCTTCTGGTTTCTGGTGCATGTACACATGCTGACCAGGTGTCCTTTGTGCACACATGCATGCTAGAAATTAGAAGACACCAGAACCCAGAAGCTTTGCTTCCCGGTGTGTGCATACGGGATGGGGAGCTGCTTTTCTGGTTTCCAGCACTCCTCTGTGCGCATGCGCACACTCCCATTTCAGCGCTTAGTGTTGATTTAGACCTTTTCCCTCTGTGAATAAAAGACAGACCAGACACTGCACAATTTTCAAGACCCCTTCACTAGAAGAGCAGTGTTTGAGTTTTGGGAAAAATAAGTTGATGCAAGGTTGTTGTTTTTTAAAGAATGAAAAATATGTGTCTTCCTGGAGACTAGGTGGCTGCCAGACATGTGCATGCTGAAAACCAAAATCCCTGCTTCACAATGTGCGCATGCATGCTGGCGAACTACTTCTGGCTTCCAGAATTTCCAGGCTCAAGAAGACCAGCTGGCTGGTGCACATGCACACACTGGAATCTGGAAAAGCAACAGGAAACAGCTGCAATGCCCAGATAGATGCCTCTGTGTGCCACTTCTGGCACACATGCCATAGGTTTGCTGTCAGGGGTCTAACCTGGCATACGTGCCGTAAGGGGCACACAGAGGGCAGCCCAGCCATCGTGTCCATCCTGGCTGGGGAATTCTGGGAGTTGAAGTCCACCAGTCTTAAAACAGCCAACTTTGCAGACCCCTGGTCTATACCAACTGTTTGAAAGTATCTATAACCAATTGTTATTCCCCATTTTTCCCCCTAGGTTGTACAAAATTCTAGGAAAATGTTCTTTCTACTGAGAAGTAGAAATAATTGTTTATAAAAGCAGTTTTTAAGGGTACAGACTGAACAGGGAACCGAGAAAAATAACCTGCTTTACATTGTTTTATTATACTTGTGTTATTTTTCTAACTTTGACTTTTATGCAGTGGAGAAAGAATTTGCGCAATTGAGCAGTATAGAAATGCAGAGAGTAAACAAGTGAGAAGCTACACTATGCTAGCGCTTTAATTAGTTTTGGTTTCACTGCAATATTGGCCTGTGTTTGGTACTTTCAGACGTTGTAACCATTTTTTCCCTGAAGTCTTGTTTTATAAAAAGTATATGATAACTTTGAAATGAAGGTGTTCCTCCCCTCCCCCCTTGTCCTTATAGTATGAAAGCTTCCTTGGAACTTTGGTGCCTTTAAAAATTTTTTTGCATTTATCAGTCTTTCCCAGCTTCATGTCTTCTGGGTTGAATTAACACGTATCCATCATCTCCAGCCAGCAAATCCATTTGATTTTGTGGTACCCAAGTCAACTAAGGATGCTTTACACATTTCTTGGCTAGGGAAAAGGGAGGCTATGTTTCTTGAAGGAAAAGCTTGGGTGCTGTTTTGCTTGCATTGCACTTTTGTCTCTTCACTTCCACAGCCAAATCCACTTTAAAAAAGGAAACAGCCAAGACAGCGTTGTGTACTATTTTTTGCTCAGAAATGGGTGTGTTGTTAGCCAGGAAATGGATGCTATACGCTCCACTGGTACCTGGAGTTTATGTAGCACCAGGAAAAGTGCAGCTCTTCCTTGCACCTGTGACCCATCAGCCATGTGGCTGTTTTACGGGTTGCCATATGGATCCTCTATTTTGAGATTGAATTGTTCTAGTAACCAGCTGTCCCACATTCCCTTTGTGCAGAGTTCTTGCCCAGTTCCAGGTGTTCATGGTTGAAAAATAATTCAGGATGGAAAAATAATCCCCATCCTGGATTTTCCCATCTGTTTTAAGGCAGTTTAAAATGTGACACCCTCACCAACCACAACATTATTTGAAATTGACTGTGTTCTGGTGCTAGTCCTGGGTATGTTTGAGAACTTAAGCCTAGCTCCGTGATGGGGAATCTAAGGCATGCAGAGGCATCTCTCCGGTCATGCCAGCCATTGCTGTTGTTCTTCTGGATTCCAGCATGCGCTGGCCAGCTGGTCATGCGTGCAGGAGTAATGGAAACTGGAAGAGCAGCTCCCCGACATGCATGCATGCACTGGGAAGCGGAGTTTCCGATTTCTGGTGCATGCATGCGTCCCATTCAGGTGGTGTTCGTGCACGCACGCATCCCAGAAACCAGAAGCTCCACTTCTTAGCGTGCGCATGTGGACCAGGAAGCTGCTTTTCCCATTTCCAGAACATCCACACAGGCATGCTCCCATTTTGGTGCCGAAAAGGTTTGTCAACACCAGTATAGATCTTTTCCTCTGTGGATAAAAGGCAGACCAGACACTGCACAGTTTTCAAAACCCCTTCGCTAGAAGAACAGAGTTTGAGTATTGGGACAAGTTTTTTTTTTTTTAAAGAATGGAAAACTATGTGTCTTCCTGGAGACCATATCCTAGCACCCACACCCCTCCCACCTCTGTTCTCCCAGGTGCCCCTATTAAAATGAACATGCAGGTTAAGAGGAGTATAGGGTGGCTTCATGGGGGGGGGGAGTTCTGGGAGGCCTGTCACTCAGCTGGGACATTAAAGGAGGCAGACAAGCAGCAAAAAAGCTTTGCAAAGCCAAAAACAGCCCAGCAGAGAGGAAGAGACCTGCTAGCTTAGGGCCTATGTGATGGTGAAACTATGGCACGTGTACCAGATGTGGCACACAGAACCCTGTAATGGCTGTTGCCCCAGATCAGATCTCCATGCTGTTTCTTTTGTGAGCTTCCATTTCCCTGTAAACGACGAAACAGGAGCTCATGAAAGAAAAGGATTTTGCCTCTTGCTGCGCTTCTGGTGTTGGGATGCCCCATCTTCTGCCAGCCAGCTGGTCTTCGGGTTTCTGCTATGCATTAGTGCACATCTCCGTGCATGCATATTCATGCATGTGTGCATGCACTTTCTATTTTGGGCATTCGCATGCACGCAGTTTGGGTACTTGGTGTCTAAAAGGTTCACCATCACTGGCCTAAAGCTATGTTCCCATGCCAGAGAGGCTTCCAAACAATCTCTGTGCTTGGCTGATGATGAAGCCATGCTTGTGGGCTGGGCCTCTGCCCCAGTCAGCTGGCTGCAGACGTGGGTTGCTCCCAGTTCAGCCTGGATCGGGCGAACCAGTAGTAGCGGTCACAGGGAGCTCCACCCACCGGATGCTTCTAGGCATGTCCATGAGCGAACCGGTAGTAGAAATTTAGCAACCTACATCTGGCTGGCTGTCAGTAGACTGCAAACTTCTGGCTCTTGTTAGGCTTTGGGGAAGTCACCCACTTGCATGTAAAGGCAGCAGCTTCCCAAAATCTTTTTTCTTGCTTGATCTTCCCCCTTTCCCCCAGAAACAGAGGTGGGTTCCTACCGGTTCACACTGGTTGGGTGGAACTGGCAGTGGAAATGGTGACTGGGTCTCCGAACTGGTAGGGACAGCATGCTCGCCACGCCCCCAAACTAGTTCCCCAGTTGCCACGACATCTTTTGTTGACCTTTTTAAATTCTCTGTGCATGCGCACACCTATTTATAGGCAACTGCGCATGTGCGAGCAAAGCAAGCATACACACACAAAATTGCACACACACCAAACTGGCAATAATGCCAGCAGAAATCCACTCCTGCCCAGAAACCTCAATTTCTTCAATTAAACAAAAACAACAACAACAACAAAAGGACAAACTTTTGTTCATCCCCCCCCCCAAAAAACCCCTAAACTCTCCACCTTTGCTCTCAGTCCTGATTCTTTTTCAACCCCACTTCATTTGCTAAATTTACTGCATGCCCAGAAAGAGGGTGACCAAATCTGTAAGTTACTTACCTTGATGAGTGACTGCCAGGCTGAGGACAGAGCAAAGGAAGGAAGGAAGGAAGCGAAGAAAACCTTTCTGCAGCTTGCTTGCCTTGAGCAGCTGATTGAAAAACTCAGCTCTAAAGGGGGAAAAAAGCATTGCAAGCAGGCACCGAAAGGCCATGCAGAAGAGAATTATATCTCTTTTTATGGGTGTGTGTGTACACACACACACACACACACACACACACACACATCCTAAAAGCAGTCAGGCAACCAGAAAAAAAATCTTGGGAAGGTTTGCAATCTCTCAATAGCCAGGTGATCAGGGCAGAAAACTCTGAAAACACCAGCCATTTATGCAAGAAACCATCAGTGCCCTAGAAATGGTGGCTACATCCTGGAGGCAATGGGGAGCCCTGTGGGCATCTCTTCAGGGCAGGATGTGGGGAATAGAGTGATAGCAATAGCAATAGCACCTATATACCACTTCACAGTGCTTTTACTGCCCTCCCTAAGTGGTTTACACAGTCAGCATATTGCCCCCAACAATTTGGGTCCTCATTTTACCCACCTCGGAGGGATGGAAGGCTGAGTCAACCTAAATGCTGGTGAGATTCGAACTACCAAACTGCTGGTAGCCAACAATACTGGACTCCAACCACGGCGCCACCGCGGCTCAGGTGGGGAGGATTCTGCCATGCCGCTATGGTTGTAAGGACAAATGACTGCAAGGGCACTGGGTAGTATGAAGCTTTTTTTCTTGGGGGTGGGGGGGAGAATGGGAGTTCATAACTTCAAATAGCTGTTAAGTGACTGGTCGTATCTCAAGGATATTCTACTATTTACTCATGAAATTCTTTGCCTTCTTTTTCAGTGACGAACTGAGATACTGAGGTAAATAAAACTACGGCAGTATGTTCAGCGTAGAAGACCTCCTGATTTCTCATGGATACAAGCAATCTAAAAGTCCTACCAGTTCATCTGATGATCCAAGTAATGGAGATCAGCATGAAGATACTGGTAGGCAGTCTGGTCAGGCACCCCGGAATGGCTTACCAACCCATCCTGGAGCCATACCCAAGACCAATAAAGCAAGAAAATACCAAAATGATGACAAGAGTAATCTCGTTGTCCGAGGAAAGCCGAAAAACACCTACTATGAAAATTTCTCCGGTCCAGGCAATATGCAAGGAGGGTGAGTATTTTTTAAAAAATTTGCTCAGCTGTTTGTCAAACAATGTTGAAGAGCAGACACCAGGAGACCCTATTGTGTTGAAAGCATCCTAAGAGGAAGTCACATGTACTTCAACAGAGGTTGAACGCACTACATTTATCACAGTGAGAAAAAGTGTGGCCAGGTGATCTGGGTCCCTACCTCTTTAATATTAACAATTTAGGCAAGATTAATAAGCACTGTTATGTTTTTGCATGTATTTGGATGGTTCTCCAGATATCTGCAGGAAACTCTGAAGAAAAACACAACCAACTTTGCAGTATTTCAACTGTTATGTTCAACTGTTAATCCTATTTGGGACACAGTTTGCAGCCTTTGGTGGGACACAGTGGCTCAGTGGCTAAGACGGTGAGCTTGTCGATCAGAAAAGTCAGCAGTTCGGTGGTTTGAATCCCTAGTGCCGTGTAACGGAGTGAGCTCTCATTACTTGTCCCAGCTTCTGCCAACCTAGCAGTTCGAAAGCATGTAAAAATGCAAGTAGAAAAATAGGGACCACCTTTGGTGGGAAGTTAACAGCATTCTGTGCACCTTCAGTGTTTAGTCATGCTGGCCACGTGACTATGAAGATGTCTTCAGACAGCGCTGGCTCTTCAGCTTTGAAATGGTCTCTGCAGAAGGCAATTGGTAAATGAGGTCTACCTACTATACTTTCTCCTGGTTATGGAATCACAAACTGTCTTGTGCAGTGACCATTCAAAGTTATGATGGTGCTGAAAAAATAACTTTGCAACCCAAGGCATGAAGTTATGACTTTCACAGCGTCTGTCTCTGAGTCACACGTTTGCCACTGCAGTCCTATGCCTGACTCTTATTTTTCTTTCCTATTTAGAGATTGTCTAAACAGGTGATCTCTTTAAACAATTTCTCCTGTGCCTGACTGTTTTCTCTGCCTCACCCCAGAACGGAGCAGTGAGGAATATGCCAGGCTGTTTGTGTAGTATTTGTGTAGTATTGTGAAACATTAATTCTTTGCTAGTTGCAGCACCTGAATGAGGATTTCAGAGGGTATAGAAAAGGAAAGCTTATTCATTGTCATTTCTCATTTAGCGACTGGCCCCCAATTGTGATTGCTAAACAAGGATCACCTCAATTATAAGGTCTTCTGTATAATTATCTCAATACCATTTTATTTTTGCTTCAGGATTTACAGAACTCAAGGAACAAATCCTTTCTTTGTGAATTAGGATTTTTTTCTTGTGAATTAGGATAGTCTTAAATTTCCAGAAAGAAGCAAAAAATTGGGGTGTTAAAGAAGCTCTAATCTAGTCATATGCTTGTAAGTCTAAATTTTAGACAATTTCTATTTTTAATTATATACCTTGAGCATTACTCAATTAAAAAATAGCAGGATAAATATACTATATTTGATGCCAAAATCCTTTTATAAGGGGGTGGGGAAGCCTTGTTCCTATGATATCAGAAAATGAACTCTGATCTTTTTTTATTGTAACTAAAAACCTGTTATGACTTTTATGTAAAAAAGTGGAGTAATAGATTTATAATTTATGCTTTTGGTGATTAGACAGGATACATTATAGAAAACAGGGAATTGTAATGTAAATTCAGAAAGAGAGGTTAAATATAATTATATTTGAAAAAAACATGCACCAGTTAAACCTCAGCAGTTTTAGTACATCTTGGCAACTCTGGCGAAATCTTTTCTTAGATGGATAAAATGACTGGGAGATTTGTATTACCACAGATAATTAGTAGTGTAATAAACAAGAATGGGGAACCAACATTGCAGCTAATTTCCAAATCATTTAATTTGTCAATTTATAATATTTGTAATTTGTGTGTGGCTTTAGCAGTTACATTTAGTAGGTTTATTATGGGGAGGGGGGTTGTTTTGGAAATGTAAAAAGTAAAGTTGACTTAGGAGAAGAAAACAACAAATTCCCCAGAGACGTATTAATATAGAAATCTATATGATGTAATTAAAAGCAGGAAGTCACAAACTGAATTTCACTAAAGCAAATATGAGCCAAAAATCTTTAAGCCAGCAGCCTTGTCATCACTTTCTACAATGTTTTGTTGTAACTTCGTGCTTGCCTGCAGCTAAATAAAAGTGCACTTTTCAATTGAAACAACCTACACACCAAAGATTGCCCATTTGAAGAAATATTATGTGATTGTTCTGTTAACTAATAACAAAGTTATGGCTCATATTTATTTCAAAAGACTAGTGCAGAAAATGCAGATAGTTAAACCCAAAAATATTAGCCCTGATCTCTCCTTGCTTTCACTGCAATTTTTGTGGGGTGGGGGTGTTAAATGTGAAAAATATTTCATGCAAAATTGATCCAATTTAGAAATGATAGCTACTCACAGTTTTTAACAAAAAGCTCGTTTCAAATTGTTATAAGACATTTCCAGAGAACATGCTTGATGTGTAATGTATATTTTGTCTGAGGGAATTATTGAGTGAGTGATTCAATCACACAAGTGACTGAAGAAAGCCGTAAATTGGGAGGGCAGCTGTTGAAAATGGATGGAAATATAAATGACTGCAGCCACCCTGCTGAAATGTTTGACTAACTTTTAAAAATTTAGATGTTTACTTGGTAAATTTAATCCTTTGTTTCTGTTTGAAGGATGTTTATGTTGAATGTAAAAAAAAGGAGTTTGATACATGGACAGTGGGGGACGGGTATTTGTATTATATACTGAGGTACACAAACATTTTCCTGGCTGTTTCACATTTTCTTTATCTTTTGTAAAGTATGGCTTGTGATAGCCATACGCATTCACACACAATATCTTCAACACTGGTTTTTATTGGCAATGCTAGGATAATAACATGTGGAAAAGAAGGGTGGGTTTGGGTTGGTTGGTTGGTTTCTTTGTTGCTTGTTTTTGTTTTTAGAGGTGAAATTGTCTTAAATTTAAGATTTTAAATTAACATCTTCCTTCTAGATCAGGGGTCTCCAACCTATGCAACTTTAAGTCTGAAGGACTTCAGCTCCCAGAATTCTCCAGCCAGCAAAGCTTTGCTGGCTGGAGAATTCTGGGAGCTGAAGTCCTTCAGACTTAAAGTTGCAAAGGTTGGAAACCCCTGTTCTAGATAAATATGCAATATTATCTTGCCTGCCAGCATATACTCCAAAGTGAGAGGAAGAATTATCTTCTAGTTTATACAAAATTTATTTCACAGTATCTGAGATTTTGGTTCTGTTGATTTCTTGCACTGCCTTAAATTCCTGTTACAGATATTAATAAACTGAGGTAAAACTTTTTTTCCAGGGGTCATTGGAAGGTCAAGTTAATGAAGAAAGACTAAAGTATTTAACTGCATACACTGAAAATACTAAATTCGGTCATAATTCAGGGAACATAATTACACAGGTTCTAGCCCCATTTTGACACCCCACAAATGTATACCTTCTCATGCATCTCCATTTTTGCTAACGTATTCTGACTTCTTTTTTTTATTGTGCACTTAAGTTTGCCACAACTTAAAAATTGGGCATGGATGCATGTCCCCAATTGATAATTTATGATTGCAAAAGACGATAAAGTTTACTTGATGGCAGGCTGTCCTTAAAAGAAGAATATGTAATAGTTAAAAAATAACGCGTGTTTTAAAATCTGTTCCAGGTTCACAACTGTAACTCTTGTTAATTTTAAGAAGCTATGGGGGGAGGGGCTGTCTACGTGATAGAATGTAACACAGCAGTTTTCTATCATGTGTACATGATGCTGAAGGAAAAGAGGTGGAGCTCTTGGCTCACAATCAGGGCATTGTCAGTTCGATCCCAGGTAGAGACAGATGTTGGTTCTGCTGCTTAGGCAAGGGGTTGGACTAGATGACCTGCTGGGTCCCTTCCAACTCTGTTAACCTGTTAATGCATGCTGATGACAAAATATAGTTACATTCCGAACTCTTTTGTGGTTTGTTGTGAAAGGTCCTGCTTTTCAGAAATAGGGGGAGAAATAAGTTGAGTGTCTCATGGTTGTGGCTGGTTCAGTTCTTTACTAACTTAGATCCGGAGAAAAGAAAACATTTACAAAAATCTCTTCACTGGTACTTCCTTTCATTTGCAGGCTTTATGACCAATCACAACTAAGTAGGTCTTCGCACTCCAAGGATATTGGCTACCGGAGAAGACAGTGCCAAGATTTCGGTACTCTTGATTATCTTGACAGAGTAGACTATGAAACAAGAGGAATGGCTGCAGCCTCTGCCTCATTTGAAGATGAAAACAAAAGTCAGTGGAAGGCTGAAGAAGGATTAGAGAATCTGAGGAGTAACCAACAGGAGACCATGAAACCTGCTGGTGTCTACAGAAGGCAAAGTTTAAAAGTGGAAGCACGGAAACCACCAACTGTATTTGGGCGACGTGAGCCTAATACAGCTAACAAAGAAAGGCCGCTTCAAGATGTGTATTCAGGAAGACAAAACCTTGCGGCTTCCGATTTTCATAATAAATCCCAATCTCTCCCAAGATTTCTTTTACCAGATAATTCTAACTATGCTGAAATTCTTGCTGTAGCCAGTGGCAAACAGCATAAAGTAAAGTCTGAGTCTTTGAAATACACTGAACTAGCGACTAGGCCCAAATATGGCAGACCTCTGAAGCCTCCTTCCTATGAATTTCATCAACAGAGTAGGGGAGTTGTGGAAGTCAATGTACCACAGGATGAACAGCAAAAACGCAAAACCATTTTCTATGTGACCAAAGTTGATGAACCTGATCAAGATTCTACCTTAGAACCCCCAGGATACATACCTCCTCCATCTTACAAGTCTCCTGGTCAGCAAAGTAACAATCAACATGTACCCAAAGAAGTGCCTGACTACAATGAGTGCTTTGTTAAGGAAATGCAGGTTGTGGGGCAAAATATTTGCATTCGTCCTGAGTCTTCATTTAATCAGATACAAATGGAAGACAAAAACCCTATTTTGTATAGTAAAAAACATCTGAGTTGTCAGGAGAGATGTCTGTCTTCTGTTCAATATATTCCTTTCGATGACCCTCGAATACGGCACATTAAAGTAATACATCCAGCTGACCATAAGATGGAAGATCAAGCAGACGATGCAAATAACACTAGTGTCTTCCATAAAAATGCTCTGGATCAGGAGCTCAATAATTCAAATGCATATGTACCAGACTCAATAAACATTGCTGTAAAAGGCAGACAGGTCCCTGGTAGAAGCAGATGGTTGGGGGAATCCAATGCAAATCGGGATAGTTGTGCTTTCTTCACCCAAAGAGGCTCTTATGACACAGGCAATGATCAGAACGTTGAATACCCCAAATCATGGCCAACTGCTCAAAGCCCAGGTGCAACAGAACATTCCTCTGAGATTTTTACGAAAGTGAAAACCTTTGAACCTGGGACTGAGATTCAAGGCAAAAACCATTTAAAGAAAAAAACAAACGAAACCATGTTTTGCTTGGTATCCGTCCCAGTTCAAACTGAAATGAAAATGCCGAATTCTGATAGGAATAACAGTGCAGACCAGGGTGTCAGTGAGAAGGATGAACCTCTTAGCTATAGAGATCTGAAAGAACAAAGTTTCCTAAGTATGTCTTCTTCTGATTTGGAGCTCCAAGCCCTTACAGGAAACATGATCAATAAAAATGTGTTGGAGAAACAAGATTTTCAGAGGCCAGAGTTCAAACAAATGCATGATCTCAGCTGCAAGCAGCCTCCAAGGCACAAAGACCTTGGGTATTCTGGTTCATGGCCATCCAATAGGTATAAGGACCAGGAAACACAAACTACTTTCCGAGAAGAACCCCCCAAAATTCAGCTGCCTCTCCACACATCACAGCTTAAGAAACCAAACACATTGACCAATGGCCACTTCTTAAAGTACGGGTCACCTACTACAGAATCGGCACCGAGTAAAATACCTACTGATAACAGGAAGGCTAGACCAATTCCTCCCCCTAGGAAAACTCAACTTAACCAACCCAGCAAGATTGGGTGTCCTCAGATGGCAGTCAAGCCCAAAACAGGCCAGAATGAGTCGCGTATTCCACCCACAGAGCTTTCTGTGCGGAAAAACGAACCCAGTTTTGCCCAAAAGGAAGAAAGGAAATCGCCTTGCAATATCAAAGAAGCATTTGGACAGTTTCTCTTAAAGCCTGTTAGCCGCCGTCCTTGGGATGCAATAAGCGAACTGGAAAGTTTCAACAAGGAGATTCAAAAGCAAGAAGAAAAGAATGAGGACGATAAAGCGAACGAACGAAAGCAAGAGACAGAAGAGGAGGAGAAGAAAGTGAAAAAGGCAGAGGAGAAAGCCTGTAGAGCGGATGAAGTAAACCAAGACCATGGATGTGGTGCAGAGGCGAGGAAGGTAAAACCAGCCATTCCTGTGTTTAAAAGGGGAACCAATAAAAGCCCACCTGCAAGTGAAAATGCTTCTAAAATCTCCGATGCAAGAGCTGTATTTAGCCTCTCAGAGGCAAGAGAAATGGATAAATCAGTTAAGGAGAAAAAGGGAAACATCAGTCTAGATCAAAGACAGGATAATGCCAGAAAGGTTATTAAGCAGGCCATTGGTCTGCCTTCCATGAAATCAAACGCTTCAGGTCGCTCGGTCAGTGAAAATTCTAAGCCATTCAACAGCATTAATTCTAAGGAAACAAGTGCCGAAAACCATAAGAGTAAGGATTCTGATAAGCTGAAAAAGGCAGCAGGCAGGAATACCCCTGCTTCAGAAACTGCATCTGTCGCACCATTAACTTTTAAAAGAAAGAACCAAGGGTGCTCTGAGCCGAATTTGAGATCTGTTGGCCTGAATGTCAATGAAGGACCGAGCATTCCTGGTTCTTCTGCAAAGAAGATTCCATCAAATGAATCCCTTCACACAAGAGCATCTAGGATCCTGGGCATAGAGGTACCTGTGGAATCCCTAACCGCCAATAGCAAAACTCTTCCTGATGAAGACTCTGACTCGGATAACATGGCACAGAGCAATGAATTGTCAAACAAAAAGACACCGAGGGCTGAAATGAAAACTAATGTGGCTGCTTCCAAAGGGAAGCCAAAGAGTGGCTGGTCGAAAAGCACTTTCATTGGAGAAGACATCTTGGGATCCGTGAAGGACCAGCATAGCAGTGAAGAAAAGCTGAGACGTGAAATGAAGGGTTTTCAGCAGCGTGCTGACCTTAGCAAACGCCAAGAAGGCCATGCTCACTCTCTTGCATCTGCTGCGCCTCCTCTGGCTGAGAGAAAATCGCTTCCTTCAAATGTAGAACAGAAAACTAAAAGTTCTTCAAAGGTAACTCTGACCAGGCAAGGCAAAGTGGCCTCTGCTGCAAGCCGAGCAGCCATGGATCGCATAGCGCGGATGAAAGAAGTCGATTCAGTTTCTCGCATGAGACGTCTCAGTATAAAGAATGCCGACTCTGGTGAGGATAGACAGGAAGACAAAGAAGCAGAAGGGAAAGGAAGTGATGCTGCCGTTGCCTGCACCGAATTACCCCGCAAACTGTCCCAAGGCAGTTGCGTGTCCAAGCGCATAATCTCGCTGACTGAAAATGAGTGTGTAGGCAATAGCAATACAAAGAAAAGTGGAAAGGATTTACCTAGCTCAGGTAAGATACAAGTTTCTCCAGGATTTGTATGGTGAGCGCATTATTGGGAGATGCTTACATATTTTCCCAGAAGGGTCTTAAAAAGAAAATGTAATTTCCTATTTGAATCTCAGGTCTGAATTCTGCAGTTGCAATTTCATTTTTGGCAAGCAAACAGGAGATAGTCAATAGTCAGACAGGTACCCTACCAGATAAACCAGCTGTTTTGGGTTTGGGCTTTTTTTTTTTACAGGTATACACCATTATAAACACCCCAGTGTGGAAGATGCTGTAATCCTGAAAGAATTTGCTATCTTCCTTTCCATATGCTCAGTCTTATGTTTTAAAACTCAAATAACTTCTAGTTTTGCCTACAATGTTCACCCAACATGCTTTCCAGAAATAGAGAGAAGGAAATTTTGGATCACCTGGGGCTTCATTTAAAGTAAAAACAGTTGCCCCACATGCTGAATGTGAGATCTCATAAAAACCAGATTCTCCATTTTCATATTTTTTTGTAGAGTTGTTAGTTGCCTTCAGACTCTTTCTGTAAATGTCTAAAATCTGAAGGTTCTTTTAACACCATTCTTCTAAATGGTTCTATATAATTTTGTTTCTTTTTATTATTGCTTATTTCATATATTTTATTCCAGCAGTGGTTCCATATTACTTTTGAGCAGGGGGGGGGGGGTGTCAGTTAATTTTGCTTAGTTCTTTTATTTATTTAGTGTATAAGAATTGCTTTAATCTGATCTTCCATCATTCCTAGCAAGACGACTAAACATCACAGAGAAGATGGGAGGTGGAATCTTAACATTCCTGGCACACAACAAATTGGGGAGGTTGCCTTAAAAACTTTGTTGTGTATTAGCCAGATATTCAATTTGGGGTTTGAACAAAGGTGAGGGATTCCAGTAACATGAGGGAGGTGAAGATTGAGAGCAAGATTCAAAGGTGGGCTCCAAACAGAATGCTTTAATGACATGTGCTTTAATTAATTTTCTTACGTCTTTACAATCTGTTAGGTAAAGAATAATCATATGTGATCTAAAATATGGGGTGAGTTTTTCTCTCTTCCCCCAGTGATGATCCTGTTACAAAGAAATTTATATTTTTAAGGAATGGCTTGTAAGGTAACTATAAAAAGTAGCTACAATTTTAGAATGAGACAGTTGGCTTCCAGAAAAGCCACTATGCAGATATTGTGTCTATTTACACACTCTGTTGTGTTTTAAGAATTCTCTGGATCCTTTAAGGGCTTTCCCATTCTGCTATCCTTATCAGCAGGCAAACTTTAATTAATATTTCTTTGTTGACATTCCTTAGTGGTAAAATAAAAGCATATATACTTTGTCAACAAAATGCTTTAGCATAATTTTTTTGCAATTATATTAGTATTTTTTCACGCTCACAATGGCTCTCTAATACAAATAGAATATAGATGCATAAGAAATAATACAAATCCTATATAAATATTATTGTTATACATTGTTAGTACTAATAATCATGCTCACTTCCTATTTTACAGAGGTCTATGATCCGAGCCGGGTTGAAAGGGTGTGATACAAAAAGAGCTGGATTTCAAGAGATTTCAAATCTTTGTGAGGCATTTTGCTAAGTGGCACCATGTGGAAATATCCTTAAGCCTCAATGTTTAGAGTATGTTGGTAAAACACTTTACCTGCTAGAGAAGGAAAATAAGTCCTTATAGAGAATGTATGCTTTATGAAACTTGCATAAAGGAGAGAGTGTGTGTGTGCACACGCAAAGATCTCTTAATCTGGAACCATCTGTTTTTCAAAGCATTAAGATTTAATGCCTCTACTTGGCATGGATTGGCCATTTTTAAACTGAATTGAATAGTGTTCAGTCAGAATGGTAAATAGAATTTGGGCGGGGCTCAGGGAAAGGTTTGCTTATTTCTTTGTAAAAAAAATGTAAACAGGAGAGATTAAGAAAATTATTTTTGAAGAAAGAATGTGAATTTCTAAATTAAATATCCAAACTTCTGAACTCTCAGCCTTGTTGAACATTGGCCATAAAACGGGTCGCAAAGAGAACCACTGTTGCCTTTTCGGTTCAAGGAGATGCCTGACAGCAGGACTGAATGCCGACTGACCAACTGTGAAATCAATTGGGACTTGGTCTGAAGCGGCTTTGAGTGGAATTTCTTCCTCCTTGCGTGTCGAGACAATGCAGGCAAATGCACCTTTGGAGGAGGTGAACCCAAAATATGGCAGATCATTTTGCCACCTCTGACCTCTGATGGTGTCAAACCAGGATCGACTCCACTTTGGCTGCTGTTCTGCCCCTCAGTCTTGTATAGTTCATTCTGTTTCCTTTTTCTCTTTGTAGTTTGGGCTCAACATTCTGTGCACCAACCAACTTGCTTGTTTTTTACAGCACACATCCTTTTCTAATCCAAGCAACCTTTTTGCAAAATGTGATGTAATTTTCTACAATGTAGGCAGTTTACCAGTTCTCTCCCCCTCTTCCCCTGCTCTTAGGTGAGTTTTTCAAAGAAACTACTTAAGAAGAATTTATTTGTTCATCTTCTACACATTCCACATTAGCCCCTCTGTGCAGCTGCCAGGCTGTGTATTATAATATTTGCTTAAGTGTATATAAATATTCTTATGAATAAGGTACCTAAATCTAGACAGGCTTAATTTTCTTCTTGCTTGGATTGGTCCTTTTAGATGAGGATGTTGCTAGTGTTGGTTCAACTGATTACTTTCCACCAAGTTAATTGCCAAAAATTAAAAAGATCAGTTTAATATGTTTGCATCCTTAAGTATGTAAATTTTGTTTGTAAATTTGCAAATACTGAAGCCTTGTACTACAAATGTACCCATCAATAGAAATAGGAGTCCTTTGCCACTATTTAATTCTTGGATAAAATCTGGGACCACCCCTATGTAATAACAAGGGAATAATGCTTGTTTTCACTTGCTTTTATGGCAACTCTAGCAATAAGCAACAAAAGAATATGTAATTTCAGTCATTGATGCTCAGTGCCATTTATATGATGTTGTGATTTGTGCCTCTATTTGAAACTCTTGAGCCTGATCTGTAAGCACCCATCTTGGTACAGAAACTCAAAAAATTGCCCTGCCTTTATGTTTGAATGTTGTATTTATACCTGTTTTGTTTAATGGCAATCCATATAGGTTTATATGGATACTTGTAAGCACACGAATTATTTTTGTCACTTAAAAAAGATACTTTAAGTTGGATATAGGGCAAATCTTATTCATTTCTCCAGGAGTAATAGCAGTTTAATTTACTCAATGTTTCTGTATCTTTGTCTGTTATTCTTTTTATTTGCTAATATACTTCTGGAAATAGCATTCCTGCCTGCTTGTTTTGTGTCTTTTTGTTATTCTATCAAAACCATGTTACCTATTAAGTATTTCAGGTTAATAGGTACAGACAGAGATAGATATGCACACATACACACACATTCAGCCACAAAGAACTTTTTGTTATTTGGCAAAATAGCTTGCTTTTTTTTCAGCAGCTATAATCCCTTATTTAAAGCCCCTGCTATTAGAAATCTATCTAATATTTAAAATTAATTATACATTAAGAAAAATAATGTATAGTTTCTTCTTAGGTTTCTTCCCAATTCTATTTTGTATTTCTAGCAGTTTAAAAATACCAGTTGTTTGCTTTTAACCAGATTTTACCTAATTAAAAAAAAAAGATTGTTCAGTAAAAGGATCCTAGATATTTTTGTTTTTTGATCCTTTGGAAACAATTGACATGGATACAGTATTCATTGTCATTCAGGTGCTAAGTGTGTACATAAGGTATATTCACCAACATCATTCAGTTTGGGTCCAATACATTTGTTTTTCAGCATGCTGGCTAGGGAATTCTGGGAGCAAAAGCCCACACACTTAAAGTTTTTGATGTTGGGAAACACTGGTCTAATGATTTTACTGGGGACAGGAAATTCACAAGGGAATTATTATTGGTAGTGCTCACATAATGACACCTCTGGCTATTGAAAAGAGTTGTCCCCTACCCTCCAGCCATAAGAAAGGATGTCAGCTGGGGTAGATTTACAACTGGTTGTGGCATGCTGCAGTCCCGTGATTGCGACTTAAGTCTTGGAGTAGTTTCCTGCAAAAAGACACCCCTTCAAACAAATGGGTTCACTTAATGTCTGTCGCATTTACTTATTCACCACTGTGAAAAATCTGAAAAATTACTTCCCATCAAAAAGTGTATCTTGATTTATGACTGCAACAAGTTATGATTACTTCTGGGCTCAATTAAAATCATAAGTTGAGAACTATATGTACAAGGACAATAGTAGACATTTTTTCCTTGTTCATTTTAAGTAGCCCAAAATCAAGTAAATCAAGTTACTGAAAATAAGTTACAAAATAAACTTTTTGAACAATCAGTTGATCAGAGAAGCAACCAATTCTAATCACAGAGCAATTCTTAACTGCATTTTAATGTTAAGACCTACTTCCTAAAAACCACTAAAAATACTTGCATTTATGACCTACTGTGATTCAGATTAATTAAAGGAAGCATCCATCAGAGGTCCATCAGACATAATTTGAGGATGAAAATACTCTTTGCCCTTCACTGACTTTAATTGATACTGTTTATGCATTTAAAACATCATTATAGGGTTTATTTATGTTCATATTAACTGCCCATTTCCCCCTAGAGAGGCAGGATAATTTGCAATCCATACCATGTAGGTGAAAGAAAAAAACACACACTTCCTTTTTCTGGTATTTATTCCCCATGAAAACCAGCTTTCTTGCATCTAACAGGCTTTGTATTGTGTCACTAGAACCGGTAAAGTAGTCCCATCATGTCAACAGGATGAGGCCAGCTTATATTTTCCTTAGTGCTTTACACAAGGAAATAAAAGCAAATTCTGGAAAGTGCCTGAGATGGGTATGTTTTAATTAGATTCCAGGATTTTGCCCAGATATTGGCATAAGATCACATTTCTTGATCCGTACAACACACTGCTTAATCTCATAATTTCGGCTCTTGGAATTTGCAGAATGTGCTGAAAGTAATGCCATAAACTTTAATGTTTTCTTGAAAGAATTTTGCATTTTTTGTTTAGAGTCAATACAGTCATGACTGTTAGTTCATCAAGCCTTTACTCACATAGAGTGGGGTAATGTTTGTAACACAAGATAAGCTATTTTAACATCCATTTTTTCTAGAAAAGAGCCCAGCCTTTCAGCATCTCCCTCTTAATTTCTACTCAGAGAAAGGGGGAGGGCATGACACAATAACCCTATTGAGAATAATTCTTCCCTCTCGTGTTCTTGCAAAGAAAATATTCTGGTTCATATTTAGCAAAACAATTATATTTTGGGAATAGAAAGATTGGCAGTTATGCTTAGTCTTCAAAGATAAAGGAATTAACTCAAACTTCTGGTATCTAAGTGGACTATCCATAAATACTGGTTAAATGTCTACAGCCACTAAAGAAAACCAGATGCAGCTTATTGCTAATTGCTTTTACGTGTTCAATTATCTGTTAGTCCTCTCTATAAGGGAGTGGAACAAATGCTAAATTCCATTATCTTTGGTTTTTCAGATCATAAGGAAAGCCTCCCACCCATTGTGTGCAACTTGTTGGCAACATTGTTAGAACAGTCAGAGTAAAAGGGCTTGGGGACAATTAAGCAAACACCATATTTTAAAAGGAAAATTATATGGCAGACATTAGGAATAAACATGGCATCCACCAGCCAAGAAAATCAGAATAAGATTATGCTTATGAAACCAATTAGGAATTTTCCATCCTGGGCAGCAAAGAAACCCAAATAAGAAACAAACAAACCCCCAACACAAATCGGTGACAATAACTAGATAATGAAACGTGGATGGCAGTCTCTGAACTTGTATCTTGAAGCAAAACAAGCTATTTTTCTGTCACAAGGGAGAATTTTCACATAGGAGGCACTGTTTTTCCTTGTCTGAAACAATGGATAGAGGTACCAATGCAAGGCGGGAGAATTTTGTAATGTTAAGGGGAAGGGAAAAAGGAGCCACACAATCACACAAACATTGGAATAACAATATAAAAAGAATTATTACACGCCTCTTTGTTTTCTTCTGAAATCTAAACATAGCCAACTAGGACTGTCCATGAAAAGATGGAGGGCACTTTTTCTCACCTGTTTACAGCCAGCTATCAAAGAAGCTCTTAGTACAAGCAAAAGTCAAAAGAGAAACTCTTGTCCCTAGTATAGATGATGAGTGACAAGATAGCATGTCTAGCAAACTGATAATTACCAGAATCTGTTAACACCTATAAAAAGTGAACGTTATCTAGATCCGCGCCAGTCCGGCTTTCGGCCCGGGCATAGCACCGAGACGGCATTGGTCGCGTTGGTGGATGATCTCTGGAGGGCCAGGGATGGGGGTTGTTCCTCCATCCTGGTCCTATTAGACCTCTCGGCGGCTTTCGATACCATCGACCATGGTATCCTATTGCATCGGCTGGGGGGGTTGGGGGTGGGAGGCACCGTTTTACGGTGGTTCTCCTCCTACCTCTCTGGCCGATTGCAATTTGTGTTGGCAGGAGAGCAGAGGTCGACCCCGAGACCCCTCACATGTGGGGTGCCTCAGGGGTCGGTCCTCTCGCCTCTCTTGTTTAATGCATACATGAAGCCGCTGGGTGAGATCATCCGTGGTTTTGGGGTAGAGTACCATCTCTACGCTGATGACACTCAGCTGTATATATCTACCCCAAACCACCCCAACGATGCCGTAGCGGTGATGTGCCAGTGCCTGGAAGCCGTGCGGATCTGGATGGGAAGTAACGGACTCAGGCTCAACCCGACCAAGACCGAGTGGCTGTGGTTTCCGGCTGCCCGATTCAACCAGCTTTCTCCAACGCTGGCCATAGGGGGCGAACATCTTGCCCCTGTGGATGGGGCGCGCAATTTGGGAGTCCTCCTGGATACCCGGCTGTCTATGGAAGAGCAAGTGACAGCCGTGGCCAGGAGGGCGTTTTACCAGGTTCGCCTGGTTCGCCAATTGCGCCCCCTATTGGATCGGGACGCCCTTCGCACAGTCACTCATGCCCTCGTGACATCCCGACTGGACTACTGTAACTCCCTCTACATGGGGCTCCCCTTGAGGTGCACCCGGAGGCTTCAGTTAGTTCAGAATGCAGCCGCGCGAGCAATTATGGGAACCACTAGGTTTACCCATGTAACACCGCTCTTGCGCGAGCTGCACTGGCTGCCTGTCGTCTTCCGGGTGCGCTTCAAGGTGTTGGTTATCATCTTTAAAGCGCTCCATGGCTCGGGACCTAGCTACCTGCGGGATCGGATACTGCCTCATACATCCTCACGGCCGATTCGCTCCCACAGAGAGGGACTTCTCCGGGTGCCGTCCACTAGACTTTGTCAGCGGGCGACACCCAGGGGAAGGGCTCTCTCTGTGGCGGGCCCGGCCCTCTGGAATGACCTTCCCCCCGATATTAGAACGACCACGGACCTCCGCTCCTTCCGCCTGAAACTAAAGACACATCTTTTCCGCCTGGCCGGCCTAGGGTAGTCTCTCTCTCTATGGGTTTTTTAATTGTTTATGTATATTGAGTGGGGATTTTTAGTTAATGGGATTTTAGCACAGGAGTTTGTTTAATCTGTTTTAAATTGTATGTATTTTTGTATATTTATGGTTTTTATTCTCCCTGTGCACCGCCCCGAGTCCCTGTGGGGAGAGGGAGCGGTTAATAAATTGAGCTTTATTATTATTATTATGATTATTATTATTATTATTATTATTATTATTATTATTATTATTATTATTATTATTATTATTATTATTATTATTTCAAGCCTGGCATTTGACAAATGAGAAGAGCAAGGCAAGGGAAAAAGCCAACTAAATGGGAGTGTGTGTGTGTGTAGATATTGAGGCTTAGAAGTTGGCAGGTTGGCAGAATGTCTGTACTCTGGACAGATTTTTGGCAGGTCAAAAATTCCTAAAAGAAGGTAAATTGATCTCTGTGTGTTCCTTTTTTCCAGGGTGGTGTGATCTTTAGGGGCCAACAGCAATTACAAATAAATATGGTTGGGCCTTTGCTTTTCACTGTGCCTGCTTCCTATCTTTTTCTAAGAATGCAAAAAAGAGGGGAAGGGAAGACACTAGGGAGTACCAAAGGACGCCTGCCTCTGTCCCCGCAGAAGGGTCTAAGGCCGTGCTGGCAAACCAAAGGCACATATGTCCAAAGTGGCATGTGAAGCCATGTCACCTGGCATGCATGGCCTTGCCTGTTTGCCTTCCAGGTTTCTGGTGTGGATGCATGTGCGACAATCAGCTGTACACTGTGTGCAATTGCCAAAAACTGGCATGCGCATGCATGTCGGCCAGCTCATTGTCGGGTGCGACCCGGAAGTTCGGCTTTTCCAGAGTGCGGTCCCAGCGAGTATGCACACACATGTGCAATCTTTCCTTTTGACCACGATTACTGGTCTAAGGCAATGATGGCAAAACCTTTGAGCTAGATGTGTCAAAAAATCTAGAAACTACGTCACTTGTCTCCACTGGCAAAAGAGAAACCATTCTCTTATCTCCTCACATCTAGGCCATAGTGAGCAGAAGCAATTGATTGCAGCATCAAGATTGGGCCTAAAGCAAAAATCCAGCCCTCCATTTTGTCTTTAGTGCCACCATGTGAGCCTTGAGGAATGATACAATTTTCTCTCAGTCCAGAGCTCCCAAGATCACACTCTTTGGATGGCCTTTTCTTTCCGTTCACAGGTCCCCATAGCCTAGCCAAGGCTGTTGTAGGTCCCACATGATATACAGACTAACAGAGTTGGAATCCAACCTTCCACCAAAGCAGGCCAAGCAGAAAGATCTTTCCAGCTTTGGAGAATGCTCTCCATCACCTTGTGGCCTCCAAAAGCCACGCCACAGCATGCCCAATTCTCATACAATTTTTAGAAGCTCAATCAAAAAGAACAAGACAAGCTTTTGAGAATAGTTGTTGGGTGTTGGTAAAATGCTGACACAACACCCAAAATGCCGTGGTGTGTTTCCTTTGACCCATTTCATAGGTTCACCATCACTGATCTAGGAAATAGTGGTGTATGAGAAATAATGTTTCTGAGGGAAATAACATGTTTTGAAAAGGGATATGAGGGAAGAAAATGTGCTATGAATTCTGAAGCACACCTGCCATGTATGAGAGATACAGGTATTCCTTGACATGACCATAATAAAACTTGGCCATGACATCATGTGGCAAATCAGATTGGTCAGGTGACTGACTAGATTATACTACCCTTTTTGTAACAGTCATTAAGGCATAATATTTATTTTTTATATACCGCGTCCTCTCCCCAAGGGGACTCGGAGCGGTGCACAGGGAAAAAATTAAAACACATAAAATATATATACAGAAATAAATACAACAGAGTAAAAACAAATTAAACTTAATTGTCCCTGCACTAAAATCCCCATATTAAAACTAGTGTTCCCTAGACCCTAAAGGTAGAGACTAACCTAGGCCGGCCAAGCGGAAAAAGTATGTTTTTAATTTCTGACGGAAGGAGCGGAGGTCGGTGGTTGTTCTAATGTCGGGGGGAAGGTCGTTCCAGAGGGCTGGGCCCGCCACAGAGAAGGCCCTTCCCCTGGGCGTCGCCCGCTGACAAAGTCTAGTGGACGGCACCCGGAGAAGTCCCTCTCTGTGGGAGCAAATCATAAAATGAATGTGGTGATCATTAATGTGACAGCCGTTAAAGCACCCATTGCTATGGCATGGTTTTGCCAACAATTTCATGTCCAGGGTTTGGGGAAAATATTGTAAAATGTGGTGTCATAACCATGGGATACTAAAAATGGCCATAAATGTGGCCATGTTGCCAAGTGCCTAAAATATGGACGTGATTGGGGGGCAGGTGTGACTGTCAAAACTTTAGAATCAGGTTGTAAGTGTGATGTTTTCAGGCAGGCAGCACTTTCCAACTATGAAATTGATGGTAAGTTGAGGACTTGAACTTTGGAACACAATGAAGAGGAAAGCATAGAGGCCAGTGGTGAAATCTACTTACCTTCGCTACTGGTTCTCAAATCACCTCTGTACATGCACAGGACCTTCCACGGATGTGCAGAGCATCAAAAATGGACGTGATGACGTCTGGTTGGGTGGGTGGAGCCTACTACTGAGAGCACCTGCAAAGGTAAGTAGAACAGTGGTGGGGGGGGGAATCCGCTGTGCCACACAATTTTGATTAGCTAGAAAAGCAAAAAATCCTGCTTATTAGTAATATAAATTGTGAGTCACAGCTGATAGTCAGAAATACCGTTTCGCCTGATTCTGTGGCATTTTTTTTTACTACCGGTTCAGGTGAACCGGTAGCTTTTTTTTACTACCAGCTTGGGGAAAACAGGATTGACTCAGCCTTCCATGCTTCCGAAGTGGGAAAAATGAGGACCCAGATTGTTGGGGGCAATAGGCTGACTTTGTAAACCACATAGAGAGGGCTGTAAAGCAGAATATAAGTCTCAATGCTATTGCTATGCTTGCCTCCTTCCAGAGTCCTTGTGTTGGACCTGGCCTCCTTCCGATGCTCATCCAAAACCCAGGAATTGTAAACCGAGAGAAGCAAAGGGACTTGTTTGCAATATAATGAATGCTCTTGCAGTCTTCCACTATGGCTGTATTACTCTTGCTTTAGCATCCTCCCTGAAAGCTCTGTCATTGTTGCAATTGATCCAGAGGTGCGCGGCACATGAATTAACAACTGGTTCACCCAGCACTGAAAATGTGAGTGTGTGTCTGCATATATGCCTGGCCTTCCACGCATGCGCTTTGCTCATGCATGCACCTTCGCACATGTGTGCAGCATCAAAAACAAGGCTAAATAGTACAGCAAAGCATCAGGGTAGGTGGGTGGGTGGATGGGCCCACTCACAGGTTGCAACTACCAGTTCGCCCAAACTGGTCCAAACTGGCGACAGCCCCCCCCCCCATTGAATTGATCTTTCATTTTCCTTTCCCTCCCCCCTAGAACAGTGATAGCTTGCATGCCATAAGGGGGGAGCGCAGGGGGGATGGTGCATGTGCGTGCCACACCCATAATGCAATGCACAGGACCCCAGTGCACATGTGTGCATGACAGGCTCTCCCCCCCCCCCCATTTTTAACATGCTTTTTTTCGCCATCCCTAGGCTCCAGGGGCTTTGTAGGAGCCTGGGGAGGGCAAAAACAACCGCCCACTTGGTTTGCTCATAGAGTCGTTTTTAGTGCTCGGGAGGCTTCAGGGAAGCTCCTGAAGCCTCCGGAGGGCCTCCGGGGTGGGGGGACTGTTTTTTTCCTCCCTGGGCTCCTATAAAACCTGGGGAGGGCAAAAAATGGCTTTAAAAATGGCTGAATCAGCTGACCAGCGCGTGCATGCGTGATGGTCAGCTGGCAGGGCAAATGGCTCCACATGCCACCTGTGGCACACGTGCCATAGGTTCGCCATCACTGCCCTAGGAAAATGCCCCATTTAAGTTTGAAGAATGGCTATAGAATTAAGGAAACATCCAGTGGCGTTCTGGAAATCAAGATGATTGTGGAAGATGGGGCTTTGGTTTCCAGAATATCAGATTTCTCTTTATTTTAGATTATTATGAGCATCTAAAAGAAATAAATAAGTCTACGCATGTCGTTGCATAGGTACATTTTCTTACTATCCTCCACATTTCAGTGTTCTGCAGCTTGTGTAGAGAGTAAGGAAAATGAAATGCGCAGCCTCTGTTGCCTTTTTCAAAAGGGCTTTACGCATTGTTTAAAGACAGATCAAGTTATCAAGCAGAGGATGCCTTCCTAATTCAATATAATATAAGAAGTGGGAATAGGTGCAGTGGAGTATTTATTGCTCTCTGAGTCTGGTTGTTTGCTCGCAGATTTTTCATTACCAGACTAGGTAATATGATCAGTGCGCTGCTCAGGGCATTGATAGTGTTACCAATAAAAGAAAACATCACCGATTCATTACCTAGCCAGATAATGAAATATCTTCAAGCAAATACTCAAGTTCAAAGAGCTCCCACTTCACCCCTCCACCAAGTTCAATAAATCTACACCACGAACTCTATGGATATTTGCATGACGTTTTTGGTTCTGGTCATTTAGAAACTGTGACTCCCATTCAAGTCCACAGCTTAATGTTCAGTTAACAGTACAGTATTCTCTTCCATTGTACAATCAAACTTGCAAACAGCCAGTTTCAAAAAAGAGGAGTGTCAGCCTTCCTATGGCATTGGTTTCCTGGCCTGCTGTCTCCCATGGGGGCTGTTATTCTTAACAGACCAGGCTATGGAAAATATATCAAACTGCAAGAAGGCATTTTTCGGCCTGACAGTCCATGTTCAGATTAGAGGTGGTATTCAGTAGTATTCAGTAGGTATTCAGACCAGTTCTGGAGAACCAGTAGCGGAAATGTTGTGTCATTCAGAGAACTGGTAAATGCCATCTCTGACTGGCCCCGCCCAATCTATTCTTTGCCTTCCGAGTCCCAGCTGATCGGGAGGAAATGGGGATTTTGCAGTAACCTTCCCCTGGAGTGGGTGGTGGTGGAGATCTTACAGTATCTTTCCCCTGCCACACCCACCAAGCCATGCCCACTATGTCATGCCCACCAAGCCTTGCCCACAGAGCTAGTAGTAAAAAAATTTGAATCCCACCACTGGTTCAGATGCATTATGACCCACTTATAGGCTTATAAGAACAAGTAGGAAAGCACAGAAATTTATTTGGAAAACCCTCACAGAAAGGCTGCTGTCAATGGTATTTTGGGTGTAAGAGTGAGGCCAAAATCTCGCCCTCAAACCCTGAAAATCAGAGTTGGGTGAAAGGATCCAAGTAGAAAGTTGTAGCCAGAAAAGGCAATGCCCATTTTAAGTCAAGATTCAAAGAACTCTCCATGTTGGTTTCTTGGAAAAATGTGCAAAATATTTCACCAACGCTTTTGGAGATTATGGGGATTTCTAGCTCTGAGATGTCATGGTATCTTCCCTCCAAGTAATAATCAGACCCGATTTTTATTTTTTTACTCAACCTAGTAACTGATAATGGGCTTTTTGTCAAGAATGGGAGTTATTATTGTTGTTGATGTTGTTGTTGTTGTTATTGCAAGCTCTACAATGAGTCCCTTCGGGGAGAGGGGGCGGTCTAGAAATCTAATTAAATAAATAAGATGAGATATTGTAGAGCAATCCCTCCTTAAGTCCCAGATGCAGTCATGGACACAGTCTGCCTCCTACTGATCATAAAGGATATATTATCTGTGTCACCTGGAAGGAGAGTTTCAGCAAGCAAGTTGCAGTATTTCAAATTAAGTCGCCCTTCCAAACGACTAACTTTTATGTCTCCCAAAGCCTTAAAAAAACACCCCTTTCTGTCTTTTGGTGGTTATAAACTCCTCCCCTCAGAATGGAATTCAAGACTCCCAGACAAGCAGACCAAAAATTACACACTGTAGTAAAGAAGCCTAAAAAGAGGTTTCAGATTTATTGCAAAGAAGCCAGGATAAGAATCCATGTATTTGGAAATGGTTTAACTGTAATAAACTGTAATAAACATTATTTCAATTATTTCAGTGCAATTTCTCATTGCATGCAAAATGTTTTTATCCTAGGGGCCAAGTCCTTACAATTTATTGCCTCACTATCACAGGTCTATTAAAAAATACTTATACTGAAATAGTAAAAGGTCCAAGCAATCTTATCAGTCCTGATTCAGTGATAAAACCACAGAATGAAAAACATTCATACTATTGCTGCTCCTCCATGTTAATCTCCAAAGCAGCATATAAAAATTGAAAATTTAAAAAGGAGGCAAAGATGATTATACCCTGTTTAAAAAAAAAGTTTTAAAAGGCCTAGAAAAATAATTGAAATATTAAACATTAAAGCTACATGGAGTAAGATTTAAAAACTATACTGAGACCGGGACCTCCACACCCATTCCTTCCTGGTACCGTGTTTCCTGAAAATAAGACAGGGTCTTGTTTTCTTTTGACCTCCAAAATAAGTACTTGGCCTTATTTTCAAGGAGGTCTTATTATTTTTGAGGTGCAGGAGGCATCGAGTGTGGTCACCTCATGGCTGCTGCTGTGTTGCAATATTTCCAGGGAAGGCTTCTTTTCAGGGGGAGGGATTATTTTAGCACATGCGCAAAAAAGCCCAATTGGGCTTATTATATGGAGAGATCTTATTTTCGGGGAAACGGTAGTTAGCATTTCCCATTGGTTCATTGTATCGATTATCTTCTTCTAAAATACAACAAATGATATTTTCTAGAAGTCAAGGCATTCCCTCAGTTGCAGTCTAAAGGGGATGCTATTTTCAAATGATGCTATCATATTTCTGGGTACGTTTTCAACTTCATTCAACACTGGTGGTGTTAGATTCTCTGCACGGTGGAGAATAGAGGGAGTCCAAGCCAGGTTTGCTCAAAACAACAGCCCTTTATTTTAGGCAGGTTAAAATATCAGTAGGAACAAGTACGAAAGAAATAGGCGGTAGACAGGGGCTCCCGCGCTTTGACAGCTCTTTATATTTGGAGCTGTCAAAGGGAAAGCCAATCAGGCTGCAGCAAGGGCCAGGCGCGCCTCAGCCAATCAGGCGCGTCTGTCGGTTGGCCGCCTTGCTACAGCCTGTTGCCAAGGCTCCAAGAGGCAGCCTGGAAGACCTGCGGCCGGTCGTATCTCGAGACCGGTCGCAGGTCGAGGATATAACAGGTGGTCTCCCATCCCAATTCTGACCCTAGTTAACATTTTAGAGTTTAACTTGTTGAGAGCAGCTAGGTACACCTTGTTGTTCTAAATAACAAGCAAATGCCTTCCTTGCACTCTTTTGTGATTCAGGAAGCTGGATTTCTTTTACAACTTAAAAAAAGTTTTATAAAGATTGAGAAGACCATGAATTCTACTTCCACCTTAAGACATCTGGGTGACTCTGAGCCAATCACTCTTTCTCAATCCTAAGAAGACAACAAAGCAAAACCACTTCTAAAAATCTTGCAGAGAAAACTGCTTCAACTGAGACTCATTTGAAAGCACAAAAAGGAATAATAACAATAGTGAGACCTTATAATAGAGAAAGTCATAGAAAATGAAGAACTTTAAGGGCTCTGAATTTTAGAATTCAAACAGACATTTCAAACTTAACAATTGTTGATAAGAAAGACAATAAAAAATGGATAGTGGATGTGGTATTATTTGAAGACAGAAGAATAAAAGAGAAAGAACTGGAGAAGAAAACTAAATACAAAAACCTGAAATAAAAATAGAACGTGGCAACACAAAGTAAAGCTAGTATCAATAGCAATAGGTGCCTTGCTAAAACAAATCCCAAAACAAATGGAGCACCAGGGCATTGACAAAATCACCATCAGTTAATTGGAAAAGTCAGCTTTCCTTGGAACAGCTTCCATCCTGTTGGTAAAGATGGTACCATTAATACCATCAAAGATCAACATCTGCTTATCCTGGGTCCTTTGGAAAGACTTGATAGATAGATTAAAAATGCTGAATCTAGTTTGAACATCTGGCCAACTGCACACGGAGGCATAGTAACTAGATAACCCATGACTCATTGGGTTATCATTTTACAGAGTTTTCTTTACCTAAACAGAGAAACAGAACACCCAAGGGTGAACAAAAAAACAGTCAGTGTGGGAACGACTTTCAACTTCCCGATGGCTTTCCCTTTGACTTCACTTATGGGAAACTGCACATTGTCATGTTACCACAACTAACCACAGAAATGCCATAGCAGCCACAATATAGCAAATGTAACTGAGATTGAAGATCCATCTGGCTGGGGAATTCTGGGAGTTGGAGTCTATTAGAGGTGGGTTGCTCCCGGTTGGTTCAGCTCCAGGCTGAACCAGTAGTGGAATTCAGGCCTGGGTCACAGAACAGACAGCAATCCAGGTCTGTTATGCCCCCGAACCAGTTCCCTCACCACCGCTGGGCCGCCACTATTTTGGTTTTTAGTGACTGCACATGTGCAGTTAATTGTAAATTGTTCTGCGAATGCGCGAAAGACAATTTACATTGAACGGCATGCTCATTGCACGTGGGTTGCAAACCAGTAGTAAAACCAGCAGCAACCCACCCCTGGAGTCTACCCATTGGAAAACTGCCAAGGGTGAGAAACACTCAAAAAGAGAATCCTCTTTAAAGTCTGTACCATAAGCAGTCTGCCCTACCATGATCAGCCAAAATGTGTGTTATGCAAAGAAATTATTTTCTTTCCTGTGCAACTGTGAACTTTCATATTTTCCCAGATCAAACACAGTCATGTTTTTGGAATAATACATCCTAAACAAGTGTGGCTCTTCAACACAGATAATTTGATTTAAGTCCTATGTGGGTAAACTCTGCCTAAAGAAGATTAAAGTGAATATAAACACTGTGACCTGGTGCCAGGCTTAGCTCACTGACTAGATAAGATGGATTGTAGCAAGTAGGTTGTTCACAGTGAATTTTATAAAGCACGTGGCTCTGTCACAGATAAGACAAGCAAACAAACAATGGTAACTTCTAAAAGCATTTCAATGGTAACTTCTAAAAGCATTTCAATGGTAACTTCTAAAAACAGGTAATAGTTGTTATTGATAACAACACACGGTAGAAGAGATAATGCAAGTCATCTTGGTTTGGCTTTAATTTTATTCTTTGCAATTCCACAAACACCAGTTCAAATTCACTCTGCAGCATGTTAAGACAAAGGCAAACAAACCACATATTAGCTTAACACAAGGTAGGGGCCCAGCCTATAGCTTCTATACATGATGGCTTTATTGCATTTTTCCTCTTTGAAGTCATACTCCAACAACAGCAGAGCTGGATTTAGGTTTATTTAATGTAGCCTTTTTTATTATTAAATTTAGGTTATTACAATCACTGCCTATAACATGAATTAGCATATCCAATAAGAGATTTTTTAAAGTTAAAGAGTAGAGGATATAAGTCTTAAAAATGGTGGAAGAAAGTTTAATTGGATTACTTCCACAACCAAGTGTAGTATAAAAATAAAAGCAATTGCAATTAATTAAGTAAAATTCCCAAATAGTCTATTAGTCTAATCTTACAGGCACAGATCCTAGCTGCCTGATAACTAATAATTGTTAGCTAACAACAGAATTGCGTAAGAGGGAACAGATCTCCAGGACTATTTGTAAATAGAGCAGTAGTAATTTCACTCCACATATCCTGGTATGACTGGTAGCACGTTAGTTATTGGATTTTTATTCTTTTTTCCATCTATAACAATTTACAATCGTCACATATACATACATGTATATCGATCTTATATCCATTCATTTACAGTTCTATACATTTCTCTATTGCTTCGTGGCTATATTAACTTTATTTCTGTTATATGACCATTTATACCAATTATCCTTTAACCATTTATACCAATGTAGCCTTTAAAATAATTCCTTGATTAATCCAGATTAATTAGAAAAGAAAACCACAGACAGTTACCAAATAATGCAACTTCCTGTTTTTATGCACAAATGCATCCTATTTCCTTTGGGACTAAATTGTGTTATGCAGAAAAGGAATAAGAATGCTAAGACAAAGAAATGAAACAAAAATAAGCTAATCACGGATTTAAGAAATATGTTTAATAACAAAAACAGCAGTAAGATTAAAAAATGAACATAGGGATTGAATGCAAAAATGTGTGACTGCTATGAAAGAAATATATTAGCATCTTTGATCATGCAGAGAAATGCAGAGCAAATAGGAAACAGTTTATTCACAACTGTATTATTTGCTATATCTCTCCATACCATATTTGCCTTCACTGCTTTTTTTAACATTTTTCCTCCTCTTGAGGCACCCATCAACTCCATCTAGACAAGAGTAATTCATTCCTTCATATGCCTGTTTTGCATTTCATATATTTCTTCATATATATTGATTATATTCGCTTCACAATGTTGATTTCCCCCCCCCCCCCCTGTGTTCAGCCAACTGCTTGACTTCTTGTATCTGAAGCAGAAAATGATGCTAAGTATTTAATCTAATTAGTAAGCCATATTAAAACCATAGCCAATAGTCCTTATTTGTTTCTTTAATCCATAGTTAATAACTGTTCTTGGTTCAATACATAGTTAATAACTGTTCTTGGTAACCCAAAAGGCTAACTGCAGTTAATTAAAAATAAAAAGTCACTAATACCTTATTGTAGCTTTACTAGGACAGACATGGAAGCAAAGGATCTGCATTATTACTGATGAAACACAACGTTGTGATTAGCGTTATGCATGAACCAATACAGTATTTGACAAAAGATAGAATGCATGCTTAATTTCGCTAGCTCCTGGCAGAATTATTGTTTTGCCTGTCAAATATAGAAAGTATTATTACGATTCCGTAGTCCAACTTACTAAATGTTTTCCAATAGCATCACCTACTGGGGGGTTAACAGAAATACTCAAGAATATTATCCCAAATTCAGGAAGGGTAAATCCAAATTCTTTTTCTCAAAATCTGTTACCTTTAATGGCTATCTTCTTTATATGAGCTTCAGGCTACTCTCTTCTAAAAGACATGAGTGAATTGTTTCCCCACATGATATAATTAAAATGTAGCTTCTCAACAATCTGTCTTTATCTGTTAACTTTTATTTATTCTCAAATAATGCTTGTACCAATAAACTCGATGGACTAACAAGCTGGAATAAATCCACATTCTACAAATGTTGTGTTGAACAAACAAATGCCTCTTTGTTCCTTGCCCTATGATTGGGCCCTCTAACGGGCTGCCAAGGTAACAATTAAAAACAGCTGGATATATCTCAAATGTTCCAACTTCATTTAAAAACGCACTGAATTGTTAAAAAGTGAAATCCCAGGCCAAGCCATAAATAGCACTAATATTTATAAGTTGTCAATATGTACAGAATTTACTCTAAGGTCGATTGTATGCCGTAGATACAATCAGCTGAAGATTCTGGGACATGTTTACATTAAAGATAGCTGTGTTTCAGTCTTTGACTGAATGTTCACGGTATGAGTGTGTTCAGCCACAGAGGAGAAGAAATATCCGATACAGGAAAATGAGGAACACTGCTGAAGCACAAACCACTTTGTGGGCAGCTCTGTACTGTGTTTTCTTGGAGACCTTAATCTGCCTTTTTCCTGCAGTTTTCCATACATGGGTTGGACAATCTATATCCGCGGTCACCAACTGGTGGTCCATGGGCCACTGGTGGTCTGTAAGAAAATTTTGGTGGTCTGCAGAAAAATTATTTGGATTTTTTTATATTGCACTAAATCAAGGGCCGTCAAACTACGGTCACTGCGAAGGATACGTGCAATAAACATTTGTGTTGCAGGGTCTTCTTTTGTGGGTCGGAGGGGAAAGAAATTCTGACTTGGGGTCTGTTTTGGCCTTTTGGTGCAGGGCAAAAGCTGGAGGGAAGTACCGCTGGTGGCAAAGAGCCGGAGGACCTTGTTCCAGTGGGACTGCATCATGGCCTGAAAATGGCTGACCATCTCAGCCCACTGAGCCTCCAGGCACCAGTGCCTTGTCTTGAACTCCCGCAGGTCTTCCATCTGCTTGGAAAACCTATGCTCGTAGTCCTCAGTGAAGCTTTTTCAATCAATTCCAGTTTGAACTGAGCTGTTTTGCCAACTCTTTATCATGGTGGCTGCTTAGCTCTAACAACTGCTTCCTGCTGGGGCCCTAAGAAGCATAGTGGCGGGGAGGGGAAGGGGTAAGTAGAGGCTGGCGAGGTGCCCCTTGACATGAGTGACATCGAGTTGCCCACGCCCACCTAGTCACATGACCATCTAGCCAAACCCGGCCAGCCAGTCATTAGGCAGATCATATTAGTGATCCACAGGATTTAAAATTATGAATTTAGTGGTCCCTTAGGTCCAAAAGGTTGGTGACCCCTGATCTACATCATCTTCTCAGACATTTGGTCGCCACGATGTAGAAAAGACGTGGAGACTCTGGAAAGAGTGCAAAGAAGAGCAACCAAGATGATTAGAGGACTGGAGACTAAGACATATGAAGAACGGCTGCAGGAACTGGGTATGTCTAGTTTGATGAAGAGAAGGACCAGGGGAGACATGATAGCAGTGTTCCGATATCTCAGAGGGTGCCACAAAGAAGAGGGAGTCAAACTTTTCTCCAAGACACCTGGGGGCAGGACAAGGAGCAATGGGTGGAAACTAACCAAGGAGAGAAGCAACTTAGAACTAAGGAGAAATTTCCTAACAGTAAGAACAATTAACCTCTGGAACAGCTTGCCTCCAGCAGTTGTGAATGCCCCAACCCTGGAAGTCTTTAAAAAGATGTTAGACAGCCATTTGTCTGAAATGGTATAAGATTCCTGCCCATGCAGGGGGTTGGACTAGAAGACCTACAAGGTCCCTTCCAACTCTGCTATTGTATTATTGTATAAAAAGTAGAGATTTGCATTAAAGTATATCTCTCACTAATAGTTTATCCATGAAACACTGTGCTACAAAGCGTTTATTTGAGCTGTAGTTTCTACATAAAGTTGGATATTGATCTTGCCCAGCTGAATTTCCTTTGATAGTAGAAAACAGTCAGGAACATGCTTGGGCATTAGTGTTAAATTGTTCTAGGTGAGCCTTCTAAGTTGGTGGATAGATCTGCAGAATATAAAACATGTGACCTTTCAACTTATCATCTTTTAAAAGTTTTATACATGCATACTTCTTGGTCTTCTGAAAGAGTCTGAAAATCTGACTCTGCCAACTGGCTTGGGACCCTGATGTGGGCGTCCCAATTTGGAAATGACTAGTAGATTAGATGAACACCCCCACCTCCATTGTCTCTACACATTGGTTCTTTAATCCACTTTGTTGTTAATTTTGATGTTTTACTCTCAGTGATCATATTTTAATGTTCTTAGGCTTTTAATTGTTTTATATTACTTACGGCATTATAAGCTGCCCAGGATGGCTTGATGGTTAAATGGGGCAGCGTATAAATTTAAATAAATAAATAAAATAGTTTCATAATTGGAAACTGTTAAGAAAAAGTATGCCTATGAAACTTATGATGGAAAAATCTAGATGCCCAATAGTTAGCAAAAAAGCAAAGTTTTCATCTGGATTTTTACATCCTGGACTTCAGTAAGGCATTTGATAAAGTAGACCATAACCTACTATTAGATAAAGTAGAAAATTGTGGGTTAGACGGCACCACCACCAAATGGATTCGCAACTGGCTGGCCAACCGCACTCAACGTGTAGTCCTCAATGGAACTGCATCTACATGGAAGGAAGTATGCAGTGGAGTCCCCCAAGGCTCTGTTTTAGGCCCAGGACTCTTTAACATCTTCATCAACGATTTGGATGAGGGGATAAATGGGGAACTCATCAAATTTGCAGACGACACCAAGCTGGCAGGAATAGCCAACACTCCAGAAGATAGGCTTAAGATACAGAAGGATCTAGACAAACTTGAACATTGGGCACTATCTAATAAAATGAAATTCAATTGTGAAAAAAGTAAGGTCCTACATATAGGCAAGAAAAACCAAATGCACAAGTACAGTATAGGTGGTACCTTGCTCAATAGTAGCAACTGTGAGAGGGATCTTGGAATCCTAGTGGACAACTATTTAAATATGAGCCAGCAGTGTGCAGCAGCTGCCAAAAAAGCCAACACAGTTCTAGGCTGCATAAACAGAGGGATAGAATTTAGATCACGTGAAGTGTTAATGCCACTGTATGGTGCCTTGGTAAGGCCACACTTGGAATACTGCATATAGTTTTGGTCGCCACGATGTAGAAAAGACGTGGAGACTCTGGAAAGAGTGCAGAGAAGGGCAACCAAGATGATTAGGGGACTGGAGACTAAGACATATGAAGAACGGCTGCAGCAGCTGGGTATGTCTAGCTTGATGAAGAGAAGGACTAGGGGAGACATGATAGCAGTGTTCCGATATCTCAGAGGGTGCCACAAAGAAGAGGGAATCAAACTATTCTCCAAGGCACCTGGGGGCAGGACAAGAAGCAACGGGTGGAAACTAATCAAGGAGAGAAGCAACTTAGAACTAAGGAGAAATTTCCTGACAGTAAGAACAATTAACCTCTGGAACAGCTTGCCTCCAGAAGTTGTGAATGCCCCAACCCTGGAAGTCTTTAAAAAGATGTTAGATAGCTATTTGTCTGAAATGGTATAAGGTTCCTGCCCACGCAGGGGGTTGGACTAGAAGACCTACAAGGTCCCTTCCAACTCTGCTATTGTATTGTATTGTATTGTATTGTATTGTATTGTATTGTATTGTATTGTATTGTATTGTATTGTATTGTATCCCAGATATGAGAACTTTAGTAAAAATTTCTACAGTTTGGGGGGATTGGTAGCATGCCAGTTTTTTACCTATAACTTTCATAATCAGAGTTTAGAAGAAAACTGGCAATGTTCATCATGGTGCCATGGTGTTTTTAACATAAATACATGCCATTTGCCAAGCACCAGAATTTGGATCATGTAACCAGGGGGATTCCGTGAGGGTTGTAAGCATGAAGACAGGCATAAGTCACATTATTCATTGTAACTTTGAACTATCGCTAAATGGATGGCTGTAGGTTGAGAACGACAGAGAATGAGGATGGCTGGATGGATTCACTGAAGCAGTCGGTGTTCTGCCGGTTTAGACCTGTTCGCCCGAATAGGTAGTGGAAACCCGGCTCTATGACTTCCCATTTAGGCATATTTTCCAGCCAAAGCAAATGCACAGAAGGCTGAGTGCATGTGTGCATATGCTCACATTTGCGAACTGGTAAGGAAAGTAAGTGAATACCACCCCTGGGTGTGATCTTAAATGGACTCTGGGGAATGGTAGAGGACAGGAAGGCCTGGAGGAACATTGTACATGGGGTCGCTGTGAGTTGGACATAGGGATGAAATTCAGAAGGTTCTGACAGGTTCTAGAGAACCGGTAGCAGAAATTTTGAGTAGATTGGAGAACCGGCAAATACCATGTCTGGCTGGCCCAGAGTGGGGAGGGTATGGGAATTTTGCAGTATCCTTCCCCTGGAGTGGGGTGGAAATTAGGATTTTGCAGTATCCTTCCCCTGCCATGTCCACCAAGCCACGCCCACAGAACTGGTAGTAAAAAAAATTGAATTTCACCCCTGGTCGGACACAACTTCGCGACTAACAACAACAAAGGTTGAGAATTACCTGAATATAGTATTCACCTTCGCTGTCCTGGGATCTCTGCTACTATGTACGTTAGAACAGGGGTCTCCAACCTTTGCAACTTTAAGTCGGAAGGACTTCAGCTCCCAGAATTCTCCAGCCAGCAAAGTCCTTCAGACTTAAAGTTGCAAAGGTTGGAGACCCCTGCGTTAGAATAATGAGTGCTGTATAAGGCTAGCCTCTTGAAAACCAGATCTGTGAGGAAACTCCTTTAAGACCACTAAATCTCCTTTGAATGCAATAGGCCTCTGTTTTGGTTTTTTCCAGCCTACAGCTGAGTAAGGCTGGCTGCTGTAAGGAACAGGCCAACAATAATACTGGGGCTAAAAATTGTCATGAGAATATTGGGGGAGTTTTAGCAAAAGCTGGGGTCCTTCTTGTGCTCTCACATCTGTGTTGGATTATGAGCCCATCCAGATGATTTTGCTAAAATCAGCAGAGTTTTTGAGTGTATTTACTTTATCAGACAAGAAACCATTAATTTATTTGCTGAGTCTTCAGTATAAACAGTTTTAAATCCCTTAATGGGAAACCCCTTTTCTTTCTTCATCTTCTTACAGCTTTTAAATTTTGCATCGAAATTAACCTTGCCAGTAAGGTTTTGGATGTACAGCAGCTAAATCATGATTTATTTCATTAGGGTTTTTTTTTTAAATAAGCCACAACGGGCTGTTTTCACACATCATGTTAAACCCATGATTTACAAACTGCAATATGCTGCGCCAAAATGTAAGAGACCCCATTATAAATAAGCATAATGTATAAATCCAGTCATTGCATCACTTCATCTATCTCATCTTTTTTGAAGGACACTTGACATCAGCAGAAGTATAACTTCTTTACAGCTTATACCTGTGTTCAGTCACACTAGCTTTTGGCTTTACATCTTTGTTGCTCTGGGCCAAGAACAGCTGGAAACTGGTGATTGACAACCTGCCAGCATCCTGGTGCCTCTGTATTCCAGAGATTGACTAAGTCTGAGTCAGAATTTCCCATCAAATTGTTGGGAAGATCCATAATTACTTTCTGAAAGACCTCCTAATCCATCAGTTGCTTGATGCGGGCCATTCATACAGTTCTAATTTTCAGAAGTCCAAGCGAGCTAGAGTCTAGACTTTGATTAGAAAGAGATCTGACCAC
This sequence comes from Rhabdophis nuchalis, assembly GCA_039707465.1. Taxonomy (NCBI): domain Eukaryota; kingdom Metazoa; phylum Chordata; class Lepidosauria; order Squamata; family Natricidae; genus Rhabdophis; species Rhabdophis nuchalis. The sequence continues at coordinate 25,543,577 of CM077647.1, read as the reverse complement.
AGTAGGGGACAGATATTAATGTCTTCTGTATCCAGATCACGTCTCATTCATCCAGAAATGAAGGCCAAAACAAGGGAGGGTCGGCTATATATAACCTATACAATTTGTGACAAAATCGTGGTTGCTTTTAAGGCCAAGAACTCCTGCAGCCTCGGAAATCCCTTTCTGAAAGATGAAATTTGAACTCACTCAAATCCATAAGCTTTGAATCTTGAGATGAGGTCCGAGAGCTTATGAAGTGACATTGCCATGCCAATTGTATACCAGCAGAAGTCCTAGGTTTAGGGTTATGAGCCGCGGTGGCGCAATGGTTAGAGTGCAGCACTGCAGGCTACTTCTGCTGATCACCGGCTGCCAGCAGTTTGGCAGATCGAATCTCACTTAGTCTGATGAGACAAAGACTATAAATGTCCATTCTTGTACAGCTTCTGCAAGTAGAATAGAAATAGAACAATGGTAGCAAAAGAAAGCAAAGGGAATACCAATAGTAATAGACATCTTGCGTACAATCCAGTGGTGGGTTGTCATTTTTTTTACTACCAGTTCAAGTGTGCTCCTGTGCATGTGTGTGTGACACTTCTGCGCATGTGCAGAAGCACCCGGGCAGGTGGGAAGAGCCTCCCGCCAGCGCTACTACCGCTTCGCAGGAAAAAATGCAGCAGAGACCTAGAATAATTATAATAATATATACCTTCTATTTAGGGGATGCGGTGGCTCTGTGGCTAAGAGTCTGAGCTTGTCGATCAGAAAGATCAGCAATTTGGTGTTTCAGATCCCCAGCGTAAGAGTGAGCTCACATTACTGGTCCTAGCTTCTGCCAACCTAGCAGTTCGAAAGCATGTAAAAATGCAAGTATAAAAATAGGAACCACCTTCGGTGGGAAGGTAACAGTGTTCCATGCACTTTCAGGATTTAGTCATGCCGGTCCCATGACCACGGAGACATCTTCAGACAGTGCTGGCTCTTCGGCTTTGAAACAGAGATGAGTCAGGAATGACTAGCACATATATGCGAGGGGAACCTTTACATTTATCTTTATACCTTCTATATAATTTATAACTTTTCTTCTAGATTTAGGATCACTTTCTGGGTTTTGCCTGCCCAAAGTTTCTGAGAATACAGTTCCTTAAAGAAAGTGTAGTGCCAAAAAGGGACATTATTTTGAGAAGTCCTCTAACAGTTGATGAGAGGAAGCAGCATCTTCCTGGAATTGAGACTAAGCTTATGTGTGTGCGCAACAAAGATAAGTGTGTATGTGTGTGTGTATGTTGTGTGTGTGTGTGTGTGATCTCTGATAAGAATTTGAAACAAAAATGGTTGTTTTCCTTGGGTTTGTTTCTCTGTTCCCCATGTAATAGAGAGATACTTTTAAAACAAGGACAATTGCTTGCCCAGTTTTAAACTTGACTAACTTTTTGGTAGATTAGTTGGAATCGAGGCCATTTGGCTCATTTGTTTTGGCCTAATGTATTGTTGAGACACAGAAAAAATTATTAATGCAGCATAATGGATTAATAGCCACTTCTCATCCCTTAAATAGGTTCTTCCTTTATATATGGGATCTCTGTAGAACTGGCAGGTTCCAAACCCTCACACATGAAATATTCCACTAATGTCAATAGTTTATTTTTCAAAACACCATTTAACCGAGCTAAAGAGAAGGTTGAGAAGAGAAGGTAAAAACTTTTACATTTCTTTGTAATGTGACTTTCATTCCTGCCTATCACATCTACTAAGGGTCTACATTTATGCAATAAATGCACAGGTACAGTATATATGGTATTGTTGTCCCCAATTCGGGTCTGAGCCTGGTGCCGAAGCCAATGATGGACGCCAGACACGAGGTGCAGGTTTTCTAATTGCTCTTTATTGGAGTACTCCAAGGAAAAGGGTTCCTGGTCAAAAGGCCAAGATCCCAGGACAAAGGATTAAGAAAGGTTTATACATTTTCAGTAAAGAAGAAGGCGGGACAAGGTGAAACAATAAGAAATATCCTCTAATAAACATTTTAGCAATAATTCTACAATTTGTTCTATTGGTTTATAGCTGTCCCATCCCTAGGTCTTAGCTCAGTGGTCGGCAAACCGCGGCTCGTGAGCCACAAGCGGCTCTTTGGCTCCTCGAGTGCGGCTCTTCCTCCACCCTCGCCAACAGCGGGGCTCCTGGGCTGCAGCAACCCTCCCTGGTTTGGTTTATGGTTTATTAAATGTATATACCGCACCCTTTCCCAAAAGGGACTCGGGGCGGTGCACAGGCAATTTAAAAACATATATAAACACAACAATATACAAAATATAAAACCAAATTAAATTAATATTCCTGTGCTAAAAAATTTAAATACAGTGGTACCTCGGACCACGAACGCCTCTCATCACGTCCAATTCGCTTCACGACCAAAAATTTCCCAAAAAATGTGCCCCGGTTCACGAACACCGTTTCGCTGCACGAACGGAAAAGTTCGTAAAAAATGCTCTGCTGCACGAACTCTGCCTCACTTCACGAACTCTGCCTCGCATCACGAACTCCGCCCTCGCATCACGAACGGAAAAGTTCGTAAAAATGCCCGGATTTACGACCTCCGTTTCGCTTCACGAACCGGAGCCGCGGACATTTTAAAAACAAGGTCAGAACGGATTAACCGGATTTACATTGAACCCTATGGGAAACTGTGCCTCGAATCACAACCAAAAAACAAGGTCGGAACGGATTAATCGGATTTACATTGAACCCTATGGGAAATTGTGCCTCGCATCACAACCAAATCGGATCGCGACCAGAGTCATTTCACGAATTAAGTTCGTGATCCGAGGTACCACTGTATGTTAAAACAATATCCCTAAAACCAATTTAAAACAATTTAACTGCAGACTGTGGGCTAGGTGATGTAAGTTAGGCCAGGCCGGCCTGTTGGAAAAAATAAGTTTTAAGGTTCTGGCGGAAGGAGCGGAGGTCCGTGATCATTCTCAGTTCGGGGGGTAAGTCGTTCCAGAGAGTTGGGCCCTCCACAGAGAAGGCCCTTCCCCTGGGCGTCGCTCACTGGCATTGCCCCTCTTTGTGGGAGCGAATCGGCCGAAGAGATGTATGGGGCAGGATGCGATCCCGAAGATAACTAGGTCCCGTGCCATGGAGCGCTTTGAAGATGATAGTCAACACCTTAAAGCGCACCCGAAAGACCATAGGCAGCCAGTGCAGCTTGCGCAAGAGCGGTGTTACATGGGAGCGTCTAGGAGCTCCCATAATTGCCCGCGCGGGTGCGTTCTGGACTAACTGCATTTTTCGGGTGCACCTCAAGAGAAGCCCCATGTAGAGAGCGTTGCAGTAGTCTATACGGGATGTCACGAGCGCATGAGTGACTGTGCGAAGAGCGTCCCGGTCCAATAAGGGCCGCAACTGATGAACCAGGCGAACCCGGCAGAACGCCCCCCTGGCCACGGCCGTCAAGTGGTCTTCTAACGACAGCCTGGTATCCAGGAGGATGCCCAAGTTGCGTGCCCTATCCACGGGGGCTAGATGTTCGCCCCCAATGGCTGTCTTGGAAGGGTTGAGTCTGAGTCTGTTCCTTCCCATCCAGATCCGCACGGCTTCCAGACACCGGGACATCACTTTGACGGCATCGTTGGGGTGGTTTGGAGTAGATATATACAGCTGTGTATCATCAGCGTAGAGGTGGTACTCTACCCCAAAACCACAGATGATCGCACCCAGCGGCTTCATATATGTGTTGAACAGGAGCGGCGAGAGGACCAATCCCTGAGGCACCCCACAAGTGAATGGTCTCGAGGTCGACCTCTGCCTTCCTGCCAACACAAATTGGCAGGAGGGCCGGAGAGGTAGGAGGAGAACTACCATAAAACGGTGCCCCTCACCCCCAACCCCTCCAGCCAATGCAATAGGATACCATGGTCGATGGTATCAAAAGCCGCCGAGAGGTCTAACAGGACCAGGATGGAGGAACAACCCTCATCTCTGGCCCTCCAGAGATCATCCACCAACGTGACCAATGCCATCTCGGTGCTGTGTCCAGGCCGGAAGCCGGACTGGCACGGGTCCAGATAATCAATTTCCTCCAGCTGGTGAGGAAACTGTTGCACCACCACACTCTCTACAACCTTCACCAAAAAGTGAAGGTTGGAGACCGGACGATAATTTACTAACAATGCTGGGTCCAGGGAAGGCTTCTTGAGGAGGGGCCTCACCATCGCCTCTTTAAGGGAGGCCGGCAAGAACCCCTCACTCAGAGAAGTGTTCACAAGTTCCTGGAGCCAGCCTCGTGTAACCTCCCAGGATGCCAGTACAAGCCAGGAGGGACACGGGCACCGCTGCAGCAACCTTCCTTGCCTGCCCGCCTGCCGGCCCACCCACCAGCTTGCTGGCTGTGCTTGCTCACTCGTTTGCTCACCCACCGGACGCCGGTTCTTTCCCCCTCTCGCGGAGCCTTATCAGCCCCTGGGAAGCGCAGCAGCTGCCCCATGGGCAAAGAGGCAGTCCCCCGCTGCGCTTCCCAGGAGCTGAGAAGGCTCCACGAGAGAGGGAAGGAACCTACGTCCGGTGGGTAAGCAAGCGAGCGAGTAAGCGCAGGCTACTTCCAGGAGCTGAGGAGGCTCCACGGGGGGGGGGGGAGACAGACAGACAGACAGACAAAGGCACAGACACAGGGAGGGAGGGAGGGAGGGAGGGAATCAGAGAGTGACAGACACACACACAGAGACAGGGAGAGACAGAGGGAGGGAGGGAGGGAGGGAAAGATAGACAGAGACACAGAATGAGTGATTAAGTGTGTGAATGCGACACAGACAGATACACACACACAGAGTGACAGAGAGAGACAGACAGACAGACAGACAGACAGACAGACAGACAGAAAGAAAAAGAGAGAAGGAAAGAAACAGAAAGTGGGAGAGAGAGAGAAAGAAGGAAGGAAAGAAAGAAAGAAAGACCTTATGACCACAATTGAGCCCAAAAGTTTGGCTGCTAAGCAAGACCATTGTTAAGTGAGTTTCACATTTTCCAAGTCGGCCACGCCCACCGGGTCACATGACCGCTGAGCCACTTCCACAAAACAGGTCATACCTTCTGGCTCTTAAAAGAAATTTCAATTGTGGTATTGTTAATATTTGGCTCTGTTAACTAATGAGTTTGCCCACTACTGTCTTAGCTAATGAATGCCCCAGGAGTTATCTAATAGACATTTCATTTGTTGCCGGACATCTCTATTCCTAACTTTTAGCTGAGGTCTGCAAATTGTCTAATTCTTGTTACCTTTTATCAGCTTTCTAGCTACCCATAATTGCTACAAGGTTTACACAGCATATTTCCTGTTGATAAGCATTCTTTGTCCTTGTGAGACAGAGAGACAGACACCCCTCCCCCCCATTACAGTCTTCCTGATTTACTTTCAAGTATGTGCCATGACCTTGCTTTAGCAGCCAGTCCATCAGTATCTTGCTCAATAGTGGTGATTTTAAGAGAGATCTTGGAGTCCTAGTGGACAACCATTTAAATATGAGCCAGCTGTGTGCAGCAGCTGCCAAAAAAGCCAACACAGATCTAGGCTGCATAAACAGAGGGATAGAATCAAGATCACAAGAAGTGTTAATACCACTTTATAATGCCTTGGTAAGGCCACACTGGGACTATGCATCGAGTTTTGGTCGCCAAGATATAAAAAAGATGTTGAGACTCTAGAAAGATTGCAGAGAAGAGCAACAAAGATGATTAGGGGGCTGGAGGCTAAAACATGAATGGTTGTAACATGTAACACCGCTCCTGCGCGAGCTGCATTGGCTACCTGTCGTCTTTTGGGTGCGCTTCAAGGTGTTGGACATCATCTTTAAAGCACTCCATGGCACGGGACCTAGTTAACTGCGGGATCGCATCCTGCCCCATACATCCCTGCGGCTGATTCGCTCCCACAGAGAGGGACTTCTCTGGGTGCCGTCCACTAGGCTGTGCCAGCGGGCGACGCCCAGGAGAAGGGCCTTCCCTGTGGCGGGCCCGACCCTCTGGAACGATCTTCGCCCCAATATTAGAACAACTCCGCTCCTTCCGTCAAAAATTAAAAACACATTTCTTTTGCTTGGCCGGCTTGGGATAACTTAACTGTTTCTAGGGGCTTTTAGGGGTTTGTTTTAGTTTAATGGGATTTTAGCGCAGTGTTTAATTTAATTCTTTTTAATAATGTATTGTTGTGATTTTATATGCATTTTAATTTCCCTGTGCCCCGCCTCGAGTCCCTTCGGGGAGAGAGAGAGGGTTATAAATTAAATTATTATTATTATTATTATTATTATTATTATTGCAGGAACTGGGTATGTCTAGTCTTATGAAAAAAAAGTATTAGGGAAGACATAATAGCAGACGTTATCTGCATGATAAAATCATTCAGATCCGGGACGAGTTAGCCTCTGATTATTTTCGTCTGGGCAGGCTGACGGAGGCAGGTCCTGAGACTGTTGTTGGGAAGAGTTCGATCCTGTGACTCCTGAGGACATGGACAGGATACTGGGGTGACTGATTCTTGTTACCACGTTTATTGGACTCGTGTCCCTCCTGGCTAGTACTGGCCTCCCGGGAGGTTACACGAGGCTGGCTCCAGGGAATTGTCAATGCTTCTTTGAGTGAGGGGTTTTTACCGACCGCCTTGAAAGAGGCAGTGGTGAGACCCTTCCTCAAGAAGCCCTCCCTGGACCCAGCTGTGTTGGCCAACTACCATCCTGTCTTCAACCTTCGCTTTCTTGCGAAGGTTGTTGAGAGTGTGGTGGCGCGACAGTTCCCCCAGCACCTGGAAGAAACTGTCTATCTGGACTCGCGCCAGTCCGGTTTCTGGCCTGGGCACAGCACAGAGATGGCATTGGTCGCATTGGTGGATGATCTCTGGAGGGCTCGGGATAGAGGTTGTTCCTCTATCCTGGTTCTATTAGATCTCTCAGCGGTTTTCGATACCATCGACCATGGTATCATGTTGCGCCGGCAGGAGGGGCTGGGGTTGGGGGGCACCATTATATGGTGGTTCTCCTCATACCTCTCCGACCGGTCACAATTTGTGTTGGCAGGAGGCAGTGGTGGGTTTCTGCAGGTTCGCACCTACTCACGAGAGCCGGTTGGTGAAATTTAGAGAACCGGTGAGAGGAGGTTCCACCAGCGGACCCAGAAGAAAGTCTGCCCCGCCATTGCCGGTGACCCAACAAGAAGGAAAGGAAAGGAAGGAAGGAATAAAAGAAAGAAAAGAAAGAGAGAGAGAGAGAGAGAGAGAGAGAGAGAGAGAGAGAGAGAGAGAGAGAGAGAGAGAATTTATTATCACAACTGAGCCCAAAATTTTGGTTACTAAGCAAGAGCATTGTTAAATTAGTTTCACCACATTTTACAAGTTGGCCACTCCCACCCAGTCACATGACTGCCAAGCCATGCCCACAAAATAGGCCACACCTACAGAGTAGGTTCTAAAAAATTTTGAAACCCACCACTGGCAGGAGGGCAGAGGTCGACGTCAAGGGCCCTTACGTGTGGGGTGCCTCAGGGGTCGGTCCTCTCACCCCTCCTGTTCAACATCTATATGAAGCCGCTGCGTGACATCATCCGTGGTTTTGGGGTAGAGTTCCATCAGTACGCTGATGACACCCAGCTGTACATCTCTACCCCAGACTACCCCAATGATGCCGTCGAAGTGATGTCCCGGTGTCTGGAAGCCATGCGAGTCTGGCTGGGGAGAAACAGGCTCCGACTCAACCTGTCCAAGACCGAGTGGCTGTGGTTTCCGGCGTCACGATATAGCCAGCTGGTGCCATTTCTGGCTATCGGGGGCGAGTCACTGGCTCCTGCAGAGAGCATCCTCCTGGACTCACTGGAGTCACGGGCTCCTGCGAGCATCCTCCTGGACTCTCGGCTGTCTTTGGACGACCATATGGCAGCCGTGGCCAGGGGGGCTTTTTATCAGGTTTACCTGATATGCCAGTTGCGGAAGTCCAGGGTTGTTCTGAGCTCGGGGGGTAGGTCGTTCCATAGAGCTGGGCCCGCCACAGAGAAGGCCCTTCCCCTGGGCATCGCCCACTGGCATTGCCTGGTGGACGGCACCCGGAGAAGTCCCTCTCTGTGGGAGCGAATCGGTCGAAGGGATGAATGGGGCAGGATGCCATCTCGCAGATAGCTAGGTCCCGTGCCATGGAGCGCTTTAAAGATGGTGATCAGCACCTTGAAGCGCACCTGAAAGACCACAGGCAGCCAGTGCAGTTCGCGCAGGAGCGGTGTGACGTGGGAATGCCTAGGGGCACCCAGAATTGCCTGCCCTGCTGCATTCTGGACTAGCTGCAGTCTTCAGGTGCACCTCAAGGGGAGCCCCATGTAGAGAGCGTTACAGTAGTCTAGATGGGATATCACAAGGGCGTGAGTGACCGTGCAAAGGGCATCCCGGTCCAATAGGCGACGCAACTGGCGGACCAGGCGAACCTGGTAGAACGCCCCCCCTGGCCAGGGCTGTCACTTGATCTTCCATAGACAGCCGGGTATCCAGGACACCCAAATTGTGTGCCCCATCCACAGGGGCTAGATGTTCCCCCCCATGGCCAGTGATGGAGTGAACTGGTTGTACCGGGACATCGGAAGCCACAGCCACTCGGTCTTGGACGGGTTGAGTCTGTTCCTTCCCATCCAGATCCACACGGCTTCCAGGCACGGGACATCACTTTGACGGCATCGTTGGGGTGGTTCGGGGTAGATATATACAGCTGCGTATTGTCAGCATAGAGATGGTACTCTACCCCAAAGCCACGGATGATCTTGCCCAGCGGCTTCATATATGTGTTGAACAGGAACGGCGAGAGGACCGACCCCTGAGGCACCCCACATAATAATAATAATAATTTTTAATTTTATATCCCGCTCTCTCTCCCCAAAGGGACATGTGAGGGGTCTCGGGGCCAACCTCTGCCTTCCTGCCAACACAAATTGCGATCGACCAGAGAGGTAGGAGGAGAACCACCGTAAAACGGTGCCCCTCACCCCCAACCCCTCCAGCCGATGCAATAGGATACCATGGTCGATGGTATCAAAAGCCGCCGAGAGGTCTAATAGGACCAGGATGGAGGAACAACCCCCATCTCTGGCCCTCCAGAGATCATCCACCAACGCGACCAATGCCGTCTCAGTGCTGTGTCCGGGCCGAAAGCTGGACTGGCGTGGGTCTAGATAATCAATCTCCTCCAGGTGACGGGGAAACTGCTGTGCCACCACACTCTCTACAACCTTCGCTAGAAAGTGAAGGTTGGAGATCAGACGGTAATTTACTAACAATGCTGGGTCCAGGGAAGGCTTCTTGAGGAGGGGTCTCATCACCGCCTCTTTCAAGATGGTAGGCAAGATCCCCTCACTCAAAGAAGCATTCACTACTTCCTGGAGCCAGCCTGGTGTAACCTCCCAGGATGCCAGTACAAGCCAGGAGGGACACGGGTCCAATAAACAGGTGGTGGCTCTCAGTCACCCACGTAACCTGTCCATATCTTTGGAAGTAACAGAGTCAAACTCCTCCCACAAAACTGTCTCAAGACCTGCCTCAGACTATCCCTCCAGATGGTCTGAGGTGGAGGCCAACTCACTTCGAATCTGAGCGATTTTATCCTGCAGATATTCTCCAAATTCCTCTGCTCTGCCCTGTAGAGGGGCTTACCGTGGCCTCTGTTGAAGGAGGGAGCGGGTCACCCCAAACAGGGTGGCAGGGCGGTTATCTATCTATCTGCGGGATCGGATTCTGCCCCATACATCCCTGCGGCCGCTCCGCTCCCACAGAGAGGGACTTCTCCAGGTGCCGTCCACTAGGCTATGCCAGCGGGCGATGCCCAGGGGAAGGGCCTTCTCTGTGGCAGGCCCAGCCCTCTGGAACGACCTTCCTCCCAAAATTAGAACAACTACGGACCTCCGCTCCTTCCGTCAAAAACTGAAAACACACTTTTTCTGCTTGGCCGGCCTAGGTTAGTCTTCCGTTTTTAACTGGGTTTTTAGGGGGATTTAGTTTAGTTTTAGTATAATGGGTTTTAGCGCAGGGACAATTTGTTTAATTCTTATTTTAGCTATTTATGTATTTTATATTTGCTTTTTTAACTTTCCCTGTGCACCGCTCCGAGTCCCTTTGGGGAGAGGAGGCGGTCTATAAATAAAATTATTATTATTATTATTATTATTATTATTATTATTATTATTATTATTATTATTATTATTATTATTATTATTATTATTATTATTATTATTATTATTATTATTATTATTATTATTATTATTATCTGCGGATGCGATAAGGGTGGCAGCTGGCCAGATCTCATTGAATTAGGAAGTTTCATCAGAAACTAATGGTAGGTGTTTTTTTTAAGTAACTCAGTGGTCTTGGACCCCTTCACTATGTCAGTATGGAAAGTCTGCTCATGCTCCAGACCACAATATCTATCCTATGTTTCTCTGAAGACACTTCTTCCTTACAAGATCCTTTTGTTAAAATGACATTGCTCCAACCAGTACTACTATTCTTACATTACACAACATGGGATCAGAACTGTAAAAAAAAAAAAAAAAAAAAATCCTGATAACCTTTATGTGGCAGCCCAGACTTACAGAAAACACTTTTTGTTGTTGTTGCTTTAGCTTTACCAGTTATCCAGAATTTTTCAGCCCAGATAATGCTTTGCTAAATGAAGACATTGTCTGCTTTTGGAAAGCACTCATTCTATCATAATCAAATAACAAGCTCATTAAAATAATTTCCTGCTCCTTTTAGAACCAGCATTAATGGTTGGACATAAAATACAGTTTTGGGATTTCATTTGTTTCAGAATTCTAACTTCCAAGAAGTTCTGTGTAATTTGAAACCTTGCTGTTTGTCTTTTCAACCCTAGTTGGGCCAACAAAATTATAGTGATTTCCTCTGCTTTTTATGTTTTCCGAAGCAACAATCCTAGGAAGGCTCTGTAGTATCAGCTACAGATCGTATAATGACAAACTGTGCAACTTGACCAAAATGCATATCAACAGAGAAAAGTTCAAATCTCAGCATGGCGTAAATTCACAACCAACCTCTTAAACTTCTTTCTTTCTGCTTCCCTTGGCATTATGGATATGAGTTTTATCTGCTTGCAAATAAAATAATTAGCTTCAGCTTTTAGGGAATTTTTTTCTACGCTCTCCAAATAATTTCCTAGAGTAATCATTTTCTCAGAGTTTTACTTTTTAAAAAGGTTGCCTATGTTTCCTCTATTCCCTCTATAATTATATTTAATTATTTACACACCTTTCTTTTTTTGTTAATTCTCCATTACAGATTCTGGCTAGTTGCTCTCTTTTCAAATCTCTACCCTAATTTAAACAGTTTCTGTTCTCTCTGTCCCTTTTAGTTCCTTTTATCAAATTCTTTCATATAGTGTTTTTCACGCTATTTTGTATTCTTTTTTTATTATTACTAATAACATAGTGGAACCATCCTTTTTCTCTAAGTGCTTCAGTGCTGGAACATTGATTACATTAATGTTAACCAGAGAGTCAGGGCAAAATTGAAGGAGCAATTATATTTGCTCATCTTTGTCATACGGCAAATAGTTTAAAACAATGCTTTTCAAATCTGGCAAGTTGAAGATGCACGGATTTCCAACACTCAAAATTCCCCAGCCAGGATGAAGTCTACATATCTTAAAGTTGTCAGGTTTGAAAACACTAATCTAAATTGCTTCTGGATCGTTGGCACTGCAGAAAGTTGAAAGTTAGTTAGTTAGTTATAGTTTATTTGATTTATATACCGCCCTTCTCCCTTTTGGGACTCAGGGCGGTGTACAGCCACAATAAAATAAACGATACAAAATCTAAAACAATATGTTAAAAAGATATTAAATAAATGGCCTACATTTTAAAACCCCATACTAAAATCACTATAAAATCCCTTTTAAAACTACCTTTAAAACTACGACAGGCCGGCAGCGCAGAATAAATGTGTCTTCAGGGCCTGACAGAAGAGATGTAGGTCTAAGATCATCCTTAGTCCAGGGGGTAGGTCATTCCAGAGGGCGGGAGCTACCACAGATAAGGCTCTCCCCCTGGGGGTCGCCAGCCAGCATTGTTTAGCTGACGGCACCCTGAGGAGGCCCTCTCTGTGGGAGCGAACTGGTCAGTGGGAGGTATTTGGCAGTAGGAGGCGGTCTTGCAGGTAACCAGGTCCCAGATTAAGGATCCTTCCAAATCAACACCTTCCTAATCTTTTTTATAACCTTCTGAGATCCCAATAGCAGAAAGAATTGTTCTTCTTTCATTGGTTGTATCTCTTCCATCCATTTTTCTGTCTCATCAACTTTGATTTGTACATTCTGTTTAGAAATGCAGAGGGCCTTGCTTTCTATTTTTTAAATTAAGTCGACTCTTTCATTTCCTAGGAAGGAGGTACACTATTCTGAAATCTTGCCAAGAAAACTCCAATATTATGTCTGTCTTTAGGTTTGTCTGTCTGTCTGTCTGTCTGTCCGTCCATCCATCCAAACCCTGTCTGTCTGTCTATCTAATCTAATCTAATCTCTCTAATTCAAAAAAGGCACAGAAATTGGTCTGCTTTTTATTTAAGCATTTCATTTGTTTTGCTATATGAGATTGTTTTATCGTTAGAAAGGCAGATGGTTAACCATCTTCACATTGTGCAGTCATTTCATAGCCTCATTGGACTGCTATGCTTTGGAGTTAGATAATAATCTGCACCTCTCCCTACCTGATTTATTGTGTGAGAGTGGATGTCTGTACATCTGTGTTGCAAATTAAACTGATGTCTACAGTAGTTGATAGATGGAGACAATGTCTGGACAGGAAACAGAATTCTCCTACTTATATCAAAACTCCCTTAGTCTTAAGTTATTCAAACATATGGCAAATCAAATACTTGCTGGGGGTAAAGTGTCCATTTCTCTCAAGACAAAGACAGAACTATGCTGAGTGTTTTTAATCAATTTGATTAGAAGAATATATTTTGACATTTGTCCTATTCTGCTATTCATTCCATTACTAGTCAGAATTTCCTTTCATTCTCAGATCCCATGTAGCATACTCTGTGATCTGATTCAACTCTAACGTAGTTCGTTGGTTAAGTTTTATCAGTTAGGCAAATTCAGCCACTGTGGTTTATATGCAGTGGTTTATGTCAAAAGGGGTCATGCTACATCAAGTGAGCCATATACAACTCCTGCCCAGTCCAATTATTGCAATCCCTAGATCAGTCAAAATCATGCTATCAAAATGTTGTGGCAAATTCCTGATTTTCAACAGCTTTATAGGGGCAATAAGAGAAAAGAAATATTGCAAATTTCTTTGTTTCTATTCAAAGAATGTAGACGTACCCATTGCAAAATGGTCAAAATGTTTGGTAACATCACTGTGTTCCTTTTTGATCCTGAAATGTAATCTTGGAAAGCATGCATAAACTCAGTTGATTGTGTGGTTAGTTCAAGTAACTAGACAAACCATGGCTTAATCTCTCTCTCTATAAAAATGGCTCTGTGTGTGTGTGTGTGTATGATCCAGCATGACTCTTGAACGCCTTGAACAATTTGAACCAAATTTGGTACACAGATGTCTTACTTTCTGGAAAAAATACTGTGAGGGTAAGACACCCCTAACACCCTTGTGTTCTGTTAAGATACAACCTATTGTGCCTTAAAATGGCTTCTACTTTACTGCCATAAAATGGTTTCTACTGTACAGCGCAGTGGAGTTGCCATGGTAACAGCTACACAGTACTCCACAAGGGGTCTCCCTCTGGAAAGGGGAAAAATCCAACCTTAGACATTATGTTTCCTCCCCTATAAATAAATAGCCGGGCAATGTTAGGTTATCAGCTAGTAGAGAGATAAAATCTCTGTATGTCTCATCTCCCTATTTGACTATGTGTACATTATATTAATTATGAAGTTGTGAAATAGGATGTTTTTCCCAATGAAATATACAGTATTAAGGAGGAAAAGACCAGATCCGTGTGCATTTTATCCATGTGACATGAATGCACCACAACATCTCAGGGTTAGAATATTAGTGTAGCTCTGCAGGTAATCCTTTGAGATGGGTTCTGCTAAAACAGAATTACAAATACACGATCATTTATGAGCCTTGTTGCTTAGAGGGAATTTGAGTTCTCATCCCCCTTTTCTAATTCATAGTCATCTAGGATTATTCGAAATTTAATATAAGATCATCAGATTGACATTTTCCTTTATTTTTTCTATTTCAACAGAGGACAGATAATGCAAATGTCACATCTGGGAGGTGTAGTCAATGCAACAGCAATCATTGATTTGCTCTTTATGCATAAAGTTAAGCTACACAGAAAAGAGATTAAATATATGAAAGGTTTGTCTTACACACTTTCAGTGAAACTTTTGAAAACCTGTCCATCAATGCCAAAAGCATTGATTGTAGCAGCAGTGGGGATTTTTGTGGAATGTTTTAAATGGGAAAAGAAGTCTGGATATGTGGTGTGTGCTTAAATAACTAAAACCAGTCTGTTGACTATAGAGAGATGGGATCCCGTCTTCATTTTTCAGAAAAGGGCTTTAAAGAAATACATTGCAATCTAGGTGACCTAACTATGAATTTGATGGTTTGTAAGCATCACCCTGCCAACAAAAGTGCATGTAGTCAAGGCTATGATTTTCCCAGTTGCAATGTATGGCTGTGAAGGTTGCATTATAAAGGAAGGCTGAGTGCCAAAGTATTTGAACTATGGTGCTGGAGAAGAGTCCTGAGAATCCCTTGGACTGCAACGTGACCAAGCCAGTCAGTCCTAGAGGAGATCAACCTTGACTGCTCTTTAGAAGGCCAGATCCTGAAGATGAAACTCAAATACTTTGGCCACCTAATGAGAAGGAAGGACTCACTGGAGAAGAGCCTCATGCTAGGAAAGACTGAGGGCAGAGAAGGGGATGGCAGAGAATGAGGTGGCTGGATGGAGTCACCAAAGCAGTCTGTGTGAGTTTAAATGGACTCCAGAGGATGGTAGAGGACAGGAAGGCCTGGAGGAACGTTGTCCATGGGGTTGCGATGGGTCAGACATGACTTTGCAACTAACAACAACAATAAAGCATGAACCATCTGGTCTTCCCCACAGGGGAAGACTGCGCATGCGCGAAGATGGCGGTCTGCCTCTGAGCTCCGTTGGGTCTTGGAGCTCGTTGGCTCTAAAAAACATGCCGCCCGGCCCGCTACCCACTCTTAAGGGCCGGGCCCAGTGAGCTGCTTATCCTGGCAGCAGATCGAGACCTGGATGGTCCTCCAGGGTAAGATAGCAGCTGAGATATCGTTGCGGACGCCGGGTGTGGATGCCGGCCGGAACGCCGGCCGGATGAGAAGGAGGCCAATGCTGACGCCGATTCCAAGCTGGATTTCGAGCTGGAGGCCAGGAGGCCAGGAGGACGTGGAGGCCAGGGCTGGAGCGGCGCTAGGACGATCTTATTGAGCAGCGGCGTGCTGGGGAGTTTGGAAATTGAGGAGAGGCCAGACCGGGCCGGGCCGGGAGAAGAGCGGCCGGCCCGAGGCCTCTAGGAGGAGGTGAGACTCTCTTTTTTTTGGGCGGCTGAAAGAACGCCTGGAAAGAACTTTGTAACAACGTGGCCGGGGCCTGAGCGTCCTTTAAGTCATCGCCCAGCTATCGGAGCCTTTGGATGGGCCGGAGCAGGCCGGACCGGGGGCTTTGCCGGTTGTGGAGAGGCCGGGCCTGGGAGATGGAAGAGTGGTTGGCCCGAGGCCTCCAGGAGGAGATGAGACCAGGCGGCCGGAAGGACCTTGAGAACTTAATAACAGCTTGGCCGAGGCCTATAAGAACTTTTAGCTGGGTCTGGCAAGGAGAAGGAAGAGCGGCCGGGCCTGGTCTTTTTTTGAGAGGACGCAAGGCCAGAAGAGCCCTATTAAAATCTGGGCTCCAGAGACTGTCCACTCCTCCCCCCCCCCAAACTATACCCCAAATTATACCCACCATACCCCACCCGGACAGACTATTTTTAACACCCACGATGGAATTTTAAGATCTGTAGAGCCGGACTATATCTCACTGCAGCATGTTGAATTTATTATTTAAAACATCTATTTTAACTATTTATTTTGCCAACGATGTTCCCTATAATCAACTGTATGACCCATTTTATACCTTGTATCTATATTTGTATTATATTTATATATCTATATATTTATATATTTATATACTTATGTATTTATGTATTTATATATTTATATTTATATATTATAATTATGTACTCAAAGGCAGACCTCATGCTACTGCGAGAGTCCCCTCTTTCGCAGGCCTGGCCCTCCTCTTTAACGAGGGCCCACCTCGATGAGGGATTAATCAATCCAGAGAGATGGGCGAAGCGTGGTCTTAGGAGTTTTTTAGTTAGACATTTGTTATGTATTTTAGGGGGTACCAGGGAGGAGGGAAGGTTTAAACAGGTTAAGGAAGATAGGAAGGAAAGGGGTGAAGCCGGCAGAGTGAGGAAGGCAGCGGAAGGATCCATCAAGAGGGGGGATACACAAGTCATTTTAATAGAGGGTCTACCCATCAAGACGGTCGTAGGGAGGGGTAGGTGTGATGGGAGACGGGCTCCTTTTTTCCGGTTGGGGACACAGGGCCGCTGTTTACAAGCGGTCAGGTGCCACAACCCCCGCAGACTAGGTGGTCAAGGATTACAGAGCCAGGGCCCGAAGCAGATGTTCTGTAATGCCAGGTCCATGGTCAACAAAGCCCCCCTCGTCCACGACCTTGTGTTGGAGGGGGAGCCGGACCTGGTAGGAATAGCGGAGACCTGGTTGGGCCACAAGGGAGGACTTCCCCTCGTAGAAATATGCCCGCCAGGTTACCACGCTTTTCATCAGCTACGGGCCCTAGGCAGGGGTGGAGGGGTAGCGGTTATTGTTAGGGAAGGTCTTGAGCCGAGAGGGACCACTGTACCACAGACCACCGGCTGTGAGTCCCTCTGCGTGAAGTGGGGCCTAGGGACGCAGTTGGGCGTGCTGATTGTATACCTGGCTCCCCGCTATGTAACAGCAGCCCTGCCCGAGCTCCTTGAGGTGATCGCCGCGATGGCAGTTGAGACCCCAGACTTGTTGTCATGGGGGACTTCAATCTGCCATCGGTTGGCGAATCATCAGAGGCAGCTCGGGAGTTCATGGCCTCCATGACGGCCATGGACCTGACCCAAGTAATTCAGGGCCCCACGCACGAGGGAGGACACAAGCTGGATTTGATTTTTGTCTCTGGTCAATGGAAGAGTGATCTGGGTATAGGGGACATAGCCATCATACCCCTGTCATGGTCAGACCACTCACTTCTCCGGCTCGACTTTCCAATCGCTACACCCCACCGCGGGGAGGCGGAACCAGATTCACCTATATGGTTCCGCCCCAAGCGCCTGATGGACCCGGATAGGTTCCAGACAGTGCTTGGGCCATTACCTGTGTCCTTGACCCGTGCCCCGGCAGAGGACCTGGTGGCCGCGTGGAACATCGCGGCCACGGGGGCCTTGGATCGGGTCGCGCCCTTGCGGCCTCTCTTGCAGCGACGAGTCACCCAGGCTCCTTGGTTTTCCGAGGAGCTGAGGGTGATGAAGTGCCACAAGAGATGCCTAGAGAGGAGGTGGAGATCCACACGGTCTGAATCTGACCGAACACAGGTGAGAGCCCATTTATGGACTTACCTTGTGGCGTTGAGAGTGGCCAAATGTCATCATTGTGTCACTCTCATCGCATCCGCAGATAACCGCCCTGCCGCCCTGTTTAGGGTGACCCACTCCCTCCTTCAACAGAGGGCATGGGAAGCCCCTTTGCAGGGTAGAGCAGAGGAATTTGGGGAATATCTGCAGGATAAAATCGCTCAGATTCGGAGCGAGTTGGCCTCCATTGAAAGTGGCCCAGTGGGAAGCCCCGAGGCAGATCTTGAGACAGTTTTGTGGGAAGAGTTTGACTCTCTTACTTCCGAAGATATGGACAGGTTACATGGGCGACTGCGAGCTACCACATGTTTATTGGACCCGTGTCCCTCCTGGATTGTACTGGCATCCTGGGAGGTCACACGAGGCTGGCTCCAGGAGGTGGTTAACGCTTCTTTGAGTGAGGGGTTCCTGCCAGCCTCCCTTAAAGAGGCGATGGTGAGACCCCTCCTCAAGAAGCCCTCTCTGGACCCAGCATTATTGGTAAACTACCGTCCGGTCTCCAACCTTCACTTTCTGGCGAAGGTTGTAGAGAGTGTGGTGGCACAACAGTTCCCCCGTCATCTGGAGGAAATTGATTATCTGGACCCGCGCCAGTCCGGCTTCCGGCCCGGGCACAGCACCGAGACGGCATTGGTCGCGTTGGTGGATGATCTCTGGAGGGCCAGAGATGGGGGTTGTTCCTCCATCCTGGTCCTATTAGACCTCTCAGCGGCTTTTGATACCATCGACCATGGTATCCTATTGCATCGGCTGGAGGGGTTGGGGGTGAGGGGCACCGTGTTGCGGTGGTTCTCCTCCTACCTCTCCGGTCGATCGCAATTTGTGTTGGCAGGAGAGCAGAGGTCGACCTCGAGACCCCTCACTTGTGGGGTGCTTCAGGGGTTGGTCCTCTCACCTCTCCTGTTCAACACATATATGAAGCCGCTGGGCGAGATCATCCGTGGTTTTGGGGTAGAGTACCACCTCTACGCTGACGACACGCAGCTGTATATATCTACCCCAAACCACCCCAACGACGCCGTAGAGGTGATGTGCCAGTGCCTGGAAGCCGTGTGGGCCTAGATGGGAAGGAACAGACTCAGACTCAACCTGTCCAAGACCGAGTGGCTGTGGTTCCCGGCATCCCGGTACAGCCAGTTGACTCCATCACTGGCCATAGGGGGTGAATATCTAGCCCCTGTGGATGGGGCACGCAACTTGGGCATCCTCCTTTTTTTTATATTGAAAAAGTTTTATTGGTTTTACATTTTTCTATAGGGTAGGGTAAGGGATACAAAGAAATTTTGAGAGCATTCACATCAGAGTCGTCGGCCCTTCCGAGACCTCAAAATACACAATAAAAAGATAACAAAAAAAAAAAACATTTTTCATAACACTACAAGGTAAAAGCAAGTACATATACCTAAATTCTCAATTCCATGCTGTCAGACATTTACAAAAAATCCAGATACAGATATTATGCAAAATTGTTCAGAAAAATCAAGGCAAAGTTATTTTTTCGATCTAAGTCTCTTGGCTATTGTATCTTCTTTTTCTCCTCCCTGGCCCCGAGCGGGCGGGAAAATTTCCTCCTTGCTTCTCGAATCTTTCTAGGAATCTGCTTCAAGATAGTGATCGTTTTTTGTTGGTAAATTAAAGGGTTCTCTCTCTGCGCCCTCAGGATTTCCTCTCTGGTTGACCTTCTAACAAATTTCACATGTATCTCTCTAGGCACTTCATTTATCCTGGCATATGCTGAGTTAATTCTATAGGCTAGGTCAATGTCCCCCCTGATCTCATCTTTAGGTTTTTGTAAATAGTCTGCTAAAATTGTGCTCATAAGATCAGGGAGGCATTCACCAGATTCCTCAAGAACGTTCTGAAATCTCAAAAAATATGTCATTCTTTCCATATCAATCCTAGACACATGCCCATCTATTTCCCCAACCTCCTTAGTAACATTTTTAATCTCTCCCTTAACCCCCACCAACCCCCCTTCCAATTCTTCAGTCTTCTGTGTGTTTTCCAGCACCTGCTTCCTTGTGTCCAATAGCTCCTTCTTGAAATTGATGTTTTCAGCCCTCTGGGCCTGAATTTCGTTTACCAAAGTTTGTATAACAGTTTCAAGAGAAGCCATCCGTTGTTCTAAACTTGCCAGTGCTGTTTCTTGAGCCATGATTAACTGTTAAAGTCAGTGCCAGCCAAAATGGCGTTTTCAGGGTGGGGTTGGTGAGACTAACCGGGAGCCAAAAGTTCAGATCAAGGTTGAAACGTTGTAAAATTCAGGAACCAAGAGAGAGACAATTTTCCAGCTCAATAGTTATAATAACGAAGGTAATCCAGAAAGGAATCACAAATCCAACAAGAAAAAAATTCTTCATTAATATCCAGAGAGAGTCCCACTTGTAAAGAGACGCTGGGAATTTTCCATAGTTAAAATAGTCAGGCAGGGACAAAGAAAAGCCACTTTCCACCGCCCATCTCAGAGCCCAGAGGAGAGAGTAGAAAAATAAATTTTTTTTAACTAGCCAGACCTAGAAACAATGTTGCAAGTAGCCGCATACCACTTTCCCTTGTTAGAGACAGTCCGGATTTAAGATTTCCGCTTTCTCTTCCAGAGAAGCCATTTTTAAGTGCCGCTTAAGTCCGAGGGGGTTTTTTTGAAAACAAACACCCCCCTCCCAGTCCATTCAGCCTGGCTGGCAGCAAGAAAAAAAAGTCTTTTTAAAACTCACTCTCCCTCGCAGCTGAAGCCTCGGCAAGCCTTCCGATCTCTTCCGCTCAGCCCTCTACATTAAAGTGAATGGCGCCGACAGCCGTTGGCGAAGGGAGAACCCCCCGCAGCATGTTCTCCTTCACCTAAGCCGCGGCAAAAGGGTCGCCTCCCCCACCGCCGTGAGGGGGGGCGTCCCTGCCGAGCCGGCCCTACGGGAGACCCCCAAAAAAGGGGCGTCTCGCCCCCGTGGGGGGGCAGAAAAAGCAACAAAACGGCGAGCGAGCGCTAGGCTCGCTCGTCGCCGCAGGAGCCGGAACCGGAAGCGGGCGTCCTCCTTGATGCACGGCTGTCCATGGAAGATCAAGTGACAGCCGTAGCCAGGAGGGCATTTTACCAGGTTCGCCTGGTCCGCCAGTTGCGTCCCCTACTGGACCGGGGTGCCCTTTGCACAGTCACTCATGCTCTCGTGACATCCCGACTGGACTACTGCAATGCTCTCTACATGGGGCTCCCCTTGAGGTGCACCCAAAGACTTCAGCTTGTCCAGAATGCAGTCACGCGGGCAATTATGGGAACCTCCAGGTTTTCCCATGTAACACCGCTCCTGCGCGAGCTGCATTGGCTGCCTGTCGTCTTTCGGGTGCGCTTCAAGGTGTTGGTTATCATCTTTAAAGCGCTCCATGGCACGGGACCTAGTTATCTGCGGGATCGCATCCTGCCCCATACATCCCTGCGGCCGATTCGCTCCCACAGAGAGGGTCTTCTCCGGGTGCCGTCCGCTAGGCAATGCCCGCGGGCGATGCCCAGGGGAAGGGCCTTCTCTGTGGCGGGCCCGGCCCTCTGGAACGACCTACCCCCCGATATTAGAACAACTACGGACCTCCGCTCCTTCCGTCAAAAATTAAAAACACATTTCTTTTGCTTGGCCGGCTTGGGATAACTTAACTGTTTTCAGGGGTTTTTAGGGGTTTGTTTTAGCTTTAGGGATTTTAGCACAGGGTTTTGTTTAATTCTTTTTTAATATTGTACTGTCTGTGATTTTATATGCATTTTTAATTTCCCTGTGCCCCGCCTCGAGTCCCTTCGGGGAGAGAGAGCAGGCTATAAATTAAATTATTTATTTATTTATTTATTTGTTTTTCTTACAGTGAAAACAGAATCCTCAGAATCTCCTTACATAAAAGTGAGATTGTGTTTACAGCAGAGGCATACTTCCACCTCAGATTCCCTGTTGGCAGCTTTCTAGCTTGTTCCTTGGCAGGAGAGAAATGACAAGCCCAAGAAATTCTGCAGGCCATAAACATGAGAAGCTTTGTTTATGTTGGACTTCTGAAGCCCATTTGGTTTGTGTTCCTCAGTGTTTTAGAATGAGGGCTTTACGCTGATATGCTTAGTTGAACTTCCTTGTTTTATTTAACCATTTTCCCAAAGATTCTGGGCATGTAGCATGGAAAAAGAGTTCAAGTTGCATTGGGCATCTCTTTCCCCTATTCAAAAAGATGTTTGAAAGATAAGCTTGCATTAATGAATACATTTGTTTCAATATTTCTAGACTGCTTCTCATTATAGATAATCCTAAAGCATAGATAAGCATGTATAAATATCATGGTCAGTTTCAAGATAAATTACACATTGCTGTTGATTGGTTATGTGTCATCCAGTTGCTGTCAACTATTATTGACCACGCAGATATACTCCAGAACAATGTACCCCTAATCTGATTCTTCAGGTCTTCCAACAGTGCAACTACCATATAAACACTCTAAGACTATTATAGAGACTATTCACTTTGCTGTTGGTCATCTTCCTCTGCCTCCTTCCAACTTTCCACCCAGCAATAGTGTCTTTCCTGGCAAGCTGGGTCCTTAAATAATAGAGCTGAAATGGGATGATTTGAGCTTGGTTATTTGCACTATGTGTGAAAATTCTGGGTGCTTTTTTATGTATTTATCAAGTTTAAAGACTGTCCAACTCACACTTAGGTTCCATTGGATTAGTCTGATGACCCAATGGTTTGTTTTATTCTCATATGTATTCTCCAACATCAAAAGTGTCAATGTTCTTTCTAACCTGCTTCTTTAACATTCAAATTTCACTTCTATAGAGTGTCACAAGAAATAATATTGTCTGCATAATTCAGGTTTTGTATGTGTAAAAACATCATGGCATATATTTTCCAAACTTTCATCACTTGCTTTACCAACTCGGAGTCTGCGCCATAAGTTTTGACTTCTTGTTCCTGTATTGTTGATGGTGGAACTTAAAAAGCAGAAGCTATTGACCAGGTCAGTATCTTCATTAATTCTAGGGGGGTTGCTACATTGTTGTCCTTGGTTTGGTCTTCTTTGTATTTAATTTTACTCCCATTTTCCCACCATGAGATATTGCTAATTCAGAAGTTTTACATTTGTTGAATAAACCATGGCTCCCTTGTTCAACCCCATACAATGGTTTACGTTTCTGATCTTATTCTGATCTTCAGCTCCCATTTTCTCCATCCAGCATTCACACTTCTGAAAGACATGGCTTAGAGAAGAGTAAAGTAAGATATCCAAAGAAAGAGAGTTAGGGGGAAGAGATAAAGTGATGAAAAAAACAATATCCCTTTTCCTTGCTGTTTTGCCAGAATGCCTAAGGAAACAAAATACAACATAATACCAACAAAATTAGCCCTTTCTGCTCATCTATATGTAAGTGACATACAGGAGGTGAACAGTTTTATCTGATCATCCTCCCCCGCAGGTTTCCATGTGATTTTTAAAAAAAATTAAATTAAAAAAAATCTCAATGGCTTCTTAATTTTGCCTGGTCCTGTTGCATGCATTTTTTTCTCCTACTTCCCTGTTCCTCAAATGTGCTAAAGAGCCACTTCTTGTTGTATGCATAACAGATTTCTTAGCCTCTATTCACAGGCAGGCAATTTCATAAAGAGAGCCATTGTTATGAACCTCATACATTAATTTATTGGGACGAGACTAACTAAAGTTCAGCAATTTAAGGTCACAGTGTTCACAGGTCTGTTAAAACCTTTCCCAAGTCTTGTTCAAATACATTTCAAATGAAATGTGTAAATTAGCAAAGAACTGAAGTCCCTTGCCTCTTTACTTAACACCAAGTATAGGGGTCTCCAACCTTGGCAACTTTAAGACTTGTGGACTTGAACTCCCAGAATTCCTCAGCCAGTGAAGGTGAGGAATTGAAGTCCACAAGTCTTACAGTTGCCAAGGTTGGAGATCCTTGCTCTATAGGTTTTATTGCTGCAGGATATGATGGCTGCTAGCTGAGATACATATTTAGAATGTTTAATATTTGGTGCATTCTCACTTTCCAGAAAGACTCTGAAATTTAATATATATGTTTCCAAATATTAATAATAATAATTAACGTTGATAACTTATTTAAAAACAGATGCAAATCACTAAAACGAAAGCAGAATAGAAATGTTTGTTCAGGTAATCCAATTGTTAGTTTCCTCTTTTGACAGCAAATCTATAAATGGGGAGCTGCCAGAAGAAAGGTCTTGCCTCCCATTATGCAGCTGCCTGCTTTCTACTCAGGAGGCTCAGATCTTCGCGGGTATTCAGACAATCCCAATAAAAATCCACAATGAAGTGCTTTCTTTTTGACAGACAGAATGATGCTCCAGCCTTTTCTTCTGCTACAAAATGGAAGGGGTTTTGGTTCTTCAGGAACAAAGCATGGTTGAATTCGGGAAACCTCTAGAGCAGGGGTCTCCAACCTTTGCAACTTTAAGTCTGAAGGACTTCAGCTCCCAGAATTCTCCAGCCAGCAAAGCTGGCTGGAGAATTCTGGGAGCTGAGGTCCTTCAGACTTAAAGTTGCAAAGGTTGGAGACCCCTGCTCTAGAGAAGAGAAGCTGGACAAGACTGAAGATTCACTGTCTTCTCATCAATCTATGATTAAAGTGGAGTTTCCTCAGAAAACTGCAGCTCAGAATGAATGCAGCAAAGGAACTTTTGTTCTGAAAAATCACTGTTTCAGATGAAGCATGTAAAAATCACTAGAAATATGTAAAGGTCTAGCCAAAAACCTGCCTCACATATGAAGCAGTTGATTAGGAACAGAGGACTCGTGCCATTTTTGTTTAAATGATTTAAAAGTTAAATTGCTTATAAATGTAGCATTTTGAGAGCAATTGGTTTATAATAGAAGATTTGTTCAACATTTGGATTGAAAGCACGAGTCAAATTTGCCTGAGATCTTTCAAATACGTGTCTTTAACAAGAAGCAAATACTCCTTCGTTGATGTTCTTTTGGTTACTCTCCTTTTAAGGGACAATTGGTCTATCACCTTTTTGCTTTTTTCTAGTCTGGCCTTGGAAGGAAGGATGAGGAAAGGAGAAGGAGACAGAAAAATAGGCAGGCAAGCTGGAAATACATCTTTAAATGTATTTAGTGCTTCTTTCAGTGAATTTGGTTAAATCAAATTTCCTGGAAAGGAAGAAAGGAAATTAGTCATACCTCAGAGGAGATACGGAATATGGAACCAGGAATAAAAATAATTTGGCACCTATTTCACATGGAGCATGTAAAATCAAATAAGAATGAGAGTATATACTTAGGTAGGACTGAGCAAGTTTTGGATTTTTATGCTGTACACATGGCATACTCTCTTCTTGCTCTCTATGTGATTCTTCCAAATGTTACTTGACTTTCTAAAATTAGTTTTGATTTGCTTATTTCCATTTCACGTGAATCTGTCCTGTTTTCTTCTTAAGTTGGTTTTCAGAAAACTCACTGCTCTTGGTTAAGCTTTGCATCATTAACACCAGATACATAAAGAGGGATCCACAAATTCAGATGGTTTCATCAAAAACTATTGTGATATTTGCACAAGATATACAATGCACGTATCTTTACAATTTGCACATGACATCACAATGCATTTTATATACATGTATATGACATATAAGGTGGACCATAAGAAAGGCTGAGCACCAAAGAATTGAGGCCTTTGAACTATGATGTTGGAGAAGACTCCTGCAAGTCCCTTGGACTGCAAGACGATCAAACCTGTCAATCCTAGAGGAGATTAACCCAGACTGTTCTTTAGAAGGCCAGATCCTGAAGATGAAACTCAAGTACTTTGGCCCCCTAATGAGAAGAAAGGTCTCACTGGAGAAGAGCCTGATGCTGGGAATGATTGGAGGCAAAAGAAGAAGGAGATGACAGAGAATGAGTTGGCTAGATGGAGTCACTGAAGCAGTATGCATGAGCTTAAATGGATGGAGTCTACCAAAGGATGGTAAAGGACAGGAAGGACTGGAAGAAGGTTGTCCATGGGGACGTGATGGGTTGGATATGATTTCACAAGTAACAACAACAACAACAACAACAACAATATGACATATGAATGTTCTGCTGCAACACTCCCTGTGATGCACTATTCTGTCATGATATTCATGTGATGACACAAATTATCAAAGGGAAGAGATTTAAGATTTTTTTTTTAAGTTTATCTATTTAAAACTGGATGAAAGACTGCTGAAAAGTACAGATGTTAATTAATAAGAAAGTGATTAGTAAGAACAGCAAGCAGTAACATATATGACAAGTTGGATTGGGGCTGAAACATTGAATATGTGTAATTTCATCCTTATGCAAATTGAAAGTTTATATAAGGATGTCATGACATCAGGAGAAGGTACCCAAGTCAATTTCCTTTGCAATTATATTGTCATACACATTTTATACCATGTTTCCCCCTTTTGACTCCCAGTGCATGCCTATAAATATTGGGCTACCATGTTCTGTCATCTTATACCTGATTAACCATCCTTTCTTTTCAGTGGCTTTTGCAAATCCTATGGGTATAAAATTAATATTGTATTAACCTTTCCAATATCTCCTTAATGGCCTTAATTTAAAAAAAAGACTCTTAAATGAGCCAAAATCCCATTAACACCTTTTCACACCAGACCTATTGACTCCATGTTCTAGTATCTCCATCCTGCAGCTCAGTTTATCAAATGAGAAGGAAGGTAAGGCCAAGAACCTAGATGGTTGAGGTTGGTATGGTTGCTAAATGCCTAAGATGTGACATAACAACTAAAAGGCTGTCACTTATTTTGCAACTAATAGATTTTTCATATCACTTATTCTCAAATGTTCTCAGATTTATCATAACAGGCAGCTGGAGAAAATAGAAAAGGGGAAAGTTGGGCCAAAAGCAGATTTCCTAATCTGATCCTTCTCAGATAGGCCTGTGGTGTGGGGGTACTGAGATATGTGGTTTCAACTGATCTGAAGAAGACCAAGCTGAGAACTGTAAGACTGGCCTAAAATGAACCAGCTGTTGTCATATACTTTAGTTCTTTGACTATAGTTACTATCTTCAATTGTCTGGATTTTATTAAAATCTGGGGATTTAGAATTAATCACAATTTCTATGAACATTTATTTTCACACAAGCAGTATGAAAGTCTGAAACCAAATCAGTGTGTGGCTCGCACATGGGTTTTCTAAAAATGTGGAACTTTTTTGCTGATGGGATTTTGTGATCACAGGTGCATCAGGGATTTTTGTATCTTTTTGTACATTTATAGCACAATTCTATACATCTACAGAAAGTATCAAAAGTATATATGGTTTTGCTCCATAGGTACAAAAGTACAGTATAATCAGATCAGTCACTTAAAAATCTTCAATCCATTAAAAACCTAATTTAAAAGAATTCTATCATTTTAAAGGCTTATTTTAATATGTTTTTATTTTTTTTAAAAACCTGATCACAGATGCCAAGCATTATCTTAATGATGCTGAGAGGGGATGGATCTTTTAGGATCTTTAATACCTAATCTCAGGTACAAAAGCCCAAATAATCAATCGAACAAGGAAGTAGGGAGTGATGGAAAGGAAATAAATCTCATATTTAAAGCAGGAGATGTAGGAAGCATATCCAGGATTGGTCATAAAGACTGGATAAATATAAAAAAGGAAAGAGGTACACATAACTAGGGCAGAATACTAGCAAAGATGAAGTCAGGAAAGCTAAGACTCAGAAAAAACTAGCAACAAATGTCAAAAACAATAAAATAAGTTTCTTTCAATTAAAAAAAAACAAGAAAAAAAGTCAAGGAAACATATGGTGTCCACTAATGGGAGAACATGGCAAGGAAGTGGTGGGCAGCAGGGAAAAAGCAGAGCTGCTTAATTCTTTCTCTGCAAGTGTTTTCATGAAAAAAGAAAAAATAGCACGACCTATCAAAGACAGAACAGTAAAAGACAGTCAAAGATAGGCAAGAAAAATAATAAGAAAACACCTGCCCACTCTGAATGAATTCAAATCACAAGGTCTTGATGGAGTACCTTCCAGAGTTCTGAAGGAACTGGCAGATGTGATCTCAGAATCATTGAACCATAAAATCCTGGAGCACCAGAGAACTATCAGGGGACCGGAAAAGAACTGATGTAGTTCCCATCTTCAAAAAAAAAAAAAAAGGGGGGGGGGAAACAGATCTAGGAAACTACAGACCTATCAGCCTGACATGAGTACCTAGGAAAATCTTGGAAAAGATAATCAAGCAATAGATCTGCGAACATCTAGAAATAATCAAAATTATAACCAGAAGCCAAATGGGTTTGTCAAAAACAGATCATGCCTAATAACTCTTATTTCATTCGTTGACAAAGTGAATAAACAAATGGACAAGCAAAATGTGGTGGACATAGTATACCTGGATTTCAGTAAGGCATTTGACAAAGTAGAGCACAACCTACTTCTTAGTAAGATAGAAAAATGTGAGATTCATCACCAGATGAATTCATAATGGCTGACAAACCGGACTCAGTGTGAAGTCTTTAATGGAACTAAATTTCCATGGACGGCAGTATGCAGTGTATCCCAAGGTTCTGCTTTAGGCCCCAGTGTTCTTTGATATCTTCATGACCAATTTAGATGAGAGGCTCAAAGGGGAACTCATCCCTTCGATCCTCTTTTGTAGACCACACCAAGCTGGCGGGAATATCCAACACCACAGAAGATAGATTTAAGATCCAGACAGCGCCTCACAATCTTAAACACTGAGCCCTATTTAACAAAATGAAATTTAATGGAGAAATAATGAAGTTTTACATCTAGGCAAGAAAAATCAAATGTAAGTATACAGATTAAGTAAAACCTGGCTCATTGGCAGTAAGTATGAGAGGGAACTTGCAGTCCTAGTAGACTGTCACTTAACTATTAGCCAGTAGTCTGGTATAGGCACCAAAAAAAGCCATTGCAATTCTAAACTGCATTAATAGAGGGATAGAAACAAGATCACAAGTAGTACCACTTTATAATGCCATAGTAAGGCCACACCTGGAATAAAGCATCCAGTTTTGATCACTACAATATAAAAAAGATGTTGACACACTAAAGAGTGCATAGAAGAACAACAAAGATGGCTGGAGGTTGCAGGAATTGGGTACGTCTAATCTGGTGAAAAGAACTAGGGGTGACATGATAGCAGTGTTCCAATATCTAAGGGGATGTCACAAAAAAGAGGGTGGGGGTTCAACCTGTTTACCAAAGTACCAGAAGCAGTGATGGGTTCCTACCAGTTTGGACCAGTTCAGCCAAAACGGGAGTGGTTTGGCAGCCTGGGTCACTGGAACTGGCAGCGACCCAAGCCTGCCACACTCCTGAACTGGTTCTCCAGGCTATAGATGCTGCCATCTTGTTTTTTGCTTCTGTGCATGCACAGAGAATTTTTTATTGCACTGCGCATACACCCACAGCATTCATAAAGCAAGCACGCACATGCAAAATGTGCGAAGCACCCACAACTGATTCGGCAGTAGTGACTGCTGGAACCCACCCCTGACCAGAAGGCAAAACAAGAAGCAATGGATGCAAACTAATCACAGAGAAAACTAACCTAAAACTAATGAAAAGTTTCCTGACGGTGAGGATTACCAGTGGAAGAGTTTACCTTCAGAACTTGTGGATGCTCCACAGTGGTGGGTTTCAAATTTTTTTAGAACCTACTCTGTAGGTGTGGCCTATTTTGTGGGCGTGGCTTGGCAGTCAGTGACAGGGTGGGAGTGGCCACCTTTTAAAATGTGGTGAAACTCATTTAACAACGCTCTTGCTTAGCAACCAAAATTTTGGACTCAATTGTGATGATAAATTCTCTTTCTTTCTTTCTTTCTTTCTTTCTTTCTTTCTTTCTTTCTTTCTTTCTTTCTACCTTTCCTTCCTTCCTTTCCTTTCCTTCCCGTTGGGTCACTGGCAGCGGTGGGCCAGATTTACTTCCAGGTATGCCGGTGGAACCCCTTCTCACCGGTTCTCTAAATTTCACCAACCGGCTCTCGCGAGTAGGTGCGAGCCTGCAGAAACCCACCACTGATGCTCCATCACTGGAGGCTTTTAAGAAAGTACAGGACAGGTATGGCTGTTTGTGCAGTGGGGTGGACTAGAAGTCCTCCAAAGTCCCTTCCCACTCTGTTATTCTATTAATGGAAAGTTTGCCTCTTGTGTGAAGGAGAATATTATCTATTTGAACAATGCAGCATTTATGAACTAGAGAAAGGTGCACGAACCACAAAATTCTGCTCTAAAAGATCGCTTAGAGTCTGTGCAGAAGTTCATGACACACAAGAAAAGAAAAGAGTCTACCCAAACAGCCAAATTTTTTGAACCGCAGGGCATAGTGGATGCAGATTTTTATTTTAAACCTTTCACTGGACCTTGAATTGGCCTCTCACACTTCAAGGGACCTTAGCTCTGCATTACATTTCACATCTGTCTTGTCCACCATGCAAGCAGGTGCAGAAATTGGCAAAAAACCATACTTCATTGGCAAAGTACATACCTTGCGCAAAAGGCCTTGTTTGATTTCTGGCAATCTCCGTTAAAATATCAGGTGGTATAATTCATGAAAGAGAGGATCTGCTCTCCATTATAGTAAACCATAAAGAAGTAATTGGGTGAATAGTATCTGACAGCTTTCTTTGTTGGAAGTGGATGTGAATGGGCATAGTTACCCAAAATCATGTTTGAACATATACATCTGTTCATTCTTGAAAAAATTGGTTGCACGCATTGTATTATGCATTAGAAATCTCTTTTGAGAGTTTAGATTGGGATTTAAATTTGTTAGAGAATTGCTCTTCAAGGTTTATGTCAAATGTCGTTACAGCTTTTTCTTGCTTTTTTATTTTTGGAAACAAGTCCTCAGAAACCTCATTGTGCTGAGCTCTAAATGCAAATCTGTACATATAATTCATTTTGGTTCGTAATCCAATGTGTGAATTCACATATGAAATGTATCAGGAGCTATATAAAGTCTGTTTTGTAAATAGCAGGAAACAAATCAAGTAAAATACCTAATAGTGGCACTGTCCATAACAATGCTTTGTTTTTTTTTTAAAAATGGCAATGATGCGTTTTCTTTGCTATGCAGTGGTGTGTTTTCGTTTGTAGTTCACTTCTGAATTTTCATATCACACCCAGGGGTTGGCTGCTGGGAGTTCACAGGGGGCTCGGGTAAACCTTCAGCTAAGATTCTGTGCAGTTTAGAGAACCCCCAAATCCCACCCCATCCCTCCTCTCCCCTCCCAGGAGTCCCCACTGGTCCGTTTTGGATGCAGGTAAGTGCGGGGGCAGGCTCAGGGAGGGTAAAAAACAGGCCTACCGGAAGTTCGGGAAGGCTGGAAACAGGTCTGTTTGTGGCCTCCAGAGGATCTCTGGAGCCTGGGAAGGCTGCTTTCGTCCTCCTGGAGGCTCAAGGAAAACCTCCAGAGCCCAGGGAGGGCAAAAACACCCTCCCCACCACAGTGCAGGGCCGACTAGGCCACACCCAAAATGGCCACACCCATCCAGCAACTAGGCAGGGATCCCCTTGTCAAAATTATTGAAGCCCATATCACATTCTATCTCACTCACACAGATGCTCTCTCTCTCTCTCTCTCTCTCTCTCTCTCTCTCTCTCTCTCTCTCTCTCTCTCTCACACACACACACACACACACACACACACACACACACACACTCCCATTGGATTTATTTTGTTTTCAAGTAAATCTTTATAAAGGAATTATTGGTAATCAAAATCCTGAGAATAAGGAGAGGCATGTGCAGTAATCCCTAAATCAAAGAGGGTATTCAGCCAACCCGTCAATCTAGATTTACTACTTAAAGTTATGCTGGAGGTGGCCCCAGTAGCGCAGGGTTCAAACTTAACTATTGCTTAGTTGGTGTTACATTACCGCTTGCCCCTTCCAAAGTGGAGTGCTGGCAATTTGCCATGTCTGCGTGATTTATGCTTTTTATTCCATTCTCCTAGGGACATCTTCAGCTTTGTAGGGTTCTTCCCTCCAAAATGGATAATATCTTCAGAACTTTGTTTTTTTTACAATTTTTCTTCGTCACCTTGGTGGCAAATTGTGATATCACAGTCATCTCATCCTTCCATTACTGGTGTTCCTCGACTTATGGCCATGATTGAGACCAGAATTTGCATTGTGAAGCAAGGTGGTTGTTAAATGAATCATTCCTGATTTTTATGGCCATTTTTGCGATGATTGTTAATTGAATCACAGCAGTCACTGAGAGTGAACTTCAACTTTAAAGTGCCTACCGTGGACCTCACCCCATTCCTAAGAGCTCCGTAAAGGGGGCACGGATAAGCACAGCTGCATACTTACTGTCCCTGTCCTACTGTTCCCATTTATTTGTATTCATTTCTTTTGTTCATTCATATCCATGTTTATATTTATACCTGCTATCATGTACGTGTTTGACAAACTAATAAATACAAAATACAAACTCCAGAATTGTAAGTTGCTCAGAGTCACTTGGTTATGTAGGACAGCTAAACAAGTCAAATAAAATAAATTTCAAATGGCTGCTAAGAACTACAGTGGTACCTCGGACCACGAACGCCTCTCATCACGTCCAATTCGCTTCACGACCAAAAATTTCCCAAAAAATGTGCCCCGGTTCACGAACACCGTTTCGCTGCACGAACGGAAAAGTTCGTAAAAAATGCTCCGCTGCACGAACTCCGACTCACTTCACGAACTCTGCCTCGCATCACGAACGGAAAAGTTCGTAAAAATGCCCGGATTCACGACCTCCATTTCGCTTCACGAACCGGAACCGTGGACATTTTAAAAACAAGGTCAGAACGGATTAACCGGATTTACATTGAACCCTATGGGAAACTGTGCCTCGCATCACAACCAAAAAACAAGGTCGGAACGGATTAATCGGATTTACATTGAACCCTATGGGAAATTGTGCCTCGCATCACAACCAAATCGGATCGCGACCAGAGTCATTTCACGAATTAAGTTCGTGATCCGAGGTACCACTGTATTTGTACAGTAAACTGAAGGATTTGGGCTTAATGCATTTTCTTTTCTGCTTTGGATATTCCCTTTAATGAAGATGATAGTTTCTTTTTTTTAAACTTCACAACCCAGAAACAATCTTTTTGATGAAGCTTTGGCCACAACTGTCTGTGCAGATTTTCACTCATCCAGGTCATGGTTGTCCCAAAGGTGCTTTTTCAAAAGGCAAATGGACTTTCTTCGTTTTTCATTGAAAACATTTCGTTTCTCATCCAAGAAGCTTCTTCAGGTTCGTCAGGTTCGCCTGGTACGCCAGTTGCGTCCCCTATTGGATCGGGATGCCCTTTGCACAGTCACTCATGCCCTCGTGACATCCCGACTGGACTACTGCAATTCTCTCTACATGGGGCTCCCCTTGAGGTGCACCCGAAGACTTCAGCTTGTCCAAAATGCAGCCGCGCGAGCAATAATGGGAGCCTCAAGGTTTACCCACATAACACCGCTCTTGCGCGAGCTGCATTGGCTGCCTGTCGTCTTTTGGGTGCGCTTCAAGGTGTTAGTTACCATCTTTAAAGCGCTCCATGGCACGGGACCTAGTTATCTGCGGGATCGGATCCTGCCTCATACATCCCTGCGGCCGATTCGCTCCCACAGAGAGGGACTTCTCCGGGTGCCGTCCACTAGGCTATGCCAGCGGGCGATGCCCAGGGGAAGGCCTTCTCTGTGGCAGGCCCAGCCCTCTGGAATGACCTTCCCCCTGAGATTAGAACAACTACGGACCTCCGCTCCTTCCGTCAAAAATTAAAAACACACTTTTTCCGCTTGGCCGGCCTAGGTTAGTCTTCCGTCTTTTAATAGGGTGTTAGGGGATTTTAGTGTATTTTAAGATAGGGTGATTTTAGCGCAGGGATAATTTGGTTTAATTGTATTTTATTTTTCTATTTATGTATTTTATATTGGTATTTTTAATTTTCCCTGTGCACCGCTCCGAGTCCCTTTGGGGAGAGGAGGCGGTATATAAATAAAAATATTATTATTATTATTATTATTATTATTATTATTATTATTATTATTATTATTATTATTATTATTATTATTATTATTATTCAGTTCTGACTTCTTGGAGCTTCTTGGATGAGAAGTGAAACGTCTTCAAGGAAAAATAAATAAACCCAGTTGCCTTTTGAAAAAGCACCTTTGGGTTTGGCCTCAATTGTTGCTCCATTCCAATTTCTTCTTCCACATTATAATGGACTCTATAGTTAGTTACACTACAGTTACACTGTAAGGATTTTATAATGCTTGCCTACATTCATGCTTTTCTGGCTTAATTATTTCTCATTTTGGGCTATTCTTGTTTATTGATTCAGAAAATTTATATGGCTTCCCACTCACTCTCAGTGACTCTGAGTGGCTTACAAAAATAAGATAAAGATTCCCCTCACACATATGTGCTAGTCATTCCTGACTCTAGGGGGCAGTGCTCATCTCAGTTTCTGACATCTCTGTGGTCATGTGGCCGGCATGACTAAATGCCAAAGGCGCACAGAACGCTGTTACCTTCCCACAAAAGGTGGTTTCTATTTTTCTACTTGCATTTTTACATGCTTTTGAACTGCTAGGTTGGCAGAACCTGGGACAAGTAATAGGAGCTCACTCCATTATGAGGCGCTAGGGATTTGAACTGCTGAACTGCCAATCTTCTGATTGACAAGCTCAGCATCTTAGCCACTGAGCCACTGTGTCCCTTATTTACGAGCAATAGAAACCCAATAAAAGAATAAAAAGCAATAACCCCCATCCTAGCCCAGAGCAGCAATGCACAATCACTTGAGCCACTTGATGGGCGCCATGCCACGTCCATACCCAGGCCCATTGGCAGAACCAGGCCAGAGGTGGGTTGCTGCCGGTTCGTCCTGGATCAGGCAAACTAGTAGTAGCACTGGCGGGAGGCAGGCACAGAAGCATCGTGAGCATGGGCGGTCCATGAGAGAACTGGTAGTAAAAAATAATCTCTGCAGGGATGATATTCCAAAGGAAGGGAGCTACCACGGAGAAGGCTCTTGTTCCAGGTTCCACCACATGTACCTCATTAGGAGTCAGTTCTCTTCCTTCTATTCCTACTGGATAACAATAGCAATAGCACTTCGACTTATATACCGCTTCACAATGTTTTACAGTCCCCTCTAAGTGGTTTACAGAATCCGTATATTGCCCCCCACCATCTCGGTCCTCATTTTACCCACCTTGGGAGGATGGAAGGCTGAGTCAACCTTCAGCCACTCAGGATCAAACTCCTGGAGTGAGCTGTGAGTTAGCACTGCACTACTAACCATTGCGCTACCACAGTTACCTGCCACAACAGATAGCTTTCAAAATGAATAGTTAAATATAAGCATCTTGAACAAAGGCAGGTTTCATGGCTTGATTTTGGATATGTTAATCTATAATCCTTCTTGTAGACTGAGAGTATAATGACAAAGGATAATTGCAATTAATAAATAATAATTTATTAATACAATTGTTACCTGGCGAAAAAAGCAGTATGGGGGTAAGCACATGTGGGATCTAATTCTGCTCTCAGCATGTCATGTTTGTTATATAGAACCCCTGATGTGGCAGATGAGCCATGAAGAGCTTCAGAGGAAAAGCAAAAGTCTTCTAAAAAATATTTATTAAATGAAACAAGATGGGATCTCCCATGTTTGTCAATCCACGCAGAAATCTGTTGTGCGAGTTAAAGCAATTACATTTGATGAGACACTATACTGCAACTTCATCATGAAGCCACAGGCACATACCAAATATTAAGAGTACCTAATACTAAAACTTTCATCAGTTATTATAAGCACATCTGGAGGCTATTATAGCTCTTAAAACTTTCCTTTAAGGGCTGGTTGCCAAAGCTGAAAATCAAGCACCCACAAAAGATAGCCCTTGGAGTAACTCAATCTTTTTTTCATTAAAAATTACTTAAAGAGATTTAGAATTTCTTCTCCCAGCTGACTTTACACTGTTTCTTGACCAAGAGTCTCATCAAATTGATAGAAATAGCACAAATGTGTTCAAACTACTTGAAATGGGTTTTCCTTCTCCAAATGTTCAGCAGTTATAAGTTATGTCTGCAAACCCAGAGTATTATTTTTCCAACTTTGGCAGCTTCTGAGTACCATACAAAGGGCCTCTGTCTTGTATGCAATGTGTTTAGAGGTAAAAAAAAAAAAATTACAGTGTTTATGGGGTTGTAAGAAAAGCAAGCCAGCATTCAGAATTGTCAAGAAATGTAGTTGATTAACTAAAGGTAAAGGTTCCCTCGCACATATGTGCTAGTCATTTCTGATTCTAGGGGGCAGTGCTCATCTCCATTTCTAAGCCGAAGAGCCAGCACTGTCCAAAGACGTCTCTGTGGTCATGTGGCCAGCATGACTAAATGCCGAAGGCGCACGGAAAACTGTTACCTTCCCACCAAAGGTGATTCCTATTTTTCTACTCACCTTTTTCCATTATTTTGAACTGCTAGGTTGGCAGAAGTTGGGACAAGTAACAGGAGCTCACTCCATTACACGACACAAGGGATTCCAACTGCCAACCTTTCTGATCGACAAGTTCAGCGTCTTAGCCACTGAGTACCACATCCCAAGATTGATTAAATATAAGTGTGGAAATATGACAAAACTGGCATGGCATGAACAGTATTTAAGGAGGCCTTCTGACTGTAGATCTAGTCTGCATACATGGCAGGCAATTGATAACATTTTTCCTACACTTTGCCTGCTTCATTTTGCAGGAGGAGGTTACAATACTGAATAAGGCACAAGTAATCTCTCCATCGACACCTTTGTCAATGAGCCTTTAAGGCCTGAGCCATCCTATTCTACATAATAAAGATCTGCCCCGTTTCATTGCACCACCCATGAAGTTTCAACCAAACTTGTCACACAGACAACCTACAAAGCTAGCTATGACCTCTGACAGCAACTTATCAGGATACTCTTCCTGTGCCTCAGGAAGTTCAAAGCCCAGGAGAGGGCATAAAACCCAGGGACCCTCAGCATCTCATCTTTACAAACAGCCTCCATATTTCCAGTGTCCTTTCAGGTTCAGTTCCAAGTGGGGACTTGGAACTGAACCCAGATGGACATTTCTTCCAACAATATAACGTCATCACTGCCCTGTCTCGTGGTCTTAATTGAGGGGGGAACAATTTACAAAAACAAGTCCCCCCACAACTTATTTAAAATGTCTTGATATTCTAAGAAAAGCTGTAATAAGAACATCAATAAGGATATTCCTAAAAACTTGATGGCAAGGACAGCAACTCCTTTGGGCCTTCCCACCAGGCAGTGCTGAAGAAGGTTCATCTGTGGAAGCTCTTTTCATGAGCCATAAAATCATCCTTTACTTTACTCTTGGAGAAAAGAGCAAAAAAGTGCAGAAGCCATGGATGAATCAGGAAGGATTTTGAATCTTTGGCATCTAAATCCCTCTATTTCCCCTGTGAGATATCTGGAATGATCAATACAACCTCCAATGTGCACCATACCTGAGGAAGATCATATATAGTTCTTTTCTACCATTCTCCCTTTCCCCCCCAAGATTAGATTTAAGGATTCTTACCTCGCGAATATTCTCTTCATCTTTTTGGGGCAGCTCTTCCTAGCACATGATCACCTGTGTAGAAAGTTAGCATCCGTCCTTCTCCTCCTAGAACAGCAATGGTGAACCTTTTTAGGCTCGTGTGACATAAGGGGGGGGAGCGCAGGGGGGGTCGTGCACCGGCGTGCTGCACCCATAATGCAATGCGCCCCTTTAGTGCACATGCATGCATGACAGGTGCTCTCCCCATTTTTTACATGCTTTTTTCGCCCTCCCCAGGCTCCAGAGGCTTTATAGAAGCCTGGAGAGGGCATAAACAGGCCCCCCTGCCTCCCCCAGGCGCTCCAGAGGCTTCAGGAGCTTCCGGAGGACTAAAAATGACGCTAACCGGAAGCTCCTATAAAGCCTGGGGAGGGTGAAAAATGGCTTTAAAAATGGCTAAATAAGCTGCGCATGCGCATGCACGCTGGCCAGCTGACAGGGCAATGCCTCGCGTGCCCCACCAAATGGCTCTGCATGCCACAGATGGCACACATGCCATAGTTTCGCCATCACTGTCCTAGAAGAATGAAATATTCTAGGAAATATTTAAAAGGCAGAATATTATACCTCCTTGGATGAGAAAAGGAGAAACGTGCTCTTGGAAAGAAGCCTCCACCTTTGTTAATAGCCCCAGGAAGTCTGGTGCCAACCTATCTATAAGACAAAAGGCTGGGCCAGCTTACCTACAAAACAAAACACCTGCAGCCTCAGGCCATAATAGGATTAGCTCTCTACTCTTGGCACCACATGGCACCTGGGAAGATTGCATCAGCCAGTAAGATTCAACCAAGCCTGGGACTCAAGACTGCCCACAAACCTACCCCTGCATGGTCCCATGGGAGCCCGACAACCAACCAATCAGTGTTTTTCTCCCTACTTGGAACTGAACCAAGATGGACATTTCCTTCAACACCCGATGACTCTCTTTTCATTTATTTCCTTGAGACTTAAAATACAGATAATTAAATGTACTTTTCAAGACTGTTAGTCTCTAAATATTGTAACATGAAATAATAATATGGTGTGTGTAAAATATCTTTAACATCTACCTAGGGATTATGTGCAAGAACTTGCAAGGGGAAAAAAAGTGCATTCCAGCATTATTTGAGTTCTCATTTCAGAGAAAAATATCAGTCCTGCAAATTAGTTTATTGCTGCAAAAATCTACTTGAATACAGATGAAATAGTATTGGGCTACTTTTATCAATTACTGTTAATTATTTGGAATTGGTGGGTGAGCAGAAGTCTATTAGATGGCAAGTACTAAAAATTCTTGAATACATTTGTTGAACTTGCTCAGAGTCACTTCAAACTGTGAGATGTGTAGCAAATAAATCTGATGATGTGGAGGAGGACTTGTACTTGCTAATAAGTGCAGAAAATAATCAGTCACATGGTTGTTTGTGAACCACAATCATCTAAATGCATGTTGAATTGAAATTGGAAGCACATGCTGCAGAGAACAAAAATTAATATAAATACATTCCATATTCTTGAGCTTTATTTTAAAGCCAACTTTTGTCTGCTTGCTCTCAAGGCACAATGTTCCACACCCATTTTTAAAAAATTAGATTATATGTTAGCAAGATTTATTCCTCTATCAGCAAAAGAAGTACTTCACTATCCATATGTGTGTGAGTGTGTGGGTGTTTCATTGTAGAAATTGATATATATGATAAAAAGCTGGACTAACTTTTTTCAATCATTTTTTTATTTTTTTATATTATTATTTATATCACTGCATGAATGGTGTGGTAACTGGGTAACACACATTTCAGTACACCTAAACATAGTCTTTTTATTCCTAAATATTACATTTCATTTCCATGGCTTCATATTATTTATACATATCTTTCATACCCTTCCTTTCTGAACCATCTTTCTGTCCTTTTATATATCTTAATATGTTAATATATAATGATTATTTACCCCCATTATTTTCTATCTCTTCTTTAACACCCCATCCCACCCCGAAACTGGACTAACTTGACTTAAAGGTGATGGAAGTTGCAATCACCTTACACCTGAAGGATTCTGGAGAAAGCTGCAGGAATTAAAAATTGCATGTACTGTATGTTCACATTTACACAAAACCCCCAAGTCTACAGAGAAAAGATTTCAACAGTATGTAACTACAGAGAGGGTGCCTAAAGTAATAAACCCTTTATGGGATTAATTGTGAAAGGTTGTTCAGTTTTTGCCTGAAGGAAAAGAGACAGCGACACATTTCCAACGCTCCTCTGGAGTCCACAAGAACATTTTTTCCCCCAGTGCATTAAAAAAAACACCCTCACAGTATTTTTATTTTTTTAAAGTGGTCAGCCTAGGAATCCGGTTTGATCCTCGCCATTTTCTTTCCAGCTCCAGAGCCATTTTTCATTTCCATCTCTGGGTTGATGTTCTGGGTCCTTCTGTACTTGTTTCAATATTCCCTCATATGGCTTTGCTTAAACAATAAAACAATAAAAGAACATTTGTGTCTGCCTCAGTCTGAGCAATGGGAGGCTGTGCAAAGGGGAACAAATGCTTGAGATGTTTGCAAAGGTATTGACATGAGCTACTCTCTGGCTTGGAGGCAAATTTCTATTCAGACATTCTGGGGTCTGTTAAATTTCTCCTGAAAACTTTCCAGACGATCCCCTTGTTCCTCATTTTACTCTATATTCATACCGTTTTTTTTGAAAGAAATGACACTTCAGAGGGGAGAAGAGTATTGTTATGTTTTTTGTTTTCTTTTTAGAAAATAAAAACGCAAAAGCAGGACTTTGCAACACTTTTTTAAAGTTTTTATATTCTGAGCACTTCTTTGCTCCTTTCCACAAAGTGGACCAATTTTGACTAGGTAGCAAAGTACCTTAGCAATAA
Organism: Rhabdophis nuchalis; assembly: GCA_039707465.1. Taxonomy (NCBI): domain Eukaryota; kingdom Metazoa; phylum Chordata; class Lepidosauria; order Squamata; family Natricidae; genus Rhabdophis; species Rhabdophis nuchalis. Next base: position 25,503,383 of record CM077647.1, on the reverse strand, counting down.
ATAGACTTTCTCCACTGCTGATCTCTATCATGCTTCTGTTGCAGTGGTGGGTTTCAAATTTTTTTAGAACCTCTTCTGTAGGTGTGACCTGCTTTGTGGGAGTGGCTTGCCGGCCATTTGACTGAGTGGGAGTGGTTTGGCAGTCATGTGACTGGGTGGGCATGGCCAACTTGTAAAATGTGGTGAAACTCACTTAACAACGCTCTTGCTTAGCAACCAAAACATTGGCTCAGAAACGCTGGCATTTGAAGCACGTAAGTCTTAAAGCTGTCAAATTACAAGACCCTTGCACCCCTAATTCTTTAGAAAAAAACCCCAGGGGTGTTCAAACATGACATCTTTAAGTCTTGTGGACTTCAACTACCAGAATTCCTCCTCTCGCTCTTCATCTTGATGATATGCGGACAGGCGGGGGAAGGGAGCTGGAACCAGTTCTAAACTGCACTGTAGATTTGTGGAATCTCTTCTATAGAAGAGCTTAGAACTGGCAGGAGCTCATCCCTATTCTTTTATGTCTAATTTGAAGCCAAATGGAATGCATCTGTGCAGAGGCGTAGCGTGGGGGGTGCAGGGGGGGCCGGCCGCACCGGGCGCAACATCTGGGGGGGCGCGCTCGCACCGCACACCCCGCCTGCCTCAGGCCGGCCTCCCGCCTCAGCCCCGTCCCACCGCCGCCGCCGCCCCGACAAAGTTTTGACACTCGCGGGAAGGGAGGCGGAGGCGCCATGGAGCTTCCCCTCCTGCGGCGTCGAGGGAGCGCGGAGAGGCGGGAAAAGGCCAGGCGGCGCCGAACGGGGAAGCCTGGGCGGAGGCGGCGGAGAGAGCCCGGGTGGAAGTCGCTCGCTCCGGCGGCCGGAGGGGTCCCCTGCTCAGCCCACCCGGGGAGGGTCGAGAATGCGAGCGAGGGGCCGGGAAGGAGGAGGAGGCGGAGGAGGAGCTCCCGCTGCAAATTGACACCCCGGCCAAGCAGGAGGAGGGGGGGGAGGAACGCCCCCCCGCCAGACACCCCCTTCCGCTCCTCATCCCCCTCCGCCCCCACCCTTCCCCCCCGGGACCCTCCAGCGCCGCGCCCCCCGCCCCTGATGCGCGCACTTTTCCGTCTCTTCCCACTTTATTGTGGTTTGAAAGCGGAGCAAGGGACTCTCTGCGGGAGGCTTAGGGGGCGCAAATTACTTGCCTTGCCCCGGGTGCTGACAACCCACGCTACGCCACTGCATCTGTGATACCATTTATTATTTAATTTGGTAAGTGACCAGCTTAATTACTGTTTAATTTTGGCAAGTGACATCCAGCCTTTCTCAGCCAGGAGGTCCCTAACTGTGTGGAACTATAACTAGACTACTGTAACGCTCTCTACATGGAGCTCCCCCTGAGGTGCGCCCGGAGGCTCCAGCTAATCCAGAACGCAGCCACGTGGGGGATTTTGGGAGTGTCGAGATATTCCCATATAGCACCTCTCCTGCACGAGATGCACTGGCTGCCTGTGGCCTTCCGGGTATGCTTCAAAGTGTTAGTGACCATCTTCAAAGCGCTTCATGGCATGGGGCCTGGCTATCTGCGGGACTGCCTTCTACCACATACCTCCCTTAGACCTGTCCGCTCTCACAGGGTGGGCCTCATCAGGGTGCCATCTGCTGGACAATGCTGGCTGGTGGCCCCCAGAGCGAGAGCCTTCTCTGTGGCAGCTCCTGCCCTCTGGAATGGCCTACCACCCGACCTCCACACGATCATGGACCTGCGCCTCTTCCGCCGGGCTCTAAAAACATATCTCTTTCACGAGGCCGGGCTGGCATAGCTCTAAATTTTAATCTTATTTTAGAAATGAGTTTTAATTGGCAATTTTAGCACGGGTGCAATTTAATTTAATTTATTTTTAATATCCTGTATTTATTGTTTTTTACATTTTATTCCTTTCCTGTGCGCCGCCCTGAGTCCAATCCAGAGATAGGTGCGGGATATAAATTTGATAAATAATAATAATAATAACTTCCATATCCATGGTCCCTTCCAACTCTGTTATTCTATGCTGTGCTGTGCTGTGCTGTGCTGTGCTGTGCTGGGCTATTCTATTCTATTCTATTCTATTCTATTCTATTCTATTCAATACATGTGTCTTCATGGGAATCAGATGGATTTTGGGCTGGAGAAGCTTGGCCTACATATAGATCACAGACCAGCAGGGGGAGCTATGTTCATGCTACTCTGAGCATGTTCCTTTGTTGAGCATGGTCCCATAGTTCTCCATGCAGTACACATAATGCCTTCAGTCCTTTGTGTATATTTCTAAACCTCTTCATTTGTCGATTCATGGTACATGGATATATACAATGTGCGTGCTATGCACAAATCAGTGGTATGGCTTATTCAACAAGCCATGATTAAAATATCTCGGCTCAGCTTTTGCATGGATTTCAGCCATTGTGTTCCTTCTTATAATGGGCCTTCAAAAGAGCTACCCCTGAATGAAAAATTGTTTGAAATCTTAAGGATGGTTTTGCCTTTCATTGTTTATCCCAGCCTTTTCAAACAAAGGGCTCTCCAGATCTTCTGGAGCACGACTCTTAGTCCCAGTCTGCATGTTCAACCATCCTGAATTATTAAGGTTATACTTAAAACTCTTGGAGAGCAGCAGAGATGGTATTCAGCTGGTTTGGATTGGTTTGCCCAAATTGGTAGTAGCAACCTGCTGCACCCAACCACTCTGGCTCTATGATGTCCGAGGTAGCCTCCTTTTCGAAGCCGCACGTAAGTGTGCATGCCACACGTGGGAGCAAAGCGCATTCACGGAAGGCACGCATGTGACACGAGTGTGCACACACTCACATTTGCAAACCGGTGGTAAACCTATGTAAATCCCACTGCTGGAGAGCAGCTTATTAAGAAAGCTTTACCATTCTAGCACCTTTGAGCTAAGAAGTCAATTCCCAGCCAATGCACCATTTGTTGTAGGAAAGCCAAAACACAGATAAGCTCGGGTATTCAACCCGCCCTGATTTATCAGATATTCCGCTTCCAAAGACAGTATACAACTGGTATACAGATGGTTCCAGCTGCATGCATGAGGGGATATGCACGACAATCTATGCACTCTTCTTGGAGCTGTTCCGATCGCATAGAGGGCGAGGGGGAGGGCATCCGGCCACTTCAAGTTTTTTAATACAACAGTGTCATCTTATATTGTCGTTCTCTTTCCTGCTTTCAAAACCACAAGAGATATTTTCGGTGCGCGTGGCTTCCTGACCACCAATGCCATTTTTGCTCCATAAGGCTACCGTGAACACCTTGCTTTCTTGGTATGCACCCCCTCCCTCCATCCCCTTGAGTGTGGGAGAAGCTTCTGCAGTTAGTTAGGCTCATTCGACACAAGTGATAAGGGCTTGCAAGTTGCCAACACCATTCCTTTATGGAAAAATATTTTCCTCTGTGATTAGCCCACCATACACCGTCAATGCTAAAACACAGCGCTTAACTTCCCGAGGGAACATTTATATCCTGGCCAGTGACAGGTTTACTTTGTTCTCTGGCCAGCCTTGGCTTAGACTCCTGTGCCGGAGAACACCTGCCACATATTGAATGACCAGCTCCCTTGGGATGGGTGGGGTATCAAGTGGGCGGAGGAGCAGGGGGTCCAGGCATCAGCCAATGTGCTTGCAGACACTTCCCGTTGCTGGCTGCTTAATTGAACAGCCAGAATGCCTGGCTGAAGACCTGTGCCTGAAAAGCAACAGAGGATATTTGTTATTAGTAACAGCAGTCAACACTGGGAGCTATATTCAGCAGGAACAAGGAGCAAGCATAACTCTGAGGAACGACCGTGGCAATCTGACCAATGAACGAGAGGGTCTGTAAGACTGGGGTCTCTCTTATAATGGAGCTTGTTAAACCTCAATTATTCTCCAAGAATGTAAGCTAGCAATTAAATGCCACCCATTTGAATTGTTCTCAGAAAGAAACAGGCTGCCTTCATTATGCCTAGAGGATTTGAAGTATAATAGAATTCTTCCATATGGGTTGCTCCCCTTTTCTCTCTCTCTCTCTCTCTCTCTTCCTTCTGCTGGAAGAATATTCTGCAATAACAGCTGGGCCCTTTACCTTAATGGATTCTCACATTTATTGCCACAAAACCTTTAATAAGGCAAAAGAGGCAGAAGTAAATGGTCCCCCTTTCCTTTGTCATGAATACCTTTTATTTTGTGCCCTTACTATTTTTCTTTCTGGAAGTGCCCCCAAGCTATTTATAGCAGAAGAATGAAAATAGCATTCAGTGCAAACACGAACAAGAAAATAAATAATAGCAATAGCATTCAGATTTATATATTAATAATATTTTATTTATAAATCGCCTCCTCTCCCCAAAGGGACTCGGAGCGGTGCACAGGAAAAATTAAAAATACCAATATAAAATACATAAATAGATAGATAAAATACAAATTAAACCAAATTATCCCTGCGCTAAAATCCCCTATCTTAAAATACGCTAAAATCCCCTAAAACCCTATTAAAAGACGGAAGACTAACCTAGGCCGGCCAAGCAGAAAAAGTGTGGTTTTAATTTTTGACGGAAGGAGCGGAGGTCTGTAGTTGTTCTGATCTCAGGGGGAAGGTCGTTCCAGAGGGCTGGGCCCGCCACAGAGAAGGCCCTTCCCTGGGCGTCGCCCGCTGGCATAGCCTAGTGGACGGCACCCGGAGAAGTCCCTCTCTATGGGAGCGAATCGGCCGCAGGGATGTATGAGGCAGGATCTGATCCCGGAGATAACTAGGTCCCGTGCCATGGAGCGCTTTAAAGATGGCGACTAACACCTTGAAGTGCACCCGATATTGCTTTACAGCCCTCTCTAAGTGGTTTATAGGGTCAGCATATTGCCCCCAACAACCTGGGCCCTCATTTTACCCACCTCAGAAGGATGGAAGGCTGAGTCAACCTTAAGCCTGGTGAGATTTGAATTGATAAACTGCAGGCAGCCTGCACGCAGCAGAAGTAGCCTGCAGTACTGCATTCTAACCACTGCGCCACAGTGCCTCAATCCTTTTAGCTTTAATCCCTAAAATACAAAAGTTACATTTAAAAGAAAAAAAGGCGAGTAGAATAGGCAATCTTGCACTCTTGATTCATAGAATCTTCTCTTCTTAGAAGGAGAAGCATATGAATGGCCCTTCAATCATTTGGGTCCTCATCATCAACAAATTGAAAGACAAAAAGGATAAATATAAAAAGTGGAAAAAGGGGGACATAACCAAGGCAAAATACAACAAATAGCCCGAGCCTGTAAAGATGAAGTGAGGAAAGCTAAGGCTCACAATGAAGAAAGGCTTGCCAAAAAAGTAAAAAATAACAAAAAAAGCTTCTTCCAACATGTTAAAAATAAGAAAAAAGTTAAGGAAACAATTGGTCCACTGCTGGGAGAAAATGGCAAGAAGATGATAAGCAACAGGGAGAAAGCAGAACTATTTAACTCTTTTTTTGCATCTGTCTTTACACAAAGGGATAAAACAGTCCAATCAATCAAAAACAGCACCACAAATATCAGATTAGGAACACAAGTTGAAATAGGGAAGAAAATGGTAAGTGAGCACCTGTCTGCCCTGGACGAGTTCAAATCACCAGGACCGGATGGATTACACCCCAGGGTTCTAAAGGAACTGGCAGACGAGATCTCAGAACCACTGAACTATATCTTTCAGAGATCCTGGAGCACCGGGGAACTGCCAGAAGACTGGAAAAGAGCAGATGTGCTTCCCATCTTCAAAAAAGGAAAAAAAACAGATCCAGGAAACTATAGACCCATCAGCCTGACCTCAATACCAGGAAAGATTCTGGAAAAGATAATTAAACAACAAATAAGTGAACACCTAGAAGCAAACAAAGTAATAGCCAAAAGCCAACATGGGTTTGTCAAAAACAGATCATGCCAGACGAATCTAATTGCATTCTTTGACAAAGTAACAAAATCAGTGGACCAGAGGAATGCTGTTGATATAATTTACCTGGACTTCAGTAAGGCATTTGATAAAGTAGACCATAACCTACTATTAGATAAAGTAGAAAATTGTGGGTTAGACAGCAGCACCACCAAATGGATTCGCAACTGGCTGACCAACCGCACTCAACGTGTAGTCCTCAATGGAACTGCATCTACATGGAAGGAAGTATGCAGTGGAGTCCCCCAAGGCTCTGTTTTAGGCCCAGTACTCTTTAACATCTTCATCAACGATTTGGATGAGGGGATAAATGGGGAACTCATCAAATTCGCAGACGACACCAAGCAGGCAGGAATAGCCAACACTCCAGAAGATAGGCTTAAGATACAGAAGGATCTAGACAAATTTGAACATTGGGCACTGTCTAATAAAATGAAATTCAATTGTGAAAAAAGTAAGGTCCTACATATAGGCAAGAAAAACCAAATGCACAAGTACAGTATAGGTGGTACCTTGCTCAATAGTAGCAACTGTGAGAGGGATCTCGGAATCCTAGTGGACAACCATTTAAATATGAGCCAGCAGTGTGCAGCAGCTGCCAAAAAAGCCAACACAGTTCTAGGCTGCATCAACAGAGGGATAGAATCTAGATCGCGTGAAGTGTTAATGCCACTGTATAGTGCCTTGGTAAGGCCACACTTGGAATACTGCATACAGTTTTGGTCGCCACGATGTAGAAAAGACGTGGAGACTCTGGAAAGAGTGCAAAGAAGAGCAACCAAGATGATTAGAGGACTGGAGACTAAGACATATGAAGAACGGCTGCAGGAGCTGGGTATGTCTAGTTTGATGAAGAGAAGGACCAGGGGAGACATGATAGCAGTGTTCCGATATCTCAGAGGGTGCCACAAAGAAGAGGGAGTCAAACTATTCTCCAAGGCACCTGGGGGCAGGACAAGAAGCAATGGGTGGAAACTAATCAAGGAGAGAAGCAACTTAGAACTAAGGAGAAATTTCCTAACAGTAAGAACAATTAACCTCTGGAACAGCTTGCCTCCAGCAGTTGTGAATGCCCCAACCCTGGAAGTCTTTAAAAAGATGTTAGACAGCCATTTGTCTGAAATGGTATAAGGTTCCTGCCCATGCAGGGGGTTGGACTAGAAGACCTACAAGGTCCCTTCCAACTCTGCTATTGTATTGTATTGTATTATGTACATCCTCACAAAAGACTGCTAACATGCGTGGTAGATTTCTGAATGAGCCATATTTTTAAAGCATGCCCCAAAACCGAAATCTGTCATAGCATGAGTTCCCAACATTGCGCCCCTTGATTGAAGTCAAGATGATAGCCACAGCTGCACAAAGACTGGAGGCTAAAACATATGAAGAATGGTTGCAGGAACTGGGTATGTCTAGTTTGATGAAGAGAAGGACCAGGGGAGACATGATAGCAGTCTTCCGATATCTCAGAGGGTGCCACAAAGAAGAGGGAGTCAAACTATTCTCCAAAGCACCTGGGGGCAGAACAAGAAGCAATGGATGGAAACTAATCAAGGAAAGAAGCAACTTAGAACTAAGGAGAAATTTCCTGACAGTTAGAACAATTAACCTCTGGAACAGCTTGCCTCCAGAAGTTGTGAATGCCCCAACCCTGGAAATCTTTAAGAAGATGTTAGATAGCCATTTGTCTGAAATGGTATAAGGCAGAAGCCCACGCAGGGGGTTGGACTAGAAGACCTACAAGGTCCCTTCCAACTCTGCTATTGTATTGTATTATAATTGCAACCACTATTTTCAGTTTTATGACTTCCCTCCCAAGCAAGCATCTCTGACTCTAAATGTGGGTTCTACAACTTCTACACTTCAGTTCTGAGGTTTATTGTTCCCATAAAACTGGAAAGTATCCATTTTGGGGAAGGCTGCGTTACTGATTAATTGCTCCACAGCTCAGCCAAACATTGAAAATTTTTATTTACTCAGAATGATCTGATGTTGCTAAAAGCTCGAACTCTGAATTTGCACGTAAACAACAATCACACACATCCCTTAAAATGATTTCTGGTACCCACAGATCCTAAAAAAAAAAAGGCTTAGCTTACAATTCTCATAATCCCCATCTAAATCAAATGCACAGAGCTAACTCTTTGCCAATAATGTGCAATTACTTCAAAATACTTGAATATTATTTGGGTGCTGCAGACAGGGAAAAGAGGACCATCTGCTAATCCATATACATTGTCATACAATTTCTAAACATATATGAACATTTATATCAGAAATATGTTTCTTGCTCTCATTACAGTGAAGAGGTTTGGGCAAAGAGATTTGCTTTCCTTTTTGCTCAAACTGTGGTCTCAGTGAGAAGTGTTGGGGGTTATTTTCAAGACTAATGTTTTTCAATTTTAGCAAATTTAAGATGTAATCCAGCTGAGGAATTCTAAGAGTTGAAGTCCACACATCTTAAAATGTCTAAGGTTGAGAAATACATTGAGGCAAGAAAAACAAAATGCACAGGTACAGCATATGTGGTACTTTACTCAATAGTAGTGACTGTGAGGGGGATCTTGGAGTCCTAGTGGACAACCATTTAAATATGAGCCAGCAGTGTGCAGCAGCTGCCAAAAAAGCCATCATAAGCTATATAAACAGAGGGATAGAATCAAGACCACATGAAGTGTTAATACCATTTTACAATGCCTTGGTAAGGCCACACTTGGAATACTGCATTCAGTTTTGGTTGCCACAATGTAAAAAAGATGTGGAGACCCTAGAAATAGTGCAGAGAAGAGCAACCAAGATGATTAGGGGACTGGAGACTAAAACTCACGAAGAACAGTTGCAGGAACTGGGTATGTCTAGTTTAATGAAAAGAAGGCCTAGCGGACTCATGATAGCAGTGTTTCAATATCTCAGAGGCTGCCACAAAGAAGAGGGAGTCAAACTATTCTCCAAGCACCTGAGGGTAGGACAAGAAACAATGGGCAGAAACTAATCAAGGAAAGAAGCAACTTAGAACTACGGAGAAATTTCCTCACAGAACAATTAATCAATGGATCAATTTGCCTCCAGAAGTTGTGGAAGCTCCAACACTGGGATTTTTTAAGATGTTGGATAAACATTTGTCTGTAGTGGTGTAGGGTTTCCTGCCTAAGCAGGTGGTTGGACTAGAAGACCTCCAAGGTGCCTTCCAACTCTTCTCTTCTCTTCTCTTCTCTTCTCTTCTCTTCTCTTCTCTTCTCTTCTCTTCTCTTCTCTTCCCTTCCCTTCCCTTCCCTTCTCTTCCCTTCTCTTCTCTTCTCCTATTGTTCATGTTAGGATCCTACATGTAGACTGGATTGAGATGACCAATCCTTAAGAGGGCTCACTGCAATATCTAATTTATACAAGTGATCCTCAACTAACAACCCCTGTTGTACGAATTTCTGTTGCTCAGCCAGTTGTTAAGTGAGTCACACTTTGTTTTACAACTCTTTTTTGCCATGGTGGTTAAGCGAATCACTGCAGTTGTTAAGTGAATCAGGAAATCATTAAGCAAATGTGGTTTCCCCCATTAGTTTTGCTTGTTGGAAGTCAGCTGGGAAAGTAAAAACTGGTGATCGCTTACATCCAGGATGCTGCAACAATCAGAAATACATGCCAGTAGCCCAAATTTTGATCATGTGATCATGGAAATGCCGCAACTGTCATAAGAACCAGGACCTGTGATGTCATTTTTTTCAACTCTATCACAGCTTTAAACAGTCACTAAATGAATAGTTTTAAGTGGAGAGCTACCTGCATGTTTTAGGCAATTCTAGTTCTGTTTTTCACCCATGTTGACTTAAGGTCTTTTCAGTATGTTTAACTTCTAAATCAAAACGGCTACTTCCTTTCCTCTTATAGAGTATAAGAGCATACATACATACATACATACATACATACATACATACATACATACATACATACATACATACATACATACATAGAGAGATTATAGACCAGTGATGGCTAACCTTTTTTGGCTCACGTGCCAAAAGCAGGGGGAGTGCAGGGGCGATGTGCACAGGTGTGCCACATCCATAATGCTATGTGCATGACCCCCTGCATTTGGCATGCTTTTTACGTCCTCCCCAGGTTCCAGAGGCTTTATAGGAGCCTGGGGAGGGTGAAAACAGCCTTCCCCCACCTCCAGAGGGCAAAAAACAGCCTCAAAAGAAGGCCTAAATCAGCTGGCCAGGGCACACATACACACTGAAGCTGACAGGGCAATGCCTCGCGTGGCCTAAGAAATGGTTCCGTGTGCCACCTGTGGCACCCATGCCATAGGTTCGCCATCATGGTTATAGACTATAAAGAAGAGAGGAGACCTACTTTAATTGCAACTAGTTCTTCATGGTTTTTTTTTTTATCTTGCCTTTATTACTTTTATAAATAATACAAGGTAGCGAACATACCTACCATTCCTTCCGTCTCCTATTTTCCTGACAACAACATGCAAAGTGAGATGGACTGGGAGTGACTCATTGTTCATGGTTGTATAGGAGCCAAAGGAATGTAGGAAGGTTGAGAAAGATCGTATTTTGGTTTCCTTTATTATTTTAATGCGTTTTGGTTTGACACATTGTTTTTGTTGGGATTATTTTTAATGTTTTCTTTGTATTGGTTGACAGATTCTTTTTACCTGCCTACGTTTCTTTGACTGCCTGGGTCAAAAAAAAGGGTTAATAAAGGTATGAATGCAAGTAATTGCTTGGACACTATCTGAAACCTTAGCTGTTGCAACACAATGCAAATTATACGAAGCAGAATTCAAAGACCTCTGTCATCAAGGATATCTGTCACTTAGTGATTGACGACCTGTCCCCTAGAATAGAATAGAAGCATTACCTCATAATTGGGTTATATAACTCAGATCCCTTGCCCCATTCAAAGCCGGCAACATTTCAGGATTGACACTGCTCTGAATGTCCCTGAAAGGCTTTTAATAGGTAATCACTTACCTTCCCTACTGGTTCGCAAATGTGAGTGCTCCGCCTTCCGTGCATACACTTCACCTACTAAAAAGGGCCTAAATGGGATGCCGTAGAGTTGGAGTGGGTGGGTGGAGCCACCTGCAATTTCTGCTAACGATTCAAGTGAACCGGTCCGAACCAGTAGAATACCTGAACTCCTGTTGCTAAGCGAGATGCCTGCTAAGTGACACACACCAGAAGTGGTACTCAGCAGGTTCTGACCAGTTTCTGGAGAACCGGTAGTGGAATTTTTGAGTAGTTCAGAGAACCGGTAAATATCGCCTCTGGCTGGCCCTGCCTCTATCTATTCTCTGCCTCCCGAGTCCCAGCTGATCAGGAGGGAATGGGGATTTTGCAGTATCCTTCCCCTGCCACACCCACCAAGAAATGCCCATAGAACCGGTAGTAAAAAAATTTGAACCCCAACCTGAGCCCCAACCAATGTTTTTGCCATGGTTCTTAATAGTTCTTAAGTGAATCATGTAGTCATTAAGCAAATTTGGCTTCTCTCACTGACATTGCTCATTGGAAACCAGCTGGGGAAGGTGCAAATGACTTTCACATCAGACTGGAACATTGCAACTGATAAAAAATGCATATGAGTTTGTGGGAATGCCCCCCCAACCCTCACCAGAAGAATGAAATATTAAAATATTTTGTCCTCCCACCCACTAGGTGGTTCCGCCCCAGGCGCCTGATGGACCCTTATAGGTTCCTGATGGAGCTTGGGCCACTCCCTGAGGCTATGGCTCACGACTCGGCTGGAGAACTAGTGGCCGCATGGGACAGGGCGGCTGCTGGGGCTCTGGACCACGTCGTGCCTTTGCGGCCTCTGATCCAGTGCCGAACCCAGCTGGCTCCTTGGTTCTCTGAGGAGCTGAGGGTGATGAAGCGCCAGAAAAGATGCCCAGAGAGCAGTTGGAGGGCCAGCCATTCCGAATCTGATTGGACACTGGTGAGGTCTTATATCAAGACCTACCTAGTGGCGATAAAAGCGGCAAAGTTTAATTACTTTTCCGCTCTTATTGTGTCTGCAGAAAATTGCCCAGCTGCCCTGTTTAGGGTGACCCACTCCCTCTTACATATGGAAGTGCGGTAGGACCCCTTGCAGGGTAAAGCTGAGGATTTTGTACAATACCTGCAAGACAAAATCGTTCAGATTCGGGAAGGGCTGGACTCTGACTGGGTAGGGCTAGATGGGGTGATGGAGGCAGGTCTTGAGACTGTTATCTGGGAGGAGTGTGACCCTGTGACTCCTGAGGATATAGACAGGATTTTGGGTAAGCTTAGTGCTGCCACATGTTTATTGGACCCGTGTCTCTCCTGGTTGGTGCTGGCCACCCGGGAGGTTACACGAGGCTGGCTCCAGGGTATTATCAATGCTTATTTGAGAGAGGGTTTCTTCCCCACCGCTTTGAAAGAGGCAGTGGTGAGGCCCCTCCTCAAGAAGCCTTCCCTGGACCCGGCGCTTTTGGCAAACTATCATCCAGTCTCCAATCTTCGCTTTGTGGCAAAGGTTGTTGAGAGTGTGGTGGTGCAACAGCTTCCCAGGTACCTGGATGAAGCTGTCTATCTTGATCCGTACCAGTCGGGCTTCATGCCTGGGTACAGCACGGAAACGGCACTGGTCGCATTGGTCGATGATCTCTGGAGGGCTCGGGACAGGGGTTGTTCATCTGTCCTGGTCCTATTAGACCTCTCAGCGGCTTTTGATACCATCGACCATGGTATCATGCTGCGGTGGTTGGAGGGGTTAGGGGTGGGGGGCACTGTACTTCGGTGGTTCTCTTCCTTCCTCTCCGACCGTTCACAGTTTGTGTTGACGGGGGGCAGAGGTCATCCTCAAGGTGCCTCACTTGTGGAGTGCCCCAGGGGTCGGTGCTCTCGCCCCTTCTTTTCAACATTTATGTGAAGCCGCTGGGCAAGATCATCCGGGGTTTTGAGGTAAAGTTCCATCAGTATGCTGATGATACGCAGCTGCACATTTCATCCCCAGGCCAACCCAGTGGTGCCCTTGACATGATGTCCCAGTGCCTGGAGGTCGTGCAGATCTGGATGGGGAGGAACAGGCTCAGGCTCAACCCCTCCAAGACCGAATGGCTGTGGTTCCCGGCATCCCGTTACAGTCAGCTGGTTCCATCACTAGCTATGGGGGGGTGAGACCTTAGCCCCCACAGGAAGGGTTTGCAACTTGGGTGTCCTCCTGGATGCACGGCTGTCCTTAGAAGATCATATGACGGCTATCGCCAGGGGGGCTTTTTATCACGTTTGCCTGATTTACCAGTTCGGGAGACCTGATTTACCAGTTTCCTAGATCAGGATGCCCTACACACAGTCACTAACACACTTGTCTCTTCCCGTCTGGGCTACTGCAATGCTCTCTACATGGGGGTCCCCTTGAAGAGCACCCGGAGGCTTCAACTGGTCCAGAATGTGGCCACACTGGTAATTATGGGGGCGACACGACGCTCCCATGTAACACCCCTCCTGCGCGAGCTACACTGGCTTCCGGTGATTTTCCAAGTGCGATTCAAGGTGTTGGTTAGCATCTTTAAAGCGCTCCATGGTTTAGGACCTGGGTACCTACGAGATCGCCTTCTGCCACCGAGAGCCTCCCACCGGTCCTTACGCTCCCATAGAGAGGGACTCCTCATGGTGCCATCGGCTAGACAATGTCGACTGGCGACACCCAGGGGGAGAGCCTTCTCTGTGGGAGCACCTGCCCTCTGGAACGAATTGCCCCCAGAATTAAGAACTATCCCTGACTTACGCACCTTCCGCCGCGGTCTCAAAACCTTTCTCTTTCAACAAGCCGGGCTGGCATAAAGTATGATTTTTAAATTTTTTAATTTAAATTTTTTAATTTAAATTTCTATTATTTTAATTAGGGTTAGTTTGGGTTTCTACACATTTTGGCCAATATTTTAATTATGTTTTTCAAAAGCTTTTTAAAATATATAACTTTTATATATGTGTTTTTATATATTTTTATATTTGTTTTTATTTTGGCTGTACACCGCCCTGAGTCCCTCAGGAGTAGGGCAGTATAAAAAACCAATAAACTCAAACTCAAACTCAAGGAAAGCCTCTGGAGCCTGGAAAAGACGAAAAAGCCCATCCCCCACTCCCACCATAGTGCAGGAGGCTGACTAGGCTAACCCCACCATGGCCACACCCATCCAGCACTCAGGCAGAGAAGACCTTGCTGAAATTTTTGAAACCCATTCCTGGTTACAAGGTGTCTAAATTCTAAGGAGAGTAGAGGGGAACGCACACTGCAACAGTTGTAAGTGTGAGGACTAGTTGTAAGGTACTTTATACAATACAATTTTATTTATTTATTAAATGTATTTATTTATTAAATTTCTATCCCGCCCTATCTCCCAAAAGAGGGACTCAGGGTGGCGCACAGGGACTTAAAAACCCACAATACAAACAGTACAAATTCTACAAAATTTAAAACTATTATTAAACAATTTAACCAGTGCTAAAAAGAGACATTTAATTTCCTTTCGCCACAGGCCTTATGTGTTTAAAAAACTTTTAAAAGAGCTTTTCCAGGGGAAAAAACACCAGTTTTTTTAAAAAACTGGAATTTATAAACTGCTATATATTCTATTCTGCTCTATATTTTATTCTATATTGTATTGTATATTTTACTCTTTATTCTATTCTATTCTATTCTATTCTATAAGAACAGCCTTGCTGGAACTGGCCACAGCCCATCTGGTCCAGCATTCTGTCTCACACAGTGGCTCACCATTTGCTTCAGGGTATTCCCAAGCAGATGTCTTCATCTGCTTATGATTCCCTGCAAATGGCATTGAGAAATATCCTGCCTATCTCTCCAACCCGGAGGGTGTCCTTAGGCATCTATAATGATAGCCATGGATGCCCTTGTTCTCCATGAACTCATCTAATCCTTTCTTAAAGGTGTCAAGGCTGACAGCTGTCACCACTTTTTCTGGCAGGGAGTTCCATAGACCAGTGATCCTCTGGGTGGAAAAGTACTTCCTCTTATTTGTTTGAGGTCTAGCTTCCAAAAGTTTCATGGAGTGACCCCTAGTTCTAGTGTTGTGCGATAGGGAAAACAGTTTTTCCTTTTCTACTTTGTCCACACCGTGCATGATTTTATAGACTTCAATCAGGTCACCTCTCAGGCGGCGTTGTTCTAGAGTGAAGAGGCCCAGCCGTTGCAGCCTCAGATGGTAAGGAAGGTGATCCAGTCCTCTAATCATTCTGGTTGCCCTCCTCTGCACCTTTTCCATTTCCATAATATCCTTCTGAAGGTATGGTGACCAGAACTGTACACAATACTCCAGATGGGGCCTCACCATAGATTTATAAAGAGGCAAAATGACACTTGCTGACTTATTTTCTATACCCTTCCTAATGATCCCTAGCAATGAGTTTGCTTTTTTCACTGCTGCGGCACACTGGGTTGACACCTTCATTGAGCTGTCCACCAGGACACCAAGGTCCCTTTCCTGGTTAGTTGCAAAGAGTTCAGACCCCATCAGTTTATAGATATAGTTGGGGTTTTTTTGCCCCAATGTGCATCACTCTGCACTTACTAATGTTGAAGCTCATTTGCCACTGGGTTGCCCACTCCCCCAGTGTCAAGAGATCCCTCTGGAGCTCCTCACACTCTCTCTCAGTTTTCACTACCCTGTATAATTTAGTGTCGTCAGCGAATTTGGCTACCTTGCTGCTTACTCCTACTTCTAGATCATTTATGAAAAGTAAAACATTCTATTCAATGTTTTACTCTATATTCTATTCTACATATACAATAGCAAAGTTGGAAAGGACCTTGGAAGTCTTCTAGTCCAACCCCCTGCCTAGACAGGAAACCTTAGACCATTTCAGACAAATGGCTATCCAACATCTTCTTGAAGACTTCCAGTGTTGGGGCATTCACAACTTCTGGAGGCAAGCTGTTCCACTGATCAATTGTTCTAACTGTCAGAAAATTTCTCCTCAGCTCTAAGTTGCTTCCTTCCCTGATTAGTTTCCAGTGCCTTTTTCCAGTGCCTTGTAACTAAGCGAATGGCTGTAAGTCAGGGGATTCCTGTCATGGGCTCGGCTTAGCTCCTAGATGCCTGTTTCTCAACTTTGGCAGCTTTAAGATGTATGGATTTCAACTTCCAGAATTCTCTAGTCAGCAATGCTGGAGGTTGAGAAACACTGTCTCTCCAGCTGTGGCCTGGGGGTGAGGGGGATTCCCATAGGAAGAAGTCTCATTTTATACACCTCCCCCTCCTCGTAGCCCCCATCCCCCAGCAAGAGACCTTTTGCTCTTCTCCTGTTGCTTTCCAGGGCTTCTAAAGGCTGCTTTCTCACACACGCACACACACACAACATTCACAGGGCTTTGTTTTTCTTTCTGACTTGTCCTATCATGAAAATAAATGATGAGAGGGAAGAACAAGGAATGAGGCAAAAACCCTTTCTACACATGGGGAAGAAAACTGGCAGCTGTTTAGGGGGGAGCACAGCTAAAATACCAAGTTCCTAGCCCTTTTACTTTTTTTTTCTAATCAAAGCTAACTTAATCAGCTTGATTCATTGGGTATTTTTTTTTTTGCACTTGCACTTGCACTTGTACGCGATATACATTTTGTGTAAGGTTTCTGAAGTCCCAGATTCAAATGCTGCCACAGTTACCAAAGTGAACTTGGACAGGGAAGCTGCCCTCTTAGTCCATGGTTAGAACTGAGATGATCATAAGGCTCCTTTACCGTGCAGGATTGTTGTGATGATTTTAGGTTGCATTTAATGCTGATGAAATGCTCTCCTTCGCCCAAGGTTTTATTTTTACAATACAATACAATAGCAGAGTTGGAAGGGACCTTGTAGGTCTTCTAGTCCAACCCCCTGCGTGGGCAGGAACCTTATACCATTTCAGACAAATGGCTATCTAACATCTTTTTAAAGACTTCCAGGGTTGGGACATTCACAACTTCTGGAGGCAAGTTGTTCCAGAGGTTAATTGTTCTTACTGTCAGGAAATTTCTCCTTAGTTCTAAGTTGCTTCTCTCCTTGATTAGTTTCCACCCATTGCTTCTTGTCCTGCCCCCAGGTGCCTTGGAGAATAGTTTGACTCCCTCTTCTTTGTGGCACCCTCTGAGATATCGGAACACTGCTATCATGTCTCCCCTGGTCCTTCTCTTCATCAAACTAGACATACCCAGCTCCTGCAACCGTTCTTCATATGTTTTAGTCTCCAGTCCCCTAATCATCTTGGTTGCTCTTCTCTGCACTCTTTCCAGAGTCTCCATGTCTTTTCTATATCGTGGCGACCAAAACTGTATGCAGTATTCCAAGTGTGGCCTTACCAAGGCACTATATACAGTGGCATTAACACTTCACGTGATCTAGATTCTATCCCTCTGTTTATGCAGCCTAGAACTGTGTTGGCTTTTTTGGCAGCTGCTGCACACTGCTGGCTCATATTTAAATGGTTGTCCACTAGGATTCCAAGATCCCTCTCACAGTTGCTACTATTGAGCAAGGTACCACCTATACTGTACCTGTGCATTTTGTTTTTCTTGCCTAAATATAGAACCTTACTTTTTTCACAATTGAATTTCATTTTGTTAGATAGTGCCCAATGTTCAAGTTTGTCAAGATCCTTCTGTATCTTAAGCCTATCTTCTGGAGTGTTGGCTATTCCTTTTCATTAATTAGGAAAAGTAAACAACAACAAAAAAGCAAAAATATCAAAACAGGAAGGAAATATGTATACACACCAGGGGTAGTATTCTGCCGTTTGACCCCGGTTTGAGGGAACCAATAGTGGCATTGGTAGGAGGCTCCACCCACCTGCCCAGATGTCATCATGGACACTCTGCGCATGCGCAGAAGCGTCATGCATGATCTCCATGTTCCAAACCGGTAGAAAAGGAAATAGGATTTCATACCTGATACACACATAAAACAAAATTTACACTATTTTTATTTATTTATTTTATTTTATTTAGATTTATACCCCGCACCTTCTCCTAAAACAGTGGTGTCCAAACTTTTTTCAAAGAGGGCCAGATTGGATGAAGTGAACATGGTGGAGGGCCGAACATTTCTCCGAACATTCTTTGAACCATTACAATTAAATGCAAATAAATTATTTTATGCCAAGTTAATTGCAAATGACATACTTTTCATTTCATAACATTAAGATCAACTGACAGTTGAGTTTTCACAATGTATTGAAAATAAATTTAAAAAAAACTTACCTACCTCTTTCTCTCTTTCTTCCACTCTCTCTCTCCATTTCTCTCTCTCTTTCTCTCTCTCTTTTTCTCTTTCTTTCTGTCTCTCTTTCTTTCTCTCTCTCTCTTTCTTCCTCTCTCTCTCTCTCCATTTCTCTCTCTCTCTTTCTTTCTCTCTCTCTTTTTCTCTTTCTTTCTGTCTCCCTTTCTCTCTCACTCTCTCTCTCTTTCTCTCTCTCTCTTCCTCTCTCTCTCTCTCTCTCCATTTCTCTCTCTTTCTCTTTCTCTTTCTTTCTGTCTCTCTTTCTGTCTCTTTCTTTCCCTCTCACTTTCTTTCTCTTTCTCTCTTTCTCTTTCTCTCTTTCTCTCTGTCACTCTGTGTGTGTGTGTCTGTCTGTCTCTCACTCACTTAATCAGTCTCTATCTATCTGTCTCTCCCTCCCTCTCTCTGTCTCTCCCTGTCTCTGTGTGTGTCACTCTCTCTGATTCTCTCCCTCCCTCCCTCTCTCTGTATGTCTGTCTCTCCCTCTTTCCCCGTCTGTCTCTGATTCAATCCCTCCCGGTGTCATTCTCTATCTGTGTCTCTCTCCGTCTCTCTCCCTCCCTCCCTCTCTCCCTCCCTCCCTCTGTCTGTCTCTCTGTCTTTCCCTCCCTCCCCTTCTGTCTCTCTCTGTGTCTGTCAGTCACTCCCTCTCTCCCCTCTCCTCCCCTCCCCCACCCCGGGAAGCAGCAGAAGGGCCGGTATGCCGGAGGTTACGGATGCCTCCTCCTGCAGCGGGCGAGGGAGCAGGCGGGGTGAGCACCCAAGGCTACCGTCATCTTAAGCACCACCGAGGCTGTTGCCCGGCAGGGGCGTCAGGCAGGGAAGCCGGTTGCGGCTCCATCGCGGCTCCCTCCGGCAGGCACCACAGCTTACGTTCTGAGGCCGCGCGTCCATCTTCCCTGCCTGACGCCCCTGCCGGGCAACCTTGTGCGGCGGGAGCTGCACGTTCTGGGGCTGCATGGCTGGGAGGGAGGTGAACACGCGGCTCCAGAACGTAAGCCGTGGTGCCCGCCGGAGGGAGCCGCGATGGAGCCGCGACCGGATTCCCTGCCTGAGGCGACCGGCTTCCCTGCCTGACGTTCTGGGGCTGCCCG
This sequence comes from Rhabdophis nuchalis, assembly GCA_039707465.1. NCBI lineage: Eukaryota > Metazoa > Chordata > Lepidosauria > Squamata > Natricidae > Rhabdophis > Rhabdophis nuchalis. The sequence continues at coordinate 25,484,125 of CM077647.1, read as the reverse complement.
TTCACCTCCCTCCCAGCTTCGCAGCCCCAGAACGTGCAGCGATGGAGGCGCGACCGGCTTCCCTGCCTGACGCCCCTGCCGGGCGACAGCCTCGGTGGTGTTTAAGATGATGGTAGCCTTGGGTGCTCACCCCGCCTGCTCCCTCGCCCACTGCGGGAGGAGGCATCCGTAACCTCCGTCCACCTCCCTCCCAGCCACACAGCCCCAGAGACAGAGGGAGGAAGGGAGGGCCACATTTACACAGAGCAGGGAGGGCTGTTGGAGGGCCGTATTAAACCGACCCCCGGGCCGCAAATGGCCCCCGGGCCGGACTTTGGCCATGCCTGCCCTAAAAGGACCCAGGGTGGCGCACAGGAAATTTAAAACATAACAAATATCAAAATACAAAATTTAAAAACATATTAAATTCCTACCCTGTGCTAAAATCGATTAAAATCCCCCGAATTAAAACTATCTAGGAGCAGTCACAACGGGAGGTAACGCTAGGCCGGCTTGATGGAAAAGGTGTGTCTTAAGACACTGGCGGAAGAGGTGGAGGTCAGAGATGGTACATAGTTCAGGGGGTAAGTCGTTCCAAAGGGTAGGGCCAGCCACAGAGAAGGCCCTTCCCCTGGGTGTCGCCAACCAGCATTGCCCGGCCAACGGCACCCTGAGAAGGCCCTCTCTGTGGGAGCGGATCAGATGAAGGGATGTATGGGGCAGGAGACGGTCTCGCATATAACTAGGTCCCGAGCCATGGAGCGCTTTAAAGATGGTCGTCAAAACCTTGAAGCGCACCCGAAAGGCCACAGGTAGCCAGTGCAGCTCACGCAGGAGTGGTGTTATATGGGAGCATCTAGAGGCTCCCGTAATCACCCGTGCGGCAGCATTCTGGACTAACTGTAGCTTTTGAGTGCACCTCAAGGGGATCCCCATGTAGAGAGCATTACAGTAGTCAAGTCGGGACGTCACAAGTGCTTGAGTGACTGTGCGAAGGGCAGCCCGGTCCAGTAAGGGGCGCAATTGGTGCATCAGGCGTACCTGATGGAACGCCCCCCTGGCCACGGCTGCCACATGGTGCTCCATGGACAGCCGGGAATCCAGGAGGACACCCAAATTGCGCGCCCTCTCCACGGGGGCCAGTGTTTCGCCCCCAATGGCCAGAGTTGGAGTTACCTGGCTGAACCGGGGTGCTGGAAACCACAGACACTCAGTCTTGGATGGGTTGAGCTTGAGTTTGTTACTACCCATCCAGATCCGTACGGCCTCCAAACAAAGAGCAAAGACTGAAATGAAAGTATGAACAAATAAGTGTTGTTAAAATATTTTAGTTTCTCTTGCCTATTTAATGTTTTAGCTTTTTGTGTAATATATTGTATAATATTCAGAGAAACCATTCTTGCTGAAATTAGGTTAAACTTATATGAATACATATAGTAAGTTTTTCCATTGTCCAATGTTGGTCTCCTAGACTTGTGTTGTCAGCCATGTAATGTTGTGTCAGACTGATTTTTGCTGCTGTCAGCATATTGCATAATACGTTATGATGCGTTCAATTATACTCTTTGGCATCATGCCTAATAATGATCCTGGTAAAATTCTCTTAATGCTTGACAGTACCATAGAAGGAAGTTATTTATTTATTCATTCATTCATTCATTCACTCACTCACTCACTCACTCACTCAATCAGTTTGTAAGACCATATATCTCATCAAAACAATTCTGATGGTGAGAAAAAAACAATCCAATAAAGACAGATTTAAAACCAATGTACAAGCATGCAAAAACTATTGATAATCAGTTTAAAAGATTATTATGTATTATCAACCTCAAATCAAAGATCCATTTAATTTAATTCAGAGAATCCAAGTCTCTCCATCCAAAATGAAATGTATTGAAATCCTTTTTGAGAAGGTTGCTAATAAAATTGTATGGACAAGTCCCTGTAGTCACTTAAAGTCAAGACTAACTTGAAGAACCATAAGAACAATGACAATGTGACAAAAACTCTGTTCTTATTGCAGAAATTTGACGAAGGTCTCCTGCAGTTGTAGACAGTATTCTGAAATGCGGGTTCCCAGCACAAGAGTATGTTTTTTTCCCTGGCTTGAATGTAAGATAAGAAAGGAAAGTTTGTTTGGACATATTTGTCTGTGGTGCAATTTTGGATTTTCATCAGAATTTTGGAAGAGATGTAAGCAGGGAGACTGTAATTAAAACCAGAAGAATAGAAAACCATCATACTTGACTGAAAGCACAACACTGCTTGTGCAACAAACCGCTTGCTTAAAAGTTGGTATTTAGCAACTTGTGGCTGGGCACACCCAAAACGATTAGTTGTTTAGAAGAATGTTTATGTTTGACCTGATTCAGTCCAACCAGGACTAAATGTATGGCAGTGATGTTTATGAGCTGTTTTCCATGCCATTAACCTCAGCCAAACACCAAATTATCTTGCAAAACAGCTACAGACCAATCCAGTATAGCTATTGTATTGGTTATTGGAGTATAAAAAATATTTTTTTAAAAACAAAATGCTGAATTGAGAGTATAGTGAATAGATTGATATTTTGGAGATTGTTGCCTGGTCCTTGGCATTCTGGTATTCATTCTATATCAGGGACATAGCTGGCTGGGGAATTCTGGGAGTTGAAGTCCACAAGTCTTAAAGTTCCCAAGTTTGGACATCCCTGTTCTATATTGTTTGGATACACCACACACTTGACATTTTGGAAACACTCGTGTATGTACTCTTACAAAATGTAACCATCTAGGTCAGGGGTATCGAACTCAATGCCTGCGGGTCAGATCCAGTCCGTGGGGTGCTTAAATGTGGCCTGGAAATAAATAAATAAATAATAATAATTTAATTTAATTTAATAACAAAGGACTACCCTGCAGTGCCTCTGGCAGCCAAGACAGTCTGGATGGCCTTCTGCAGCACTCTGCCAACCAAAAAAAAGGGGTGCCGATGCCCCTCATGTCCCGTTTTGGCCGACAGAGTGCTGCAGGAGGATATCCAGGCTGAAAATGGGGCATGGGGGATCCAGCCCACGGGGTGCTTAAATCTGGCCCACAGGGCCAGCCTGGAAATAGCAAAGGAGTGGTCCACAATGCCTCTAGTAGCCAAAACAGCCTGGATTGCCTCCTGCAACACTCTGCCAGCCAAAACAGGGTGTGGGTGGCCCCCGGGTAGCCCTCCTGCATTTTGGCCAGCAGGATGCTGCAGGAGGTATCTGCCCCATCTCTCCTCTTTCCCACCCACCCCCATCCACGGATGACCCAGAGAGAAGAACTACAATGAAATTTTGAAGAGATCCAGTTTGCGAATCCTGATCTAGGTTGAGTACTCAGAGTGATTGGTCTATGTGTTATCTGCCAAATTGTTCAAATTACAGGTTGTTACTCCATACCAGTTACCTGTCAATGAGTCTCTTCCTGGAGGTTGGTCAAGAGCAGTGTTTCTCAACAGGCCAGTCTTAGACTGTCTGCACTACAACTCCCAGAATTCCTCAGCCAGCAAACTGAACTAGAAGATGCTATGATGACACGATCAGAAACTCACAGCTAGTAGAAACAAGCCACCTTTCCTGTTTAAATTGACCTTAGGTCAGGGGTGGGTTCTAGCTGCTGCTGGTTCGCTCATGGCCGTGCTGCATGCTTTGTGTGCACGCATCATTTGATGTGTGCTCTGGGCGCATATGCAGTATAATAAAAATTGCTCTGTGCATGTGCAGAAGCAAAAACCCAAGATGGCGGTGTCATAGGCGCCGTTGGGAGACCCGATTTGGGAGCATGGCATGCCTTGGTCGCTGCTGGTTCCAGTGACCTAGGCCAGGGGTCAGCAAATGTAAACATTCAAAGAGCCATTTGGACCCGTTTCCCACAGAAGAGGAAACACCAGGAGCCACAAAGGTCCTAACCGGAAGCACCCTGTTCAATTATGGAGTTGACCAGAAGTTCAGTTCCCCCACCATAGAGTCTCCTCCTAGCGTGGCATCCTATTTCCTCTACCTGTCATAACAGAAAGCCCTATCAATTTTGGAGACAACTGGAACACCCTCCCTTTGCCATAGAATCTTCCCCTGGCACACTGTGCTTCTCTCTTCCCTCCTCCCCCACTGGAAGCTCCTCTCAAAATTGTGGCACCAACCATTGATGGAGCCGCAGCAGAGGGATGAAAGAACCGCATGCGGCTCCAAAACCAGTTTGCTGACCCTTGACCTAGGCTGCCAAACCACTACTAGTTCAGCTGAACCAGTCCGAACCTGTAGGAACCCACCAATGTCTTAGGTGTTAGATAAGATCTGAAAGACATTTTTTGACTGCTCAGGAAGATACATTTTCAGATACAAGACATCCAGTCTCTCCTACAATTCAATCCAAAATGCCCATGGTAATGGAGTATTGTGGGCATGGAAGACTGTATGCAGAAGCCCAAAAGGGCCCAAAAGAGCTGTGAAGATCTTGACTCATTACCCACCTCGTTGAAGAAGCATATTGGATAGTGTCCAAAGCAACAATTAAGTCAAATGAAGACAGAAAACAGTATTTTAACAGAATGTATTTACCTCTTCAAATGAAGAAGGGTACTGGAGTTTGAATAAGGTGAGGATGAGTCCTCCAACTCCCTGAGAGTTATTCTGGATATGAATTCTGGAAGCTGAGTTCTAAGAGTATCTCAAAAGTACCAAATCAAATGCAAAAGATATTTGCAATAATGGAACAAACTACACATGTATTAAATATACTTGAATAGAATATTTGCAACCGGAGACTTCTATGGAGAATGAGCTGCATTCCAAAAAGTAATGGGTTGGGCTAGTATAAATACCAAATATCGTTTTGTTTGTTTATTTAAACATTTCTAGACTCCTGCTCACTAATAAGCAATTTGCAATTAGTTGCACTTAAAGTAGAAAATTAAAACAGTTGATTAAAAATATACATTAAAAGAGCATATATACAACATACAAAATAAAATAAGCAATAAAACAAACATTTTAATAAATCCTGGATTCAGTTAGTAGTAAACAGTTACTCTTCTGTCTTCTTGAAAGGGTGGAAGGAACCACTGATCACTCCAAAGCAGTGTTTCACAACTTTGGTAACTTTCAGATATGTGGATTTCAACTGCCAGAATTCCTCACCCAGCATAAGGAATTCTGGGAGTTAAAGTCCATGTGTCTTAAAGTTGTCAAGTTTGAGAAACATTGCTTTAAAGGAAGTAGATTATCTGGATCCAAAACCTATCTGGTTTCAGGTTTGATAGGGGAGGGATATAACATTGGCTGCACTAATACATTACTTTTGTTGATATTTAGAAAGACATAATGTATTTCTCCTTTGCTCTTATTAGGCCTCTGGTAGCCTTTGGTACCATAAACCATAGTATCCTTCTGGAACACTTATAAAGGATGGAGATTGAGGTTCTGAACTTTAGTGGTTCCACTCCTTTCTCAGCAGCTATTCTTCATTATACACCATCATTCTGGGCCACATTGACGATATGGTCAAAATCATGGCCCGATGTCTAGAGGCTTTTAAAGTATAGGTTGAAATAAATAGATTGATTTTTGGTTTCTATGTAAACATTCTCTGTTGACTGTGATGTCAAAGGGTTGGTACTTCCTCTGAAATACCAGATCCATGCTTTGGTGGTCCTTTGGGGCTCATAGCTAATACTGGATAGTCAGATAGAGCCTTAGACAGGGAGATTTTGCCCAACTTCACTTAGTTATGGATTGAGTAAACCTGGGAGCACCAATTATTTCTCACCTGGTTATTTCCATGCACCCTTGAGAATCAGCAATTGGTACAAACTGTAGCAGCTCACATATGTTAAGTGGCATTAGGAGACCATGAATATATCACAGCTGTACAGCATGCCCTCCATTGGCTACTAGTAGGTTTTTGTGTTCTGTGTAAAATGCTGGTTTTAATCTATAAATGGCTTGGTATCGGAGATCACGTTAGACACAGGTAAGAACACTGTATATGGAAATAGAGTTTTCTTTTAAAATCAACACTCTGAGGTTGGGACAGAAATTCAAAACGAGCCAGTGAAAATAACAAAGAACTGGAGTGTTATATACCAGTTCCAATCAGTAGTGCTACTCCAGCATTTTGAATTAACTGAACTTTTCAAAATGTATTCAAGGAGAGACCCATGCATAACACATTGTAGTAATCTAAACAGGAAGCTACCTGATCATAGCCTTTCATATTAGATTACCTTTGTCCATTTTTATTTGATTCCCTGTTTAATAAGAATTAAATAGCGTTAACATTTCTCATCAGTCATGTATTCCATAAAGTTTTCTTATTGCTGTTTTACAAATTAACATTTAATTATAAGTTGGCTGGTCTTTAGAGATCACATGCCATCCTGCAACCTCAAAAGGGGCATCTTTGGAATGGTCTAACGCAGGAGTGTCAAACTCAAGGCCTGGTGGCCGGATCCGGCCTGCGGGTGCTTAGAACTGGCCCGCAGGGCTGCCCTGGAAACAGTGAAGGACCAGCCTGCAGTACGTCTGCCAGCAAAAACGGGATCCCGCGCTCCGTTTTCAGCTGCCAAGGCCTTTGAAAACGGAGCTCAGGAGCATGTTTTTGCTGGAAGAGCACTTGGGCCACCATAGCAGCCTGACGTGAGTATATCAAGCTGGGCACACCCACCCCAGTCCCCCAAGATCAAACAGAACCCAGATTGTGGCCCTCAATGAAATCGAGTTTGACACTGTTCTTACGTGACTAAGAACATCCAGGGCCTGCAAAATATCCCAGTCATTGCTAGGAAGATGAGCTTATGCCTGTGGAGAAATAAAAGTTTACATTCTCCATCTTATCAATTATCAGCGGTTCCTGTCAAGTAGATTAGAAAGGCTTCAGCAAACAAACAAAAAGTGGAAATGGATTTCATTTAGTGCAATTTATTTATTTATTCTATTTTTCTGCATGGATTTTGAAGAGGAAATGTAGGCTAGCAAGAGGAGCAATAATGAAAACACTGTGTTGTAAAAGGAAAAGAATCTAAACATATAAGGCAGTATCCATGATCCCTCCACTCCAGTTCCTCTCTATCCCATCCTTGTATATTTAAGACCATGTCAACCAATCCTTCTGCTGAAATATACGTATTCTGGGAGGACATGAGCCGTTTACTTGCAACATGGTTTCTAATCAGTTTAGACCTATTTCTCATCCTCAGGAACTCCAACAGGACTTCAACTCCCAGAATTCCTCTGCCAGCCAAAAGAGTTGAAATTCCATATCTTAAAATTCGTGAGATTGAGAAATACTGGTTCGGATTGAATTTTTTTGAAATACAGATAGTCCTCAAGTTACAACCACTTGTTTAACAACTGTGTTAAGTTGTTAGTTAGGACAGTCGAAGTTGTGACTGTGCTGAAAAAAAGTGACATGACCACTCCATACGCTTTAAAAAAAAAAATGTCTATACCACCCATCTCTCTAGAGGGCTTAAAGTTATATAATTAAAATACAATACAAAACTTTAAAACAATAAATAAAAACTATACATCTAAAATGCAATTCAATTTAAATTAAGATGGGAGAAGGAAGCAAAGTGAAGATGAGGAGGAGGATCTCAGAAAGGAGAATTTGTAACTCAGAGTCCTTGGTACTTTCTGAGCTTAGTTATTTTCTTTATCCAAATTACATAACACCACCAATGTTGGAGTCTGCCTAATCTATTAACCACCTCCAAGATGCCACACCACCAGGAGGCCTATGCCAGCTGGAAGAGCCAAGTCTTCAAGCCCTTTCAGAAGACCAGAAGGTAGGTGCAAATCTCACCTCTAGGGGGCAAGATGTTTCAGATGGTGGGAGCCACAGCAGAAAATGATCTTCTAGATCCTGCCAACTAAAATCCCTTGACTGACAGCATGCCTCTTCTACTAGCACAAGTGGGGTGGGCTAACCCCATTGGGATGAACTGGTTTACAAATAAAGATAGTGGTGGGATTCAGCCAGTACGGGCCAGCTTGGACAAACCGCTTGTTAAATTTCTGGTTGGCCCTGCCCCTCCCTGCCCCGCTTCTTCCAGGAGTCGCCACACACACCCTGTGGCCTGTTTTTGTTCCCAGGAGGCTGCACGGACTCCTACTAGGCCCAAAACAGGGCACAGTGTGTGTTCCCCCCGCAGCCCGTTTTGCTCCCAGGAGGCTGTAGGGAGTCCTACTAGGCCTAAAACAGGGCATGGGGTGTGTGGCATGTTGCCCCTATGGCTCACTTTTACCCCCAGGGGGGTGCAGGAGGCCAAGTGCTGCCTGTGACACCTCCTGGCCACACCCACCATGGCCGCCCCCATCAGCCGGTCATTGGGGCAGAGAACCAGTTATTAAATTATTTGAATCCCATCACTGAATACAGACACTTATGACCAAGCACCCCCATGGTCATGTGATCAAAATTAGGGCACTTGACAACCAGAATGTATTTACATAGGTTGCATCATCTCAGACTCACATGATCTCCAATTGCGACCTTCCCAGGGGACTTACAACAATGCAGGAAGCTGTAGTTTCTTTACAACCATGGTAATTCACTTAATGATTGAAGCAAAAAGGTTGTAATATTGGGTATGACTTACTTAATAACTGGATTGCTTAGCAATAGAAGTTCTTGTCTCAATTGTGGTCATACGTTAAAGATTACTACAGATTTTCCTTTGTCAAATCTTAGGTTTAAAAAAAAACTCCACACACACCCTATCATTTTACAGAAGTATAAGAAAACTGTTTCTCCTTTGAACTTTACCTGGCTGATCTGTCTGGGGAAGACCGCACATATTAGAAGATTGTGGTCCTTTAGAGGCTGCTGAATTAGTCAAACTGTGGGCAGAAAGAGGGTGGAATAGGCCTTTGAGCTTAAGAACATCCTTCGCCTGGTCTGACAGCTGGAATTTGGACTGTTTTTCCAGCTGCTTTTGAGGGCTCCGGCTATCACCCTATCCAGATGTTTAACAACCCTCATTAGGCCTCAAGTAAAGGCAAAGTTTTGTGGGGGGAAATAAGCCATAGCTTCATTTATCTATTATTTTAAGATTCTCCTAAGTAGTCGGCAGAGACAAGACAAAGCGATACATGTGGGACTTTGTAGACAGGAAGAAATCCAGATAACCTGAAGAGATGCTAATATTCCAGATTCATCCCATACTCAAATCCACAGAGGAAGAGAAATTCTGCGAGGCATTACTATGAAGTCTGGTAATGTCATTAAGATTACAGAAATATTTTCGGTAGAATTTTAAGGTACCAAATGAGATTGCCAATAGTGAATGAAGTGTGGTGCTAACTATCCTTATGGAAGCAGCAGCTGTGTATCTAATTAGCCCCCAAATCATTTCTAATAGTACTTACTCACAAAGAAACCTAAGAAGCTAGCTTATACTCACACAAATCCAACTGAATTGAGGTGGTATATTTATTTCATAAATAAATAAACAAATATTTGATCGAAATAGTTTGTTATTATTGACTTCCGTTTCCGGCTTTCGACGGTGACAGACGCATTTCAAAGTGTGTCTGCCGCTTGCTTTTCTGGCTGGCCCCCCCGGGGGCACAGGGAGTTTGGGTTAACTCCCTGCCGAAAGAGCAGCTGCGGGGGGCCCTGCACCAACGGCGGTCGGCAGGGTGCCTTTTCCCGCTTTGCTCTAGGAGCCAGAAAGCTGAAAGCGGGGGGAGGATCCCCCTCGCCAACGCTGGCTGGAACAATGCAAAATGAAGAAGACGGGCTGAAATGCCAGGCTTGGAGGAATGCACTCATTTTATTTGTAGAAACCCCCCCCCTCATAAAAAAGTGGCTGCTAAAGATGTTCCCTAGGAAGGAGAGAGAGGACTAATAATATCTGCCCTTGTAACACCAGGAAGAAACTTTGTTTCAATTGCAGAACTGCAGCTAGCAACATCGTAAATGAGCCTCTGTGGGGGGGTGGAGAAGAGCTTTTACTGCTTTCTCCTTCCCTGAGTTGAGGCGAATAGATGGCGCGTTCTTTGTTCCCAGCCGGAAACTTTTACTGACTCATGACAACATTCCTCCAACTTTTTAAAAATCAAGGCAAAAATTACTTTTAAAGCCTCCTCAAGAAGTCCTTGGTGTATCTCCCAATATGTGGATCTTTTTTTTTCCCCTTTGGATTTGATAATACAACTATCTCCCTGGATTTTACACAACACGTATTTTGAACTTTGATTTGGATTTCTCCTGACATCTCGGATTTCACTGACTGCTTACTCCTTGACGCCATCTTTATTGCAAGACAAACACCTCCAAAAAGGCCTCCACCTGGAAAGTTCTTTTCCACCCCACCATCAGCCAGAGCTAGCCCCACTTTACATCAAGGGGAAATTACCACAATGTTACAGAAAGAGGCGGCAGGAGAAGATACCAAAGAACCAACGCTCTACGATGTAATGAAAGAAATACAAGAAATGCGGAAAGACTTAATGAACTTAAGAATAGAATTGTTGGAGACACAAAGAACCACAACAGACAAAAAACAGAAGATTGGAGTGTTGGAGGAGGGGGCAGTCGAGATGAAAGAAGAGATAAGCAAATTGCAAAAGGAAAATCTAGAACTTTCTGGACATATGTCTAAGTTTGAATTTGAAAGAATGTCTTTTTTCCTTAGATTTCAAAATATTCCTGAAAGAGAGGGGGAGGACCTCAGAGACCTGATGAGTACGATTTTAGCAGATTACATTTAAAAAAAACAAAGAATATCTTCAGGGGGATATAGACCTGATTTATAGAATTAACTCAGCATTTGCCAGAATAAATGAAGTACCCAGAGAGATTCATATTAAATTTTTAAGAAGGTCCACAAGGGATGAGATACTAAGGGCACAACGAGAGGAGCCTTTGAAGTATCAACAAAAAGACATTAACATATTGAAGCAAATTCCAAAAAAGATTAGAGAAACAAGAAGGAAGTACTACTTTTTGTCCAAAAAATTATATAAAAATGGATTCTGGTTCAAATGGTTAATTCCTGAAGGAATGTTGGTATTCTGGGATGGAGGCAGAACTATAATTAAAACAATAGAAGAGGCGGAGGCCTTTCTCAAAAAACACGCCTCTATCCTGGGAGATGAACAAGACGGGATGGGAGGGGCCATGGCCCTGCCCATGGGAGGGAGGGAGGAAGAAGACATAATAGCAAAGAGACTCAGATCCCAGAAATAAGTTTAATTGCTGTAATTCCTGAAACGGATGTTAATATGAAACAAAGATTGAATGTATGAACTTTAAAATGTGATATATATGTATCTCTAACCACCATTTAATTAATTATATTTTGTACGAAAACCCGGGTGCAACCACCAACCCTGACATGGAAGCTCCAAAATATTTTCTATGAACCCTACATACCCTTTCCTTTTCTATAACTTGTAAAACCAAATAGTTTGTTATTGTACCATCTACATGCATTGCAGATTCATTGTCCTAAGCCCAAATTCTGTTTCCAAGCTATTGAGAGAAGCTCCATAGGCTCAATTCAAGCTAAACTATAAATGCTCATTTAGGAACTGTCACCCAGCTCTTCCATGCAGGCATGCTTGTGTGCCTCCTGCTGGCCAGCTGATCACTGGGTCTCTGCTAGACATGTGTGTGGGGCATGCAGGGGACATGCTCATATGTGTGAGAGGCAGGGCATGGGCGGGTGCACACATTCACGGGGGGCGGGGGGGCGTGCGCATGCAAGGGGAGCAGGGAGCATGCAGGGACCCACATTTGCATGCGGGGCGACAGGGTATATGCACGGGGCCATACGCGCATTGCATTTTGGGGGTTCGGGCATGCGTTTTTAGCACTTGGTCTGGAAAAGGTTAGCCATCACTGGTCTACATTGTCACAATATACTAAACTAATCCAAAAAAATCACATCAACCTTAAACCTTAAACCTATTATTGGTTAGAAATCTTTCTCCTGTACCATTTTTCCAAAAATTGGGAGCTCAATTTGGAATGTTTCAACACTCAAATTTCATTACTTCTCTTTACTTTTTGCTGCAAAAGCATATTATTGCAATTAATGATGTTTTAACATGATAAATATAACATTGTCATACTGACTTTGGCCCGGGGGTGAAATGCTACAGGTTCTGACCAGTTCACTAGAACCAGTAGCAAACAATGCTAAGGTTTTCCTGAACCAGTATCTCTTTTATTCATTAAACATAAATAATAATTCCATAATAATAATAATAATAATAATAATAATAATACTAATACTACTACTACTAATAATAATAATAATAATAATAATAATAATAATAATAATCGTCATCATCATCGTCATCATCATCATCATCATCCTAGGTCCTTGGTTAGGACTCGAGTTGTTGAGCTACCAAACAGCCCCAAAGGCTGTGAATCTCACCAAAGATTAACCACAGAACAATAATAATCTATTGGTATTATTACTTTTATTAGGATGATGATGATTCTGTTGCTTTGCATGTAGATTGAGTGATTCTGTACTGGAGATAAATTCCTTGTGCGTCAAATCACACTTGGCCAAATATTCAGTTCAAAAGCGAAAATTTTCTTTTAAGTGGAAATTGAATAAAAATAGAATTCTGTGATGCAAAAATAGTAATACATAGTAAAAATATCATGGGAAAAATAGAATTATTTTCTCCATTTGGCAATTAGGTAATGAATTGGTAAAAGGCATTTTTATTTTAATCAAGTTAAACTTCCATTACTGGCGAATCGTGTTTGGATAGGAACACAAAGGCAATGACATACTTGATGACTTTAAAATTGTAGGTGGTGGCAAAGGCTGCAGCATCCATCACTTTATTTCTGGGCAAAGAGTGACTGGAGCAAGGCTGGGCGCTTCCTCAAATTAAGACAAACAAAAATTCATTCAGTTCAACATTGTTAATACTGAGGTAGTCCTCTATTTACAACCACAAGTGGGCCCAGAATTTCAGGTGTAAGCAAGGCAGTTGCTAGGTGAATCATGCACAATTTTATGGCCGTTTTTGCCACCGTTGTTAAGCAAATCACTGCAAATCATTCAGCAAATCCAACTTGCCCTACTGTGTTTGCTTTTTGGAAAGAGCTGGGAATGGTGATCACAAGATCCTGCGGCTTCAAATGTTGGGAAGCATAGTGGTTGCCAAGCACCTACATCTGTCAAGGTGTTGCAATGGTTGTAAGTTCAAGGATGGGTTGTAAATCACTTCAATCAGTGCAACAATGGCAACCAAAGCAGGCAAGGTCATAGAAGATGTTGGAATAGAACTTGAGAATGAAGAAATGATAAAGGCAGTAAAACCAGAAGAAGGCTACAAGTACTTGGGGATTTTAGAGGCCTCTGACTTAATGCATAATAAAGTCAAGGAATTAACTTCAGCCAAGTACATTTGACAAATTCACAAGATATTAAAGTCCAAATTGAGTGGAGGAAACATCATAAAAGCCATAAATACTTGTGCTATACCTGTGATTCGATACTCTGCAGGAATAATTGACTGGACCCAGATGGAGTTGGACAATTTGGACAGAAAAACTAGGAAGCTTATGACAATGAATCATGCTTTGTACCCTAAAATGAATATTGACCAATTATATCTACCAAGAGCAGAAGGTGGTTGAAGATTCCTACAAGTAAAGCAGACTGTGGAAGAGGAAAGACACAGCTTGAATGATTACATCCAGAAAAGTGAAGAACCAATGATTAAGGAAGTAAATAAAGGAGGTCTTTTAAAGACAACTAAGTCAAAAGCCGAATATAAGAAAGAAGTAATCGAGAAACGAGCTGAAAATTGGAAAAGCAAAGCTATGCATAGCCAATACCTGAAAAGTATTGAAGGCAAAGCTGACCAAAAACTAACTTGGAACTAGTTAAGATCAGGAGTACTGAAAAAAGAAACAGAAGACTTTATTTTGGCAGGTCAAGAACAAGCCTTAGCCATAAACTGCATGAAGGCAAAGATTCAACATGTTACCACCAACAGCAAATGTTGCCTCTGTAGTGAGAAAGATGAGACAGTCGACCACCTGATCAGTGGGTGCAGCAAAATTTCACAAACTGACTACCTACAATGCCATGACCATGTTGCTAGGATCATTCACTGGAAATTGTGCCAGAAGTTTGGATTTAAGTACAGCAAAAATCACTGGGAACATCAGGTTGAGAAAGATTTGGAGAATAAGAAAGTCAAGATTTTGTGGGACTTTAGAATCCAGACTGACAGGCACTTGTCCTACAACACACCTGATATAACGATAATTGAAAAGAAAAAAGTATGGTTCGTGGACATTGCAATACCTGGTGATGCACGAATTGAAAATAAGCAGCTAGAAAAAAATCACAAAATATCGGGACTTGCAAATTGAAGTTGAGCGACCATGGAAGAGAAAGTTGTGTGTTATCCCGATTGTGATTGGAGCCCTTGGAGCAATACCTAGGGAGCTGCTTCGCTATGTGGAGGTCCTAGGTTTGCCGGACTTGAGCATTCTGACTCTACAAAGGGCCACCCTGCTTGGAACTGCTTTTATCCTCCGACGTTACCTTGACAGTTCCTAGGTCCTTGGTTAGGACTCGAGCTGTTGAGCTACCAACCAGCCCCAAGGGCTGTGAATCTCATCAAAGATTAACCAAATAATAATAATAATAATAATAATAATAATAATAATAATAATAATAATAATAATAATAATAATAATAATAATAATAATAATACAGTAGCATTTGCAAAATACTGGAAAAACAAGAACATCCCATCAGAGGAGGAAGATATAATTCGGAAAATCTTAGAATGTGCCCAAATGGACAGACTGACTTTAAAAATAAAAGATAAAGAGGATACAGAATATTACTTGATATAGAATAGATTTTATGAGTGGCTAGAGACAAAAGGTAGAAATTAGACAAAGAAAGATTATTGCTATGTATGAATTAAATATAAAGATGATTCATAATTACAAATAAGTCAATACAATCAACAAATATACTGCAGTTGTATAAGTATAAAAGCATAAATAAGCCATGGCAAAGAGAAATTTAGCTAAAACGCTCTGTTATATATTATTATTGTTACCATATATATGTGTGTGCGTGTGTGTGTGTGTGTTTGTGGGTGTATGTATGTGTGTATGTACTGTGCTTCCCCGAAACTACAACATGTCCTCCTAATAAGCCCAACCTCCTAATAAGCCATAATAACCCTCCCCCCGAAAATAAGCCCGTCCCAACTATTTTAGTGCATGCTCAAACAGTCCCCGCCATTACCATTGGTTGCTTTAAATGCAAACAACCAAGGTGAGGAGGGGAGGCTGGAAGCGGGACATACCCTATGCACCGCAAAAGGAGTGGCAGGAAACCTGTTCCCTCCTGTGCAAAGAGTCTGCCGCAAAAAGAGTGGCAAGGCAAGCAAAGCACACACACACCGCTCTTCCCTCCCATGTAAAAAAGAGCCTGCTGCAAAAAGAGCATCAAGGCAAGCAATGCGACCACACACGCACACACACACACACACACACGCCTGTTCCCTCTCATGCAAAAACACCACTCATCTCGCCCCAATGATAAAGGCTGCCTGCCTGGTTCTCTTCGCCACCGTCCCTTTAGCTAGGAATGAGAGGTGGGGTGGAGACGTGAGGCGCGCCTCTTACCTGTTTAGCCCCACTGCATTCCTTGCCCTTTTGTCCAGTGAATCCCCTTGTAAAAAAAAACTCGCGAGTTGAACCGAGGTTTTTTTTCCATGGGCTTCCCTGGACACAATAGTGAGGAAGCCAGTGAGACTGGACAGATAAGAGGAGCACCTCATTCTCTCCCCCCCCCCCCCGCAATCTGTCACTCCTTGGAAAGGGATGGCAGGGAAGAGAATTGGGGTGGAATTGGCAAGGTTGGGATGCGAGGAGCTCCTCTTACCTTTCCAGCTCCACAGCACCGGTCCTCGCTATTGTGTCCAGGGAAGCCCCTGGGGGAAAAAAACCCTTCTCACGAGTTCAATCAAACTTCTTGAACTCGCAAGAGGAGGGTTTTTTTTCCATGGGCTTCCCTGGACACAATGGCAAGGAACTCTGCTGGACTGGACAGATAAGAGGGATGCCTCGCTCCCCCCCCCATCTGTCACTCCTCGAAAAGGGACAGTGGGGAAGAAAAAAAGATTGGGGGGGAAGAGCGAGGCGCCCCTTTTACCTTTCCAGGTCCGCCTCCCCGGTCCTCGCCATTGTGTCCAGGGAAGCCGCTGGTTAAAAAAGAGAGAGAAACCCTTCTTGTGAGTTCAAGAAGTTTGATAGAACTCATGAGAAGGGTTTTTTTTTTACCTGCAGCTTCCCTGGACACAGGGGGAGTAACGCAACAGAGCTGGAAAGTTAAAATGCGTGCCTCGCTTCTCACCTACCCCAGAAAGTAATAAGCCTTCCCCCTCTAATAAGCTCAAGGACATAATTCATATGTTAAAAAATATATAAGGCCTGTCTTATTTTGGGGGAAACACGGTATGTATGTGTGTATATGTGTGTATGTATGTGTATGTATGTTAATGTACGTGTAGTCCCGCCCACCTGTCATCCTTACCTATCTTTCAACTCTTGGGTGCTTTCACGCACAGCACATATGGTGCATTGCGCAATGCTCCACCGAGCAGCTGGAGCATCACGGAGGCTTGCGGCAGCATCACTGGAGGGTAGGATGCATGCGCACTATGCGTGTGTGTGCATGCACTACACACATGTGTGCATGCACTGCATGTGTGCATGCACACTGCTCGCGTTTATGTGGTGGACGCCAGGCCTTGTTGCACCGTACCGGTTGAATTTTTCTCTACCTTGCTTTTGTATATGATATATTCTGACAATGCAGTGCATTCAAAAATTTTAAATAAAATAATAAAACTCAAAAAAAACCTTTAAATGTTCATTAAACAACATTGTAAATTGAGGACTAACTGTACATCAACCAGCTTTCCAGAGTCTTTCCATTTTGTTCCACATGAAAAAAACATGTGGCTTGACTATAAGACCTTTGTCATGCCTATATTATGATGTACAGGACTTTATTTTATTTTATGCCAGAAAGGCAAAAACAAGTGCCTTTTACTTGGATCACCTCCCGCCCCCACTTTTCTGGAAGCTAATATAATGCTGTAGGACTTCTCATAGAAAAGTGCAGCTGGGATCTTTTCATTCCTCTGGCTGGTATAAGAGAGTCTGAACGTCCTTCAGCTTGCTTCTTCAACCTTGGGAGATCAGCCAAGGTCAGGAAAATGATTTGGAAAAGGTTAGGGCAAACTGAGAGTTGAGCTTGACTCTTGGCTTCATAAATCCCAGTGTC
This sequence comes from Rhabdophis nuchalis, assembly GCA_039707465.1. Lineage (NCBI taxonomy): Eukaryota > Metazoa > Chordata > Lepidosauria > Squamata > Natricidae > Rhabdophis > Rhabdophis nuchalis. The sequence continues at coordinate 25,466,827 of CM077647.1, read as the reverse complement.
AGAGCTCAGTCATCTGTTCAACTCGCTGAGGGATCAGAGTGAAATTCTACAGTGCTTGGATTCCCTACATTTTTTAGTTTTTTAAAAAAAAATTAATCATGAGTTGCTCTGGCAGCCATCTCAAATGTACTGCAGCCTTGTTTAATCAGTCACAGTCAAAGTGCTGACTGGGCCTAATTGTAGTACAGTAATCAGAGCACAAAGGAGAAGGGGAGAAGGAAAATGCTGGTCCCAAAGAAACATGGAAGGAGAAGTCTTTTGTTGAGATCCAAACATTTGGGCTCCCATTGGTTTCCTTAGGAGAAAAGTAGAACTTCTGCCCTTCAACAAATATGAAAAATGAATAATCCCCATTGTTTACTTATGGGGTTGTGCACTACATTTATGGGTCAATGAATAAAAGCTTGGCCAGAGATTACAGGAGTTGGCCTGCAGTTTTTGGTTTTGAAAAAGTTTTATTGGGTTTTATAAATTTTTTACAAATAGGGTAAAGGGTAAGGTGTAAAAAGACATTTTGAGAACTTGCACGTCGAAGTCGTCGACTCCTTCAGAGACTTCATAACAGAATATAGATAATACATTTAACTTTCATTTGTACTACAAAGTGGAGAGAAATGCAAATATATCATTGTAAAAAAACTATGCTAGCAAACATGTATAAACATCCAAACAATTATTATGTTATATTGAAATAAAGTCACTTTTGAGATCTAAGTCTTTTGGCAATTGTACCTTCTTCTCCTTGGCCCCCAGTGGGCGGGGCCACGGCACCCTCTGCTCCCCCATTTTCATCCTCCAGGATTGAGGAGTGCTTTTTGAGAAAGGCTTCCGCCTCTGCAATTGTTTTAATTCTTACTCTTCCTCCCTCCCAGAACACCAACATTCCCTCTGGCATCACCCACTTAAACCAGACCCCCCTGTTTAAATAATGGCCTGCAGTTTTCATGATGCTTTTTCATTACTTAGGGTGAATGGGAGTTGAGGTTCAAAAATGCCTGGGGAAACATATGAGTTAAGCAATACCTAAAATAATTTGTGTATCCAACATTATAACACTGCAGAACTAATATTTTTGAAGGAAGGGAGGAATTAATTTTTAACAAATAGATAGTTGGGCTGTATGTAAACTAGCCTCCAAATCTAAATCAAATCTAAATACAAATTATAGCATCATCAGCGCTCAGAAGAAGGACAGAATAAGTGGGTTGTTGGGAAGTCATAGAACAAACTTAAAGTTTTGTGTAAAACTGAAATATGTCTTTGCATTTGAGGGATCATCTTATGGTTTTATCTATCATGGAACATATACAAAGAGTACTTGGTCAAAATGGAGCTAAACCAGTAGTGGGATTCAGAGGTGGGTTGCTCCCGGTTTGGCCCAGATTAGGTGAACCAGTAGTAGCGGCAACAGGAGGCTCTACCCACCCAACTGGATGCTTCTGTGCATGTGCAAAAGCGTCGCACACATGAGCAAACTGGTAGTAAAAAAAATGGAAACCCACCACTGGTGGGATTTTAAAAAATTACTACCTGTTCTATGGGCATGGTTGCTGGGCGTGGTATGGCTTGTTGGGCATGGCTTGTTGGATATGGCAGGGTAAGGATACTGTAAAATCCCTATTCCCTCCCGATCAGCTGGAACTCGGGAGGCAGACAATATATGGGGGCGTGACCAGTCAGAGGTGGTATTTAATGGTTCTCCGAACTAATAAAAAATTTCACTACAGGTTCTCCAGAACTGATCAGAACCTGCTGAATAATGAGTTAAACTCTGAGTTAAATACCATATAAATTCAGTGAATCATTACTGAACTGATTGTTTCCAAATACTCTTTGCTCACTAACTGACTGAAGCTTGAATTGTTGTCTTCTCTTAAATACATACAGCTTAAGCAAACTATTTTTGAAGTTTGTTAATTTAAGGTGGCAAACATTTTGCAAATAAATATTGTTTCATTGAACTATGAATTATCTGATGCTTATGAGACGTTGATGTACAGAGAATTATTGGCATCTGATATTGGAAGCAGGTAAAATGTCTGAACATTCACATAAAATGGTTTCCCTTTTGTTGCTTCATGTAATTGATTAAGTCACAACTTCCAATAATACATATTCCTATAACACAAAAAAATATCTAATATATCCAGATATTATCTACCCAGCCATACACTGTATGCAGATAAACTATAAATATTGGTTTCACATCAGAGTCCGTATGAACACATTGTTCATACTTTTGAATTTACTCATTTGCCGTTTTACCAAGTTGAAATATTGAATTATGACATCAAGCTCTAATCCAGATCAGAGAAAGCAAAGACAAATGGTAAATTACACACACACACACACACACACACACACACACACACACACACCCCTACCTCTTTTTAAAATGCTTTGGAGTGTTTAAATGATGAGTTTTTCTAAGTTAAGAAATGAATCTTATATGCCTCATGACCAGTATCATCTTTAAAATATTAATTATTCATGAAATGCACTCCTTTTTTATTTTAGTTCCTTGGTTGGGTGGAATGATTGATGTTGCCTTAGAATTAGGTTTGGAGTTGCTTCATACAGATGTGTAGAATAGCGAATGCATAATTATAATCAAAATACATATTATTGGCTAGGTTTTTTCTTTAGGGACTCTGAAGTGATCAAGCAGAAGTTGTTTCTTGCATTCTAATCCAATCAGGGAATATGAGTAAAGTGTTCTGGTTTTCTCTCTTGTTGTCATCCACATTATCTGAAAATATTTGTCATTTTTTTTAGGCACCAGTGTTCATTACATAAATAGATACCAGAGTTATTTGTTTGTTTGTTTGTTCAACCATGTACAAGATAACAGGTATAAATATAAACATGGACATGAACACAGGAACTGGGTACGAATAAATGGAGACAGTAGGACAGTGATGGTAGGCTTATGCAGGGCCTTATACAGACCTCTTAGGAATCGGGTAAGGTCCACAGTAGACCGTTTAAGATTAAAATTATGGGGGTTTGTGGATGTAACAACAGAGTCGGGTAGAGCATTCCAGCCATTGACTGCTCTGTTGCTGAAGTCATACTTTCTGCAATCGAGTTTGGAATGGTTTACATTGAGTTTGTATCTATTGTTTGCCTCTGTATTATTGTGTGTATTAAATACTGTTGTCTGGATGGCTTTTTAAGGAAATGGCCATTTATCAAGCCACTAATAGTGTTATTATATCTCTTATATTAAAAAACTAAGCCTCCTTGAATTCAATTCGGCGTACTCTCTCCCATCCCTCCGTGTGGTTAACTATTGAATAAAGCACGCATTTAGTCAAAATGAAACAAGCCATTTCTATCGAATTTGAATCTGCCGAATTACCCTACTGGACTATTTTATATATTTAATATTCATATGTTTATATATTTATATATTTATATATGTATATTTATCTATTTATAACCATCTTTTTGCACCATATTTAATATCTTAACCTTTTATCCAGCGTGGTCTCTGTATTACCTAGCATGTACTCAAGGGCCTGCCTTCTCTCGCTGCGAGAGTCCCCCCTCTCGCAGGTATGGCCCGCTGCGTTATCAAGGGCACACTTTGATGAGGGACTAGTAAGTCAGGAGAAGTGGCGAAAGCGCAGGTGTAGGGGTTTTTTAGTAAAAAAGCTGTTGTCTGTTTTAGGGGGTACCAGGGAGGGGGGAGGGTATAGTCAGGTTGAGACTAGCAAGAAGGGAACGGGCCGAGCCAGCAGACGATGGAGGGAGGCGGATGGTTCCGCTAAGAGGGGGGATACAGGGGTCGTTTCCATGGAGGGCCTACCCATTGAGAGGGTGGCAGGGAGAGGCAGATCCGATGGGAGACGAGTTCTATCCTCCCGGTTGGGGGCATGAGGCCGATGGCTACAAACGGTCAAGTGCCACAACCCCCGCAGGCTAGGTGGTCAGGGAGTACAGAGCCAGGGCCTACGGCTGATGTTCTGCAATGCCAGGTCCGTGGTCAACAAAGCCCCCCTCATCCATGACCTTGTGTCAGAGGGGGAGCCGGACCTGGTAGGAATTGCGGAGACCTGGTTGGGCCACGAGGGAGGACTCCCCCTCGTTGAAATGTGCCCACCAGGTTACCGCGCTTTTCATCAGCCTCGGGCCCTAGGCAGGGGTGGTGGGGTAGCGGTTATTATTAGGGAAGGTCTAGAGCCGAGAGAGACCATTGTGCCACAGACTACCGGTTGTGAGTCCCTCTGCGTGAAGTGGGGCCTAGGGAGGCAGTTGGGCTTGCTAGTTGTATACCTGGCCCCCCGCTATGTAACAGCAGCCCTGCCCGAGCTCCTCGAGGTGATCGCTACGATGGCAGTTGAGACCCCCAGACTTTTAGTCATGGGGGACTTTAATCTGCCATCGGCGGGCGAATCATCCGGGGTAGCTCGGGAGTTCATGGCTTCCATGACGGCCATGGACCTGACCCAACTAATTCAAGGCCCCACTCACGAGGGTGGACATACACCGGATCTCATCTTTGTCTCAGGCCAATGGAAGAGTGATCTGGGTATAGGGGATATAGTCATCACACCCTTGTCATGGACAGACCACTCACTTCTCCGGCTCGACTTTCCAACCGCTGCCCCTCACCGCGGGGAGGCGGAACCTGAGTCACCTATTTGGTTCCGCCCCAGGCGTCTGATGGACCCTGATGGGTTCCAGACGGCGCTTGGGCCACTTCCTGTACCTCTGACCCGCGCCCCGATGGAGGACCTCGTGGCCGCATGGAATATTGCGACCACGGGAGCCTTGGATCGGGTCGCGCCCTTGCGGCCTCTCTTGTGGCGCCGAAACACCCTGGCTCCTTGGTTTACCGAGGAGCTGAGGGTGATGAAACGCCACAAGAGATGCCTAGAGAGAAGATGGAGGGCTACCCGTTCTGAATCTGACCGGACACAGGTAAGAGCCCATTTATGGACTTACATTGTGGCGCTGAGAGTGGCCAAACGTCATCATTGTGCCACTCTCATAGCATCCGCAGAAAACCGCCCTGCCGCCCTGTTTAGGGTGACCCGTTCCCTCCTTCAACAGAGGGTGCGGGAAGCCCCGCTGCAGGGTAGAGCAGAGGAATTTGTGATTTTTCTGCAGGAGAAAATCGCTCAGATACAGAATGAGTTAGCCTCCATTGATGGCCCAGTGGGATGCCACGAGACAGATCTTGTTTGGGAGGAGTTTGACTCCGTTACTTCCGAGGATATGGACAGGTTACGTGGGCGACTGCGAGCCACCACATGTTTATTGGACCCGTGTCCCTCCTGGCTTGTACTGGCATCCTGGGAGGTGACACGAGGCTGGCTCCAAGAGGTTGTCAACGCATCCTTAAGTGAGGGTGCCTTACCTGCTTCCCTAAAAGAGGCCATGGTGAGGCCCCTCCTTAAGAAGCCCTCTTTGGATCCAGCTTTATTAACCAACTATCGTCCAGTCTCCAACCTTCCCTTTTTGGCGAAGGTTGGTGAGAGTGTGGTGGCACAACAGTTTCCCCGTCACCTGGAGGAAGTTGATTATCTAGACCCGCGCCAGTCCGGCTTTCGGCCCGGGCATAGCACCGAGACGGCATTGGTCGCGTTGGTCGATGATCTCTGGAGGGCCAGAGATGGGGGTTGCTCCTCCATCCTGGTCCTATTAGACCTCTCGGCGGCTTTCGATACCATCGACCATGGTATCCTATTGCATCGGCTGGAGGGGTTGGGGGTGGGAGGCACCGTTTTACGGTGGTTCTCCTCCTACCTCTCTGGCCGATCGCAATTTGTGTTGGCAGGAGAGCAGAGGTCGACCTCGAGACCCCTCACATGTGGGGTCCCTCAGGGGTCGGTCCTCTCGCCTCTCCTGTTCAACACATATATGAAGCCGCTGGGTGAGATCATCCGTGGCTTTGGGGTAGAGTACCATCTCTACGCTGATGATACTCAGCTGTATATATCTACCCCAAGCCACCCCAACGATGCCGTAGCGGTGATGTGCCAGTGCCTGGAAGCCGTACGGATCTGGATGGGAAGTAACGGACTCAGACTCAACCCGACCAAGACCGAGTGGCTGTGGTTTCCGGCTGCCCGATTCAACCAGCTGACTCCATCGCTGGCCATAGGGGGCGAACATCTTGCCCCTGTGGATGGGGTGCGCAACTTGGGTGTCCTCCTGGATGCCCGGCTGTCCATGGAAGATCAAGTGACAGCCGTGGCCAGGAGGGCGTTTTACCAGGTTCGCCTGGTTCACCAGTTTCGCCCCCTATTGGATCGGGACGCCCTTCGCACAGTCACTCATGCTCTCGTGACATCCCGACTGGACTATTGTAACTCTCTCTACATGGGGCTCCCCTTGAGGTGCACCAGAAGACTTCAGCTGGTCCAGAATGCAGCCGCGCGAGCAATAATAGGTACCGCAAGGTATACCCATGTAACACCGCTCTTGCGCGAGCTGCACTGGCTACCTGTCGTCTTTCGGGTGCGCTTCAAGGTGTTAGTCCTCATCTTTAAAGCGCTCCATGGCTCGGGACCTAGCTATCTGCGGGATCGGATTCTGCCTCATACATCTTCCCGGCCCATTCGCTCCCACAGAGAGGGACTTCTCCGGGTGCTGTCCACTAGACTTTGTCAGCGGGCGACGCCCAGGGGAAGGGCCTTCTCTGTGGCGGGCCCAGCCCTCTGGAACGACCTTCCCCCCGACATTAGAACAACTACGGACCTCCGCTCCTTCCGTCAGAAATTAAAAACTCACCTTTTCTGCTTGGCCGGCCTAGGTTAGTCTCTACCTCAGGGGTTAGGGAATGTTAATTTTAAAATGGGGATTTTAGTACAGGGACAGTTGATTTAATTTGTTTTTATTGTATTTATTTATGTATATATTTTATGCTGTTTTAATTTTCCCTGTGCACCGCTCCGAGTCCCCCTGGGGAGAGGACGCGGTATAGAAAAATAAAATCTATCTATCTATCTATCTATTTTGTATGTAAGTTCAATTTTTTTGAGAGAGTTTTCTGTTCCCTGACAGGGACGTTACACAAGAGTTGATAACTCAGAAGTGTCTCAGAAACATCTGGTCAGAACTGTAGAGGGCTTGGTTCCTCCATTTTACTGAGAGAATCTGACGCAGGAAGTCCATCAGTAGCATGGATAGGAGTTATTGAAGGAATTTTTTAGCAATCTGAATTCAAAACCTGGCTAGGACAACCTAGCCTCCAGAGGGTTCTGAGGGAAGCAGATTTTATTCTGGAAGAGGTGTGGGACCAGAAGTGAAATCCTCCCAGTTTGGCTGAATGGCAAGAGATGAAGGTTCCAAGGATCGTGAGGCTCAGCTGTGAGCTGCACAATTGTCAGAATCTTCTAAAAAAAAACACCCTACTTTTAAAAGCATTTTTTCCTGCCAGTTTGGGGGAATAAGCAGGAAAAAAATGCTTGAAAAAGGGGGAGAAGCTTCTGACAATCGTGTAGCTCACAACTAATCCGCTCGATCGTCAGAAGTCTCTCCCCATCCCATTTTTAAAGCATTTTTCCAGTCACAAGTCCCCCCACAAGCCACACCCACAGAACCAGTGGCAAGAAAAATTAGATTTCACCACTGTGAGGGACCTCTTGATTTTGCTTAGCCCTGGCATTATTGCCAATAGTGCAGAATGGTTGGAATTGTAATGTAATATCTGGAAGGCCAAATGTTTCTCATGCGCCCTCATTCTTGGGAGTCTAGGCATTTATTCTTAATTTTAAAGCAAGGTAGCATTGGATAACACTAAAGATTCAGATAGACAAATACCTGTTTTGGGTGTTTGAAAATACTTGTATGTTTTTGGAAAACATAACAAAAAGCTTGTGTCAAGTTTAAAGAATCATATTTGAGTGTCTCCTTTCATCATCAGCAGACATATTACTATCATTCCTTGATATTCCAAATCAATCTCATACCCAGCCACTTTATATACCCAAGTGAATGTAATATCTTAATATCTGTAACACCTTGTGTTAGATCGGTTAAATGGAAGAGAAAGACTCAGGCTTCAGTGACATACAGCTCTTTATTGACAGCTATTTACAATCCAGCTTTGTTCTGTTTGACAGCTAGCCCTTTTATAGGGAGCTGTCAAACGGCTTGGTCAATCGGCTTTTAGTATTTTCCCGCCAAACCAGAGGACCTTGGTGGAACCTACCATACTGTCTGTCAGTATGTAACACTTCCTTTCTTTTATTGAGAAACCATGGATTAATTTGTTTGTTTCACTTTTTATGGCCATCCACCTCAATTTCATGACTCTCGGCAATCTTGCTGACTTCCAGTTGTGTAACTGAAACTAGTTACTGTATAGGCTGGTCTCTTAAGTTTTCTAAAATCTTGTGGTTTGGTTTGCAACTCTGTGAAGTACAAAAATATAAGTGTAAGAAAAAGAGCTCATAGTTTGCTTTATTGTGAGAACAAAACACAGAAATTAGATCAAATTTTATATGCTTTTTAAAATTGCAAACTGATGTGGAAATAAAAATGATGGGATGAATTTAAGATTGGCAAGTTCACTCAGGCTGAATAACCATATTTTCCATTACTTTAAAAGCCCAGAGGGTAAATCTTTGGCTTAAAGACTTCAGTGTTTAAAATATACTTCTATAGTGATTGTGGAGGAGTCTCTGTACTGTGTGATCCATGAGTGTTATGTTGGAACCAAAAATGTATCTTCCTAACAGATTTCTAGAGTTCCTAATATGGAAGCCAATTGGGAAAAGAGGAAGATGTGCTACCTGCTCACTGTTCCACCGTGACTTTGTGAACCACCCGTCCGGAGGTTAAACCTGACTCAGCCTACCTCACTTTTTTAACATCAGTTTCTCCTTGGCCATATGCTATTCGCTACTATGTCTTGCTGTTGGGGGAGGTTATTCCTCCCCGGGACCACTGCAGCTAATTGGACCCCTACGGCCGGTGCTACCTCCTGGTTCTATTTTATTCTATTTTATTCATCCTAATTCCACCCTGAATGTACTCAGCATCTGAGCTCCGTGCCCTGCGGGAGTCCCCCCTCTCGCAGGTTTGGCCCTCAGCACTAACGAGGGTCCACCTTGATGATGGGTTGATTAACCACGAGAGGTGGTCAAAGTGGAAGTTAAGGGGTTTTTAATTCAGGTTTTAAGGGGTTCCAGGGAGGGGGGGGTCAAACTAAGATTAGGGTGGTGGGCGAAGGGGAATACCCACCGGGGATTATTTCCAGGCCGGCAGGCGGTCCCGACGGGGAGGGCATAGGGCCTAGAAATGAGAGGGGATGAGGGTCAATTTAACAGAGGGCTATTCCATCAGGACGACATGTGGGAGGGGCAGGTATGGTGGGAGCCGAGGGCCGTATCTTATAAGGGGAGGGTGCACCCGCTGTTTACGAGCGGTGGCGCGCTCCGGTCCTCATGGCTCCTCTTGCAATCCAGGGGGCTTAGAGTCTCAGGGCCTAGGTCTCCGGCTGATGTTGTGTAATGCCAGGTCCATAGTAAATAAAGCCCCCCTCATTCACGATCTGGTTCAGGAGGGGGGCGGACCTGGCGGGGATCACGGAGACCTGGTTGGGCCAACAGGGGGGTCCCCCTCATTGAAATGTGCCCACCGGGCTACCTTGCATTTCACCAGCCACGAGCCCACGATCAGGGTGGGGGGAGGCAGTTATCATACGGGAGAGTCTGAACTGAGGGAGACCACTGTGCCACAGACAGCCGGCTGTAGGTCTCTATGTGTGAAGTGGGGTCATGGGAGGCAGATGGGCTTGCTGATTGTGTACCTGGCTCCCCGCTACGTATCAGCAGCCCTACCCAAGCTTCTCAATGTGATAGCCGAGATGGCGGTTGTTACCCCCCAGGCTGTTAGTCATGGGGGACTTCAACCTGCCGTCGATAGCCGAAGCATCTGAGATGGCTCGAGAGTTCATGGCCTCCATGATGGCCATGGACCTAACCCAGCTAGTTCATGACCCCACCCACACTGGGGAACACACCCTGGACTTAATTTTTGTCTCTGGCCAGTGGCTGAATGATCTGGGTTTAGGGGAAATAGCTGTTGAACCCCTGTCATGGTCAGATCACTCTTTCCTTCGGCTAGGCTTCCCAACCACTGCACCCCACTGCAGGGAGGCAGAACCGGAATTGGTGAGATGGTTCCACCCCAGGCGCCTGATGGACCCTGAGAGGTTCCAGAGGGAGCTTGGGCCAATACTGAGACTCTGACCTGCGACTCGACTGAGGACCTACTGGCCACTTGGAATAATGCGGCCACAGGGGCCCTGGACCAGGTCGTGCCCTGCGGCCTCTCACCTGGCGCCAAACAACCCTGGCTCCCTGATTCTCTGAGGAGTTGAGGGTGATGAAGCATCGGAAGAGATACCTAGAGAGTGGCTGGAGGGCCACCCATTCTGAATCTGACCGGACACTGGTAAGGTCGTATTTGAAGACCTACCTAGTGGCGATAAAAGCAGCGAAACGTAATTATTTATCCGCTCTTATCGCGTCTGCAGATAACCGCCCTGCCGCCCTGTTTAGGGTGACCCGCTCCCTTCTTCACCAGAGGGCGGTGGATGCCCCCTTACAGGGTCGTGCAGAGGAATTTTGGTGTTATCTGCACGTTAAAATCAATCAGATCCGCTACGAGTTGGCTTCCGACTGGACTAGTTCAGACAGGCTGACGGTGGCAGGTCCTGAGTCTGTCATCTGGGAAGAGTTCGATCCTGTGACTCCTGAGGACATGGACAGGTTGCTGGGGTAGCTGAACGCCACCACATGTTTACTGGACCCGTGTCCCTCCTGGCTGGTACTGGCCTCCCAGGAGGTTACATGAGGCTGGCTTCAGGGAATTGTTAACGCTTCTTTGAGTGAGGGGTTTCTACCGGCCGCATTGAAAGAGGCGGTGGTGAGACCCATCCTCAAGAAGCCCTCCCTGGACCCGGCTATGTTAGCCAACTACCGTCCTGTCTCCAACCTTCGATTTCTTGCGATGGTTGTTGAGAGTGTGGTGGCGCGACAGCTCCCTCAGCACCTGGAGGAAACTGTCTATCTGGACTCGCGCCAGTCTGGCTTCCGGCCCGGGCACAGCACAGAGACGGCATTGGTCGCGTTGGTGGATGATCTCTGGAGGGCCCAGGATAGGGGTTATTCTTCTATCCTGGTCCTATTAGATCTCTCAGCGCCTTTTGATACCATCGACTATGGTATCATGTCGCGCTGGCTGGAGGGGGTGGGGGTGGGGGGCACCGTTTTACAGTGGTTCTCCTCCTACCTCTCCGACCGGTCGCAATTTGTGTTGGCAGGAGGGCAGAGGTCAACATCAAGATGCCTCACTTATGGGGTACCACAGGGGTCGGTCCTCTCGCCTCTCCTGTTCAACATCTATATGAAGCTGTTGGGTGAGATCATCCATGGTTTCGGGGTAGAGTTCCATCAGTATGCTGATGACACTTATCTGTACATCTCTACCCCGGACCACCCCAACGATGCCGTGGAAGTGATGTCCCGGTGTCTGGAGGCCGTGTGAGTCTGGATGGGGAGAAACAGGCTCCGACTCAACCCATCCAAGATCGAGTGGCTGTGGCTTCCAGCGTCACGATATAGCCAGGTGGTGCCATCTCTGGCTATTGGGGGTGAATCACTGGCTCCCACAGAGAGGGCCTGCAACTTGGGCGTCCTCCTGGACTCTTGGCTGTCGTTGGAAGATCATTTGACAGCTGTGGCCAGGGCGGCTTTTTATCAGGTTCGCCTGATATGCCAGTTGCACCCTTTTCTGGATCGTGACACTTTACGCAGGGTCACTCAAGCCCTCGTCATCTCCCGCCTGGACTACTGCAACGCTCTCTACATGGGGCTTCCCTTGAGGTGCACCCGGAGGCTCCAGTTAGTTCAGAATGCGGCCGCGCGGGGGATTCTGGGAGCTTCTAGATGCTCCCATGTGACACCTCTCCTGCGTGAGCTGCACTGGCTGCCTGTGGTCTTCGGGGTGCGCTTCAAGGTGCTAGTAACCACCTTTAGAGTGCTCCATGGCATGGGACCTGGCTATTTGCAAGACCGCCTCCTGCTACCTAATACCTCCCACCAACCAGTCTGCTCCCACAGAGAGGGCCTCCTCAGGGTGCCGTCGGCTAGGCAATGTCAGCTGGCGCCGCCCAGGGGGAGAGCCTTCTCTGTGGCTGCTCCTGCCCTCTGAAATAACCTACCCCCTGACCTTCGCACGATCACGGACCTGCGCCTTTTCTGCCGGGCTTTGAAGACCCATTTATTTCGTGCGGCTGGCCTGGCGTAGTTTTTAACTTGCTTTTAGATAGGGTTTTTATCAAAATTTGAAAATTAGGCGTACTGTTTAATACATTTTTAATAGCGTTTTACTTGTTTTTATCATTAATTTTATACTGACTTTTACTGTTTGCCTGTACACCGCCCTGAGTCCCGCTGGGGAGAAGATGCGGTATAAAAATTCAATAAAATTCAAATTCAAATACCTCAGACAAACAAAAGTTGAACAAGGCTTTTCTCTAATCCAAAAGTTGATTGAAGTATCTGAAAGGATTAAAAAAAAAACAATTATAAGAACTGTCAAGGCTTCTTGTGTCAAGTGACCTACATTTTTCTATATAGGAAATGTGTCTTAATTCAGAACTTGGAAATGGAAAAGTGCAATGTGAGAGACTTAAAGGAGACAACATCAGTATTGTTCAAAGCTTGGTTTATTAAAATGAATTAATGTTTGTATGTACACTTCCCAACCCCCAATTTTTATGGATTAAAGTTATTTCTCATTGCAAACTTATTGTTTGTCTATCCTATCCTATCTATAATTAAGTCTATTTTACCAAGTTATATTTAGCCTTATATATGATGAAAACAAAAACCAGAATAACACGTTCTGATACTTGTCGATTCATAGAAGAAAAAGTCAGGAAAGCCTTTATCCAACAACTTTAAATTCCTTTAAAATTCAGTCTGATCACATGAAATTGGCTAATACAATAATCCCTCGTTTTTCACGGTTAATCGGGACCGGACCCTTCCGCGGAAACTGAAAAACCGCAAAGTAGGATTCTGTATATCTATACCGGAAACTTGAGTTGGTGGACATCGTTTAAAGCAAGCACTAGGGGGCGCTTGCCTCCTACCGATGGATTTTTTTGCTATTGAAAAACCCGTGAAGCACTGAAGCCGCGGAAAATGAAGCTGCGGAAAACGAGGGATTACTGTAGTTCTAAATCTGAAGTATGCATTTTATTAATACAAGAAATGATCATTTGTTTGCCATATTATGAATCCAGCAGTGGTGGGTTTCAACCGGTATGCCCCAGGTACAGTTCTGGTAAGGTTCCGATAAGGTGCTCCGGAAGCCCATCCGCCCACCCGTGCTCCTTACCGGTATTTGAAGTTTTTGGGGTTTCTGCGCAGGCACATGGAGCCCACAGCGCCTGCATGACGCTCCGCTGAGCAGCTGGAGAGGCGTTGTGGAGCATCACAGGTGGTAGGTATGCATGCATGCACTGCGCACATTCATATGGTAGGTGCCCAGCCCCGTTGCACCGTACTGGTTGCAACGGGATCCAGAACCCACTACTGGAATCCAGCATTACAAATTCAGATTAAAATTCTCTGTTTGACCAGCCGAAGTTTCTCTGAGTAACTGGGGATGTTGTAACCAAAGTACAGGCTGGGAAAGCATATAAATATTGTATTGCTTTCCAAACCCATGAATGATGATCTAACACATCACAATATATCCTTATTGGGTTTTTCCAAAGATGCTTTGTTTATTACAATCAAACAAAATGAAGGGAGTAGCTGTAGTCAAGCAGAAGTTTTAAATTTATTGTAACCTTGGCACAGATTAACAAAAAAGCAAAATTGTTTTAAAAAGAAAGGGGCCATGAAAAATAAGACATTTTTCTTTTTCTTGGAAGGTAAAAGAATTAACTTTGGGAATCTGGATACCTTAGAGCAGTTGGCAAGTTGACAATGGGTGGATTTCAACTCCCAGAATTCCACAGCCAGCCATCCTGCCTAGGGAATTCTCACAGTTGAAATTTACCCATTTTCAAGAATGGTGTAATTGAAAATAATACTGTTTTTATTTCATTATAGCCCAAAGGGGGAACAGGAGTTCCTCAAGTTGTCTTTAAAAATCAATAAGCTGGTTATCACTTGGACCATGTGCCTAATTAGCAAAAGCAAAAGCATTTAGACTTATATACTTTCCCATGGCGTTTATAGCTATCTCTAAGCAGTTTTAAGGGATGTGGTAGCTCAGTGGCTAAGATGCTGAGCTTGTTGATCAGAAAATTTGGCAGTTCGAATTCCTAACGCCATGTAACAGAGTGAACTCCTGTTACTTTTCCCAGCTTCTGTCAACCTAGCAGTTCGAAAGCACGTAAAAATTCAAGTAGAAAAATAGGAACCATCTATTTAGGAACCAAGACGTGGAGACTCTGGAAAGAGTGCAGAGAAGAGCAACCAAGATGATTAGGGGACTGGAGACTAAAACATATGAAGAACGGTTGCAGGAGCCGGGTATGTCTAGTTTGATGAAGAGAAGGACCAGGGGAGACATGATAGCAGTGTTCCGATATCTCAGAGGGTGCCACAAAGAAGAGGGAGTCAAACTATTCTCCAAGGCACCTGGGGGCAGGACAAGAAGCAATGGGTGGAAACTAATCAAGGAGAGAAGCAACTTAGAACTAAGGAGAAATTTCCTGACAGTTAGAACAATTAACCTCTGGAACAGCTTGCCTCCAGAAGTTGTGAATGCCCCAACCCTGGAAGTCTTTAAGAAGATGTTAGATAGCCATTTGTCTGAAATGGTATAAGGTTCCTGCCCACGCAGGGGGTTGGACTAGAACAGGGGACTCCCCAACCTTTGCAACTTTAAGTCTGAAGGACTTCAGCTCCCAGAATTCTCCAGCCAGCTTTGCTGGCTGGAGAATTCTGGGAGCTGAAGTCCTTCAGACTTAAAGTTGCAAAGGTTGGGGACCCCTGGACTAGAAGACCTACAAGGTCCCTTCCAACTCTGCTATTGTATTAGATCTTTGGTGGGAAGGTGACAGCGTTCCGTGTGCCTTCAGCATTTGTTCATGCTGGCAGAGATGTCTTCAGACAGTGCTGGCTCTTCGGCTTTGAAACAAAGATGAGCACCGCCCCCTAGAGTGTGAGCACATATGAAGCACATATGTGCGAGGGGAGCCTTTACCTTAAGTAGTTTATAATGTCAGCATATTGCCTCTAACAATCTGGGTCCTCACTTTACAATACTGACTTTGGATGATTGGAAGGCTGAGTCAACTTTGAGCCTCATCAGGACTGAGTTCCAGGCTGCGGGCAGAATTTGCCTTCAATACTGCATTCTGACCCCTGTGTTTTCAGGGCTCCAAACTAACCAAACTGTAATCCTCTGAACTATGAGAGCTTCCTTTTTACATCACACTCCTCCTGCCTCTCTTTCCTTAAATTTCCTTTGAACCAAGCCTAAACTGTGGTTCTATTAATTTGCTGGGCCTCTTTTGCAAAGGTCTTTCTTGTTCACTTAATGATAAAATATTCTTATTAAAAGCTCATTAGATGGCAAAAGTGTCCTAATCAGGGGTGGATTCTAGCTTCTTCTACTGCTGGTTTGCTCAGGGATGCGCTTCGGCATGTATGCACTTCGGGCATGTGAGCAGTTCAAGCAGGCATGTGCTTTGGGCGTGGTTGATGTGTGCTATGCATGCATGCACAGCAGTTAATGGTGGGTTGCAGGCGGTACGCCCAAGTACGGGTGTACCGATACATGCCTGGAGCATTGAGTACCATTCCAGTATGGTGCTCCGGATGGCCCACCTGCCCGTCTGTGCTCATTACCTGTCTTTACATTTTTTAGCATTTCCGCACATGTGCACGATGCATTTAGCACCTGCACGACGTTCCGCCTAGCAGCTGGAGCATCACAGAGGCTCACGGAGGTGTCACTGGAGGATAAGATGCATGCGTGCATTGCGCATGTGTGCATGCATGATGCACACATCCATGTGGACAACGATGAGCCCACTGCAACTGTACCAGTTGGAACGGGATCTGGAACCCACCACTGACAATAGTAAAAAAAATTGCTTCTGTGCATTCGTAGAAGAAAAAAACAAGATGGCGGCTCTTACAGCACAGCTGATAGAATGGGTTCAGGGGCGTAGCTGGCTGAGTTACTACCTACTTGGCCGAACCAGTCCAAACCTCTGGTCCTCATCCCGCAAAGGATCTGTACATTCCTATTCTTAGATTAAAACATCATGGGCCTCTTTAATGACCTGGGAACTTACGATGCTAGCACACGGCTGACATTCAGAGTGATTTCCCATCCATGAGCTCTTATGAACTTGGGTAACGTTTCCTTAACGTTGTTCCTGAAACTCCCTACAGTGCATTTGGCAACATAAATGCTTTGCTGAAACAAGGGGTTTTAAAGTATTTTCAAAGGAAAAGGAGAGGTAGTTGTTCTTAAATCATTTGCCTGATGTAAAGCAGGTTTTGTGTTGACTTGGCAAATGCCAGGAGAAGAGTCAAGATGAAAGGGATGACAGAAATGTCAGCATTTTTGAGGCTCCCTACCTCTCTTGCCAAATGAATCAAAATCGGCAGCAACCTAGCTGGGGGGACAAAAATAATAGGAAGAAAATCTGCAAGATAACATCTGTTCACGTGTCAAAATTCATTAATGAAAAGTTGGGGAAAACTGCAAGCCCACTCAGGGTAGTTGTAAAATCTGTGATTCTCAGCATATGTGCAAGTCAAGATCACATTATCATTTTTCCTCCCATCAGATGCAATTGCATCCAACAGATCAAAAGAATTCTGGTGCAGCTTAAGGAGCATATGAAAATGCTTTACGCATGTCGTTAGTCAGGAACTGTTTTTAAACTGTTTTTAGCTTTGTTGTAGTATGTTGCCTGGAATCACTTCTTTTTGTGAGAAGGCAGTTATATAAATTTGATAAATATATAAACAACCTTAGGGGTTTTCTGCTTAGAAATTGGATCGCAAATGCAATAGATGTTGAAAATGCAAAATAAAGCACGGTGACATCATCACAGTGTAAACAAAGGTGGAAACAGATTTTAAATAATTTTTTAATGGTATATTTGCGTGGACCTTAGATCTACAATCCCTTTCAGTATAATGGCTATGATTTGAAGAAGAGAAAAAAAATACTAACATTAAACAGGCACGTAAAACACCTTTTCTCTCACTAATTATTAGTTAAATAATTGTTGCAAGTCTGTTTCTCCTTCCAGCCATATTCTGAACTTTACTCCCTTCCTGTGTGCCAAATATGTCATGGGAGAACCATGTCCATCCTACAAAATAGATTTGTATGTCGTAGTTACATGAGTAAATCTAGTAGGGCTGTCAAAGAATGGTTAAGAGGACAGAAAATATGCTGATCTTATTTCGAAGTAGTAAAGCACAGAAGATGTGTCCTTAGGTCCTGCTGAATTATTTGATCATACCCACCTAGAAAATCATTTCTCGTTTCACTTGGCTTTTCCTCTTGTTCATACAAAATCTAGTCTGAACCACACTGAAGCCTTACTTGGTTTGCCTTCCTGTTTCTACAACAGTCAACCAGATTCTCCACACACCGTTATTTCTTGAACTATAGTTCACTAACATACTACTTTGAGATCTAAAAGAAGTAAATGCTAGCACTTGTACCTACTGACTACACCAATCTCCATTAATTTGCTTCTTTCTAAAGTCCACAAAACATGAGGAACACTTCTCTTGTAGATTTTCACAACAGTAGATTAATCTTTAATTAATCTATCAAGTTTGGGATAGGGACCTCAAATAAACTTATTGCGGATTTGTTCCTTATTTTTAAGTAAAGACTACCAAAACAAAAACTCCAGTGAAATCAAGAGATATAAAATTGCACTACTATTGGATGGATACAGGATGATGTAATGGAATGCTATAATAAAAATTAATTTAAATTTAGTTAGAATATTATGCATAAAATGAAGTAATAATAGTTTTAATCAAATAAATGATTAACAATCATACATACATACATACATACATACATACATACATACATACATACATACATACATGTTGGACTTGTTGCATTCGGGTCTTTTCCCATGTAAGATTTTCCTGTGTAAAATCTTACATGGGAAAAGACCCGAATACAACAAGACCAACATACACCCGTGAAAATCTACGAAAAGATAGATAGATAGATAGATAGATAGATAGATAGATAGATAGATAGATAGATAGATAGATAGATAGATAGATATGGCTATGGCTATGGCTATGGCTATGGCTATGGATATGGATATGGATATGGATATGGATATGGATATGGATATAGATAATATGAAATTTTATATACATTGTAAGTGAAGACTATTGAGAGGATACACAAAAGCTTTGTAACCAAAGCTAAACAATTTTATACAGAATACAATTCAAAGATGTAATAGTACTGGATGGTTTTGGGATGGTGTGATGAAATGCCATAATGTAAATTTATTCTAAACTTAGAATATTTCACATAAAAGGAAGTAATAATGGTGGTAGTCAAATAAATGTTTAATAATGATAATAATTGTATGCATATATATTGGATTGATAATACGAAATTTTATATAAACTGTAAGTGAGGACTGTGGTGAGGAGGCACAGAAGTTTTGTAACCAATAGACACACTATATGTAACTGCAGGATGGTTTTTATGTTTTATGTTTGTCTATGTTTGATTGTTTAAAAATGAAATAAATTTAAAAAAAAACCTCCAGTGGAATGACTGAGTTCATTGAATACACGAGTGTTCATTTTGGAATACTCATCATATCAGTGAAAAGGACAGCATATCAATTAAATAAACGAACAAATCTTTCTTAGAAAAGAAACAATATCAAAATACATGTACTTTGTAAAGCTCACACAACTCCATCTATATTTAGGAAAGTTACATTTTACATACAAACTACCAATAGTCCTCGACTTAAAACTGCTTATTTAGTGATTGTTTAAAATTATAACCACCCTGAAAATGGTGACTTATAACCATTTTTCGCATGACCGTTGCAGCATCCCCAGGTCACGAGATCAAAATTCAGATTCTATAGGCAACTGGCTCATATTCTGGGTTGCAGATCATTTGATCAGTTTTTGCAACCTTCTCATATGCAAAGTCAATGGGGAAGCCAGATTCACTTTACAATGGGGTTACTAACTTAACAATTGTAGCCAGAAAGGTCATAAAATTGGGCAAAACTCCCTTGACAGCTGTCTAATTTAGCAATAGAAATTTTGGACTCCGTTGTGGTTGTAAGCCCAGGACTATCTGTACATGATAAGAAAAAAGTGAAAACAGTAGAGGAGGCTGTCATTAAAAAGGTAAATTTATGCTGGAACTGAGTCACAGCAGTTTATATGCAACATTTACAGAGACTGGGTATGAATTGGTCTGTGTATTTCTAGTTTGAGGCTATTGGTCTCATAATATTTCTATGTATATTTTATGCCATTTTTCTAAATCTTACCAGAACTAACACAAAGCACTTGGCAGGAAAAGAGGGAAAAGAGAAGTGGTGAGGCTCGGATTACTATATTGAAATTATGGTTTACTTACACATAATCTCCTTTATTTTGAAGGCACCAGAGCTTTCCCTTGGGTCTCTTGTTTCACACTGCAGGGTGCTCTGACCTTTACAAAACTTGGATTTGGGAATTGATTGCCTTGGTATACTTATGATTGGTGCCATAAATTCCATGAAACTACAGGAAGTAGTTAGGAAAGGACATATAAACCCTAATCTTCTTTGACATCTCTCAGGGTCACTGTAAGCTTAGCGCTTTTTTCATGTCAACATCAATGGCCACCAACTGTTAGCGGAATTTTCTTTCTGCAGCAAGGGTTCTCCGTTTGAGTAGCTCGCGGGTCATAATTTCAACTGAATTAAGGAAAGTAAGTCATTTCGTATAAAATACTTAAGTTTGGATAATTATTAGAACCAAATGGAAAAAATATGGTGCTCCCTCCCCCCCCCTCCCCCAGATATTAAGTACAAGATATAAAAATAATTCAACTGCCTGGCATTTGCAAGCAGTGAAAACGAGAAAACTACATGATGTCAGGGTTCCAAATAACACCCCCAATAAAAGAAGATTCCGAATATTGAAGTTCCATTTTATTAGAGATGTCACATTGGCACATCTGGGAAAACCCGAATCCAGGTTTTTCTCACCCAAATTAAAATCCAAGTCCCTGCCCAGCACCCACATGTCCATCACATGGCCCCATCAGGCACCGTCCCAACTGGAGACGCCTCCAAGGTGCAGGGCAAGATGTCCTTGACTCTCTGAGAAAGGAATGTTATTATAACTATATATCTCCCATACATCATATAATCCCCCTCCCATTCTCCCACAGCATTGAATGTGGCAGGCCTAAAGGCCTAATGCAAAAGATAGCTCCCAGGCCTGACACATGAATGGACAGTGGATTATGATTGTGACAAACTGGCATAGTGTGAATGAGAAAATTTTCAGCCAAACGGCCACACAAGTGGAAGTCAAGAACTAAAAATACCCATGCATGACTTTCATACATGTGCACACACTCCAAATACAGCACTCATCTGTGTTTTCTTATTTATTTAGTGTATGGCATATAATGTCAGGGAAATCTACAAATGCTAGACACAATGTGGGGTGGGGTGCCTCAGGGGTCGGTCCTCTCGCCCCTCCTGTTTAACATCTACATGAAGCTGCTGGGCGAGATCATCCGTGGTTTTGGGGTAGAGTTCCATCTGTACGCTGAAGACACCCAGCTGTACATCTCTACCCCTAACCTCCCCAATGATGCTGCCGACGTGATGTCCCGGTGCTTGGAGGCCGTGCGAGTCTGGATGGGAAGAAACGGGCTCCGACTCAACCCGTCCAAGACCAAGTGGCTGTGGTTTCTGATGCCACGACATAGCCAGTTAGTTCCATCTCTGGCTATCGGGGGCGAGTCATTAGCCCCCGCAGAAAGGGCTCGCAACTTGGGTGTCCTCCTGGATTCGCGGCTGTCCTTGGATGACCATCTGATGGCCGTAGCCAGGGGGGCCTTCTATCAGGTCTACCTGATACGCCAGTTGCACCCCTTTCTGGATTGTGACACCCTTCACACGGTCACTCAAGCTCTTGTCATTTCTCGCCTGGACTACTGCAATGCTCTCTACATGGGGCTTCCCTTGAGATGCACCCAGAGGCTCCAGTTAGTGCATAATGCGGCCATGCGGGGGATCTTGGGAGTTTCAAAAGACTCCCATATAACAGGGGTCCCCAACCTTTTTGGCACCAGGGACCGGTTTCATGTTAAAAAAATTCCGTGGACCAGTGGCCATGGCTCGGCCGGCGTAGAGGGGGAGTGGGGGGAGAGGGAACAGGCGATGCATGCGTGCTCAGGGGAGTGAGTTGGCT
This sequence comes from Rhabdophis nuchalis, assembly GCA_039707465.1. Lineage (NCBI taxonomy): Eukaryota > Metazoa > Chordata > Lepidosauria > Squamata > Natricidae > Rhabdophis > Rhabdophis nuchalis. The sequence goes on along the minus strand of CM077647.1, from coordinate 25,445,378 downwards.
CACTCACCCCCCTCGGTGGCCCAACGGCGCGACCGGCCGCGCCTGCGCTCTCCCACCCCCAGCGCGCACTCTGCCCAGGAGGATGCCCCCTCCTTCCTCCTCCTCTCCGGCCCTTTCTAAGAGTTGTGCCACTCACTGCGGCCCGGTTCCTATCAAGCCACGGACCGGCATCAGTCCGCGGACCGGGGGTTGGGGACCCCTGCCATATAACATCTCTCCTGAGTGAGCTGCACTGGCTGCTTGTGGCCTTCTGGGTGCGTTTCAAGGTCTTGGTGACCATCTTTAAAGCGCTCCATGGCATCGGGCCGGGCTACTTGCAGGACCGCCTACTACCACATACCTCCATTCGACCTGTCCGCTCCCACAGGGAGGGGCTCCTTAGGGTGCCATCCGCCAGACAATGCCGGCTGGCGACTCCCAGGGGAAGAGCCTTCTCTGTGGCAGGTCCTGCTCTCTGGAATGACCTGCCCCCAGACCTCTGTACAATCTCAGACCTTCACCTCTTCCGTCGGGCATTAAAAACTTACTTTTTTCATTTGGCCTGCCTGGCATAGCTAGTATAGCTATTTTATTATTTTAGTTGGGTTTTTAACCAATGTTCTTAGCACGGGTCAAATTTATTTAATCTTCGTTTTAATCATTGTAACTGTTTGTATTTATGTGGATTTAATATTTATTTTTATAGCCATTTTGGGAGATAGGGCGGTATACAAATCGAATAAACTAACTAACTAGCTAACTAACAATGCAGTCCTGACAACCTTAATTGCTAGTTTATTCTGTTCCGCGCTTGAGTCCTTATTTTTGGTCATCATAGGGAGCAAATTAGATTAAACCAGCTGACTAGCGGTACTTGGGTTGCTGGCTTTCTAGGCTCTTCTGCCATCTTGCCTCACCCTCACCTCTATGTTGCATTGTCTTGTGTCTGGCTTGGTCCAGTGCCGCTTCTACTCTCCACACATACATGAACGCAGCTAGGAACTACCCATTTATCTACTTGCAGTATTGCATGCTTTCAAACTGGGCAGGAGCTAAGGAAGAAATGATGGTAGCTCTTGCTTCTCATATGGCTGGGCTCGCACTGCTGGAGTGCAGACCATTTCTGGCGGGCAGTTTCAGAGTCACTAAGATGCTGTTCCACCGTGACTCTACCCTATCTTCTACCCTTCTTTCTAGACAGAAAGAAGAATGAAATAATAAGTTCCTTCTTCCTGGTTGTAGACTTTAGGAGAAACCTCTTACTACCATCTCTTACAATACTAGACAACACAATATCAAAAGTAGATACCTTCAAATGTCTAAGTTCTATAATATCTCAAGACCTAAAATGGACACCTAACATCAAAAACATCATCAAAAAAGCACAACAAACTGTCCAGTTCTACAGAAGAATTGTTGATTCTGTCATCTGCACCTCTATAATTGTCTGTCTGGGTTGGTTCTGCAACCCATACAGACTTCAGAGAATAATTAGAACTGCAGAAAAAATAATTGCTACCAACCTGCCTTCCATTGAGAATCTGTATCCTACACGAGACAAAAAGAGGCCTGTGAAAATATTTACAGACCCGTCACATCCTGGACATAAATTGTTTCAATCCCTACCTTCAAAATGACGCTGTAGAGCACTGCACTCCAGAACAATGAAACACAAGAACAGTTTTTCTCCGAACACCATCACTCTACTAAACAAATAATTCATTTAACACTGTCAAACTCTTTACTAAGTCTGCATTACTATTAATCTTCTCATTGTTCCTATCACCCCTACTCCCTCTTATGACTGTATGACTGTAACTTTGTTGCTTGTATCCATACGATTTTTATTGATCGTTTCCTAGCATGATTCGGTTGCTTATTTGTACCCTATGATTATCATTAAGCACTGTACTTTATGATTATTGATGAATGTATCTTTTTTATGTACCCTGAGAGCATATGCACCAAAGACAAATTCCTTGTGTGTCCAATCACACTTGGTCAATAAAGAATTCTATTCTATTCTATTCTACTCTACTCTACTCTATATTCTAGTGATATACTATAGTTTTTCTTACTCAAACAAAGTTAGCCTACAGGTCTAATATGGTTGTGTTCAGAACCCAGAGCTCAGTTCAAGTGCTAAAGGGGATTTCCAGAGATTGAGTCAGAGGAGGCTAGCAAATGGGAGTATGGCTTTAGAGCAAGAAAGTCCTAAAAAAAAGTTAGAGCTGAAGAGATAGAGCCAGGAAGACCATTATCGATAGCTTTAGCTCACAGTAGTCTGTCTCGTAGCTAGAAGGAAGAGTTAAGCCTAAATTCTGGGTTTAGGTCCACCGTGAGAAGTACCCTTTTTCAGGCCATGGAAATGTGGTTTAACCTCAAGCCGTCCCTGAGCTGATTTTGGCTAAAACTGACCTCTTTTTTCTCAGCTTTGATTGTTTTTCATATCTGCACTAGTCTAACCCTGCCAATTAAACATGTCATGTGAACATTGCCCTTCAGGAATCAACAGTTCTCTTGACCTGGCATGAATTTTCCAAAGGAAGTTCCAAGCTGTGTTAGGAAGAATCAGGTTTCCTCCCACACAAATTCTGATGGCAGAACTGACTCAGCATAAGTTTTTCTGTTCTTCTCAATTGGAAAGAACCACTTTCCCCACACTCTGATGGGTACTGCATTGTGGGAACAGAGAGGGATTCCCTGCTATCAACAAATAATAAACTTCTGTTATGAAATTTCTGACATATTCTGTATAAAGATTGTTACGGAGAATCAGTGTGATCAAGACCGTCCATCATAATCAGAACAAACTCACTGCTTGACATTTTGTTTGCTAATATTTCCATCCAACTAACTTGTCAGAACCTATGATAAAAAAGTAACAGGACTAGAAACCTTATCCTGTAAATTACATCCTGATCAAGAACTATCTGTACCCCGTCACCTTTGAATCAATGTTTGGCTGAGATCTGAGCAACAGAGCATGAAGAGTACTTGAAACAGATTTAAAAAATTATTTACAAATTGATTACTCTGAGAGAAATACACGGTTGTTTTCATCAAATAACCATGCCTTTCCCCTTGATTTTTCAACTGACTATATCTCAATAGAGCTTCAAGCTGAATATACCACACCCCGATTTCTAATGTTTTAGAATTTCACAGAGGCTTTCATTTCTATACATTGCTACTAGTTTAATCTTTCCATACTTTTTTGTATTTATGCTTAACTCAGAACAAAATTACACAACCATGCTCCTTCAGTAAATATATTATGAGCGGATTTATCCAGATTAGTTCATGTTTGCATTAATTTTTTTTGAATCGTTGGGCAATTCCACAAATAACATCCTGCCCATGTCTTCAGACAGGAAGTGGTGTTCAGCAACTTCTCACTAGTTCTGGAGAACCGGTAGCAGAAATTTTGAGTAGTTCAGAGAAACAGTAAATACCACTTCTGACTGGCCCCGCCCCCATCTATTCTCGGCCTCCAGAGTCGCAGCTGATTGGGAGGGAATGGGGATTTTGCAGTAACCTTCCCCTGCCACGCCCACCATGCCATGCCATGCCCCCCAAACCACGTCCACAGAACTGTTAGTAAAAAAAATTAAATCCCACCATTGCTTCAGACATTTTCAGTAACTGAATATCATGGAGACGACAAATGCAGGGAAATGGTGGTCATCCAGGAGCAAGTTCTCAACACAGAAACCCTATTTATAGGATTTTAATTATGGCAATCACAAGAAATTTGAAACCTTATGCAAAGTTATGTTATATTATAATAGCTGGTAAAGCATTGATATGGCTCTAACTGGTCCTGGAACATGAAATTATTGGAGAATTGCTTTAACCTATAGAAGATTGTATGTGTATGACATGTAGCTGTATTTTTAAAACCTGCTATCATGGTGTATTATTTTAAAATTCTCTATAAAGAATAAAACCTACTTCATACAGTCTGGTGAGAGTTCTTTTGACTTGCCTCACATCATTGAGTGAAGATGAATTGTCTTAGGTCCGTGTATAAAATATATAATGAAGTTAATGTAAATAAACTACATAATAAAGTTTTAAAACACAAGCTGTCTATACGGACCGTAGATTTCTGTATATGAACACAATATGGGTTTTTATAGCATGAACAGGCAGTTAGAGGTTGAAATGCCCATCCATAATCCTTGAATAGAAAATTAAACCACTGTTAAATTGGCTTGTCCAATATTGAAACAATTATGAAGATGGCCTTGTGGTGAAATAGAATTTTTTTTACTACTGGTTCTGTGGGCGTGGCTTGGTGGGCATGGTGTTCCTTAGTGGGCATGGCTTGGTGGGCATGGCAGGGGAAGAATACTGCAAAATCTCCATTCCCACCCCATTCCAGGGGAAGGATACTGCAAAATTTCAATTCCCACCCCACTCTGGGGCCAGCCAGAAGTAGCATTTGCCTGTTCTTCAAACTATTCAAAATTTCTGCTACCAGTTCTCCAGAACTTGTTGAATTTCACCCCTGTTTAACACCATTAGGCAAATACTGCCTTGGGCTAAACAGGAGGAGGAAGTGAGAAAGCAACTCAAAACTGATTCTACCTTGATTTCCTCCTTTCTTTCTTTCTTTCTTTCTTTCTTTCTTTCTTTCTTTCTTTCTTTCTCTTTCCTTCCCTTCTCCTTCTCCTTCTCCTTCTCCTTCTCCTTCTTCTTCTTCTTCTTCTTCTTCTCCTTCAATATTTTACTCCTTATAATACACTATGCAGAAAAACTTTGGAAGAAATTTCAAATGACTTATCTCTGAACTTGCTAGATTTATTTGCTCACACAGCCACTTTCTTAGACAAAGTCCATTCTTCCCACATCATCTCTGTGGACTTATGCCAAAAATCTTTTGAAATTAGGTATGTCAAAAAATGGAGCTCACAACCACAAGACTGAATCTTGTAAATGAGGCGATTATGAATCTTCATCTACTGTGGATGGTACCAACTACATAGAGCAAAATCAAAGGAGCATCTGCATTATGGTATGTGAGCTCCTCTCTGTGTCTAGATGCTATCTAGATATTATCTTGCAGGTTAATTATACTTTAAATGCTGTAGTAGTATTAGCCCTCCTTGAACAAAATTGCAGACTGCTTATTTAATTCTTCCCAAATGTATAGTCAAGGACTATAGTAAAACTACATCAATCAAGGACAAAGTTATCCAGCCAACATAAATGCCAATGTGTCTTATTTACAACCTTATTGCTTTACTTGAACACATAATTAGAAATAAATATATTAGTAAGTATGTGCCTAGTGAATTCTTTTGTGGAGGAGTGCTTGTTCTTAATATTGGCTTTTGTCAATCTTAAAATTGTCCCTGGTTGTCAGGCAGCTCTCTGGGGTAAAACAAGTCTATATTATGGGCTGCATGGAAACACGTTTCTTGTAGAGGCAAATTAAAGAAACCAGGAAAAGCAAGTGTTCATAGAATCTAACCATTTATGGCTTTCCAGCTGGGGAAATCACTTACCGTCCAGATTGAGGAGCACCCATGTAAAAAAATAAAATAAAAATAAATAGCAGACACTGTTTTTCCAATGGCTTGAACTCAAACTATGCAGAAAGCTGCACCATTTATGTAAGAAAAGCTTGTTGTTTCTTTTGGCAGGCTGAAAAACTGGAGCATACGATCAGCAAGAATTCCAACCCTCGGCTCATAATTGCAAGCACAATGTGATGCTGGATTTAAGGTGATTTACTACACAAAGGGTACTATCTCCAATTCAAGCTCTTGCACTACTTCCTCACTCTACTCTCTTCTCATTTGGAATGTTTTCAAATTGGGCTTTTCTTGGAGGTCATCCCAACTGATCCTGCTTGTGAGTTAGTAAACCTTTCTCAACCTGGCACCCTTCAGATGTATTGAAGGACAAGTCCTTCAGGGGTGAAATTCAGCAGGTTCTGACAGGTTCTGGAGAACCGGTAGCGGAAATTTTGAGTAGTTTGGAGAACCAGCAAATACCACCTCTAGCTGACCCCAGAGTGGGGAGGGAATGGGAATTTTGCCAAATCCTTGCCCTGCCACGCCCACCAAGCCACGCCCGCAGAACCGGTAGTAAACAAAAGTGAATTTCACGACTGGATGTCCCTAAATTCTCAAGCCAACAGCTAGAAAATAACAGTCCTGAACTGGCCTCATTAATGGATCTAGAACCCTTTCCATACTAGAGCAGCTAAATCAGTTTCTCTAATCTACCTATTGAATATAACAGGATATATTATATTATATTGTATTATCCTGAGGGAATTTCCTGTGGAGAACCCTAAGAATAACATCATTAAGCTTTCTGAAAGGATGAAGCAGTGCACGGCTCACCTGTGAAATTTATAGGAAAAAAAAATCAGGTGATGGATTTTCATGAACGGTCAGGCTTAGTGGAAAGGGAGCTGTTTTCGGGAACTCTTTATCACATATCTTGTGATAAAAATGATTTTTCTGTATGACGGGGCAACAATTAGGAGATGAGAACATATAAACTTTTTCTAATGAACCCCTTCTTCCAAAGTTTTCCCAGTAAAGATAATTATGATAGACAATCATCAGTCAAACTGAACTTCCTCACTACACACACACACACACACATACACACACACACATCACCATATACCACAAGACCAATCTGTCTCTGGGAAGTTCTCAGACATTCACTAAGATTCCTCCTTTTGTTCTAGTTCCAAGAAAAATGAGAAGATACTTTTGATATTCCTATCTAGGGTCAATATGGAAGCTAGTTTTCTAGACTACAAAGGAATTAAGTGAACTTTTAAAAATACATACAAAGACAGTGTGAGAAAAAAAGGGGGGGGAGGGAAATCATGCAGAATTCAATTTAAATTAATTCAATTTCTGCTTATGTTTTCTGTGGAAAACGTCTGTTCAGATTCATCGTTTTATGAAGTTTCTCCAAAGACCACAGCAATAACAGATTGTGGTCAGCATTCACTAGTATTCAGGGCTACAGTCCTACCATTATGCAAATGAAACAAGCAACTTGAGCCTGCAGATTCTGGCAAATGAAAAACAGTCTGCTGAGTAAGGTTGCCATGATGGTAGAAGCTGCCCCCTAGTTACCTGTGTTGGAGTAAGTTCAGGTGATCACCTTTAGCATCAGGCTGGACAATACCATTTCTCGCATGGGGGTTAATTACACTATCTGTGTCTATTTGCAGCACATTTGTCCAATATGATGACTTTCAGATATATGGCTGTGCAATTGGCAACTCCAAATCTCAACTAATAAATACTCTGTCCTACACATCTATATAAATAAAAATGGAAAATAGTTTATGCAAAGCCGCTAATCTCAGAAAGTACTGCACCGATTGGCACCAACTTTTCACACAATGTTCCCAAGAACTTCCGAAGCAATCATACATACAGTTTGTCTGGCTTGCACACCTGTGTCATGTGCAAGCAGCATAAATGTAAAAGGTACACACTTCTGAGGTTTTCACCTCTGTGCAGCTCCTCCCGCCAGCTGCGTCATGCACACTAATGGCTGAAAGTGAACGGCCTCAAGGCGGCACATTGCCGACGCCAACAGCAGCAGCCACCTGGTAGCTTCGTGGGATGCCGCATCCGGCTTCTCCTGGGGGTGGGTGGGAAGTTTCCGCCTCCAGGCCTCCTTGCTGCTGCCGCCGTCATTTCTGCCGCTCCTGCCGCTTCTACCACCGCCGCCTTTCCCGCAGCCTTGCCCTCTGCCTCCCACTGGCCCTCCAACCTCTTCGCGGTGGCAGCAGTGGCAAGAAGAGATCGGAGGGCCGGTAGGAGGCAGAGGTGCCACTTCTACCACCGACACTGCCACAGCCTTGCCCTAACAAACAATCCCTAATAACCTGCCTCGCCGCAGACTAACAATCCCTTCACCTGAGCCCCTCTGACCATCCTGTCCCAAAAAGGGTGGGAGGCATGGGGGAGGGGAGGGGAGGGAAAGGAAGACCTGATGATCCCTGTGAGGGACAGAGGGAGGGGGGCCTGGAGGAGGTTGACTGTGGGGGGGCGGTCTGGGGAGGGGAGGGATAGGTAGGTAGGTAGGTAGGTAGAGGAATACAGAGAGGAAGAAATACAGTCGGTAGGTAGGTAGAGAGGGATGAATACAGCAGGTAGGTAGATAGGTACAGATATATAGAGAGAAATACAATACATAGATAGGTAGGTAGGTAGAAGTAGAGAGGGAAGAATACAGTAGGTAGGTAGAGAGGTAGGTAGAGAGGTAGAGAGTGGGGGGAAATACAGTAGGTAGGTAGGTAGAGGGATAGAGAGAGAGAGAAGGAGAAATACGGTAGGTAGGTAGGTAGGTAGGTAGATGGAGAGAATAAGAAATACAGAAGGTAGGTAGGTTGGGGGTTATTCAGTGGTTGTGTGTACACAGTTTGGTTGGTCATTTAACCAGATTGGTCCACAGCAATGCATGGCCGGGTACTGCTAGTTGGCAATAAAAATCAGAACACCAAATAAAAGTTGGGTAGAAACATCCTTGTAGATGACTCCCACTCTGTCAAGGACCTAGGAGTACTCAAACAATCTAAGACCCAGAGCTCATGTAACAGCATTGCCAAAAAGGCATTAAGAGCTGTTAACCTAATTTTGTGAAGCTTCTTCTCCAGCAACAGTGTACTGCTAACTAGGATATACAAAACCTTTGCCAGACAGTTCTCGAATACAGCTTGTCTGCCTGGAATCCACACTGTATATTGGACTCTAATATGATCAAGCAGGTCCAGAGGTATTTCATGAGAAGAGTACTCCACTCCTCTGCTCACAATAGAAACCCTTATACCACCAGGCTCAAAATTTTGGGCTTGGACAATCTGAAACTGCGCCACCTGTGCTTGTGTAAGCATAGTACACAAAATTGTCTGCTAGAATGTCCAACTTGTAAATGACTGCTTCAGCTTCAACCACAATAATACACGGGCAAACAATCAATACAAACTCAAGGTAAACCACTGAAAACTTGATTGAGGAAAATACAACTTCAGCAACAGAGTGGTCAATGCCTGGAATGCTCTACCCAACTCCGTTGTTACCTGCTCAAACCCTCACAGCTTCAACCTTAAACTGTCTACCATGGACCTCACCCCATTCCTAAGAGGTCCATAAAAGGGGCGTGCCTACTATCCCTGTCCTACTGTTCCTATTTAGTTGTACTCATTTCCTTTATTCATGTCCATGTTCATACTTATACCTGCTATCCTGTACATGTTTGACAAACTAATAAATAAATATGACATCAATGGCTATCCTGATAAAAGATGATGGCATCTGAAGTCCGACACATCTGGATCAGTGGTGGGATTCAGCCAGTTCACACCTCTTTGGGAGAACTGGTTGTTAACTTTCTAAGCAGTTTGGAGAACCAGTTCTTGGAAGAAATCTCCTTTTCTTTTTTTCCACTTTACAGGGCTAATCCTGTAAGGAAGGCAGGAAGGAGACATTCTGGTGTTGTTCCTAGCCTAATCTTTATTGCCTTACTTACAGAAACTGCCTCTCTGGTTAACTCTTATTACCTTGTAACAGCTAAAGTGAAGCGCCCATCGATGTGAGACATTGAGTTGGCCATGACCACCCAGTCACATGACCACCAAGCTATGCCTACCCAGCTGATCATTAGGGTAGAGAACTGGTTGTTAAATTATTTGAATCCCACCACTTATCTGGATGGCACTAGAATGGGGAAGGCTGGCATAAATGCAAATCCACCAGAGGTTTAACCCTACCCCCCTAACCTATTAGCATAAATAGGAAGTTTAGCTTTTCAGACTATGGATGTACAGCCTGCTCTTAAAGTAACACCCTACATTGCCCAATTTTTCTTGTGTTTGGTTTGGAATGAATGGCTTGTGTGCACAGTACATGCCCTGAACTTAGGATCCTATTCTCTATAAATCAAAACATATGTCTGTTTTAAAATGTGTGTCTTTCATGGCCAACCCACACAAATGTTCATAACTGCAAGTATGCCCCATCATAAAACAGTTTAAATGTATGCTACATGCTTATACCATTGTGCTGCTGGTGATAAAGGATGTTTTCTTTTGCTGACACTGTACTTCAAGCCCCATGGAAGTGATTTCCTCCCTTATGATTGCTGTTTGAATAACATTTCCACAACTTAAAATGTGCACAGCAAGCATACTGGATATTTTTTAGAGTTGGATTGGAGAGGGGGAAACTTGGCCACACTTGGAAAGAATTTGAACAGATGTTTCCAAGCAAAGATACAAGTACTTTCTTGTCTTAAGGGCATTCCCTTGGGTGAGACAAGGATAAAAGACCAATGGTGAGTTTTTTGCATTGTAATTATAAAAGGAATACTCATGTTGCAGACCTAAGTAACCCCTGCTGCTAGTTAGAATTCACATGACATAGAATAGTGAAAACTGCTTCAAATTTAATTTTTTTGTACAATGGTTTTGTTGATTTCTTGCCTTCCAAGAAATTCCGTATGGTATACAACATAAAAATTAGAAATATATTTAAAGCAGAAATTCAATTTAAATAACAGCCACATTCTAAAACACGATACATTTCAGTAGTGTAAAACTGCAGGCTGTTTTAATTAAGAGGAAAGTGTGAGAACAAAACAGTAAAACATTTGCAAATGGTATTGATAGTGCTCAACTTAGAACCATTAGTTCAGTGACTTTTCAAAGAGATAATGGCACTGGAAAAAATGACTCATGACCGATCCTCACCTTATGATCATCCTCACAGTGATATCATCAGAATTTGGGCACTTAGAAACCAATATGAATTTATGACAGTCACCCAAGGTGATGTGATCTCCCTTTGCAACCTTCCCAGCCATCTTCCCAGCCATCTTCCAACAAGCAAGTGCCGTTTAGAACCGGTTCCAGCTCCCTTCCCCGCCCCTCCGCACATCATCAAGATGAAGAGCGAGAGGAGGAATTCTGGGAGTTGAAGTTCACAAGTCTTAAAGCTGCCAAGTTTGAACACCTCTGGGGTTTTTTCCCCTAAAGGGGTAGGGGTGCAAGGGTCTTGTAACTTGACAGCTTTAAGACTTGCGTGCTTCAAATGCCAGAGTTTCTGAGCCAACATTTTGGTTGCTTAGCAAGAGTGTTGTTAAGTGAGTTTCACCACATTTTACAAGTTGGCCATGCCCAACCAGTCACATGACTGTCAAGCCACTCCCACTCGGTCACATAGCTGGCAACCCACTCCCATCCAGTCACATGGCCAGCAAGCCACTCCCACAAAGCAGGCCACACCTACAAAAGAGGTTCTAAAAATTTTTGAAACCCACCACTGCACTACATGATTAACTTAACTGTAATGATTTGCTTAACAATCATGGCGAAAAAGTGGGCACAACTCACTTAACAATTGCCTTGCTTAGTAGCAGAAACTCTGGTTCCAATTGCTATCGTAATCTGAGGACTAGCTATGTTAGAGCAGCAGTGGTTAGAATGCGGTACTGTGGGCTACTCCTAGTGACTGCCGGCTGCCTGCAATTTGGCAGTTCGAATATCATCAGGCTCATGGTTGACTCAGCCTTCCATTCTCCTGAGGTCGGTAAAATGAGGACCCAGATTGTTGGTGGCAATAGGCTGACTCTGTAAACCGCTTAGAGAGGGCTTTAAAGCAGTGTGAAAGCACTACCGGTTCGGTGTGCCTGGCTAAGTGGGGGGGGGGGGGGATATGACTGAGTGGTTATGGCCAACTTGACATCACTAATGCCCACACCCACTCTGTCACATGACACCCTCCCCCCCCCACCAAGCCATTCCCACAGAAAAAGGTAGGGAAATTGTTGAAATGTTTCTTTATTGTGAAAGAGATTTCCATGCACATAGCTGCTGAGAGATGCTGGCAGTGGGGTGCAATTTGAGGGTGACCAATGGGGCGGGGGATGGGGCAGGGCAGGGAGGGGCGGGTCATAAGATGTGCATCTTACCAGAGACAGGCAGCTCTGGATCTTGTGGCTTTTCCAGGGTTTTCTTTTTAAAAAAAAAGTCTCTCCAGATGAGCTTGAAAACTTCCCAGGTTGCTTCGGGAAGGGGAAGTAGGGCAGCATTTCCCCCGCCCGGGTGCCTGCAGCCTTGGAGCCTCAGAGCCTGCGGTTTGGAGCAACTCCTGGACAGTAAAGAAAATTTGTTAATGGCCTTGAACTCATGAGAAAATTCTCTTTACTGTGCAAGGACTGAGAGTTGCTCCAAAGTTGCAAGGGGGCAGCCAACAAGCTTTGTAGCCATTATGAAGCTTGCCAAGCCAGGCGGCCCCCTCCGTACCAGGCTAGCATCTTCTGAAGCTACCGCTGTTACAGCTGCAGCAGGGAAGGGATGGGGGCAGCCCAGCAAGCTGGGTGCCCAAAAATTGTGCGAAAGCACGGGTGGTTCCCTGCAGCCTCAGCTCATCCAGGTTGCAGCTGAGCCCACTGGCCTGAGCTAGCAGATGGAGGCACTACAGGGTGTGGCTGGGAGCATGCTAACCTTGCCCTCCCCAAGCGCTGGACTCCACTATTGCCATCACCCCTGCCCAACTTGCCCCTGGCTAGCTCCCAAGCTAGGAGGCAGCAGATGGTTTCCCCTCCCCTCCGTATTGCCCATATTAGCATGGCTCTCTAGCGGCAGCTTCATTCGAAACTTGCCGGGCTGCCCTGTGCCTGCCGTGGCTGCAATGGCAGCAACTTCGGGAGACAAGGGCCAATGGGGAAGGGGGGATAGGTTAGCATGAATGATTACCTCTGTGTAGATGGCTACCCAGGCTTTGTCCTTAAAGGCTGCCTTTCTCAGGTGTGGAGAAAAGTGACCCTGTGAAGGGACTAAGCCTGCTGCTGAACTTAGATGCCAAGAGGCTTCTTTTCCATCCAGCCACTGGCGCAGCCGAAAAGACCTCCAGTCACTGCCACCATCTTTTTTTTGAACAACAATTTTTATTGGTTTTTACAAATTTTATAAAGAGGAAATGGGTATGTAGGATATAAAAGAAATATTTTAGGGCTTCCATGTCGGAGGTGGTGGCCGCCTCTGAGGTTTCATACAAAAAGTAATTTTTTTCTGTATAAGGTGGAAAGAGATACATACATATCATATAATAAATTTCATGCATTCAATCATTTGTTTCTATTGACATCTGTTTAGGAATTACTATATATAAAGAAAAATCATTTTTGTGATCTGAGTCTTTTGGCTATTGCGTTTTCTTCTTCCTTCCCGCCAGTGGGCGGAGCCATGGCCCCTCCCGCTGCCCCATGTTCGTCCTCCAGGATTGAGGAATGTTTTTTAAGAAAGGCTTCCGCCTCTTCAATTGTTTTAATTCTTACTCTCCCCCCCCCTCCCAGAACACCAACATTCCTTCAGGCATTGACCACTTGAACCACACCCCTTTTTTATACAATTTTTTTGATAAGAAGAAATATTTCCTTCTTATCTCTCAAATCTTTTTCGGGATCTGTTTCAAAATAGCAATCTCTTTCTGCTGGTATATCAAAGGGCCATCTCGCTGTGCCCTCAGAATCTCATCCCTTGTTGACCTTCTTACAAATTTAATATATATCTCTCTGGGTACATCATTTATTCTGGCATATGCTGAATTAATTCTGTAAATCAGGTCTATGTCCCCCCAGATATATTTTTTACTCTTTTTGGTGTAATCTGCTAAAATTGTGCACATTAAATCTTTTAAATTTTCTGAATCTGATTCAGGAATATTTTGAAACCTTAAAAAGTAAGACATTCTTTCAAAATCCATTCTACACATATGACCAGCAAGATCCACTATTTCTTTTTGAGAATCCTTTATCTCTGCCCCACCCTCCAGTCCATCAATTTTTTGTTTATTTTCCATTAGTGCTCTCTGTGTCTCCAAAAGTTCCAATCTTGAGCTTATCATATCTTTCCGGATTTCTTTTATTTATTTCATTATATTTTGAAGCGTTTCCTCTATTGATGGTTGTTGAGTGTCTTCTCCAGCTGCTTCTTTTTGTATCATTGAAGTGATTTTTGCTTGCTGTAGAGTTGGACTGGCTTTCCCAGAAGCAGGGGCAGAAAGAGATTTCCCATATGGAGGCTTTCTTGCTGCCATAGTAAAAGTTTTAAGTTCTTGTAAGTAAGATGGCGTCTGGTGGGCAAGCAGTCCGTGAGATTGGAGAAAAGGGAAAGTCTGTATCCAAATTCAAAATGTAATTTGCTTAAAGTCCAGAGAGAAATTTTTTTACAATCCAATCCAGTAAAAAAAGAAGGCACACAATGGGAGAAATCCCGAGAGTCATTTGAGTTGGCTTGTGTATAAGTTTTAGAGTCCTGTAAAAATGAAGGAATGCTCACACATCAAAAAGAAAAATTTCTTGCTTAAGACAAAGAAGCGCCATTTTTGGCGGTCTTGAAGAATTAATAAAAGTCCATTTCCACTGTAACAAGACTCAGATACAAAGTATCGACTGCAATTCCATATATGGTAAAACTTTCATTTTCAATTGGTTAAAGATCGGATGTTACTTTCTCTCTCTCCCCGAGCCCAGGGAGCATTTTAAAACGCCACTTATTTTCCGAGGTTTTTTTTTTACAAACTCCCTCCTCTATTCTTCTTTTTTTTAAAGTTGAAAGCATCAAAATCTCAAAATCAACTCACAAGCCACTCAGCTGCAACGAAGCCTCGGTGCCTCTTCCAGCTTCAGCTTTTCAGCCCGCTACTTCAATCGCTGCTGTTCTGGTGCTCCTTCGGCGAGAGGAACTCTTCCCCCGCATTCTGTTTTCTGGCTCCTGGGGCAAAGCAGGAACGACCCCCCCGACTGGGGGTTTCACCGCAGGCCGCCCATACAGTGGGGGCTCTCTACAAGAGCCCCCGTGCCCCTGAAGGTGCCCGCTGGAGACGTGTCTGGAACACATCTGTCGCATCCGGAAGCCAGAAACGGTCTCACTGCCACCATCTTCATGCATGGGCACTTTCTTCTCACCAGCTGGAGGACTTTTCGGTGCCCTGTGGCCAGCACCTGGGTGGAAAAGAAGCCTCCAATCTACTGGCACTCAGAGAAGTGGCTGAGAGGCTTCTTTGCTAGCCAGCCACTTTCCAGTTCAGCCAGCTTGCCGTCCAACAGATGTGGGTGGTTGAGTGAGCGGCAACCAGGGGGAACAGTTCAGGAGCATGGCCAGCCTACCAGTACTACTGGTTCAGAGAGCCAGCCCCAATTTTTACTACCGGGTCGGCTGAACCAGTTTGAACCAGTAGGAACCCACCTCTGGTATATATAGTAAGTCTAAGTGCTATTGCTATTAAGTGGGCATGATGGTACAGGCAGAGACATAGCCAAAGAAACACTGTCATTAATTTTTAAGTCCCCTACAGCAGGGGTGTCAAACCTATGGCCCAAATGTGGCCCATGGGGTGCTTAAATCTGGCCTGTGGGCCACCCTGGAAACATCAAAGAACTGGCTCATGAGGCTCCTGTGCAGCCTGTTTTTGGCCTCCATGGCCTCTGTCCTGAAGCACTATGCTGGCCAAAATGGGCCTCACAGAGGCCTCACTGGGCCTCTGCACAGCCCATTTTTGACTGGCAGACTGCTGCAAGAGGCCATGAAGGCTGAAAATGAGCTGTCCAGGGTCAGTTTTTGGTCAGCAGAGTGCTACAGGATGTCAGGGAGGCTGAAAACATTGGGCACTGAAAACATTGGGCACTATCTAATAAAATGAAATTCAATGGCGAAAAGAGTAAGGTTCTACATTTAGGCAACAAAAATGAAATGCACAGGTACAGTATAGGTGGTACCTTGCTCAATAGCAGTAACTGTGAAAGGGATCTTGGAGTCCTAGTAGACAACCATTTAAACATGAGCCAGCATTGTGCAGCAGCTGCCAAAAAAGACAACACAGTTCTAGGCTGCATAAACAGAGGGATAGAATCAAGATCACGTGAAGTGTTAATACCACTTTTTAATGCCTTGGGAAGGCCACACTTGGAATACTGCATTCAGTTTTGGTTGCCACGATGTAGAAAAGATATGGAGACTCTAGAAAGAGTGTAGAGAAGAGCAACAAAGATGATTAGGGGACTGGAGACCAAAACATATGAAGAACGGTTGCAGGAACTGGGTATGTCTAGTTTAATAAAAAGAAGGATTAGGGGAGACATGATAGCAGTGTTCCAGTATCTCATGGGTTGCCACAAAGAAGAGGGAGTCAGACTATTCTCCAAAGCACCTGAGGGCAGGACAAGAAGCAATGGGTGGAAACTAATCAAGGAGAGAAGCAACTTAGAACTGAGGAGAAATTTCCTGACAGTTAGGACAATTAATCAGTGGAACAGCTTTTCTCCAGAAGCTGTGAATGCCCCAACACTGCAAATCTTTAAGATGATGTTGGATAGCCATTTGTCTGAAATGGTATAGGGTTTCCTGCCTAGGCAGGGAGTTGGACTAGATGACCTCCAAGGTCCCTTCCAACTCTGCTATTGTATTGTATTGTAAAATGAGGTGCAGGCCATGCATGCCAAAAATGGGTCCAGGGGGATGCATGCAGTCCCCCGTGCTCTGTTTTGGCTGGCAGGTGCTGCAGGAGGCATCTGCCCATCTCCCCTCCCCCCACCCACTTGCCGGCCCATGGAGTAGAACTATAATGCCGATCTGGTCCTGGCTGACCCTACCTTATAGAATATCCTTTCTCTGGTGATTTGTCAGGCTCCCACATTTTTAGCTTTTTGGAAAGCTATCAAGATCTGGCTTTTACCCAAATGGTAGGATAGGATAAACGGGAATAGATAGAAGAAGGCTAATTGGAGCTTGCTATGAGGCAATCATCCCTATGAGGGATGATTAAAGCATCAAGTTTTCATTTTGTTTGTATTATGGTTTTATGATTATGTTTTTATAATTACTGGTCTTATTGCTGTTGTTAGCTGCCTGGGGTTATTTAAAATGGGCAACCATATAAATATTTTAAATAAATAAAAGAAAATAAATAATGCAAACATTATTTTCAAAATCTGCATTTGCAATTGCCATATTGACACTTCCTACAAGAAACCCCTAGCTGCTGTGACAAGGGATTCACCCTTCTTTTACTTACAATATCTGAGAGGCTAGATTGCCATCAGTTTGGGTCGGTGTGGTAGCAAAAGAACGCTGTTGACCTAGGGCTGATCTCAAATGTTCCTTTTAGCTTGATGATTTTAGAAAATGGAATTGAATCGTAATTATTTTGTTTTCTTTCTTAATTTAAATCTGATTTCCTCCAGGAGGCTTAGCTCCGGTCACCCAAGCTTTCCCTCCTTCATCGTCCTAAAGGTGCTTTTTCAAGAGGCAACTGGGCTTTTTGATTTTTCTTTGAAGACATTTCACTTCTTCAGCTCAGCTTCAGTTCAAGTTTCTTCAGAGCTGAAGAAGTTTCTTGGATGAGAAGCAAAACACCTTCAAAGGAAAACCAGAAAGTCCAGTTGCCTTTTGAAAAAGCACCTTTGGGACAACCATGATCTGGATGAGTGAGGGACTATCTGCGTAGACATTCTCTCCTTCAGTTCTCCCACCACTACCAACTATGATATCACTAGAGCTGAGAGATAATGACAGATCTCTAATCACCAAGTGACCTTCAAAAGCTGAAGGTGGCCTTGCATCCGGATCTCCCCAGCCCTACTCCAAAACCTTAACCTTTGCTCTACACTGACTTCAGCCACCAAGACCTGAAAAACTGTCTTGAAATAATTGGTGTAAGATATTTAATGAACAAAAATTAGCTCTGCAACAAAATGTTTGAAGGCAGCAAATAAATGCAGAGCTCCAGAGATGCATTATACAGACAGGAGGAGGAGGAGCAGTGGCATAACAGTATAATGTAACATGAAGACAAAGAATAAATGTTTGCAAAGGAAAGAAGGATTTGTGAATATAATGGAAAAAATAATTGAAATCAGGCATAGCTGCAGCAATGAAATTTATGCTTGTACCCTAAAAGAATATGCTAGCTTTGCCACATCTCTGGCTGTTCAGTTGCAGAAAGCACCACGGTACATTTAAGAAATACATATCTTGAAGAAACATATATATTTGATCACTGAAAGGGAACAGATTGTTTTTCTTCCTCTGCTCATCTGCTTTCACTATCTTCTTGTCAAAAACAATAAAGAAGTGGTCTTTAGGTTTTCTTCTCCATGGTTTACAGCAGCTTGACCCTATACTATGGGTCAAAATTGATCAGAATGTTAGGAGACCATTTCATTTCTCGTGGGCTTGATTTCAATCAAAGACTTCCATTGTTGCTTTTGAAAAAGAAAACTGTGTTGACTATTCCAATCCTTAAATCCTTGCAGCAACAATTTTATTTTGGCAGGAAAGTTGGTTTGATAATATTTTAGTGATTTAAGAAGCAACGTCTCCAGTCTGCTCTAGTCAGAACAGGTTGGTTGGTAGTCTTTTAGAATAGGAGTTGGGAAAAGAAAGGGTTCGTACATTATAATAAGTTAGTTCACTTAATTTGGTTCACTGAATAAACGTAGTCGAGATCACATAACCCAGGGGTCTCCAACCTTTGCAACTTTAAGTCTGGCAAAGCTGGCTGGAGAATTCTGGGAGCTGAAGTCCTTCAGACTTAAAGTTGCAAAGGTTGGGGACCCCTGACATAACCCACCAAGCCATAAATCTTGCTTTTCAAAATACAAAGCCTGGGTGTATACATAAACTAAACTAAAAGCAAACAAACCATATTATGACCTAATACGATATGTTAACCCAGCTGGTGAATAGAAGGTGACATGATTTTATAATTTAATTGCGCTAAAGATTGACAAATTGTTAATTGTTGAATTTCAAAGACGATTCTACTTTCTCTTGCTTGTCCTTGATTAGCAACTTGTTAAGTGACTTCTAACTTATGATTCATTAAAAAAGTAACGTTATTAATGGTCCTCAAGCTTATGATCATTGCAGTATCCCCATGGTCACATGATCGCCATTGAAACACATTGTAACTGGCATGCATTTATGATTGTTGTGGCATCCTATGGTTATGTGTTGCCATGTGTGAGCCTCACAGCTGGTTTAAGACAACCAATGGAAAAAACTGGCAATGAGGCACAAACATCATCATGTGATGTCAATCTCAGTGTTGGGATTCTGTGGGTATGGCTTGGTGAGCATGGCTTGCTGGGCGGGATAGGGGAAGGATACAGCAAAATTCCCATTCCCTCCTGATCAGCTGAGACTCGGGAGGCAGAGAATAGATGGGGGCAGGGCCAGTCAGGGGTGGTATTTATTGGTTCTCCGAAGTACTCAAAATTTCCGCTACCAGTTCTCCAGAACTGGTGAGAACCTGCTGAATACCACCTCTGGATGTTATGGTTATGGATGTTATGGTTAATGATTATGGGTGATTTGCTTAACAACTACAGTGTAATTGTAAGTCTGGCAAACTTGATGCTTCACTTAATGACTGCATCATTTAGTGAAGGATGGTAACCATTTCAGTTGTAACCAAGAGTATTCACTTTGTCATCCCTGTAGTTAATGAAGGTTTTAGGGAACAAGAAAGACACAAGACTGAGGGAATCACAAATCTTGGTATTTGGGAGAGCTATTAACTAAATCACCAGAAGTAACTTTAGGATAAAATTCTGGATCAAATGGGATAGTTGTGCATGTGTACTTAATATTATATACATGAGACAAAATAGGCTGGCAAGCAAAGATTAGAAACACCAAAAGTGGGTTTATATTCTTAATCTTATATAGGGAAAAGGTCAAGGCCCTAGAAAAAATTGTAGAATTTCAGAGGTTCCCAAACTTGGCAACTTTAAAACTTGTGGACTTCAAGTCCCAGAATTCTCCAGCCAGCTATGCTGTCTGGAGAATTCTGGAACTTGAAGTCCACAAGTCTTAAAGTTGCCAAGTTTGGGAACCTCTGTTGTAGATGGTAAACGGAGTCCTCATATTAGAAAGACAAATCATGTAAATTTGGAAGATAGCAGTGAAGCTAGCATATTAGATATAGGTAGTCCTCAATTTACAACCATTCATTTAGTTATTGTTCGAAATTACAACGGCACTGAAAAATGTGACTTATGATCATTTTTCACACTTACGAACATTGTAGCACCATTGTGATCATGTGATATAAATTCAGATGTTTGCCATGGGCACATAGTTATGACCGTTGCAGTGTTCCAGAGACATGTGATCACCTTTTGTGACTTCTGATAAGCAAAGTCAAGATTCATTTAACAATGAAGTTACTAATTTAACAACTGTCATGACTCACTTCACAACTGTGGCAGAAAAGCTTATAAAATGGGGCAAAACTTACTTAACAACGGTTAAGTAAGTGTTAAGTAACAACAGTTCGCAATAGAAATTTTGGGTTCATCTGTGGTTCTAATTCAAAGACTATCTAGTGTTCTATAAAATTCAGCTATTGGTATTATGGGCTCAACAACATCAGTGTAAAACCCAGCATTGTCACCCAAGTCTACAAAAACAACAGAATTGTGATAGTTTACTCAAAATGAAGTGCCAGAAGATTAGAAGGTTAGAAGTTATTAGAAGTTAATGCCACTTTATAATGCCTTGGGAAGGCCACACTTGGAATACTGCATTCAGTTTTGGTCGCCACGATGTAGAAAAGATGTGGAGACTCTAGAAAGAGTGCAGAGAAGAGCAACAAAGATGATTATGGGACTAGAGACTAAAACATATGAAGAACGGTTGCAGGAACTGGGTATGTCTAGTTTAGTGAAAAGAAGGACTAGGGGAGACATGATAAGAGTGTTCCAATATCTCAGGGGTTGCCACAAAGAAGAGGGAGTCAAACTATTCTCCAAAGCACCTGAGGGCAGAACAAGAAGCAATGGGTGGAAACTAATCAAGGAGAGAAGCAACTTAGAACTGAGGAGAAATTTCCTGACGGTTAGAACAATTAATCAGTGGAACAGCTTGCCTTCCAACTCTGCTATTGTATTGTATTGTACATAGTCCTTCTGCACCAGTTTCAAATTGTCCAATTAATACCCACCACACCAGATATCTACATAAAATGATGAATGCATCTCGAGGTAGATTTAATCTCATATTTATATATTTTTTACAATAGTTGAAGTGTGTGCGCTTTGTGTAACAAACATTTTAAAATTCTTAAAAGCGTGAATGTTTATGCACATATCTGAAAGGTGCAAATTAGATAAAAATTACTTGAATATTGGATCCTATTTTTCTCCATCATTACGAAGAATATAGGCATAGTTCTTACCCAAAAAATCTATTTGTGAAGCACTAACATATCCTTACCCTCCCAAACACAAACTGAATCAAAAACAGAAATCTTACATGCGTAAGAACAGAAATCTTACATGCGTATTAACTTTCTCTGGTTTTCTTTTGTTTGTAGGCATTTTTAAAAAAAACAACAACTGTAATTTTCCATCTCAGGATAATGTCCAAAAGCTTTGTTTATTTGTAAGACCTGTTGGAAATGATTAAGTGGTGGGCAAATGCACTTATCTCTGAAATATATAAATATAAATGTCTATCATCTTGTATTGCATTCCTTCCCTGAAGATATGGGTTTCATATACAGCTTTGACCTGGGTGGAAAACCTTATTAGGGAAGGAAAGAAGACCATGACTACCATGTTCTTGGAATTTCATCAGCACTTAGAACTGTTTGTCTGGAAGGCAGACTTTTAAAAACAAGATAAATTGCATCATGCTCCCAAAGTACAATTTCTGGCTAATAAATTGTTTCAAGAAATAAAAATAATTGGAACACGAGGACTTGGAAAAGCATTCAGAGTCTGTAAGAAAGTTTCAATTAGAATAGAATGCATTCTTCTAGCAAAGATGAAAAATCCTTTCACCTGATATTCCCAAAACTGCTTTTTCAGGTGGTAACTGGACTTCCTTGTTTTTTCTTTTGATGATGTTTCGCTTCTCATCCAAGAAGCTTCTTCAGGTCCGACAGGACAGTGGGGCATGGAAGGATTTATATTCCTTGCAGACAGCTGGTCAGTTGCATCCTTTTAGAGGGTCGCTGAAACACTTGGAGGTTGATTTGTGTCCTCAGGATCACCTGAATAGTGCTCCTGGTTCCTGTAGTCTGCAATTCCGCCTAGATTGTCGTGACCAAAACTGGATGCAGTATTCCAATTATCTGACAGTAATTCTTAGTAAACTCAATAGTGGTTAGTTGGAATAGGATTGTGCTATGCCTGAACTAGCCAACTTCATTATCCAAGTTAAAATTCTAGCCACTAAACCTGTACAACGTGTTTAGATTGATAACTTTCAGTCTTAATTTGTTTTTATTGTTGCTTAGCATGTTGTGTTCAGCCTACCTGGTTAATTTCCATTTCAATATACAGATAATCCTTGACTTACAACAGTTCATTTAGTGAACACTCAAAGTTACAACAGCACCTTATTCTCTTGTCCCCAAAGTGCTTTTTCAAAAGGCAACTGGACTTTGTTTTTTCATTGAAGAAGTTTCACTTCTCATCCAAGAAGCTTCTTAGACTTCACATTTATTATCTTATATTTTCCAAAGTTACCGGCTCTGATTCAATATAGGCAGAAAGCAAAAACGGAGGTAGCTAAGTAACCTATAAAACAAGTCAAATAGATATTGGGTTGTAGAGGGTATTATAGGGATCTACCAGTAACTTCAAATGTCCATCTATCTTCTGCCCGAGAGCTTCCAGTGAAAGAGTCCAGAATCAATGGTGCGTATAATAGAAAAGAAAGTGACAAAATAACAATTACATGTGTTTTACTTTCAGTAGCAATAGCAATAGCACTTAGACTTATACAGCAATCCCTCGTTTTTCGCGGTTAATGGGGACCGGAACCTTCTGCGGAAACTGAAAAACCGCGAAGTAGGATTCTGTATATCTATACCGGAAACTTGAGTTGGTGGACATCGTTTAAAGCAAGCACTAGGGGGCGCTTGCCTCCTACCAATGCATTTTTTTTCTATTCTGTATTTTTGAAAAACCCGCGACGCACTGAAGCCGTGGAACATGAAGCCACGAAAAACGAGGGATTACTGTATACCACTTCCCAGTGCTTTACACCCCTCTCTAAGCAGTTTACAGAATCAGCATATTGCCCCCAACAATCCTGGTGCTCCTTTTACTGACCTCGGAAGGATGGAAGGCTGAATCACCCTTGAGCCTAGTGAGATTCGAACTGCCAAACTGCAGGCAACTGGCAGAAGTAGCCTACAATACTGCATTCTAACCACTATGTCACCACAGCTCTTGTATAAAGAATTTGAAAGCACTACCGTAGTAATAAAAGTTAAGGATCAACGTGAAAAAAAGGAGACGCTACCTTGAAGACCAAGTCAAATGATTACAACAACCAGTCTTAGAACAGTGAAAATATTGAAGTGGTGGATACTTTTTGCCTTTCATGATTAGCCATGAAAGAGGAACAAGTAGCCAAGAAATATGCCATAGTCTAATACCTGATAGAGCAACCATGAAAACCTAGGAAATGATATTCAAATGCCATGATGTGTATATACCCTGTAATGATCTTAGTGACACAATGGAAGGGAAAGTTGGACTTTGAAGAATAAGAATGAAAGGATTATTAATGTTTTTGAATGTTGGTGTCACAGAAGACTCATTATCATACCCTAGAAAATAAAGGGATAATTAATAAATGAATCCAGATTTCTTACTTAAGGCAAAAATGTCTATGTTCAATGTATCCTATTTTGAACACATGATATGAAGACCTAATTCTCTGGAGAAGTTAATATAATGCTGGGAAAGGTGGAAAAAAAGAGATAAAAATAACCATCAGTTATTTATCCACTCAGTTCCATCAGTGATGGGTGTACCATTAGAAGACATGAAGGACTAAGTTAGGGACATGTTCTCATAGAGAAAGTATACAGTATGTGTGTCATTGCTAAAAGTTGATACCAAGATGAGCATTCTTGCTGTAGGCTAAACTCAATCTACCCATTGAGTTAATTAAACTGTTGCAATTATTCTGAATTCAAATCATCATAAATTAAGTTTGCTTTAATAATGCTCTAAACTTTCTTTAATGCTTTCCAATTTAATCCCTTTAATTCATCCAACACTTACCATCAAGATCCATTTATGAGATTTCTCCCCACCCTCTTTTCTAGAAACTACAACTCTATGGTTTCTTTGTATTCTGGAACAGTCTCCCTCATCTGGAGTGCATATTTTCATCTCCTTCTAAGTGACCTATGACTAATCTTTTTGTGAAGATATCTAGACCTAAAAGATTAGGTCGTCAGATTGTACATTGTTGGAAATGTTTGATTCAGCATTGTTGCCATTTTTGTTTTACCTTATTTTTTTGCTTACTTAAAAATTGAGTAACTTGGATTGTGAATAATTTCAGTAAATAAACAAACTTAGATATTGTCCCTGAATGGAGATAATGCTTATCTTGAATTATCCATTCTTATCTGAGCTGAACAGAGATAGGCAGATGTGAATGTGAGCTAAAATACTTGTTTTCTAATAACAGATTGTGGATAAAAGGTTTCAGACAAGGTTGCTCATGAACTTAAGTAGATGTTGTTTACTCTAACAAATTACATAGTATTGGATCTGATCTGACTATCTACTGGGCAGTTTTCTCTGGGTCTTAGCAAAGTGTGCTTAGAATGATGGAAGACACTGTTTCAATTCAAAGGCATCAGATTGGAGATGGATGGTGTCAGGCATTACATATTGTTAGCTTTTTCTATCTTGTCTTGTCTTGTGTCTTCTGCAGTCATGACATAAACATAAGATTGAAAATCAGACTTGTCAGATGCTACATCTTTTCTATCGTGTTCTACGAAGTGCGGAGTTGGTCTCTGACAGAAAGCCACTTGAAGAGACTAGAAGGATTTTGAAATGTGGATTTACAAGTGGTTGTTATGTATAAATTGGGTTGACAAAATAGAAATGAGGAGGGGATAAGCCACTTGGGAAAGCCGAGGGAAATCATCAAACTATCAAAAAAGTAAAAGATAGAATATTTTGGACATGTGATGCAATAGCTGGAAAAATATGGCATCCTTCACCTAATCCTCCAGGGAAAGATCGAAGGCAAATTTATTTATTTATTTATTTATTATTCACATTTGTAACCCGCACCCATCTCACCACAAAGGGACTCGGGGCGGCGAACAGAGATTTAAAATAAATATACATAAATACAAAATATTACTAAATGATAACTAAATTAAATCAATACCCTGCTTAAAATAAATATAAAAACCCATAAATTAAACTTTGATTTGATTATAAGACAGTAGGGTGCGGAGTAGATCATGCTAGGCTGGCCAGATGAAAATAGTAAGTTTTTAAGTGCCGGCGGAACAAGCGGAGGTCTGAGATGGTACAGAGATCGGGAGGTAGGCCTTTCCAGAGGGTTGGGCCCACCACAGAGAAGGCCCTTCCCCTGGGAGCCGCCAACCGGCATTGCCCAGTCGACGGCACCTGGAGAAGACCCTCTCCCTGGGAGCGAGTCGGTCGTAGGGATGTATGAGGTCCAGGCTAAAGAAGAACATCATGGCTTTAGAATCTAAGGCACTGTTTTGGATAAAACACAACAGCACTTTTTTGTTGATAAAAATAGCATCACCAACATGATTGCCAATGTTCAATGACAGATATGACACAAGAAGAAGAAGAAAAGAAGAAGCTTCTATTATCTCTTTTAATATGGATCTACTTCCCCCCAATGATTTAAAGCATTGCTCGGCTATTATTGAGATGATACGAACTTGCCTTTTTTGGAACAGCTGATTATACAAGCTGCTCTAGTTCTTTGTTCCTTGCACCACAAACATGTCTTCATATCTTCTTTTTTCCTTTTTCTTCACAGTTTTCCATTCACTTCATTGCCAGCCCATGAGCAAGGCAGCCTTAAGCCATTCATAGTTATATGACAGATAGCATTTTGCTCTCATTCCAACAGCATCCAAGGATAGCTTCAAAGTACAAAATCTGGCTGGCTTTGCTTCCCATTATCTTAGAGTCAGGAGACTAACATTACTTGAAACAGAGGCTGGTTAGGATCAGCAAATCCTGTTGGGGCAATTTTCTTCCAACCAAGGATAGGTGGAGTAACCTTTAACTGAAGAATAAGGAAATGTCATTGGTGGGAATCGTGATGTAACTTTTCCCCCCAAAATCAAAGCAAATAGCACAAAGGAAGTGTTTCAAGATGTAAGTGGCTTAGTTTGATCGTTTTAGTCTAATCTGCAACTAATCCTTGGATTTTGATTTTGCAATCTTTGTGGGAAAAGCAGAATTTCCAAAACCAAGTCTTATGAATGCTGATTTTGGCTTTAGCACCTTTGAGAGGTAGTTACTTTTACTGCCAGACAACAGACAAGCAGAAATTAAACCACAAAAGCTGAAATGTGACGTATTCTGTTTTTTCTTCCCCTTTTGGCATAAAGGTAAATAGACGCTGTAGGCAAAGATATAGAATTATGTAGCCTGAGACAGGCTTTTATGTGTCTGAAACATATTATACATAAAGAGAATAGGTATGCATATCAAGTCAGGGTCAGTTTTTAGGGATAAATAAATTTGTCTTCCTGTTTTGGCATCTTCCTGTTTGCTTTTTTCCATACTTAAATTTGATTGGGAGATTTTAAAAACATTTTGCAGAAAAAGTATACATTCTTCCTACCATTGACATTTTTATACACATTTATGGTTTGTTTTACTTATTTGAATGTATTAGCTACCCAATTCCAATAGACTCTGTATGGCTTAAACCAGGAATGTCAAGCTGGATTTCTTCAAAGGCCGGATTAGCATTGTAGCTGTCCTCCACAGGTTGGCCAGGGAGAGAAGGGAGATGGGATAGACCAGGGGTCTGCAAAGTCGGCTCTTTTAAGACTGGTGGACTTCAACTCCCAGAGTTCCCCAGCCAGCATAGCTGGCTGGGGAATTCTGGCAGTTGAAGTCCACCAGTCTTAAAAGAGCCGACTTTGCAGACCCCTGGGATAGACGATAGATAGGACAGATGCCTTCTGCAGCACCCTTCCAGCCAAAACACAACCCCACAAAAGCCCCTGTGCCCCATTTTTAGTAACAGAGGCACCACGGGCTGGTCCTTTGCTATTTTGAGGCTGGCCCTGCAGCCCAGATCTAAGCACCCTGCAGACCAGATTTGGCCCACGGGCATTGCGTTTGACACCCCTGGCTTAAATCATACAATATGCAAAACGTGTTTCCTATAATGTGGGTTAATACATTGTTTTCTGAAATATTTATTTTTATTTGTTAAACATAATTGTGTGGCCACAGTGGTACACAAGATACTAGCAAAACTATACTCGAGATGCCCCAGAGAGGAAAAAATACCCAATGCATGGAAAAATGCTGAAATGATTCTTACACACAAGACAGAGGCCCAGGGTGATTGAAAGAACTATCACTCAATAAGACTTCTTTCAGTCATCTACAAGGTTTTCAACAAGATAATAGCAAAAAGAATATTAAGAACGTTAATATTCTCAATATTGATATTATCGAGATGCACAGCCAAAGAAGCAGGCAGTGGCTACAGTGCAGTGGATCACATTCAGGTTGTTCAACAAGTCATTGAACAGCACAACAAGTACACCATGCCTCGACTAAGAAAAGGCATTTGACTCAGTATTCCAGCAAGCAATAATCAAGGTATTGCTCAACCAAGGCATAGACCCTCCTTATATAAACTTATACAATCAGTATATTAAAAAAACAATTGCAACAATTGGCCTTAATGCTCTTAATGATATACCGAGTCCCTTTCGGGAAAGGGAGCGGTATATAAGTTTAAATAAAACGAAACTAAACTAAACTAAACTTAAAGTGAAAATCAACTTAGAAGGAGGTGTATAACAAGGTGATACAATATATCAGTGCCTGTTCACCGCCCTGAGTCCCGCAAGGGAGATAGGGCGGTATATAAATACGAATAAAACTAAATCGCCGCATCCCACCGCGGGGAGGCGGAGCCGAATATTCCTATATGGTTCCGCCCCAGGCTCCTGATGGACCCGGTAAGGTTCCAGAGGGAGCTTGGGCCAATGTCTGTGGACTTGCCCCGTGACTCGACTGAGGACCTGGTGGCCGCATGGTTAAGTGCGGCCACGGGGGCCTTGGATCGAGTCGCGCCCTTGCGGCCTCTCTTGCGGCGATGAGTCACCCAGGCCCCTTGGTTTACCGAGGAGCTGAGGGAGATGAAACGCCACAAGAGACGCCTAGAGAGCAGATGGAGAGCCTCTCGCTCCGAAGCCGACCGAACACTAGTGAGAATCCATATTAGGACTTACTTAGTGGCGATAAGAGTGGCCAAACGTGAGTATGGTGCCATCCTTATTGCATCCACAGATAACCGCCCTGCCACCCTGTTTGGGGTGACCCGCTCCCTCCTTCACCAGAGGCCGCGGGAAGCCCCTCTGCAGGGACGAGCAGAGGAATTTGGGATTTATCTGCAGGATAAAATCACTCGGATTCGGAATGAATTACCCTCCATCGAGAGTGGTCCAGTCGGATTGTCCGAGGTTGGTCTTGAGGCACCATTCTGGGAGGAGTTTGACTTTGTTACTACCGAGGATATAGACAGGTTGTCAAAGAGACTTAAGGCTACCACATGTTTATTGGACCCGTGTCCCTCCTGGCTTGTACTGGCATCCTGGGAGACGACACGAGGCTGGCTCCAGGGCATTGTCAACGCATCTTTGAGTGAGAGGTCCTTGCCTGCCGTCTTGAAAGAGGCGGTAGTGAGGCCCCTCCTCAAGAAGCCGTCCCTGGATCCAGCATTATTAGAGAACTTTCGTCCTGTCTCCAACCTTCACTTTTTAGCGAAGGTTGTTGAGAGTATGGTGGCCCAACAGTTTCCGCGACACCTGGAGGAAATTGATTATCTAGACCCGCGCCAGTCCGGCTTCCGACCCGGTCACAGCATTGGTCGCGTTAGTTGATGATCTCTGGAGGGCGCGGGATAGAGGATATTCCTCTATCCTAGTCCTGTTAGACCTCTCAGCGGCTTTTGATACCATCGACCATGATATCCTATTGCACCGACTGGGGGGCTGGGAGGCACCGTTTTGCGGTGGTTCTCGTCCTACCTCTCTGGTCGGTCACAATATGTGTTGGCAGGGGGGCAGAGGTCGGCCTCGAGGCCTCTCATTTGCGGGGTTCCTCAGGGGTCGGTCCTCTCGCCCCTCCTATTCAACACATACATGAAGCCGCCGGGTGAGATAATCCGTGGTTTTGGGGTGGGATATCATCTGTACGCTGATGATACTCAGCTGTACATATCCACCCCAGACCACCCCAATGATGCCATTGAGGTGATGTCCCGGTGTTTGGAAGCCGTACGGATCTGGGTGGGTAGTAACAAACTCAAGCTCAACCCGTCCAAGACTGAGTGGCTGTGGATTCCGGCACCCCGGTTCAGCCAGATCACCCCAACTCTGGCCATTGGGGGCGAAACACCAGCCCCCGTGGAGAGGGCGCGCAATTTGGGTGTCCTCCTGGATTCCCGGCTGTCCAAGAAAGACCATGTGGCGGCCGTGGCCAGGGGGGCGTTTCATCAGGTTCGCCTGATGCGCCAATTGCGCCCCTTACTGGACCGGGCTGTCCTTTGCACAGTCATTCAGGCTCTTGTGACGTCCCGACTCGACTACTGTAATGCTCTCTACATGGGGCTTCCCTTGAGGTGCACTCGAAAGCTACAGTTAGTGCAGAATGCAGCCGCGTGGGTGATTATGGGAGCCTCTAGATGCTCCCACATAACATCGATCCTGCGCGAGCTGCACTGGCTTCCTGTGGTCTTTCGGGTGTGCTTCAAGGTCTTGACGACCACCTTCAAAGCGCTCCATGGCTCAGAACCTAGTTACATGCGAGACTGTCTCCTGCCCCATACATCCCTTAGACCGATACGCTCCCACAGAGAGGGCCTTCTCTGGGTGCCGTCGGCCGGACAATGCCGACTGGCGACACCCAGGGGAAGGGCCTTCTCTGTGGCGGGCCCTGCCCTGTGGAGTGACCTACCCCCTGAACTCCGTACCATTACTGACCTCCACCTCTTCCGCCAGTGTTTAAAAACACATTTGTTTCATCAACTATGATGAAGCCGGCCTTGCGTAGCCTCCGCTGTTGACTAGCTTAGATAGTTTTAAAATGGGGGTTTTAATTGGTTTTAGCACAGGATTTCATATTTAATAGGCTTTTAAAATTTTATATTTTTGTATTGTTTTGTATATATTTTAATTTTCCTGTGCGCCGCCCTGGGTCCTTCTGGAGAAGGGTGGGATACAAATCGAATAAAATAAAATAAATAAAAAAATAAAACTAAAACTAAACTAAACTTTTCTCAGCCTGCCTTGAAGAAGTATTTCATAAACTAGACTGGGCAAAAGATGGAATAAAAATCAATGATACCTATTTAAATCTTTTAAGATTTGCAGATTATGTTGTTTTCTTCTCACAAGATCCAGAAGAACTAGAAAGACACATACAAGAGCTGCACAAAGCAGGAGAACCACTTTATTTAAAAACAACCCTGAAAAAAAGCCAGGTTAATATTTGGTTTATTTGATTAATAAATTCACCAAAGAAAGAAATTGTTTTATATCTGGAGAAGATCTAGACATAGTAGACCACATAGTAGACCACTACATATATCTTGGCCAACAGATCTCAATGGAAGGTGATACAGGAAAGGAAATTGAACAACATGTTCCATTGAATTCTGGGAGCTGAAGTCCTTCAGACTTAAAGTTGCAAAGGTTGGAAGCGTCCCGAGAAGCAGAAGCGCCGAAATTCAGCTCCGCTTTCCTGGCCAGCAAAGGACAAAGCTTTGGGGACGGCGGCGGAGGACGGAGACGGACATTTCGGCTGGCTGTAGTGACTCCGGCGCGTCTGAATTTCGTCCCCAAAGCTTTGTCCTTCTCGGGAAGCGTCCCGAGAAGCAGAAGCACCGAAATTCAGCTCCGCTTTCCTGGCCAGCAAAGGACAAAGCTTTGGGGACGGCGGAGGAGGACGGAGACGGACATTTCGGCTGGCTGTAGTGACTCCGGCGCGTCTGAATTTCGTCCCCAAAGCTTTGTCCTTCTCGGGAAGCGTCCCGAGAAGCAGAAGCGCCGAAATTCAGCTCCGCTTTCTTGGCCAGCAAAGGACAAAGCTTTGGGGACGGCGGAGGAGGACGGAGACGGACATTTCGGCTGGCTGTAGTGACTCCGGCGCGTCTGAATTTCGTCCCCAAAGCTTTGTCCTTCTCGGGAAGCGTCCCGAGAAGCAGAAGCGCCGAAATTCAGCTCCGCTTTCTTGGCCAGCAAAGGACAAAGCTTTGGGGACGGCGGAGGAGGACGGAGACGGACATTTCGGCTGGCTGTAGTGACTCCGGCGTGTCTGAATTTCGTCCCCAAAGCTTTGTCCTTCTCGGGAAGCGTCCCGAGAAGCAGAAGCGCCGAAATTCAGCTCCGCTTTCCTGGCCAGCAAAGGACAAAGCTTTGGGAACAGCGGAGGAGGAGGCGGCAGCGGCGGCAGCAACAACAGCCCCAAGCGCCAGAGTCAGACGGACATTCCGGCTGGCGCTCCCGACCGCCGCCGCCGCTCTACGGGCAGCGCAGCTCTTGCAAAAGCCCCCCTAGCGGCAACCTCAAGCTACAGGACACCAGCGGCCACAACGGAGCCCTGCAGCTTTCTTGCTTCGGTGAGTCCCTCGATCCGTTTGGGGCTGGTGGGGCAAGAGGTTCTTGCGGGGAAGCAGCCCTGGCTGGTTGCTTCTATGGGCCTCCTTGGGGCATGGCCCTCTGGGGCTGGGAATTCCTGGTGCGCCTCTGTTTGGTGTATCCGTCCAGTTCTCGGGGTCTTAAAGCTGGGCGCGGATCTCCCCCCCTGCCTTCGCTTCCACACACACACCTGTCCTCCTCACTCGCAGAGCCCAGAAAGAGACGGGCAAAAGTCATGCTGGCAGCCGCGCGCGGTTTGCTCCATCGCCCCTCAGCTGCTTTACATTGAACCCTATGGGAAACTGACTTCGCGAACAGAGTCAGTTCAAGAATCACGACCAAAAAACAAGGTCGGAACGGATTAACCGGATTTACATTGCACCCTATGGGAAATTATGCCTCCCATCACAACCAAAAAACAAGGTCGGAACGGATTAATCGGATTTACATTGAACCCTATGGGAAATTGTGCCTCGCATCACAACCAATTCGGATCGCGACCAGAGTCGTTTCACCAATTAAGTTCGTGATCCGAGGTACCACTGTATCCATGTTTCACCAGCATATGCTAAATGTTAGTTGGCAGGCATTCGGTATAATTTTCAAGAACAACCTTCTCCTATGCCTGAACAGTAAAGTTTTAGATTGGTGTGTGCTACCTGCTTTAACATATGCTGGTGAAACATGGATACTAACCTCGCAATTGATACAAAAGCTACACGTGGGTGCAAAGACCAATAGAAAGATACTCAACATTACAAACCAAGACAAGAAAGGCCTGCACAATGGATTAGAGCAGGGGTCTCCAACCTTTGCAACTTTAAGTCTGAAGGACTTCAGCTCCCAGAATTCTCCAGCCAGCAAAGCTGGCTGAAGAATTCTGGGAGCTGAAGTCCTTCAGACTTAAAGTTGCAAAGGTTGGAGACCCCGGGATTTGAGAACAAACGAAAGTATACAATATCATCAAGATAACTGAAATGAAATGAAACTGAAAATAATTGAAATGGAAAAGTCACATAGCAAGAAGAAATAACTCATGGAAGGTCTACCAAGGCAGTCAAAGAATGAATCCCAGTTGATAAAAAAAACATCTATGAAAAAGACCCAAAACAATGACATCAACAAATATTTCAGGCCAAGTTGGCAAAAGAAAGCTCAGGACCATATTGGTTGGAAACATGCAGAAGAGGCCTTCATCCTGCAGTGGATAAACAATGGTTAAAAATGATGTTATGAATTTTGTATATATTTTCCTCTAAGACTCTGTAGAGATTCTTAGTAATCCAGCTCTTGGTTGTCCCAAGGATGCTTTTTCAGGAGGCAGCTGGACTTTCTGGTTTTTACTTTGAAGATGTTTCGCTTCTCATCCAAGAAGCTTCTTCAGCTCTGGCAGGATAGTAGGGAATGGAAAGATTTATATTCCTTGCAGATAGCTGGAATCAAATTATAGCTCATCATCTCTCAATTGATGCCTTCCAGAAACTGTTGTGTTTCTGTGGCTTTTGAAACAAGGTTTTGCAACTGATTCTTAATACTTGACAAATGCAGGGCAAAGAGCATGCCAGGAAAAAAAAAAGCTTGGCAGCATATCAAAGGCAGAAGGTGCAGCTCTGAGATAAGTGGCAAACAGAACAAAGGAACCTTAGTTACTTCAAGTAAGCAACAGAAATATCCACTGTATTTTCATTATCTTTCAAAGGGCATTGGGTTTGAAGCAGTGGTGGGTTTCAAATTTTTTTAGAACTTCTTCTGTAGGTGTGGCCTGCTTTGTGGGAGTGGCTTGCTGGCCATATGACTGGGTGGGAGTGGCTTGCTGGCCAGGTGACTGCGTGGGAGTGGTTTGCCAGTCATGTGACTGAGTGGGAGTGGCTTGCCAGCTGGCCAACATGCATGCAAACACTGGCCAGCTGATTTCAGTCTTTGGGGGCCATTTTTTGCCCCCAAAAAACCAGCCCTACGGACAAACCGGTGGTTTGGGAACAGACTTCCAGTTTGCTGATTTTAGCACTCCGAGGCTTCAGGAGGCTTCCCTGAAGGCTCCGGAGGGCAAAAAACGCCCCTACAAGCAAACCCGAAGTCACTTCCAGGTTGTTTGTAGGCCGGTTTTAGGGAAGGCTAGAACCAGTCCTACAAGCAAACCAGAAGTCTGTTCCCTGTTATGTTCCTGTTTCATGAGACGTGTCCACACATAGTTGTTGCTGATCGGCAAAGCCGCGGCGCTAGAGCAGGAAGATTAGAGCAACCTGATTGACCACCCTGTTGACAGCTCAGGGTATAAAAGCTGTCAAGCGGGGAACTGTTCTTTTGCTTAGTTCTGGAGTTGCTGTTAGCGTGTTAATAAAGGCTTCTGTTGCAGTTGCCATTTCGCCAAATCCACATACATAATACTGGCAATGAGGATGGGATCGGCTGAGGTGAATAATAAGAGCAAAATCACCGCTTAAATCCGAGCCACAGGGGAAGCTGACCACGCCTCTTAGTCACTGGCACGCTAACTGTGAGGCAATCTCCTCAGCTGTTTTTCTTTTTCAGGATGGCTAATTCAAACAGTTTTATGGCTTTCTCTCCATCAACTGAGTCATGGGAAACCTACATAGAGCGCTTCGAGTGTTTCCTTGAAGCCAATGATATGACTGGTTTGCCCAGCAGCAGGAAGCAAGTGCAATTTTTAAATGTCTACCCTGAGATGTTCAGGATGACCAGGGCTTTGTCAGAGGCTCAGTCCAATCCACTCCATGCCCTGGGAGATATTGCTGGAGAAACTGAAGGTTCACTACGCTCTGGTCCCCTCATGTATTACCAGAAGATATTCCTTCAGGCAGGTAGTACAACAGGAGGGTCAGTCAATCAGGGCTGCAGCTTTATACTGCTACTTCCCTAATTTAGATGACTCCCTCTTGGAACAATTAGTCGCCCCACAATGAGTCAGGCAATCTAGCATCAGCTAGCATCGTTCTAACCATTGATTGCAGTGTCTGTCCTCTCCTTTCCACAAATGCATTGTGTTGTGGGCGATAAGGAGCCGAGAATGTATGCTGTATGTCCTTTGTAACATGGTTCTGAAATTGTGGTTTGTGAACTCAGTCCCATTGTCAGTCACTACAGTAACAATCTTATGGTTTGTCTTTCTCTCTGCAAACTTAACCCAGTTTGTGAACTGTTGGCATGTTTCAGTTTTGTTCCTTAACAAATAGCAAAAACCATATCTTGAATAATGGTCTAAAATGCTTAACATATAACATGCACCCCCTAAACTAGGTTTCAGTGGTCCTATTAAATCTGCAAATACCATTTCTAATGGTTTTCTGGTCCTAAACCCATTTAGCCTATTAGCCAGTGTAACCTTACTCTTTTGCTCATTACATACATTGCAATTTAAATACTTGCTACAAGGCTTTAGCTTCACACCATCAGCCAACTTCACTGTTTCTTGCAACATTTTGAAACTAATATGTCCCATCCTCCTATGCATTAAGTGAATACACTCATCATCAGGTTTTACATTGGCACATACAGAGTTAACAACATTAGAATTAGGCAACACATATAAACCATCATGCATCCTTGCATTGACCTTGATACTCCCTTTCTCTATAACACAACTATCCCCTGTAAATGCTACACTGTAGCCATGATTCACCAAAACTCTAACTGACATCAAATTTTGGTACATACAACATATGTAGTTTGTCAGTAATAATAATAATAATAATAATAATAATAATAATTTAATTTATATCCCGCTCTCTCTCCCCGAGGGGACTCGAGGCGGGGCACAGGCAATTAAAAATACAAATAAACACAGACAAGTACAAAATACAGAATTAAAAATAAATTAAATAAATCCTGCGCTAAAACCTATAAACTAAAAATTACCCCTAAAAAAACCCTAACCTAAAAAGAGACTACCCAAGGCCGGCCAGACGAAAAAAGTGAGTCTTTAATACATGGACATTTAGCAATACCTTCACCAGATGCCTTTAGCCTCCACCCATTAGCTAAAGAAACATGTTGTTTAGTTGTGATCATCTTTACAAAATATTCTCTATTCCTAGTAATGCACATCGACGCTACACTGTCAACAATCCACAAATTGTGGTTAGATGGTGCATTAGTAGCCATAGTCACATTTACTTCATTTTTCTTATTTTGTAAAGTTTTCTGTGTTTTTGGCTTTTTACAAAATCTGGCAATGTGAACCTTCTTCCCACAATTTTACAGTAAATACAGAGTTAGGCAAAACAATATTATCTGGTGTCTTCTCTCTTAACTGTTGTCTGTCTTCTCTTCTTCTTGACTCTTCAAGAAGTCTTGAAGTAATGCTGGCTAGTGTAAGGTCCTGTTGAGAAATAACTTCAAGAGATGTTACAAAATTGTCGTAACTGTCATCCACCGAACAATGTATACTTGGTGCTGTTCTGAAAACAATAATTCTTTCTCATGTAGCTCTTGAAACATCTGCTTCATGTAGTTCAGATGGACTAACATGTCACCACCCTTGCTGATCTTTGTTCTAAACAGTTTTCTTATAATGTTGATATGTGCACCCACAGAGTCTTGAACATACAGCCTCTTGAAATTGTCCCAGCATTTTGCAGCAGACTGTTCCCCTCGGATATGAACCAGTTGTTGGTCAGCCAGAGTAAGACCAATAATGCATAAAGCACGTTCATTCCTTCTCTAGAACTCTGCAATCTTCTTTGCATCATCATCATCTTCACCCCAGTTAGCTACGTCTGGTAGGTTCTGCACTACTTCCCATAGCCCTTCACTGCGCAATAGCAGGTTACATTTTGCAGACCAGGATATGTAGTTTGTCCCATCCAGCCGGGTAACCAATGATAAATTTGGAGCTGGGTCTTGTGCCATCTTCTCTGGGATATTTAAACTAAACAGATGTCTGTAAAACTATAATGTGTGTAGCAACTCCACTCCCCTATTGCTGCAGCTTGCACTATATATAATCTGGATACACTGGGCCCATAACCAGTGTTGGGGGATATCTCCGTTGGGAGACAGTAAGTTGTGCAGTGGAATATGCAGCTAGAAAAACGTTGCTAATAAACACACAAATAGTAACACAGACACTGTTAGTAAAAAACAAAGTACCTTTACTGGTGTTGTAAAACTAAATTACTTCTTCACAGGCAGTGATAGTAAAGTGAGTCAAACAAAGTCCTTAACAAACAAACAAATTGCTTACAGTCAGCAAACTACAATTCTTCCTTCTTCCTTCTTCAAACACAGTCAGTCACGGCAAACAAACAAGCAGTTAGCAATCAGTAGAGATATCAGCAAAGAGAAAACAATCCGGCAGAGAGAGCAATTAGCAGAGAGAGCTTGCATTCTGCTGACTTCCTCTTATAGTAGAGATAATTAATCACTAATTGCATTCCAACATTCCAACATCCTTAAAGCAACAAGTACCATTTTCCATCATGGTATTATATATTGCCTACCCAACACTAGGAGTCTACTCCTAACACATACCCTGACCCTGTCCCTGTGCATCTGCTCCACACTCTAGGGCAGGGGTCCATTTTCACCAAATTGGATCTTGCGCAAGCGTATCAACAGCTCCCCATGAACAATGCCACTGCGGAGGCGCAGACCATCGTTACGCACCGGGGAGCCTTTCGCTGTTGCCGGCTTCTATTTGGTGTAAGTGTTGCACCTGGGATATTCCAGAGTCTCATGGAGTGCATGCTCCATGGCATCTCTGGAGTTGTCCCGCACTTTTATGATGTGTTGGTTACAGCACGGAATCGCACTGAGCTCCTGGCCAAGCTGAGGGATGTCCTTTCTCAGTTTCAGAAAGCTGGCTTGAAACTCAAACCATCTAAATGCATGATAGGGGTCCCCTCAGTAGAATACCTATGCTATTTAATTGACTCTGAAGGTATTCACCCCACCCCATCCAAGGTGGAGACAATTAAGAAGGGTCCGACACCTACCAACAAGACACAGCTGCAGGCTTTCTTGGGCCTCCTTAATTTCTATGCCATCTTCTTGCCCCATAAAGCCTCCGTTGCAGTATCCCTGCACCGGTTATTGGATAGCAAGGCAGCCTGGCAGTGGGGAGCTTGGGAGGCCGCTGCCTTCAGGGCAATCAAAGCCCTGCTTACTTCTAATGCTGTGTTAATGCAGTACAGCAACCACTTCCCTCTCACTCTCACATGTGATGCATCTCCCTTTGGAGTGGGTGCTATACTAAGCCACTGGCTGCCCAATGGCACTGAGGCTCCACTGGCCAATTTCTCTTGCACCCTATCAGCCCCAGAGAGAAATTATAGTCAGTTAGACAAAGAAGCCCTTGCTGCGGTAGCTGGAATCAAACGATTCCACCACTACCTGTATGGTCGCTTCTTTGAACTTATAACAGACCATAAAGCCTTACTTGGCTTAAAAGCAGGGGATAAACAGACTCCCCAATACTCTCCCCAAGGATGTCACGATGGACCGTGTTCCTTGAAGCATATACTTATAAACTGGTCTATCGCCCCAGGAAGCAGTTATGGCATGTGGATGCTTTGAGCCACTGCCCTCTTCCTCGTATTGTGGGCCCCGGGCCCGAGGGTCCTCCTCTTTGAAGATCTCCTTGTCCCTATTTCAGCTGCTGATATTGCCAGGGAATCCGCTTGGGATGCCATGCTGGCTCAAGTCCTTGACTGGGTAAAAATAGGTTGGCCAGGGGAACTGGTTCCCTCCTGATTCCTCCCCTATAGGAACAGATAGCATGAACTGTCGGTGCAGGACGAGTGCTTGCTGTGGGGCCACAGGGTCGTTGTGCCCCCATGATTGGAGGATTCCATTCTGCAATGTCTTCATGACGGTCATCCTGGCATTGTCAGGATGAAGGAGTTATGTTTGGTGGCCAGGGATCGATCAGGCTATTAGCAATTGAGTTGACAGCTGCCAAAAGTACCAGCTGTCCCATTCGGTGGCTGCAGCTGCCCCAGTTAGAGAATGGGAGGTTTCTAAAGCCCCATGGTCCAGAATCCATCTGGATTTTGCTGGCCCATTCCATGGACAGACCTTCCTGGTAGTGGTCGATGCATACTCGAAGTGGGTAGAGGTAGTTATTTTGACATCGACCACTACCGAAGTCCTGATTAAGGCATTGAGGAAGTTTCCCAGATCCCATAGTGTCAGATAACAGGCTTCAATTTTTTGGCTGTGCCCTTCCAGAACTTCCTAGCCGGGCATGGCATTTTCCACACCCTGGTCGCCCCTTTCCATCCCTCTAGTAATGGCATGGCAGAGTGGACCGTAAGATCTGTTAAGGAGTCCCTTGCTAGGCTGGGACCTTGGGATTGGCAGGCCAGGTAGATAAATATCTGTTAGTCCAGCACATGATTCCATGCCCAACCACTAATTGCAGCCCCGCCGAGCTCCTAATGGGCCGTCGTTTACATACAAATCTAGACCAACTGCACCTGGGTTACAGCAATGATAAAACACCAGCACTCACTAGACCAATACGAACATTTCAAGTGGATGACCCTGTCTACGCGCAAAACTATGGGGGTGAACACGGTGGTTTTCGGGACACATAAATCAATTAACTGGCCCCTATTCTTACAAGGTCAGCCTGAGTGATGGCTGCATTTGGTGGGCTAGCTGTGATGGCAACCAACCTCCCTTCAGTCTTCACCCAATTGTCCTCTGTTAGGCCCTGTTGAAACCACCAGTTTGCCAGGTGATGTTCCCGCGACACCAGTTCATGATGATGTTGCGGCAGCCCTAGTGCCGGACTCACCTGATGAAATGGCACACTGTCCGGAGCAGACATCTCCAGCCAATGGGTCCAACCATCGTGGGGAGTTCCCCAGGAGGAATATCTTTCATCTCCGGGGGCCGCCCGACAGCTAAGACAAGCTGGGCGGAACCACGTACCTACAAGAGTACACATGCGCCAAAGCTCTAAAAGCCATTTTCAGAATGAAAGATGGTTTTTTGTAGTTCTCATAGTTTCATAGTTCTCAAGTTTGAGTTATTGATTCTTATGTGGCTTAAAGAGAAAATGAAGCAAAATAGTTGGTAAAAAAGAAACAGACATAGTAAGGACTAAACAAAATAAACAGAATCAAGTTAACCTGCACAAAGAACTCTATGAAGCATGAATTTAGAAAGAAACACAGGTTTCTCACTTGGTTTCCAGGAATAAAGCAAGGTGTATTGTCTTTACAAAACACTAACATTTATTCATTGAATCTGTGGTACATTCAAGGTTTCTGATTATTCACATAAATCTTACAGACAACTTCTTTTCTTCTACCCAAAGTACGAATGGAGCAATGGTGGGTTTCAATTTTTTTAGAACCTACTCTGTAGGTGTGGCCTATTTTGTGGGCATGGCAGTCATGTGACAGGGTGGGAGTGGCCACCTTTTAAAATGTGGTGAAACTCATTTAACAACGCTCTTGCTTAGCAACCAAAATTTTGGACTCAATTGTGATGATAAATTCTTTCTTTCTTTCTTTCTTTCTTTCTTTCTTTCTTTCTTTCTTTCTTTTCTTCCTTCCTTCCTTTCCTTTCCTTTCCTTCCCATTGGGTCACTGGCAGCGGCAGGCCAGATTTACTTCCAGGTCCGTCGGTGGAACCCCCTCTCACCGGTTCTCTAAATTTCACCAACCGGCTCTCGCGAGTAGGTGCGAACCTGCAGAAACCCACCACTGGAATGAGAGACTGAGTCAAAGCAAAGTGAATTAATTCTAGTGAATGGATCAAATTTATATTTTTCCATTTTTTAAATTAAAAAACCCCCATAGTTTTTGAATTTATTATTTTTCAAACTTTCAGAAGCTAAAATGTTAGTGGTGTTCAAAATAAAAATAAGCACTTCCACTTTTGTAAACGTCGCAGTAAACAATTTTTTCCCCTGACTTGTCATGACACTTTTGATACCTACCAACTTAATATTTAAATAATATTTTAACTCATCTCATTATTTCCCACAGTTACTTAAACTTTTATAAATGGATACAGGGAAATTTTTTTAGGGGAAATGCTGTAATTGTTTTCAGAAATTTCCTTTAATTATTGGCACTGGAAGTAACCTTAGTAAGGGTTTTTAAAAATCATTTAAAGTAAAGCGATCTCCCTAATTTATTGAGATACATATGTTAATATCAATATTGGTATTTGCCATGATTTTTATTCTTTGAATAAAATTCTTTGAATAAAAATGTAAAATCTCTTTGCATAACTCCTGGTTTTTCTATGGGTGCTAGTTCTGGTTTTATTTCTGTCTTAATTTTAATAGAAATATCTGCTAGTCTATAGTCCAGATTATCAGAACAACTGGTTACATTTTCAAAGCTGTTAAAGACAGTTTTCTCTTGAGCCTATCAAGCTGCAGAAAATAGAGCATTGATTTTACAGATTCAGACTTTATCCAGAACTCTGAATGCCACACAGACAGAAAGAGAGATATAATTCTGAAACAATTTTATAATGTACAAAAAAGGGAGAGGCAATGAAATTGAAGAGCTACTGAAATTAAACCAAATGGAAAGTGGTTGATGTATTATGGACAAAACAAGGATAGTAAAACATTATTGTTAATCCAGAAAGCAATTGAAATGCATTCTTTGCACTAGCATAAAGATCAACTACCTTCTTGACCTTTTAAAAACACCGTCTTCACCGATGCCCATATGTTGTCTAAGACAGTTCTGATAGCTAGAGTTCCATTTCTCAGATCAAATCTTGGCACTGAAGCTGATGCATATTGAAATTTCGCTTCATCAGGATTGCTTTATGTATTGGAACAGTTTCCATGTTCAATTCTTTTGGGCATAAGAAATAATCTGCACATATTTACATATACTTTAGCACTTGCTGGGGAAGACTCCTACGAGTCCCTTGGACTGCAAGGCAATCCAGCCGGTCAGTCCTAGAGATCAACCCTGACTGTTCTTTAGAAGGCCAGACCGTGAGGATGAAACTCAAATACTTTGGCCACCTAATGAGAAGGAAGGACTCACTGGAGAAGAGCCTAATGCTGGGAAAGATTGAGGGCAAACGAAGAAAGGAACGGCAGAGAATGAGGTGGCTGGATGGAGTCACTGAAGCAATAGGTGTGATCTTAAATGGACTCCAGAGAATGGTAGAGGACAGAAAGACCCATCATTATCCATGATGGGTCGGACACAACTTCACAACTAACAACAGCAGCACTTGGAGAGCCAGTTTAGTGTGTGGTTCAACTCTGGTTTAGATACCAGGGGACTGTAAGTTCTAGTCCCATCTTAGACATGATAACTATTGGGTGACTTTGGGTCAGTTACTCCCTTTGAGCTCAATCCACCTCACATGATTGCTGTATGGGGGGGAAATAGGAGAAGGAAGGAATATTATGTACATTGCCCACTTTGAATTACTTCTAAAGTAATACATGTGGGATAAAAATCTAACATAAATGTACATACAAATATAAATACTTGGGTTATGAGTCTTGTGAAAATAATGTTAATGATTTGTTGAATTCATAAGTTGCATTTCAGCCAAAGAATGCTAACTGCCTTGAGCTCCATGAAAAGCACCATTGACATACACAAAAAGAGCCTGTTAATTCATCCACCAAACTAACTTACATGTTGCAGTGGAACAGTTAAGCCAAATAAAATGCAAAGTTGAAGGTTTCAAACATTCATCTTCCAGAAGCTATCTGGGACTTTATACCCTATGCCCGCCTCCTGCTTTGAATAATAGCTTGTAGTTCCTGCTGTTACCCCATCATCTCTTCTGGTTTTCGCCCTTTCATCCTGGTATGTGAGGGAAATAAATATTTTTATTCCTTGTCTGCCTTTATGGCAATTATCCTGTTTTCCTGAAAATGAGACTTCCCCGAATAATAAGCCCAATCAGGCTTTTGAGCACATGCACTAAAATAAGCCCTCCCCCGAAAATAAGTCCTTTCCAAAGAAATTGCAACATAGCAGCAGCCATGAGGTGACCACGCTCGTCGTCTCCTGAACCTCAAAAATAATAAGACCTCCCCAAAAATAAGGCCAAGTGCTTATTTCGGGGGTCAAAAGAAAATAAGATCCTGTCTTATTTTCGGGGACACACAGTAGAATATATTTAATATTGCACCTTCCTGGCCATGTAGCATAGAAGTATGTTAGGTGATGATTTTAGGCTTTTCTCTTTTTTTGAGAAAGAGGCTAATCATACTAGAGATATTATAATTTAGCATATGACATATCATACATGGACTTGCAATATATCTTAACCTTTCATCTAGATATTTTATTGGGTTTTATTAATTTAGATGAAATACTGGAGATAAAAAGAGGAGATATTGCATTTTCTGATACTTCAGTGTCAACATGCAATGCTCTGTGGGAAGGATTGTACATCCTCCCACTCAGCTATTTAACTTTTAGAAGGTCAAAGTTTAACAGGACTGAACTCTGAAAAATGGTATTGCTCATACCACAAAAAAATAAAAGCACAAAATACAGGCAAGTGATTTATCAAGGACACACACAGTACTAAAAGATGGAAACTGTCCTTTAATTAACAGGAATAACCTGGGTATATTCTGCAGCCTGTTTAATTTTGAAATTAATTTAAGACATAATTGGATACTCTTGTGTTTAGCCTATTTGCAGAAATATTGCCATGCCTCTGAGCTTATTCAGACTTATGCAAATCTACTTGCTATGGTGCCTCCTTTT
The DNA here is from genome assembly GCA_039707465.1 of Rhabdophis nuchalis. Lineage (NCBI taxonomy): Eukaryota > Metazoa > Chordata > Lepidosauria > Squamata > Natricidae > Rhabdophis > Rhabdophis nuchalis. The sequence continues at coordinate 25,402,006 of CM077647.1, read as the reverse complement.
CTGTTATTCTTCCCCAAAGTTACTAGGCAACAATGTGTAGAAACTGATGGAGATACTTTTCAAAATTAAAAGAGATTAGGTCCAAAGGCAATGATCTAGGAGAAAAATCAATCTCATTACAACAGAGGGCATTATATGCTCTTTGGGTGTCCCTTCTTTTAATCTTCTGAAAAGGGATTTGCATCCGATGGAAACCTATTTGTTAAATTAAAGAGTGGAAAGGCTTAGATGGGAGAATAAATTACAGATGCTTGGATTAAAGAAGGGTTTGTCATTTCCTGGGTCTAGTTGATTAAGTCAGTATCTAAGAAATGAGTGATGGAGACGTTGTAGCTGCAAGGTGCTGGTTGTCATCTTTAAAACGCTCCATGGCTCGGGACCTAGCTATCTGCGGGATCGGATCCTGCCCCATACATCCTCACGGCCGATCCGCTCCCACAGAGAGGGACTTCTCCGGGTGCCGTCCACTAGGCTGTGTCAGCGGGCGACGCCCAGGGGAAGGGCCTTCTCTGTGGCGGGCCCAGCCCTCTGGAACGACCTCCCCCCCGACATTAGAACAACTACGGACCTCCGCTCCTTCCGTCGAAAACTGAAAACACACTTTTTCTGTCTGGCCGGCCTTGGTTAGTCTCTACCCTGGGGTGTTTAGGGAATTTAGTTTTAATGGGGTTTTTAGCGCAGGGACGATCAATTTAATCTGCTTTTATTTATTGTATTTATTGTTTGTATATATTTTTATATGTTTTAATTTCCCTGTGCACCGCTCCGAGTCCCCTTGGGGAGAGGACGCGGTATACAAAATTAAATATTATTATTATTATTTATTATTGTGCCCTGAAAGGAGAAAAGTTCACACTGAAGAGTGGGGTATTGTTGTAAGGCTCCAAGGTAAAATATACCATGTGCCCTAATTTATTTCTCTTACTGCAGTTTCCGAATAAGTTCTCCCATACAGTTCTAAGCTAAGATTTGCTTAACCACGGCAGGTTCACAGAATATGCAACCTCACAAAAAGTACATTATGGCGTCACATATCAGGAGTGGGATTGAAATATTTTAGCAACTGGTTCTCTGCCTGATTGCTGAGGCCCTCCAGAGGCCGAAAACAGGCCCATTTCCAGACTTCCAGTGGGCCAGTTTTTCACCCTCCCAAAACCACCGTGCAGGTGCTGCACTTACCTGGCATGATGAATGGACCATGTGGAGACTCCTGGGAGGGGTAGGGAGGGGTGGGCCTTGTAACTACTGGTTCAGCAAACCAGATTAAAATTAACACCCGGTTCGTCGGAACCGGTCCAAACTATCTGAATCCCACCCCTGCTCATAACGCATGGACCTAATCTCAATTCCAAAAACCAAATAAATAGCTCAGAGATATTTCACTAGATTGGATCATTTTCTTTTCCAGGCATAAATGGATGCTATAGGAGAAGTTGAATCCTCAAATGAGAGAGGAGATTCACACACATTGAGAAACTACCCTAACAGTTTCTGCTATAAAGAATGAAGAAAAACATTTGTATGCCCTTGAGTTATTGTTCATTCGCGTTAACTGCCTGGTGAAGTCTTCAGGAATTGCCATTACTCCCTTCCTGGGAGGGAGGGAGGGAGGGAGAGAGAGAGAGAAAGAGAGAGAGAGAAGCGCAGGATCATGTAACTGGCCTTATGCCTGAAGTAGGACTAGAAGTCTGGACTCATTGTTTATAGCCTGGTATTTTAATCATTACACTAAGCTGCCTTTCTCTGTCATCCACTTAAACATTATTATTTTTTCTAGAGGAGATGGTTGAACTGCTGATTGTTTGGTTGCCCTTTCCGTAACTGGAGCTGGATTTTGTTCTCCTTCTTGGAGGAGAGATTAAACTCTCGTTCTCATTCCTGTCATTACATGGGATTACTGCAACATTGACCAAGCAAAAAAGGATCAAGGCTTCTGTGAATCTAATAGGACAGCGTGTACATCCTTGGGTGCCAAAAATACTAGACAGGCACTGAGAGTTGTATCACATTTATAGATTCTTCATAGCTTTACCACCGTGTCATAAAAACAGTGCTGAGATTCTGTTATTTGATATTGGATATGGCATGTTTTCCTCACAACAGATTGTCGGGAGAAATGGCACCCTGTGGCCCTTTTTAGAGTATGCCCTTATTGTCATGAACCTGGTTATAATGAATTATAGTTCCTAACTTTGTCCTTGGGGTGGTAGTATATTACAGTGCTATGCATTCGGGGGGGGGGGGGTTCCTGCCAGTTCTAACCTCTTCTATAGAAGAGGTTCCACAAATCTACAGTGCCCTTTAGAACCAGTTCCAGCTCCCTCCCCCCTCAAGATGAAGAGCGAGAGGAGGAATTCTGGGAGTTGAAGTCCACAAGTTTTAAAGCTGTCAAGTTTGAATACTCCTGGGTTTTTTTCCTAAAGAATTAGGGGTCCAAGGGTTTTGTAACTTGACAACTTTAGGACTGGCGTACTTCAAATGCCAGAGTTCCTAAGCCAACATGACTGGAGGAGGAATTCCGGGAGTTGAAGTCCACAAATCTTAAAGCTGTCAAGTTTGAACACCCCTGGGTTTTTTTTCTAAAGAAGTAGGGGTGCAAGGGTCTTGCAATTTGACAGCTTTAAGACTTGTGTGCTTCAAATGCCAGAGTTTCTGAGCCAACATTTTGGTTGCTAAGCAAGAGCGTTGTTAAGTGAGTTTCACCACATTTTACAAGTTGGCCATGCCCACCCAGTTACATGACTGCCAAGCCACTCCCACCCGGTCACATGGCCAGCAAGCCACTCCCACAAAGCAAGCCACACCTACAGCAGAGGTTCTAAAAAACTTTGAAACCCACCACTGTTATGCATTGCATGCAAATGTCACTCTTTGGATCTCCAGTTTACATTTGACTGGGACTGAATTGCTACTTCTTCCTAATCTATATAAAGAAAGTGGTCATCTAAATATCTTACCTGAACTACTTGGAGCTCACAAGTGACAACTGGTAATTCAGACTGATTTCTAATTTGTTTCCAAGCTCAAAACCAAGTATTAAAAGACTTATAGGCAAGATGAAATTAATCTATTTTAAGTTTGAAATCATTTGCAGAGGACCATTATAAATTCTATAGGGAAAAGAAGCAAGATATTTTGTGGCTACATTGTTGTTATGAAATTCATTGAGGACGTGTACACTACACAAGTCAAAAAGAGGGCTGTGAAAATATCTACAGACCCCTCACATCCCAGACATAAATTATTTCAACTTCTACCCTCAAAACGACGCTATAGAGCACTGCACATCAGAACAGCTAGACACAAGGACAGTTTCCCCCCGAATGCTAAACTCTGCCAAACTAATTTCCACAACACTGTCAAACTTTTTACTAAGACCGTATTACTATTATTCTTCTCTTCCTTCCTAGTATCTATCTCTTTCCACTTATGACTATAACTATGTGGCTTGTAACTTTCAATTTATATTGTTCTTATTGTTTCCTATTACGATTTGATAGCTTATTAATAACCTTGACTATCACTAAGTGTTGTATCTTTTTATTCATGCTGAATGTATTTTATTCACCTTATGTACACCAAGAGCATACGCACCAAAGACAAATTCCTTGTGTGGCCAATCACACTTGGCCAATAAAAAATTCTATTCTATTCTGATTCGATTCGATTCAACTTCAATTTCAATTTCAATTCATTTGAATTTGTATACCGCCCTTTCTTCCTTGTGGGACTCACGGTGATGAACAGGCTATGATAAAAACAACAGTAAAAACATCAATATAGATACCTATGCTAAAAATAAATTAAATTCTAAGCCTGCTCTAAAATGTACAATAGAACCCCAATAAAACCAGATTAAAAGCTACATCAGGCCGGCCGCACGAAAAAAATGGGTCTTCAGGGCTCGGTGGAACAGGTGCGGGTCCGTAGTTGTGCGGAAGTCGGGGGGCAGGTCGTTCCAGAGGGCAGGAGCTGCCACAGAGAAGACTCTCCCCCTGGGGGTCGTCAGCCGACATTGACTGGCTGACAGCACTCTGAGGAGGCCCGCTCTGTGGGAGCGGACTAGTCGAAGGGAAGTAGATTCTCCTAGAGAAAACCAAGCCAAGATAGCATCTGAGCAGGCATCGAAAACCTTCTGATTTAGGCCATTTCCATTTTAATGTTCAAAGTTTTGCTCTGTTAGTTTGATCTAGTTAGGATGCATCTGGTTTGAGATTGCTTTGTTCTTAATTTTGCCTTTGTTTTAAAAAGTGTTCCAAAGGATTTCATTAGACTTCAAAAGCAGCACAAAATGATCTATACTAATAATAAATGAAATAAAATTTCACAACTGCTTATGCACAAACATTAACATAGTGTCGAGTCTACACCCTGGTTAGTTCACATGCTGAAATGGTTTATTTATAAGTGTTAATAACAGTTTGTCCAACAATATTTAAGCATTATCTCCACTTCAGCCTAAACAGCAAACCAGCTCTTCACATTTTAGTTTTGCAAAAGACAGCTTAGCTTAGAGACAGTGTATAATTTGGGTTGCATTACTGAGTCAATCATATTTTTGATATGAGAATAGAGTGTTCCTGTTGAGTCCTGACTTCTGCTCAAATAGCCTGGTAACAGCCAGTCATGTCTGATTGACTAAGACGCGGCTGGCTGAAGCCGGGAGCGCTGAGCGCGCTGATTGGTTCCCTGCCTGACAGCTCTAGTATAAATAGCTGTCAGGCAGGGGAGCCCCTATCTACCAACCTACCGCGCTTCATTGCCTAGTTCGTTACTGTTGCTGTTCATTGCCAATAAACGGCTTTAAAGAATCCTACCGGTCTGGACTCTCCTTCGGTCATCTAACACTGGCGACGAGGACTGGGGACTCGGTCCAGGATTCCTCTTCGATTCGTCTCCGTCGTTTTTCTCCCTACGGGAAAGACAATATTCGTTTTATTTTTTTCCTCATCTCGGCTCACCGCGCAGCTCGACCTGCAAAATGGCGACCCTCCCGCCTTTCGCACCTTATGACTCGACTACCGAATCATGGGCTTCTTTTTTAGCCCAATTCGAATGTTTCCTGATTGCGAGTGATTTCGGAGAACTTACACCTGCCAGGAAGTTAAGCTATTTTTTAGGTTGCGGGGGCCCTGCCTTATTCGCCATGGCGCGTAACATTGCAGTGCCGGCGGCGGTCTATGAACTTTCTTGGGACACCCTGCTTTCCCACCTGCAGGCTCACTACGCCCCGACTCCATCCCGCATAGCGAGGCGGTTTGCTTTTCACCAATGCCTGCAACTGCCTTCGCAGTCCATCACAGATTTTCTGCAGGCATTGCGCGCTGCCGCCATTTCCCGCGCAATTTCTGGAGGACTCACTCCTTGAACAATTTGTGTGCGGCGTGCGGGATGCGCGACTGAAGCGGTGCCTTCTGGCCAAGGCGGAGGTCACCTTGGAGCAGGCGGTTGAAGAGGCCAGGGCAGTGGAACTGTCCGAAGCTTCGGCCACTGAAATGCTCTGAGGCCAACCCCCCCAAATGCTGCCCTCTCCCCGGGCTTGCCTGGTTAATTAGCTGGCCCTGCTGGATCCCCTTGAAGACCCAGATGAGGACGACCATGTCGCCAGCCTACGGGTCACCGGCTGCGGGGGCCTCCGAGGCCCACCTCCTCGCCAGCCAGCCACAGCTTGCCTCGGTTGCGGCGGCTCGCACCTCAGGGCCGACTGCCCCTTCCGCGCCACAATTTGCCGCCGCTGCGGCCGCAAAGGCCACATCGCCCGGGTCTGCCAGGCATCCCTGCCCACGCCAGCCACGCCACCGGTACAACAATCGTCTGTTCAACCACCTCCATCGCACCCGGCCGCAACCCAAAGACGCCTGGCTCGTCGTCCGCCGCCTTCCGCGGGCTGCTTCGCCCTGTCAGAGCTGCAGGAGACTGTTGCCCAAGCGTCGGCTGAACGTAGGTGCATCTCCACCACCCTCTGCCTGGAAGGGAAGCCCTTGGAAATGGAGGTTGACTCGGGGTCTTCCCGATCCCTCATCTCCTGGCCACAGCTCTCCCGCCTATGCCCCTCCATGCGGGTGGGCCACCTCTCCCCATCCCTAACTGTCCTAAAGGACTACCAAGGAACCCCCATCCCTACCTTGGGACAGTGTTCCATGCGGGTGCAATACGGCCCCTTCAACGGACAGCTTCCCATCCTGGTAGTCCAAAGGCCCCTTGCGGCCCTTATCAGCCTGAACTGGTTTCCTCCCCTGGGGCTCTCTGTCCAGGGGGTTCACCGGGTGCCGGCCAGGTCGCCCGTGGAAGAGGTTCTGTCTTCCTTCGCCGATGTATTCGACGGGAAGCTGGGGGCATACAACGGCACCCCGGTCTCTCTTAACCTTGACCCCCAGGTTGCTCCCATTCGGCTCAAGGCTCGCAGGCTGCCATTCGCCTTGAAGGGTTGAGGCGGAGCTTGATCGTCTTGTGCCGCAGGGCGTATTGGAGCCCGTTGACCAGGCTAAATGGGAGACCCCCATAGTGGTCCCCATCAAGACCGATGGGTCCATACGCATCTGCGCCGACTATGAGTCGACGATCAACCGCGGGCTTCAGGCGAACCCATATCCGGTTCCAGTGGTGCAGCACCTGCTCCATTCCTTGGGGCAGGGCTGCATCTTCGCGAAGCTGGATATGGCACAAGCCTATCAGCAGCTCCCGGTGGATGATGATGCGGCTGAAGCGCAGACCATTGTCACCCATCGAGGCGCTTTTCGTTGTCGCCGCCTCCAATTCGGCGTCTCCGTGGCCACGGGGATCTTCCAGAGCCTCATGGAGCGGTTGCTCCACGGACTCCCTGGCGTTGTACCGTACTTTGACGATGTCCTGATAGCTGCTTCCAGCCTCTCAGAGCTCGCCAAAGTACTCTGAAATGTCCTCACCATTTTTAGGGGCGCGGGATTAAAATTAAAGCGCAGCAAATGTAAATTTGCTGTGCTGAGGATGGAGTTCCTGGGCTTCATGATTGATGCCCAAGGAATCCACCCCACCCCCTCCAAGGCCGAGGCTATCCGAAACGCCCCCACACCTGCCTCCAAGATGGGGCTGCAGGCGTTCCTCGGCCTTCTGAACTTCTACGCACCGTTCATCCCCCACAAGGCATCGCTAGCTGAGCCACTTCATCGGTTGCACGACCAATCAGCGGCCTGGCGCTGGGGCAGCCGCGAAGCGCATTCGTTCGCGGCTGTCAAAGACATGCTGACGTCAAAGGCAGTGCTGGTTCAGTATTCTGACAGCTTGCCCTTGAGGTTGGCATGCGATGCCTCCCCCTTTGGCCTGGGGGCAGTCCTGAGCCATGTCCTGCCCGATGGCTCAGAAGCCCCCATTGCTTTTTACTCCCGGACTATGTCTCCTACGGAGCGCAACTACAGCCAGATAGACAAGGAGGCTCTGGCTGTAGTGTCCGGGATCAAAAGATTCCATGAGTACCTGTATGGCCGACCCTTTTCCGTTTTCATGAACCATAAGCCGCTCCTTGGGCTTTTGGCCGGTGACCGGCCCACTCTGCCCATTCTCTCCCCGAGGATGACCAGGTGGACGGAGTTCCTGACAGCATACGAATATACGCTGTTTTACCGTCCGGGCAAACACCTGGGGCACACAGACGCCCTCAGCCGCTGCCCCCTCCCAGGGACGGACCCGGAGCCAGTTCCGGCCCTGTCCATCCTCTCCGTGGCCAACTCAGACCTTCCCCTGACCTCCTCCGACGTGGCGGTGCGGACGAAAGCTGACCCTGTCCTGTCCCGGGTCTCCATCCTGCGAGGGTGGCCCACAGGCGCAGTGCCCGAGGACTGTCGGCCATTCAAAACCCGCCAACTGGAGCTGGAGCTCCACTGTGGGTGTTTGCTGTGGGGGGACCGGGTCATCATTCCCCCCCCTCTCCGCCAACAGGTACTCCAATCCCTCCATGCGAACCACCCGGGCATAGCTCGAATGAAGGCCCTCGGCCAGAGCTATGTGTGGTGGCCTCGCATGGACGAAGAGGTGGCCCCCTGGGTGGGTGCTTGCCAGGTGTGCCAGTCCTCTCACCCTGCCCCCCCCCCTTCGACTCTGCACCGGGAATGGGACGTCCCCAAGACCCCTTGGTCCAGGGTGCACATCGATTTCGCGGGTCCCTTCCATGGCCAGTCCTTTCTGGTGCTGGTGGACGCCTACTCCCGCTGGGCGGAGGTCATCCTGATGGCCTCTACCACGGCGGAGAGTACCGTGTGGGCGCTCCGGCGCCTCTTTGCCACGCACAAGCTGCCGGACACCCTGGTGTCCGACAACGGCCCACAGTTCCATTCCACCACCTTCCAGGAATTCCTGGCCTCCCAGGGGATCCGCCACGCGCCAACCGCTCCCTATCACCCTTCCGCCAATGGCCGGGCGGAACGGGCTGTCCGCTCGGCCAAGGAGGCCCTCGGTAGGATGGATAGGGGGGATTGGCATGCAAGGGTGGCTGCTTACCTTATGGGTCAGCATTCCACTCCTTGCCCGGTGACAGGGAAAAGCCCCGCTGAGCTCCTGATGGGCCGCCGCCTGCGAACCACCTTGGACAGGCTGCACCCCCTCTATAATGAGGTGCAGCCTTGCAACCTGGGGGTTCCCCCTCCCCGCCTGTTCGCAGGGGACCCAGTTTTTGCTAGGAACTTCACTGGGGATCCAAGGTGGGTCCCCGCAACCATCCTAGCACTAACCGGCCCCTGCTCTTACAGGGTCGGACTGCCTGACGGATCCGAGTGGCGGTGCCACCTGGATCAATTGAGGCACCGCCCTCCAACTCCAGCCCTTCCGGATCCAGGCCAGCCAAGTCCTCCACCCACTCGGCAACATGAAGCCCATCAACAACCGGGCCTGCCATTCAAGGACACCGCCTCCCGACAACAAGAGGCCTTTGTACAGACAGGCCTGCCCTGCGAGGATGCCACCTTCCGGCACTCCGGATCTCCAGCCACTCAACCCGACACACCTCCACAGTCCTTCAGCCATTCAGGCCTATCCTACCCAGTCCCCGCCTTCCGGGGATCATCAGACATCTCCACCCCGCTCGCTGCGTCCCCTCGCTTAGACTTACTAGTGCCGCAGGCTTCTGGCGAAAGCACAGGCCCCGATGACGTTGCCTGGAGCTACACCCCCGTCAGGGAGGAGCTACCACAGGCACGTCCTCCCTCGTTGAGCTCCTCGGCGACTCTGCGAAGATTAAGGCAGGTCCGGCGTCGTCCCGCCTACCTTGGCGAGTACATATGCTAATGGGCCCGCATGCATACTTGCCAGGGGGGAAGGGGTGTTGAGTCCTGACTTCTGCTCAAATAGCCCGGTAACAGCCAGTCGCATCTGATTGGCTAAGACGCGGCTGGCTGAAGCCGGGAGCGCTGAGCGCGCCGATTGGTTCCCTGCCTGACAGCTCTAGTATAAATAGCTGTCAGACAGGGGAGCCCCTATCTATCAACCTACCGCGCTTCATTGCCTAGTTTGTTACTGTTGCTGCTCGTTGCCAATAAACAGCTTTAAAGAATCCTACCGGTCTGGACTCTCCTTTGGCCATCTAACAGTTCCTATTTTTGTCTGGGACATGTTAGTGGATATGGAGTTATGGCAAGAATATCATCACTGGTAACTAAAATTAACAAATTGGAACAAGTAAATGTGTTCCAATATTAGCAGTTTTGTTTAAAGATACCATAGAGCTCTAACTTCTACCATTAGAAAAATCTTGCTGATATGGGATCAGTATAGGTCAGTGATGGCTAACCATTTTGTTGCCTTGTGCCAAAAGCGCATGTGCATGCCTGCACCCATAATGCAATGCATGTGACCCCACCCCTCCATGCCCTGTTTTGGGCCTAGTAGGCCTCACAGCAGCCTCCTGGGACCCAAAATGAGCCCCAGGGGACACTGCTCCACCTGCACTCCATTTTGAACCTAGCAGGCCTCCCTGCAGCCTCCTGGGACCAAAAATGAGCCCCAGGGGGCACTTTCCCACCTGCACTCAATTTTGAGCCTAGCAGGCCTCCCTGCAGCCTCCTGGGACCAAAAATGGGCAGCGGGGGGCACCCCCATGCTCCCCCACCCCCCATGCATGTGCACACGACACCCACCCACCCCGATGCATGCAGGCAAATCTCCAATATGCATCCCAACCCCTGTGTATGCAGGCAGAAACCCAAATATCAATTGGCTGGTGGGTGGCATGTGTGCATGCCCAGTGGACCTGAGCTGGGGCAATGGCTCGCGTGCCCACAGAGAGGGCTCTGCGTGCCACCTGTGGCACGTGTGCCATAGTTTAGTCATCATAGGTACAGGTCTTCTTGCCATCCTACATCCTGATTTTATTTTGAGAACAAATTGAACAAGCTTTTAGTCAATGTGTTAGCAAATCAGCTGGGAAGAATCTTGACTGTTCGGAAGGCACGGATATCTTACGACCTCTAGATCTCTCAAGTGCACAGAACACAGAGTGGTAAGATTAATCTGCTTAGGAAGTGGGATACCACCTTCAACCTCTCCATTTCCAGAGAAGAAATTCAGCTAGGTTTCCATGTCCTCCTCATTTTTGTTCCCTTGCAGTATGGAAGTCTATCCTGTTTGTCATAATGGCAACAGTGATTATATGGATTTAATCCAAGGTCTTTGGAGATTCTCAGTCATCCAGGTCATGGTTGTCCCAAAGGTGCTTTTTTCAAGAGGCAACTGGACTTTCTTTGATTTTCCTTGAAGACATTACACTTTTCATCTGAGAGGCTCCTTCAGTTCTCTAAATTGAAGAAGCTTCTTGGATGAGAAGCAAAACACCTTTAAGGAAAGACAAAGTAAGTCCAGTTGCCTTTTGAAAAAACACCTGTGGGATACATAGTCCAATCTTAATGTCAGAAGTCCACGTATTGGTGGGGATAGGAGCAATGTTTGGCACAGATAACACCATGTGGATTATCAGCTTTTCACACACTTGTAGTAGGGGAAAGATTTCTCCTTTTGCCCCTCTCTCTGCCTCTTGTCAAGCTTTTCCCTTTTTATTAAAAAGAAAAAAAACCCAAACCCTGCCATATTTGTATTTTTTTCCTCCAGAATATGGAACCATCCTCTGGAATCTTTGGTATGGTTGCCAGAGGCTCAAAAAGTCATAGGAAAGTTCATGACCAGCTATTGTTTGAAGGCTGCAGGATATTCATTCCTATTTTACAATTAAATAACTGAACTGTGCAACTTGTCCCCTGGGGCACAGCGTTGTTGCTGAGCCACTTTAAATCCTTCCATCCTCCCTAATTCTTCACTATCTTTCCCCACTCCTTTCTGTCTTCTATTATCCAGAAAAGTTAAGTCACTCAAAAAATCTCACCGTTTTTCAGATTCATAAAGATTTATCTGCCCTACCGACTCTTTCCTGTCTGTGAAAATTGAGATCCATTCAGGTATATTATTTATTTTTATTGGTTCACTATGGAGCTTGTCTTGCTCTGCAAGATTTGCTGGATACGTGCATTTGGGGTTTTCTTTTTGGCTATGAAAAACAGAAGTTACAAATAACTCCAGCAACCTGATACTCTTGAACTGAAATCTCAGTGTTAGACTTCGAGAAGCCACATCTTCTGCAGGCAAGTTAAGAATAATTTTAAGAGGAACTATTTTGAAAAAGTTTGTGATGCTCCAGCCTCAGCAAGCTACAAATGAGTAATAAATTCAATTTCAGTGGAAGCGGTAATAGCATGGTAAGTTTTTGTTGTCCTCTATTAAGGTTCTTAAAAGTGTTTCTTCTTATTAATTAAAGTAGGACTTACAAATAGACTAAAATTTCACAAAATGGATATTCCCCCCACTGGTTTTACTTTTAAACCAGTCTTTTTAAAAAAAACAAAACTTAGAAACTCAATGTTAAAATTATTATATCCATCTCAGTATCTATGTGAAAATTGGTTCCTTCTGTCACATCAAACACTACTGTTTGTTAACACTTCTAGGGAGCTGTATGCAAGGCTTTCAAGGTAATGCACTTTTGCTGTAGAGATTTTCAAGGGGGGAAATTATAATGCAAATCCGGTGTTTAGTTCGATCCTTGGACCAATTCCAATTCCACTCATAAATTAATTAGCAGATGTTTGCTCTTTCCAGATCTGCTCTTCTGAAGGTGAATAGGTCCTATAGCTTTTCCCACCTTCCTGAAAGCCCATATGGGTTTCTTAGCTTCTTGACATTTCCAAGAAGCTAATTGGAAATGTATGAATCTTGAGCTAAAACCATATTTTTTGGGCAAGAAAATATCTTCTTTTACCCTTTATGAATGCTGGATACAAAACAAATGGGCTTTGAACAGGCATAGAATGTCATGAGAAAGTTAAGTGGTATGTATGCATGACACATTAAGCCATAATGTAATTGTCTGATATATCATGTGTTTATGGTTTAATGCTTTATATGTATGCAACCAAATTTATCTAATATTCTGTGTTTAAGGAAAGTATATATATATTTAAAAAGTAGTTTAGCATTCCTCGTAAAACTTTGAATCCAGCCTAAACTTTGTCATAGGAATAAATGATTTTTGACAATTTTTAATGTAGTTTTCTTCAGGTATGTTGGAGTACAATGTCCATTGTCCGCCAGTAACTATAACTGTATAATAATATATTCTATATTAGTGGAAAAACTGAATACAAAACCTCTGATTAAAATAAGGTAAAGGTTCCCCTCGCACATATGTGTTAGTCATTCCCAACTCTAGGGGGTAGTGCTCATCTCCATTTCTAAGCTGAAGAGCCAGTGCTGTCCGAAGACGCCTCAATGGTCATGTGGTCAGCATGACTAAACAACTAAGGCACATGGAACACTTTTACCTTCCCACCAAAGATGGTCCCTATTTTTCTACTTACACTTTTTTTACATGCTTTTGAACTGCTAGGTTGGCAGAAGGTGGGACAAGTAACGGGAGCTCACTCCGTTACGCGGTGCTAGGGATTCGAACCGCCGAACTGCCGACCTTTCTGATCGACAAGCCACTGAGCCACCGCGTCCCATTTACCTGATTAAGATAGGTATTTTAACTCCCAGAATTTCCCCTGGCTGGAGGATTCTGGGATTTGAAGTCAGAAGATCTTTAAGTTGCAGAGATGCATATGGGTAGCCCTTTAAGTATGAACATGATTGAGACTGGAAATTACAGTCATTCATTGCAATGGTGGTAAAGTGAGTCACCCTATGACTAGGCCTGATTTTATTACTTTTTTGCAGCAATTATTAAGCAAATCCAGGAGTCATTAAGTAAATCCATTGTATGTTATGGACTGGGTTTTACTAGAAACTGAAAGTAAAGACCAGTTTCTGGCAGAACTATCCATTGTGTTTATCTGATTGCAGAATGTTGCAAACAGTGTAAATATGAGCCAGTTGTTGAGTGCCAAAATATGGTCATGTAACCTCAATGTCAGAACTTCAAACCTGGGCCATAAGTAGTTTTTGAGGGGAACTGTAACTTCAAACAGTCACTAAGCAACTGATCATAAGTCAACGACTATTCATACAGAAAGAAAATTCTTTCATTGATATTGGTAAAAAAAAGCTAACCACTTGCACTAATATTAGAAAGCAGAGTGTGGAGAGGAATGTTTGCCTAAGAAAAATAAATGGTTGCAGTTCCCAAGGAGACAGGTCTATGCCCTCGACATTCTCCAGTTGCAAGATTCTGCATTGTTTGCAATAAACTATGGTTTGCAGTCTAATGATCGGCATCAAACTACTGGACCCTTTGTATACCCTGTCTCTTCTGGAATGGCCATAAGGAGAGGGTCAGAAGATTCCACTTTGGATTAAACGTCCTTCTTCATCTTTGTTCACTAATAGAACACAGACATATCTGGTATATATGTAGTGCATGAATTATAATCTTTAAAGGTTTAGGCCAGTGATGGTTAACCTTTTCAGCACCGAATGCTGAAACTGGAGTGTGTGTGCTCTGGAGCACCACAACCTGGAAGAGAGCTGCTGGCTGGTGCACATACACGTTGCGGCCAGCTGCTCTTCCGGGTTCTGTCGCATGCATGCATGCCGGACAGATAGTCTGGCATGCATATGCACTGGCCAGCTGTTCTCTTCCAGTGCTCCGGCTTTCGCACAAAGACCAGGTGCGGGTGCGCATATTCGTGCCGGAACCCGGAAGAGAGCAGCTGCCGGAAATGTATGCATGCGATGGAACCCGGAAGTGCAGCTGGCAACAGTGCACATGCCCACAGACAGGGCTCTGTATGCCACCTCTGGCACACATGTCATAGTTCGCCATCACGGGTTTAGGTTGATGGAGCATATTGTTCCTACGTTGATAAACACAATGCTGTTTATCACTGGCAGCTGTTGGATTTCAATTGGTCCTTATTTGATGCACATTAAGTGTTACGTTGGTAAACAGCAATTCCTTAATGTCTCTGGCAATTTCTTGCTGTTGCAATGGACTACTGCCACAAATGGTCACCACCAGGGGTGGGTTCCTGCAGCTGCTACTGCAGGTTTGCTTGTGCCTTGCCAGTGCGTGCAATACTAAAAAACTGCTTCTATGCATGTGTTGAAGCCAAAAACAAGATGGCGGTGCCAAGAGAACCAGTTTGGGGGTGTGGCAGGCCTGGGTCACTGCCGGTTCCAGCGACCCAGGCCGCCAAGTTACTACCGGTTTGGCTGAACTGGTCCTGAGCCAGTAGGAACCCACCTCTGGTCACCACATGAAAATATGTTAAATTACTGTACCTATAAAAGTTGAAATTCATAAGCTCTATGCATGTGATTCATTCCTCTTTGTGCGTGTGTACACACACACACACACATGCAGAGAAATGTCGACTTCGACTTACAACCACAATTTGAGCCCAGAATTCAGGTTGCTAAGTGAGAAATTTGTTAAGTTAGTTTTGCTCAATTTTACGACTTTTCTTGCCACCTTTGTTAAGCAAATCACTGCAGCTGTTCAATTTGTAACACAGTTGTTAAACGAATCTGGCTTTCCCATTGATTTTGTATATCAGAAGGTCACAAAAGGGGATTGCATGACCCCAGCACACTGCAACCGCCATCAATATGAACCAGTTGTCAAGCATTTGTTTGTAAATCACATGACTCTGGGGATGCTGCAAAGGTCATAATTGTGAAAAATGTCCATAAGCCATTTTTTTCAGTGCCACTGTAATTTGGAATGGTCACTAAATGAACTGTTGTAAGTTAAGGACTACCTGTATTGGGAAAGAGCAAAAAGAAAGCAGTCTGAACTGCAAAACTGATGTAAAAATGTAGAACCTTTTAATTTAAATGTAATGTTTTCCTCATTTTCTTCTGCCTTGTCACATTGACCTCCAGCCAGTGGTGGGTTTCAAATATTTTTAGAACTTCTTCTGTAGGTGTGGCCTGCTTTGTGGGAGTGGCTTGTCAGCCATGTGACCGAGTGGGAGTGGCTTGGTAGTCATGTGACTGGGTGGGCATGGCCAACTTGTAAAATGTGGTGAAACTCACTTAACAACGCTCTTGCTTAGCAACCAAAATGTTAGCTCAGAAACTCTGGCATTTGAAGCACACAAGTCTTAAAGCTGTCAAGTTACAAGAGCCTTGCACCCCTAACCCTTTAGAAAAAAAACACCAGGGGTGTTCAAACTTGACAGCTTTAAGACTTGTGGGCTTCAACTCCCAGAATTCCTCCTCTCGCTCTTTATCTTGATGATGTGCGGATGGGCAGGGGGTAGGAGCTGGAACCGGTTCTAAATGGCACTGTAGATTTGTGGAACCTCTTCTATAGAAGAGGTTAGAATTGGCAGGAACCCACCCCTGCCTCCAGCTAACAAAAACATGGGTTCTAAACTACCCTGCTCAAGTTTCTTATCCTGGATGAGCCTTGAATTAATAATAATAATAATAATAATAATAATAATAATAATAATAATAATAATAATAATAATAATAATAATAATAATAATAATAATAAATTTAATTTGTTGACCGCTCCCTCTTCCCGAAGGGACTCGGAGCGGTGCACAGGGCAAATAAAACAATAAATATACACACATAATTAAAACAGATTAAATGATATCCCTGCGCTAAAAATTCCCAGTTAAAAATTACTAAAATCCCCATCTAAAATTATTAACAACCCCATAGAAGGGAGACTATCCTAGGCCGGCCAAGCAGAACAGATATGCTTTTAGTTTTAGACGGAAGGAGCGGAGGTCCGTGGTTGTTCTAATGTCGGGGGGAAGGTCGTTCCAGAGGGCTGGGCCCGCCACAGAGAGAGCCCTTCCCCTGGGCGTCGCCCGCTGACAAAGTCTAGTGGACGGCACCCGGAGAAGTCCCTCTCTGTGTGAGCGAATAGGCCGTGTGGATGTATGAGGCAGGATCCGATCCCGCAAATAGCTAGGTCCCGAGCCATGGAGCGCTTTAAAGATGATAACTAGAACCTTGAAGCGCACCCGGAAGACGACAGGCAGCTAGTGCAGCTCGCGCAAGAGCGGTGTTACATGGGTAAACCTTGAGGTTCCCATAATTGCTCGCGCGGCTGCATTCTGGACTAGCTGAAGTCTCCGAGTACACCTCAAGGGGAGCCCCATGTAGAGAGAGTTACAATAGTCCAGTCGGGATGTGCGGAGGGCGTCCCGATCCAATAGGGGGCGCAACTGGCGAACCAGGCGAACCTGGTAAAACGCCCTCCTGGCGACGGCTGTCACTTGATAGTAATTAATTTACAGATCTCAAGGAACTCCTGCTAAAAAATAATAATAATCACAATACAATTCACATCTAATCTGCACAATTCATGTTTTACAAAGGCCAAAGCCGTCTCAGTCTGGCAGCTAGTTCGTGGCACATAAAAATTCCCACGACTGCAAGCACTAACACTGTGTAGTGTGTGGAGTTCAAAAACCAGAACTGTTTTTCAATCCCTCTCTCTTTTGACACCTGTGGAACATCAATTGAAAAAATTCTGGTTTACACTATTGTAAATCTCTTTTCACAGGGTTGTACTTGAAGGTTAATAATAATAATAATAATAATTTATTACATTTATAAACCGCCCCCCTCTCCCCGAAGGGACTCGGGGCGGTGTACAGGAAAATTAAAAAACTATCTAAAAACATACAAGACATACAAAGTTAAAAACGAATTAAATTACCCTGTACAAGAATTTAAAACATTAAAATTATAACCCATTAAAACCAAATCGATAATTTGCAAAAAAGGTTGTCTAGAAGCTGCACCTGGTCCAAAATGGAGCTGCCTACCTATTGCCCAGAATAACCTTTTATCTTATGGGAGCTGCATTACTGTATTTTTCAGAATGTAAGACCCACCCTTTTCCCTCAAAAGAAAGGCTGAAAATCTGGGTGCGTCTTATACACTGAATACCGCATTTTTTGCCTCCCAAAACTCTGCCTCCTTCACCAAAATGGCCGTGACACCGCTCCTGTGCGAGCTGCATTGGCTGCCTGTCGTCTTTCGGGTGCGCTTCAAGGTGTTGGTTATCATCTTTAAAGCGCTCCATGGCACGGGACCTAGTTATCTGCGGGATCGCATCCTGCCCCATACCTTCCTGCGGCCGATTCGCTCCCACAGAGAGGGACTTCTCCGGGTGCCGTCCACTAGGCTGTGCCAGCGGGCGACGCCCAGGGGAAGGGCCTTCTCTGTGGTGGGCCCGACCCTCTGGAACGACCTTCCCCCCGATATTAGAACAACTACGGACCTCCGCTTCTTCTGTCAAAAATTAAAAACACATTTCTTTTGCTTGGCTGGCTTGGGATGACTTAACTGTTTTAGGGGTTTTTAGGGGTTGTTTTAGCTTTAGGGATTTTAGTACAGGGTTTTGTTTAATTCTTTTTAATATTGTATTGTCTGTAATTTTATATGCATTTTTAATTTCCCTGTGCCACGCCTCGAGTCTCTTCGGGGAGAGAGAGCGGGTTATAAATTAAATTATTATTATTATTATTATTATTATTTATTATTGTGAATAGCTTTTAGGAGGCTTTCAGAGAGCTCCTGGGGGCTGGGGAGGGCTGAAATGAGGGGCAAATGGCCCGTTTCCCCCGCAGCCCCCCGCAGCATTCTATAAGCTTCCTGAAGGATATCCATGTCCTTTTTTTGATAAAAAATGGCCCATTGTTGCAAAAAACAGGCTGTTTTTTTGCTCGTTTTTGCCCCCCTCTCCTCCGCCCCCCCCAGCACTTTACAAACCTCCTAAGGGCTTTTCATGCCCTTTTAAAAAAAACACAGGCCCATTTTTGCAAGAAAGTGTCGTTTTGACCCTTTAGAGCAGAGGTTCCCACACTTGGCAATTTAAGACTTGTGGACTTCAATTCCCAGAATTCTCAAGCCAGCTATGCTGGCTGGAGAATTCTGGGAGTTGAAGTCCACAAGTCTTAAAATTGCCAAGTTTGGGAACCTCTGCTTTAGACTTATGCCCTGTTCTTTTCCACAGGGCTCTTGGATAAGAGATTAGCCAACAGCAGCAATTTGGGTAAAATTCAGGATTTTTTTTTCAGAGATAGTTTTAACAAAGGGGTGTCAAACTCAATTTCCTTGAGGGCTGCATCAGGGTTGTGTTTGACCTTGGGGGAGCGTGGCTAGGGTGGGTGTGGCAAGATCAATGTCACTCGTGGCGGGGGTCGCCTGTGGCGGCCTGAGTGCTTTAACCAGCAAATACGAGCAAGCCATCTCCATTTTCGGCTGTGACAGCCTTCTGTAACCTCTTTCAGCAAAAATGAAGCTCGGAAGGGGCACACGTGGCCCTTGCAAGGTATTTTTGGGCTGTGACAGCCTCCTGCAATCCTCTCCCAATGAAAACAAAGCTTGGGAGAGCTGGGTGCAACACTCCCAAGCTCCGTTTTCACTGCCAGAGGCACCATGACTGAGACCTTCGCTGTTTCCAAGGCAGCCCCGCAAGTGGGATCCAGCCCATGGGCCTTGAGTTTGACACCCTGTTTTAACATATATATAGAATAAGCGACTTTGAGTTGCACAAATAGGCAGCATATAGATAGTCCTTGACTTATGACTAGTTGTGGGAAGGGGTGGATGGCAGTGCAGGGGGTGTAGCACTCCACTGTGGCCCATTTTTGGTCCCAGGAGGATGCAGGGAGGCCTACTAGGCCCAAATCAGGATATGAGTGTGTGTCACATGTGCATGCATGGGGAGGAGGGCAAACATAGGGGAGCATGCGCGCATGCATAGGGAGGGCCGGGCAAAGTGGGTATCACACGCACATTGCAATATGGATGCGTGCTCGCTTTTGGCACGTGACCACAAAAAGTTTAGCCATCACTGATCTAGCCTTTAAAGCAGGGGTTCTCAACCTTCCCAATGCCGCGGCCCTTTAATACAGTTCCTCATGTTGTGGTGACCTCCAACCATAAAATTGGTGTCTCGGTTCCTAAGACCATCGAAAATGTTTTCCGATGGTCTTATGCGACCCGTGAAAGGGTCGTTCGACCCCCAGGTTGAGAACCGCTGCTTTAAAGCAAATGGCAGAAATTCAGACTGAGATTAGGGCTACAATGTTCCCAGAGGTGGGTATCAAATCCTGGCGCTACTGGTTCGCTCGTGCTCATGCCGCTTCTGCACATGTGCAGAAGCATCTGGGTGGAGCCTCTCGTTGCCGCCACTAGCGGTTTGCCCAATCCGGGCTGAACCGGGAGCAACCCGAGTGTCCCTATGGTCTTTGTGTGTGTTGGTGCCTTCAAGTCAGTCTTGATACCTAGCAACTGTCAGGACAAGTCCCTGCATTTTTCTTGGCAAGGAGTCATTCAGTCTTGCCTTTCCACTGCTGGAGAGAGAGTGGCCCAAGATCACTCAGCTGGCATCCACATTTAAGTCAGGACCAGAAGTCAGTATCTGTTTCTAGTGGTGTTCTTCTAAAGGCCACATTGAACTGGCTCACAGTGATGCTACCCCCTTGGCTAACTTAATTATTGTTTCTCTATTAAACCAATTTTTCAGGGTTGGCATAGCACAGATCACAAACTGGGCAAACGCGGATGAGTTTTAACAACAGATTCTGTTGTGAAATGCATTGTGTGAACTTTCTCAGAAAAAAACCTATACTGAGAGCTGAATTGCAGTGGCCGTTGGGGATTGTTGTGAAATATATTTACAGACAGTGCAAGGCCTGTGAGCGTAAGAGGCAGAAGCTTTTTTTTAAATATCATTTTAGGAGGTCTGATCCCTGCAAGGCAGAGAGAGAGAGAGAGACAGCACTGTAGAAAACTCAATCCATAACCGACGCGTTGCCCGTGGGGGAAGAACCCCGGAAAGCAGAATGAGACGCGGTTCCTTTAAAACGGAGTTAAGAGCCAGGGAGAGAAAGCGGGGGGGGGGGGGGGGGGGAAGCCGGGCAGCGGCTCAATTTTACAGATGCCGCCGAAACAGGTCGGCTGCCAGGCTGTCGCTTTCTGGAGAGCAGCTGCAGCAGGAGCGCCAAGAAAGGCTCGCGCCTTTGCAATTAATAACTCCGCGGGGCTGCCGGTTGGGAGAGGTAAGTCGCCAGATCGAGGTGGAACAAAAAAAGCAACTTCTTCTTCCAAAAGCAGAAGGGAAATCCTCTTTCTCAACGCAAAAAAAAAAAAAAAAAAAAAAGCCTTTGCAATTTGCAAACGTGCTGCTTTAATTCTCTAAACGGCGGAGGGGGTGGGGTGGGGGACTTCGCTTAGGAACCGGCCCGACTGGTCCGCGGCTTCACCAAAGGCTTGATTGAATGAAATCAATGATCTGAACGTGGTCTAGACGGCAAGCGATCTAGCCACCTTTCGATTCGCGTCTGGGGCGAGGAGTAGCGGCTGCTGAGTCAGGAGGCATTTTTTCAAAGTGATTTTGGAACAAGGATTTAGCAACAGGTCGGTTCAGTCGCAAGATGTTGCAACGACCGTCCCCTCTACGGAACTCGGCTCTTCTTCAGGAAACAGCCTGAAAATGTGCGTCGTTTCGTGGTTCTTCGCCAGCGAAGCTTTCCTTACTGAAACGAATGCGATTCGAGTCTGCCCATTTAAGCCCAATGGGCAAGGGGGGAAAGGAGTAAATTCCTCCCACACCTCAAAAAAATAGGACGTTGTAAATTTGCATAAAATTTGTCTAGAAATGCAAAAGAGAGAGAGAAGGAGGCTGCTCTGTCGTTTAAATTGGACCCACTAATCTCTTGCCCCTTGCAGCACACTGACAAGATAACAAGTAGGTTAACAGCTCCCTCTGTTATTCATTTGCTAATTGTGGATGGCCAGCTTCAAGGTCCTACCTTCTCCTGTGGGTCTTTCTTTTGTTTCTTGGCCTGGACAATCTAGCAGCAGACAAGTTGTCAAATGAAGGATATCCTCTTTGTAGAAGAGACTACAGCAGACCAAGCCCTCTTTTCATTTGCTTTTGCCACAGAAAAACCCATTTCATATAATCAAATTTAATCAATTGTGAACCAGCTTTAACTGCCACAGCAATTCTAGGTAGCATGCGATCTTTTTAATTATGTGCCATAAAGTGGTTTTTGACTCCTAGCAACCAGATACATCAGGCATGTTCAATCCATGGGCCACATATAGCCCTGGAGAGCTAGTAACATAGCTCACAAGATCATAAACCTTAAACATTATCGTACACACATATATTAACTATGTTACGTGCCTCATATGAAGCTCAGCAAGCCAAAAGGTTAGACATGGTTGACATAGATTTTCTCCATGATGATTTAGCTGTAATCTGTTCTTTAAGTCTCCCAATGGTGCACACATCACCACGAACAAAACAAAATACTTGCTGGGAAATCCACAATTAGAAATACTATGCAGGCGTCCATCAGTTTCAAAAGTGGGGTCTCAAATTGCCTCAAGACCTGATGCAGAATCTCCAAGACCTTCTTAAAAGTCAACAAGGTCCTGCCACGTGGACTTATTGGGTGGGTGCTGTTCCTTTGTGGGGCCAGCCACAAAGTAGCTCATCTCTGACAGTTCCATAAAATGGAATTGTTTTGACAATGTGATTTGATCTGAGCACACTCTTTTAGATCTCCAGAGTATACACAAACAATTCAGTGGTGGGTTTCCATTTTTTATCACCAGTTCACTTGTGTGTGCAAGCATCTGGGTGGGTGGAACCTCCTGCCGCCGGCACTACCAGTTCGCCCGAAACGGGAGAAAGCCACCTCTGAAATAATTGGAGAAAAGCAATGAAATAAATATTCAAGAAAGAGCCAGTTTGCTATAGTGGCTAAGGCATCCTGTTAGAAACCAAGAGACTGTTAAGTTCCTCCTTGAGGTACAAAGCTAGTTGGGTAACCTTGGGCTAGTCACTCTCTCTCAGCTCTAGAAAGTGGGCAGTGGCAAACTACTTAAGAAATCTTGAGAATTGCAGAGACTTATGTAGGCAGTCAACCCTGATTTGAAGGTATTATCTAGATAGCTATCACTATCTAGATAGAGGAGATCCACCCTGACTGTTCTTTAGAAGGAAGTCAGATCCTGAAGATGAAACTCAAGTACTTTGGCCACCTAATGAGAAGAAAGGACTCACTGGAGAAGAGCCTGATGCTGGGAAAGATTGAGGGCAAAAGAAGAAGTGGACGACAGAGACTGAGGTGGCTGGATGGAGTCACTGAAGCAATAGGTGTGAGCTTGAATGGATGGTAGAGGACAAGAAGTACATGAGGTTGCGATAGATCGGACATGACTTTGAAACTAACAACAACATCTAGATAGCTATCCACCCCCATTACTCACAAAACGTCTCTCCCAGAGAAGCCTGAAGGTGATGCTTAATTAATGTATACATTATGTGTCTGCGATACAAACAGTATGTGCGAGTGTATGTGTATACACACACATGCACACACACAGATTGTATGAATAAATTAATACCAAAGGAATTGTTTTCCTTGGAAGTCTTTATGGAATTGTAGAACCCTCTCTGGAATGCCCTAATTTTTACTGCTTATATATAAAGAGTTCATTTGGACATAGCCCCAACATTAACTTTAAGAAGGTCGTCTTATTTTGGAATTCTGTCAACCTTGGGCCAAATGATTACTTAGAGTAGTTGCATCTCTTAAAGCATTATCCTAGTAATATATTAAATGCTACTAGAAATGATTTCTTCCTCAAAGGAAGTTCAGCATAGTTCAATATAATAGGAATAGCATAATTCAGGTAATTTGGTCCTCAAGTAAAAATATTT
This sequence comes from Rhabdophis nuchalis, assembly GCA_039707465.1. Lineage (NCBI taxonomy): Eukaryota > Metazoa > Chordata > Lepidosauria > Squamata > Natricidae > Rhabdophis > Rhabdophis nuchalis. The sequence goes on along the minus strand of CM077647.1, from coordinate 25,378,839 downwards.
TTAATGGTATTAAAGACTGGGGTAAAATAGATACATTCTATATTGAACCGGTATTTCTTTTACTAGGCAGTTAAAGGTAAAGGTAAAGATTCCCCTCACACATGTGGCCTAGAGATGAAGCTCTCGCCTCCCAATCAGGAGGTTTTGAGTTCAATCCTAGGTAGAAGTAGATGTAAGGTCTCCTGCTTGGGCAGGGGGTTGGACTAGATGACCTGCAAGGTCCCTTCCAACTCTGTTAATCTGTTAAATATGTGCTACCCTGTTTTTCCCAAAATAAGACCTCCTCAGATAACAAGCCCAATTGCGCTTTTGAGCACATGCGCTAAAATAAGCTCTCCCCCCCAAAAAATATTGCAACGTAGCAGCAGTCATGAGGTGACCACACTCGCCGCCTCTTGCCCCTCAAAAATAATAAGTGCTTATTTTCAGGTTCAAAAGAAAATAAGACTCTGTCTTATTATTGAGGAAGCATGGCCGTGCCCATCTCCATTTCAAAGTCAAAGAGCCAGTGCTGTCTGAAGACGTGTCCGTGGTCATGTGGCTGGCATGACTAAACGCCGAAGGTGCACCAAACACTGTTACCTTCTCACCAAGGCAGTGTTGGGATTCAATTTTTTTTACTACTGATTCTGTGGGCATGGCTTGGTAGACAAGGCTTGGTGGGCGTGGCAGGGGAAGGATACTGCAAAATCCCCATTCCTTCCCAATCAGCTGAGACTCTGGAGGTACAGAATAGAAGGGGGCAGGGCCGGCCAGAAGTGGTATTTACTGTTTCTCTGAACTTCTCAAAATTTCCACTACTGGTTCCCCAAAACTGGTCAGAACCTGCTAAATACCACGTCTGCACGAGGGGTGGGTTTCTGCCGGCATTATTGCTGGTTTGGTACATGAGCAAATTTGTGCATGTGCGCTTGCTCCACTCATGCGCATGCCTGATGCATGATCTGAGCACATGCATAGTTGCCTATAAATAGGTCTGCACATGCGCAGAACATTTAAAAAGGTCAAAAAAAGATGTTGCAGTGACTGAGGAATTGGTTCGGGGGTGTGGCGAGCATGCCGTCCCTACCAGTTTGGAGACCCAGTCGCCACTACTGGTCCTACTGAACCAGTGCAAGCATGTAGGAACCCACTTCTGCTCTGCACCAAGGTGGGCCCTATTTTTCTACTTGCATTTTTTTACATGTTTTTGAACTTCTAGGTTGAAAGAAGCTGCGACAAGTAATGGGAGCTCACCCCGTTATGTGGTGCTAGGGATTCAAACTGCCAAATTGCCGACCTTTCTAATTGACAAGCTCAAAGTATTAGCCACTGAGCCACCACGTCCCTTAATTAGGCAGTTAAAGAATAGCATAATTCAGGTAATTTAATGCGCATGTAAAAAATATTTTTAACGGTATTAAAGACTGGGAGTAAGGTAGATATTTTAACAGCCTAGTAAAAGAAATACCGGTTATACTTGCATGACACACTTATCCATTATTTATTCAGTTACACCATAAACCAATAAACTAATCATATGTGCTGAGATTTAAAATATGCCCATTATTAAGATGTTGGATTGGCAGCAGGGAGTCTGATCCATGTTTTCATTCAAGCAATGTGCACAGGGCCTGTGATTCCCTCAGCCCAACCACTGCATAGGGATTGTTGTACAGCCAAAATGAATGGCAACTCCTATGTGTACTGCCTGACCTCAGAAAAGGCACTGGATAAGTGCAATTAAAAGAAAAAGATGTGGTGGCTCAGTGGGTAAGACGCTGAGCTTGTCGATCAGAAAGGCCAGCAGTTCAGCAGTTCAAATCCTTAGTGCCACATAACAGAGTGAGCTCCCGTTACTTGTCCCAGCTTCTGCCAACCTAGCAATTCGAGAAAACATAAAAAATGCAAGTAGAAAAATAGGAACCACCTTTGGAAGGGAGGTAACAGCGTTCTGTGCGCCTTTGGCGTTTAGTCATGTCGGTCACATGACCACCGAGACGTCTTTGGACAGTGCTGGCTCTTTGGCTTTGAAATGGAGATGAGCACTGCCCCCTAGAGTCAGGATATACAGTATGTGCGAGGGGAACCTTTACCTTTAAGTGCAATAAACTTGTGCAATAATCTTAACAACCCAACAATTACTGCGCAGCTCATCTGAGGTTATCATATCTGTTTTTGGGACAGGATCTGCTCATGTCTGCAGTTTTGTTATTTTTAGGTATGGAACAAATGAATGCTATGGTAGGTCGTAAAATACTACCTATTAAACACTACAATTAAACAAAAAAGAAGAAACATTGTTTTAGTTCAACCCCCGTGTAATTGATGTGGTTCTCAGCTGCATAAATCTAGGATCATGAGCTCCAGAGTGTACGATTGGAATGGTATATAGTTTTTGGGAAATATAGTTAAGCATGTCTTTGGGCCAAAGTTACCCCAATCCCAGGTTATATGTTTAATGTACATACACAATTGATATATCGCTTTGGGTATGAGGGACAAAATAGCAGTTTGAAAGCACATAAAAACGCAAGTAGAAAAATAGGGACCAAATTTGGTGGGAAGGTAACAGCATTCGGTGCGCCTTCAGCATTTAGTCATGCCAGCCACATGACCATGGAGATGTCTTCGGACAGTGCTGGCTCTTCAGCTTTGAAGCAGAGCTGAGCACCGCCCCCTAAAGTCGGGAACGACTAGCACATATGTGCAAGGGGAACCTTTATCTTAATGCGGATTTAACACATGTTGTTTCTAAGAGGTAAATTCTTCCAAAGTTGGGATTTGGAAAAGTTAGATTACGAGTTATAGTTACAGTTACAGTAAGATTAAGAGTTACAATTCAGCTATGGATGTACAACTCTTCATAGTTGAACATCGTTTTACAAGGAATCCTCAACTGACAACCACAATTGATCACAATATGTGTATGTAAATTTCCTATATCAACCACTGTAGAAAGCTGTGCTTTTGATACAGAGGGAATGATTCCAAATCACGCAGTGGCAACGCTATGGCTGGGGCTAGATTCAATCCTGAATCTTTTTGATTCTATTCCAGTAGCATCTCAACCATTATCTTGGGCAAGTCCTGGGATTCCTAAGAGTCTCTTGAAAATCCAGAACTCCTAGGATTTCCCTGAGGCCTGCTTTATAAATATTAACCCATCCTGACCTGGCTGAACTTTTTCAAGGCCGCTAAGCAAGGCGCCTTATGCCTTTTTATGATCTCCTTTCCCCTTGGTGAGGAGGGCTTTGGAGGTGAAACCACCGCAGGAGGCTTAAGGGAAGAAGAAGAAAAATCCCCCAGAGCTACAGAGCCACTTTCCTTAAATGGGAAAAAGCGCTCTTGACATGCCCCAAAGCAACCCTTTGTTCTCCCCGACGCTCCCCGAGCGCTGGGATTCTGCCCAATAAAATCAACCCTCCGGCGGGGCAGCAGCTGATCAAACCTCGCCTTTCTTTTCTCTTCCTGATTCATACCCGGGAAGGGGGAGACAGGGCGCCCCTGGTTTCCGCCCCCACCGGGAGGAAGCGTTTCCGAGCTCGCGCTCTCCGCGCTCTTGTGCTGTGTGGCGGACAAGGGTGCGGCGGAGGCGGCGGCGGCAGCCCTCCCCTTCCGTCCCAGCGCGAAAGCACTCCTTGGCGCTCCTGCCCGCCCGGGGTCACACAGTTCGGGGCTGCTGCTGCCGGCGGTCGGTCGATCGATCGGAGCAGCTTCCCCTCCAGCCAGGGCCAGGTCGGCGGCGGCAGCACCGGCAGCAGCAGCAGCTGCGGCTCCTGCACGAACCCAACTTTCCCATTGGGCGCCCGCGAGCCTGCCTGGCCGGCCGCCCGCCCCCGCCAGCTGCTCGCGCTCCTTGCCTGCTTCGCCGCCGCGCACGATTCGGCAGAAGTTTCTCCTTTGTTGGGGGAAAGTCGCGCGCTTGCCCGCCTTCGGCCAGGCGGGATCGGGGGACGCCAGAGGAGCAGGACAGGTGGCGGACGTCGGCGCTGGGTTGGCAGCCTGGGTCACGCAGGTAATGTGACTCTTCCGGCTCGGGACTTTCTTTCTTTCTTTCTTTCTTTCTTTCTTTCTTTCTTTCTTTCTTTCTTTCTTTCTTTCTTTCTTTCTTTCTTTCTTTCTTTCTTTCTTTCTTTCTTTCTTTCTTTCTTTCTTTTTTCTTTGCAGCGATGCAGCCAATAACACTGTCCCTCCAGAGAAGGAAGAGGCCAGGTTGTGTGAAAGAGAGACGGGGTTGCGGGGAAAGCGGGGCGGGGGGAAGGGGAGAGAGGTAGTAAGATGGTTTTGCAACGCCGCGCCGTTGGGGAGAAAGAGGGAAGGTGGCTCGCTCGGAGTTGAGGCTTGCAGAAGCGCATTGAGAAGCCCAACACTTGGGTTTGGGGGAAGGGAGGGCAAGGAGGGCTATTGTGCATTGCCAGGTGGTGGGATCGCTCCCCCCCCCCCCCACCTCCCAGTTGCCGTTCAAAAGCTCCCTGGGCTGGAAGCGAAGCTGGTTTCCAGGGCATGAATTGGCTGGCTTCCGGGAACGGTACACATCCGCCCACTTGCAGAGAAGCAGCTTTGGGCTAAAGAGGTGCTCCGGGCGCAAGATTGTAGCCCTAGTAAATTCCGTTTACTGCTGCGAGGTGCCTTGCTTGCAGGCTTTCTGTCAACCACGTAACAGCAACGCGTTCTTGGAAGCCAGCTGACAGCGCGATGTCGAGTCTCACAAGGGGTGCCAAGTTTTGTTTGTTTCTGATATGGAGCGAGCGCCCTTTAATAGGCTTATCAGCGGGTCCAAAGGAGGGGAAAATAGTGTAAAACAAAATCCATCCTTCTGCGCAATAGTAGCTGAGGGAAAACACCTTGAGGGTAGCAAGGCTGTCCCCCAAGGCCTCCATTCTGAAGTAAATATAACAATATGTGTTGCTGTCTAAGGAGTGGCTCATAAAAACCAGTCTAAAATGATTTCATTGCATCACTGGGCACAGGGCAGATAAAAGTTAAACATGCTTCAGTCTGTTTATATTTTATCTACTGCTTTGGAGTGTTTTCAAAGGGTTTTCTCCTTTCAGCAATTATCTTAAATATCAACTAAGTCCTGTTCAATTTTTGCTTTTCTCCAGGCATCCCTTGAGATTGTCCTCATTGAGTCTAAGGAGGCACACCATAGTGTATGTAAAGCAAGTTGTTATTTGCAACTGGATAGATTTTAAACTTAAAGTGCTTTCCAAGCTGGCTGTCTTGAATAATAGTAATGTTTCCTATTCAACTGCAGGAGTACATTTGATTCTACCTTCAGGAACAGAGTGGTGTTAAGAGAAAGGGATTAGCTTTCAGGAAAAATGATACTAAACGTTAAACAAACCTTTGTTTAACTTAACATTAGTTATCTTTGGCCAGGGCTAGATTAAATTTTTTAGAATTCAGTTCATTTAAATTGTATATGTAGGCAGACATACAGGGTATTTCAGATTTAAGTTTTAGAAATGCAACCAGCTGCTAAGGAAATGTAATCCAGATAGTTTTTGATTTTGCAGAATGCATAAACCAGAGTTGGGAAATCTTCAGCCTGACACATTTTCAGCTTGCCTATTCTTGCACAGCAGTTGGACTTCAAAACATGTTTCGTTTGGTGAAGTAGAAACTTCTTAAAAGTCTAGATCAGAGCCAAACTCCTTACCTTCTTCCCTCCCTTAAATAACCTGTAAAATACCTTTGGCTGATACTTTACAAGTTTTTCATCCTGCCTTTCCTAATGCCCATGCTATTTCTTATAGCAGACAACATAACTACAAGAAGCACAGTGGAGTTCCCAAATTCAGAGGTAAATAACCTTGAACCATAGCTTTTGGCCTGATACCCCATAAAAGGATTTACTCTCAACCAGTGATGCCTTCCAAATATGGCCAAAGTCTATTATTCAGCCTCTTTTCATCTCTGACCACGTTAGCTGGGGCTACTGGAAGCTGTAGTTCAACAATATTGAACCACAGTACTGCTTGGAATAGAGCCAGTGAAGTGATTATGGCAAAACTCAGGTTCTATTTATTTTGTTAGCATTTAAAAAAAAAAAGACTGATGTGATGAACGACTTACAAATTAAGAAGCTTTGTTTTTTGAAAGGCAAATATTATCCTGTGTTTCTTTCCTGAGAGTTATCTTGTCTGTTCAATATAGAAAGAAGTTTTTCTGATCCTCATTTCTTTTAGCTACAATAGTAACAAGAATAAATGCCAATTAAACATTCTGTGGAAAAAAAGGGTTTTATCTTCATCTGGAAACCAACATTGAAAAGGTTTTAGATACACTACTGTAGTTGCCTAGCCAAATGTTAATTTTTGTATTTACAGCCCACATATTAGTAAATTCTTTTAAGAAATACAGACTCCAAAATCTTTCCATATTCTTATTTATTTGTGGCTTGACAAGCATGTCTTAAAAGTAAGCAGAGCAATGAATGACATAAATGCTTAACAATCCACTTAAAATGTCCTTATAACTCAAGAAGGAAGGGAAAAAACACATCTGGAAAAGAAAAGAAAAACTAAGGGAGTATCTACCTAAAGATGTTTCCTTGCCTTCTTATGGCCATATTTGCGGCTCTGGTAGCATTCAGTGCAAATAGTTCAAGTAGTGCAAATGGATCCAAATAATGCAAATATATCCAAGTAATCTGAAGAAGCTATTTGAATGAAAGCACTGAAACGTTGCAAACCAAATTAAAAAAGAAGTCCAACTTTTAGACAGCTTTACCTGGATGTTTGAGAATAGTCATCAATTTCAATGCAAAAAGATACAGAAATGAAGAAATGATAAAACAGCAACCAGGACTTTTCCTTCCTTTAACAAAGCTATTTATCAGAAAGCTGTTTTTATCCAATTTAAGTAAAACACTTTAAGTCCTTGTAAATGTCCCTGTTTTATAACTGGGGTGTCCTTGTTATCCAAAGAAAGACTATTTTTATCCAATTTGGGGTAATTTAGCCAGGTTTGGGAAACACTGGGTTAAACTAAAATTTGCAGTCCTGCTAGAAATTGCAGTCGGATCTTCAGGCCAAAGTCCTTTCTGAAGAAGAAAGTCAATGTTGGTAGGCGAAGGAAATGATTGGGAAACTAGTTGGCTTTCTCTATAAAACTCTGCTAGGATTTAATTATATTGGCCTGCTAAATTGTTCAAAAGAAGAAGGCAGTTACTGTATATTCTTAGTTCTGATGAGGCTAAACCCTTGCCTAATCTTACACAGTGTGTGTGTGAGGGAGGGAGAGGGACAGAGAGGGGGGGAGGGAGGGAGGGAGGTGGTATTCAGGAGATTCTGACCAGTTCTGGAGAACCGGTCAGAAAAATATTGAATAGTTCGGAGAACCAGTAAATACCACCTCTGACTGGCCCCGGCCCTATCTATTCTCTGCCCCCCAAGTCCCAACCAATCGGGAGGGAATGGGGATTTGCAGTAACCTTCCCCTGGAGTGGGGAGGGAAGTGAGATTTTACAGTATCCTTCCCCTGCTATGCCCACCAAGCCATGCCACGCCCACCAAGCCATGTCACACCCACCAAGTCTTGCCCACAGAACCGGTAGTACATTTTATTGTATCCCACACTGATGTGTGTGTGTCTGGGTGTATGCATCCATGCACCCATGCACCCACTCATCTTCAGTTTCTGACTCCTTGTAGCTGCATGGATTAGTCCCTGCAGTTTTCTTAGTAAGGTTTTTCAGAAGTTTTTCATTGCCTCTTTCCTAGGACCGAGAAAGAGTAATTGGCCCAAGGTCACCCAGCTGGCTTTGTACCTAAGGCAGAACTAGAACTCACAGTCTCCTGGTTTCTAGCCTTCTGCCTTAACCACTACATTAAAATGGCTCTCATACATTTCAAAGGACGCACATTATTGCTCAGTGACTCTGCATTGGGCTTTCTTAATAGGCAATTTTCAGTGAAAGTGGTTGCAATGAAAGCCCTTTCCATTTTTCTCATGTATACAGAACCCTGCAGCCACTTGGGAATATGCCAGATGTTCAGCCTTATCTTCTTGGAATCTGATGAGAAGTTTGGGATTGGAAGAAATTCACAGTGTGAATCTCTGCTATAGCTTTTATCATAACTATTCACATTGTCAGTTAAAACTTGCAGCTCTGGTAAATATCTCCTAAAGGCAAGCCACATGGTTACTGCCATTCATTGTACGTGGCGTAATCTTCAAGCCATAATGTTAACTAATGTTAACATCTCCCTTGGTGTGAAAACCATTATCTCTTTGTTGAAAAGGAGAAATATGGAAAGTTAATGAATGGAAGTATTTCTAAATAGTTTTACCTGTGTTGCTATAAGCTATGCAGAATTTTTGAAATGCACAACATTTCATTTGTTTCATATTTTGCTGCTGGACTCTGCTGAAGATTTCTTAGGGTTTTGTGTATTGGTGTTACTTAGTTGTGAGTAGAACTGAGTGTCAGGTTACTATGTTCTTCCCCATGTTAATATCCTGTTTGTTTTGAATCACTTCAGTTTGAACTTCTACAATTACTGTGGGGCTAAGTATAGACTGGGCTGAAGTCTGAATTGTTCAAAACTATTTTGTAAGCAAAGTGTTCTAGCTAAGCTGAGTAACATCCAAAAACAGTGCCTGGAAGTTACAAATGTCATAGTTAAGAATAGTCCCCTATCCACTCTTAAGATTTTTTTTAAAAAAATCATCAGCATTTCAATCTCGTTCATGATAAATGTTTGCTTAATTTGCTGGCCATGTTATAGATGGCAATTCAGTTTTAATTACACATTTAATTGTAGTTGGGAAAGATGTACTTATAAGTAAGTGACTAAGATGTAAGGTATCTTAAATGTCTCACTGAGTAACATGGTGAAAGTGTAATGCAAAGAACTAAAATGTATGAAAGATTAGAGAAAGCTATTGGTTTTTTCTGGTTGTGTAGTCATCATTGTATTTCTAAAAGCTCACCGTTAGATATAATGAGCTGAATTTGATTACTGTGATCTGGCAAATTTAAATGAGATGAAGATATGAAGCAGTTTGTATTACAAGATAAGTTTAGAGTGCTGTAATCGGAGTTTATGCTCTGATCTCGGTTTTTGAAATGATAGCAAACGACTGATTTATAATCTTAAATTTGTTCCTGCAGATCTTGTTGTTTCTAAAATTCCATGGCATGATCGAGGTAAGAAAAAGCTGTTTCACTTGAGTAACTTTGATCATGGTTTATGCAATTTACTTGGAATTGTGGGTTCCAATGAGATTCTGAGCCAAGAAATGAAGCTAGGCCAGGTTGAGTTAGGCCAGTGTATAGAAACTGAAATATGATTCACTTGTTAGAGGTTCAGTCTGTTATGTAAACATAGTTTTGGTTTATGCCAGTTTCTAATCCCTGCTGGTTGGAATTAGTAGTTTAGAGTCCACTGTTTTGAAATTTCATGTCAAAAAGGTGAGTTTACTTTCATGGAATTGTAATTTAAAAACTGGACACGCTTTCCAAACAAGAATCATCCTTAGCTCAAATCTCCCAAATATTTCTTGTTCTTGCCTATCACAACTGTAGTGCAGCAAGATGCTTTGCTAAAGCTGTTCTTAAATCTTCCAGATTTTAATGAAAAGGTATTACTGTTTATAAATGGAATGGATTTAGAGATTGTGTTTGACTACTCTGTTTATATTTAAACAGGAAGAAAAAAAATCACAGTGTGTTTAAGCTTCTTTAAAAAAACATTCCTCCCTAAAACTAGCAACGATAGAGAGCATATTGAGTTTATTTCTGTTTTTGAGAATGCAGAAATAAAGACACATTCTGGAGATTCTATAGATTATTTAAGTTGAATAAACAGTCCTATTTGGGATTAACGTGAGACCTTCTGTCTTAATCCTTTGGCATTTTACCATTCTTGGGAAAAGAAATATTGCAGAAAAACATGGATAGGAATGCAATTTTTCAACGTATAAAAATCAGATGCCATGCACTATTGGGAGAACATGCGTTTATAAATTATTTTGCAGTAATCAATATGCAGTGATCAGGAACAACACAGATACACTTAAAATATTATTCATATTCAAATATCAATTAAAAATGTAAAACCTCCTTTATTGATGAAATGACTGGTTTCACATACCTTTTACGCCAAAAATGGGGAAGGGTGTTCCTACTTTTTTTTCCTGATCCTGTGGAAATTAGGCTCACAAATAAGACACTTCTACACAATGATCGCTTACCATCCATTCATAACTCTACCCTTATTCTGACACCTTGTCTTATTTGTTTATTTTTAAATTGCATTTTCATCATGTCCTTCTTCAAAATAGCTCATAGGATCATAGGTAGAGATGACTTAACTCTCCAGACTAAATGAAGATTTAGCTGAGTTTTTGTGACCCAGGTGTAATATACTGCATCGTAATGTATAATAGTCAGCTGATGCTTTTCAAATGCTGAGGCTTATATCTGTATGTGCAAAACTGGATACATACCCTTTCTCTTTTATGTCTTTTTAAAGTAATGATCAGTTATTTCAGTAAGTATCCAGCAATTATTAATATTTAGCAAAACGAAGGGGAATCATGCATGTATTAGTAACAACTGCTTTCTTTGATGCTGAGGATTAAACGATTTGTTTTACAATCTCTTGTTGTAGCTACTTGCGCATGGGCTAAAGTAAGGAACAGCTGGAGTGCATGCGCCAGGCTCGAATTGGCTGCTTGTTACCCTTGCTTCATGGTGTGTGTGCCTCTAAACATGCAGCATTATTTTGGATTATAGCCTGCCCAGAAGTGTTTTGCATTTCCCAGCTGTTTCACAATTTTTCTCTGCGTAGCCCCATCAGCTGCTTTCACATATGTAATTTCAGCTATGTTGGTGCTCTGATTTCTGTTTAAACCAATTTAACTACTTATTCAGCTCCTGATAGAGTAAGCTTGTAAATGGCTAGAATAATTAAAAAACAGCTTATTAATTCTGGGAGTGCTTTAACAATGTGTAGTTGTTAAAATTTGGCAATCTAAAATGATTTGTCAAATGGGTAATGTTATAATGTACTATTGCAATATATAATAGTATCGGATTACAATGGCAGACTAAATTTCAAAAACAGGCAGAATTTAGAAAATACACTTAATATCTGGTTAAAGAGAAATGGTAAGTAGGCAAGAAGTTGAATGAAATATATAGACCTTCATAGGAATTGACCAGCACCTATTTTTCAAATACATGGGTTCAAATAATCATGCAATGAGAGGCAATAAGACAGCAGAATGGACTCTGGTCCCATGTGATAAATAGGAAATTCCTAAATATCAGAAAGGACAAATTGAGAAGAAGCTGTTAATCCTCAGATATCTTTTTAATCAATATATATTGACTCTGCTGAACATTTAATTATCACAGTACTATCTTACTGTCTGTCTAAGGATATTTACCCATGCAATTTGACTGTATTACATTCTCATCTTTTTTTCATCCCATCCAATCACACTTGGCCAATAAAGTATTATGTCCTATTCCCATTCCCATCCCTCCCATCCCATCCCATCCAATTCCATTGTATTCCATTTCATTCTATTCCATCCGATTCCCTTCCCTTCCATTCCATTCTATTCTACTCTAGCCATGACAAAGATTAGAGTTCCAGATGTTGGGCTATCAACTCCTAACATTGTTCAAAGTTGACTCTCTTCACTGAGGTTGCTTGGAACAAATACTTTGAAGTCATATCATATCAGCCCTCGTGTAAATAGAGACATATGGGTGCCAGATAGTTTTACATAAATTAAAAGCTGGCTCATGTTGTGTTCGCAATCATTTGTAAATAATGAGGTTAGCACCCTGTGCGAACACCATAAATCAGTCAGCCATAAGGCAGGAGAGGCATTCATAACTAGATGGAATTGTTTGATATTATAAATGTTAAATTGCCCTTTTCAATCTTTTGTCTTGCTAAGTACAGTTAACTGTGGGGTATGTTTTTTTCCCCAAAATTCCATTTTATCAGTCCTCTAATTAAGGATTGAAAATATAAAGTGGTAGAAAAATCAAGCTTCTCCATTATAGAATTGTCTATACCCTGTTTTCCTGAAAATAAGACCTCCACATTTAATAAGCCCAATTGGGCTTTTGAGCGCATGCACTAAAATAAGCCCTCCTCCGAAAATAAGCCCTCCCCCAAAATATTGCAACACAGCAGCAACTATGAGGCAACCAGACTTGCTGCCTCCTGAACTTCAAAAATAATATAAGACTTCCCTGAAAATCAGGCCAAGTGCTTATTTGGGGGGGGGGGGGGGATCAAAGGAAAATAGGATCCTGTCTTATTTTCAGGGAAACACAATAGCTATTTGAATCATACCCACTGCTATCTGCTTTGCTTGTGGAAAAGAAAATGGTGATGTAATGAATTATTGCCAATTCTTAGTACACTGATTTATGGTATGCTAAATAATAGTAGAGGAAGTGGGATGCTCCTAATATTATTTAAAGTATGAGTGTGTGAAGCAATTATTCCGAGTTTGAAAAGAGTTGTTACTACTTTTCTGCAAACTTTGGAGTTTGAAACTGGAGCTCTGAATTCAGAATAAGTCTGTTCCGAATTTGGAAGGGTTCTGGAATGGGACATTTCAACCTCAATATGTTTCAGATTCAAAATATTGACACACTCTGAATTGTGAAATGCTTAAAACTATCTGTAAACAAATTTGGCTGGGTTGGAGGCTGACTAGATGAGGCATACTGTGTAAATAGTGTGATACAGTATAGTCATGTGCAATCTTTGGTATTCTCTGAGCTTGGTTGTTTACTTGCAGACATTTTATTACCCAGCCAGGTAACATCATCAGTGACGTTAACCTGGTTGGGTAATGAAATGTCTGCAAGCAAAGAGCCAAGCTTACAGAGCACCAAGGATTCCACAGGTCAATCCTGAGCCAGAAATATTCTTTATTGGAAGAGTATAGTTCTGCCTTTTCTTTTATACACAGTTGAATAAAACTGAATTAAAGTTTCAGAAGTGATTCTCATTAAAGAAAGAGATATTTTTCAGTGGTGGGATTCAGCTGGTTCAGTAGAACCAATATCTAATTTTTTGTTGAGTTTGGCAAACCGGTTAGATGTGTTCTGGAAAATCTGTGTTTTCCGGAACATATCTGGTTTTCGTTCAACTTCTTTCCAGATGGGGCAGGGGAACCCTCCCTCAAAGTCCAAGAGAGGAGCAATGGAAACCAAACAGAGACGCAACGCCTTTGATCACGTCACTCAGGCAAAAACTTTACAGCAGGTGGCGGTTTTGTGTGTGTGTGTATTTTGCACATAAGGCAGCAGCCCAGGGCTAAAATGCTGGTGGAGTGCCAGAGGATCAGGGAGGGTGCTGAAGTGAACAGGCGTCCTGCCTGCAGTTCCCATGCTGGCTGCCCCTTCCTAGTCAGAGCTGAGATGCCGCTGCATTTAAGTGCCAGTAGAAGCTGGCCTTCCCTTTGAAGGGCCTGGGCAGCTACTGGAGAGAAATGGGCCCATTTCAGCACCTGGCAGCCAGATGCCCTCGCTTCCCCCAAGCATTTCTTTGCTAACCTGATTTCCAGCTCCATTGTGTTTCTCCATGGCATTTCTCGCCATCGTGTGCAGGAAAACAAAAGTTTGTGGGACTTAAAAAAGTTCAACCAACTTCATAAGACTATTTTTTGATGAGAAGTTGGAATTGATTGAACTTTTTTTTTTTTGGAAATCTGGCGATAGTGGATGGGGCAATCTCAGTGGCATGGCGCTACGCTGCAGTGGAGAAACAGGAAATGGAGCGGCAAGCATGAAGGAAGGAAGAGCAGGAACAAGAAAGGGAAAATGGTCTCCCCTTTACCTCACATTGGCTGCTCCATTTTCCGTTTTTCCATTGCAGCGCAGCAGCCAGGATCTACTTTGATAGCGAGAGGGGGGGTAATTTAACAACCGGTTAGCCCAGGGTCAGATTGATCGGTGCAGGAGGCTTATCCGCATGTGTGGCAGAGCTGGAGTATGGGGATGGGCCACGACGGCCAACCTGACCCTGGGCGAACCAGTTATTAAATTATTTGAATCCCACCACTGGATATGTTAGTCTGTAGTGCAACAATAGCTCCAGGATTTTGGTATAATCTTTCCTGTCTGTCTAAGTCCTTCCCAGTTAATTGATATAAAAGATATTATGTAGCACTGTTAACCTACATGCACAGTCTTTTTCTTGCTGGAGCTGGTAGTTGTCCTACTATTTATTTATTAATTCGATTTTTTATTACTTTAGAAGTAGTTCAAGTGGTGAACATACTAATACTCTTTCCTCCTAATATTTTCACCACTACAATAACCCTGTGAAGTCAGCTGGGCTGGAAGAGAATGATTGGCCATAAATCACCTAGATGGTTTTCATGCCTAAGGTGAGACTAGAACTAAGTCTCCTGGTTTCTTACCTGATGTTTTAACCACTAAACTTGACTTCCTATTATGGATGAAATGCATCTTGTATTTGGAACAGCTTTTAAGTTTTATTCCTTTCTTATTTGGGAGTCTTGCTCCATGACTCCCAAGTAATATTTAAAGATTTAGCCTGAGCTTAACATGTAGTACTGTACATTTCAAAAGCTTAACTTCTTCTTCTGTCTATATCACAGAATTAAACTTCTGAAGAAACTTTTTCTTTATTTGTATACATATTCTAGAACTGCCTCTAGGGAGTGTATTGTGGTTATTTATCCTGTTTTCCCCAAATTAAGACTTTCCCAGATAATAAGCCCAATTGGGCTTTTGAGTCATGCGCTAAAATAAGACCTCCTCCCAAAATAAGACCTCCCCAAAAATATTGCAACACAACAGCAGCCATGAGGTGACCATGCTTGCCATTTCCTGCACCTCAAAAATAATAACTCCCCAAAAATAAGGCCAAGTGCTTATTTCAGGGGTCAAAAGAAAATAAGATCCTGTCTTATTTTCAGGGACACACAGTAGAATATATTTAAAAAGGCAAAATAATTTTTATATTGCACCTTCCTGGCCATGTAGCATAGAAGTATGTTAGGTGATTTTAGGCTTTTCTTTCTTTTTGAGAAAGAGGCTAATCATATTAGGGATATTATCTTATTTTTGGGGAAACAGTAATTATTGCAATGAACTGGCATCACTTTAACTTCTTACTCAAGAAATGTTGATTCAACTGCTAATCTGAGTGTTTTGGAGTCAAATACTTTATGGGTGAGTTTTGGCTATTATTGAAATCTCTCACTCATGACTATTTCATTAACATTCTTGATATTTTATTGGAAAACACATACGTTTGTGCACAGCTGGTATTTGTTCATTGGGCAACAGAGATGAGCCCGTTTATTCAGAAAATAGTTGTACAAAACTTTTCATTGCGAAATAGCACAAACTTTTCATTTAGCCGTCAGCAATTCCTAATTGCTTTGAATGCTCTTCAAATATAACATCTCATTATAATGATATATAATTATCTCATTAAGAAATGAGATAAAATGACAATACTTAAAAGAAGAACGGTTAAAATTTATGGCAAAAGCTTAGCATGAATAAAACTACAACAATATAAAAGAAACTTAGAAACATATATAGAGCAGCGGTCCCCAACATTTTTTGCACCAGGGACCGGTTTCATTTTAAATAAAATTCTGCGGACCGGCTGGCGTAGAGGAGGAGCGAGGTGGGGGGAGAAGGGGGAACAGGTGGCGCATGCGCATGCGGGGGGGGGGTGTCGGCTCACTCGGCCCTCCAACAGAGCAAACGGCCGCGCCTGCGCATGCCCACGGGGGGGGGAGTCGGCTCACTCGGCTCTCTAGGGCCTCCAACGGTGCAAACAGCCGCACCTGCGCTCTCCCGCATCTGGTGCGCGCTCTGCCCAGTTGGCTGCCCCCTCCTCTCTCCTCCTCCTCTCTGGCCCTACGGCCCGGTTCTTATCAAGCCATGGACTGGCACCGGTCTGCGGCCCGGGGGTTGGGGACCCCTGATATAGAGAACAGTAAAGTTCAAGAAAAATATTTCAGGATAAGTACCAGCAAAACTATATTTTAAATATTAATGAATTGACAGTAGGAATTTTCATTTTTATCAAAAATCAGAAATAATCCTCCTCAATATCTTCCTGCAGAACTTTTTTCAGTCTTTGTAACTGGATAGTAGGGTTATCTGTTAATAATTGCTTCTTTGACTTCCTGTAAGCTGATATTACCAGTTGATATCACCAAAGGTAATGCATATACTCCTCACTTAATGTCCGGTTGTTTAGCAATTGTTCAAAGTTACGATGGACTCTCAGGAGTACTTACAACCTGTTTTTTAATGTGATGGTGGCCCCGCTGCCCCCCTCCATGATAATGTAATCAAATTTTGGACTCTTGACAACTGACTTGCATTTACAGTAATTTGCAGCATCCTGTGGTCATGTGATTGCAATTTTTTTGGCCTTGTTGGTTTCCAGGATTTATTTCTGGTCTTGAGCAAAACATGCCCATTGGGGAAAATGGACTTGTTTAACAACCATGCCATTTGCTTAAAGGTTGCAAAACAGAGCATGATCATGTGGTGACCCACTTAACAACCTCCACTTAACTATAATTCTGAGCTCACTTATGGTCATAAGTTGAGGACTCCCTGTATTTAACAACCTTTTTTGGATTGTCTTTAGGTTTTCCAACCACAGGAGCATTCCTAACTAATTTACTGGCATTTCAGGTCCAAAATAATTTAATTTTTGAAGGGAGCTCAATGATTCAGCAGTTAAACACGCTGAGTTTGTTAGCTGGAAAGCTGATAGCCCGGGTTTGAAATATGAGTGCCACATGACACAGTGAGGTCCTGTTACTTGCCACAGTTCCTGCCCACCTAGCAATTCAAAAGCATGCAAATGCGAATAGATAAATAGGTTCCACCCTGGTGGCAAAGTAACAACATTCTGTACCCCTCAGCATATAGTTATGCTGGCCACATGATCATGGAAAATGTCTGTCTCCTTCAGCTAGAAACAGAGATGAGCACAGATACCCCTGGAGTTAGAAATGGCTCTACCTTTTTCCTTCTGTGGTTCTTTTTGGATTTGATTTAGGCTTTTGGTGTTTATGCATTTCAGGTCCAAAATAAATGATTTTACTTTATAGTATCTAGTATTGGATGGTTAGCATGACTTGTGATCCAAAGTATTCTTCACAATTTTTTCTCCAGCATCATTATTCAAAGGCATTTATTTTTCTTCATTCTATCTTTCCATTAATCCAGGTTTCACTTTCACATGTTATAATTTGGAATACTTTGGGTTTAAGAAGACGTATCTTTTTGTCAGTGTGTAATAATATATTTACTGCCATGCATTTAACAGCTTACAAACTTTTTTTTTTTTTAAATGTGAGCACTAGGTAACTAGCCATTATTTCCAAATTTATAATTTTCTTTTAAAAAAACTCTAACAAATGAAGACAAATAGCTGATACAATACTTTACAATTTATAAAATTATTTCATTGATTGATTGATTGATTCATTGATTCATTCACTTATTCAGTTTATACTCATATCTATCTGTTTGACAATCATGGTGCGGCTTACATGTCTATGTATATTCACTTTCTAGGATATTTTAAATTCTTCATACCAGATAATTGAATCTCTGGCAGCTGAGCTATCTTCTGAAAAGGCAAATGACTGGTCACTGGGGGATTCTGGGAACTGAAATCCACACAACTAACAGTTGCCAGGTTTGAGAAACATTGCCATAGATATTCTAAGCTGTTTAGGGTTTTATACATCACCACCCACACTTTGAATTGTATCTGTTGGTTTACAATGAGAATCATATTATCACTACATTTTGTACTTGTCAATATGATCTGCAGTGACCATAATATTTGCAATGCTTCTGTTTCCATCACTCTTCAGTCATCCCTGATAGATCTTAACTGGGGTTTAGAATTGCATCTACAGTATATAGATTTTAACACTTCCAACATTTCTTTTCTGTCAGTTTGTAATTGGTCTCAAATCTAAGAATGAAAACATGCATCCATCATCCATCCCCTGCTGGTTGAGAGTTCTGGGAACACATTCTGGGAATTACCAGATTGGGAAAGATTTTCTGATGTCACTTGCAATTATTTACTGGATTTGAGCCAGAGATATTTTTCAATCATACCTGAATATGCCAGAGATTGAATCTGTGCATTCAAAGAATGTGATCTACCATTGAATTATAGTCAACACTATTTGAATGGCCATGTGATAAACAAATAGTATGATGCTACATTTTTCAGCTGTGATTATATTATACCTTGCTTTTCTCTTCCTCTATTTCTTTACATGCACACTTATGCTTATTCTCTCCTCCCCTATTTCCTCAGTTTCTTTAAACTAAAAATACACTAAGCAGAGTAAAACCAAATACAACCCCAAGAAAATAAATTTAGAATTCATCGGTTATTTAGTTACACCTATGAATTTAGCAGATGATATGCTTCAATAGACAGAAAATCCTACTCTGGACTTGTTATATTTATTTACCATTGGATATTAATTGTGTTTTGAATAGAATCAGTTCTGAAGTAGAAGATATTTGTTGTTCACCAAATACATTTGTGTGTTTCACTTAATCTTAGAAATATGTAAATAGTCTAAAATGTTCAGTGAATTGGGCCAATTGTTTATTGAATCTAAATCCTAATGATGTAAGTAGAATTGCATCATTAAATAAGGCGGATTTGCTTCCATGTTCATTGCTAGTGAGCTGTTTTGCTGAAGTATGTCACAACTCCTGTCTGCATCTTGTTGGCTATAATGCTTATTATACTCTTGGGTAGTGCTGTATTGTTCTAGTGAAAAAAGAGACTCTCAAGAATAATATGTTGGAACTAGACTTTAGGTTGCATGAATTATTTATTTTCCTTTCTGTTCATTAATTAGAGGATATTTGCATTTCCTCAAAGCCCATTGAAAAAGAAATAATTCTGATTCGACCCACGGGTGATTCGTGAATTTATATCAAGATTCCAGCCACTTAGATGGGTTTTCTGGGCATTTCGATCCTTATTCGTTTTAGCAACGTAATTGTGTTATTATGTGATGTCATGCTCCACTCGGTTGTCTTAAATAACAGTTTCACAATCTTTGGATGTTAGCTTTTCTGACTATAATTATGGAAGCTATAATTCAGATTTTGGAGAGCACTATGTTTTGATATCTTGAAAGTATCTAAGATAATAAGGATCAACTTCCTCCAATATATATACAACACATATATAAATAAAACTACCTATTTTTCTTTTAGGAAACCATATTATTTCTAACATGGGAAGTGTCTCCTGCTATTCAAAGCATGGTAAATTGGGAGTAAATGTCTAGCTTTTTAAATTAAAAACTCATGAAATCTGACCAGCTAATGAATTATGTTGCATAATATTGGACAATAGCCGGAGGGTTGATATTCCTGTATCTTACATTCATTTTCCCAGAAACATCTCCATTGTATTCCAGATTAGGTAAGTATTGTATGGGTCTAAGTCAGGGGTCCTCAAACTTTTTAAACAGGGGGCCAATTCACAGTCCTTCAGACTGTTGGGGGGGCAAATGGCTGGGTGGGTGTGACCAGGTGGTCATGTGACTTGGTAGGTATGGGTGGGTGTGACCAGGTGGTCATGTGACTAGGTGGGCGTAGCCAATTTAGCAGTCCATTAACAATGCACACAAATTAAACTTTAATTTGTTTTGCTCCAGGGAGGTGTTTTATTTGCTTCTGCTTGCATATTTCTCTTTTTGGCTGACTTTTTTTTTTATTAGATCGTTTTTTAAATAGTTTAGGAATCTAGTGGTCCACTTCAGGAAACTCGGTTTTGCAGCAGTTCTTTTCAGCCCTTACAATCAAGAAGTCTCTCCCTCCCTCCCTCCCTCCCTCTCTCTCTCACTCCCCCTCTCCGTCTCTGTCTGCCTCTTGTCTCTCTGTCTCTCTCTCTGTTTCTCTCCCTCTCCCTGGGTCTTGTCTCTTTTTCCCTCCCTCTTTCCCTCTCTCTCTCTGTCTCTCTCTTTTTCTCTCTGTTTCTCTCTCTCTCTCTCTCTCTTCTGGAGGTTGGGGAAGTAAAAAATGAGGCATGCGGACTCTCTGAGAGGCCTCCATGTGCTCTGTTTTTGGCCTGCAGAGTGCTACTGGAGGCAGGGGAGGTCAAAAGGAAATTGAGGGGTTTCTTAGGGGTTTTTTAATTCAGCTTTTAGGGGGTTCCAGGGAGGGGGGGAGGGTCTACCCAGTCAGAGGGGGGCCTAGATATAGGCCCGGCCGGCAGAAGTAGGATAAAGGATGGGTCATTAAGGAGGGGGTCATCCCTACAGAGGGCTTTCCCATTCGATGGGGCTTGGGGAGGGGCAGGGGTGGCGGGAGACAGGATGTCCACCGTGGGTCAGGGGACCGTGGCCACTGGTTACGAGCGGTCACTTTTTATTTTTTATTTTATTCAAATTTATACGCCGCACCTTCTCCAAAAAGGAGCCAGGGCGGCGCACTGGAAATTTAAAACAATACAAATATAACAAAAATATAAAATTTTAAAAAACTATTAAACCCATACCCTGTGCTAAAATAGTATAAAATCCCCTGAATTAAAATCTATCTAAAAACAGTCAGAACGGGAGGTTATGCTAGGCCAGCTTGTTGGAAAAGGTGCGTTTTAAGACGCTAGCGGAAGAGGCGGAGGTCTGAGATGGTGCGTAATTCAGGGGGCAGGTCGTTCCAGAGGGTAGGGCCCGCCACAGAGAAGGCCCTTCCCCTGGGTGTCGCCAACCGGCATTGCCCGGCCAACGGCACCCTGAGAAGGCCCTCTCTGTGGGAGCGGATCGGTTGAAGGGATGTATGGGGCAGAAGACGGTCTCGCATATAACTAGGCCCCGAGCTATGGAGCGCTTTGAAGATGGTCGTCAAAACCTTGAAGCGCACCTGAAAGGCCACAGGCAGCCAGTGCAGCTCGGGTAGGAGAGGTGTTATGTGGGAGTGCCTAGAGGCTCCCATAATCACCCGCGCGGCTGCATTCTGGACTAGCTGTAGCTTTCAAGTGCACCTCAAGGGAAGCCCCATGTAGAGAGCGTTACAGTAGTCAAGTCGGGATGTCACGAGTGCCTGAGTGACTGTGCGGAGGGCAGCCCAGTCCAGTAAGGGGCAAAATTGGCGCATCAGGTGTACCTGATAAAACGCCCCCCTGGCCACGGCCGTCACATGGTCCTCCATGGACAGCCAGGAATCCAGGAGGACACCCAAATTGCGTGCCCTCTCCATGGGGGCCAGTGTTTGGCCCCCAATGGCCAGAGTTGGAGTTATCTGGCTGAACTGGGGTGCCGGGAACCACAGCCACTCAGTCTTGGACGGGTTGAGCTTGAGTTTGTTACTACCCATCCAGATCCGTACGGCCTCCAAACACCGGGACAACACCTCGGCGGCATCGGCCCATTTTTGGCCTCCCAGTAGCACTCTGCTGGCCAAAAATGTTGGTCTTACCTTCAATGCACTACAGGTAAGTAAGTATAATCTTTATTGTATTGTACTTAAATACAACAAAATTGGTTAGTAATTGAGGTAGTCCTCAACTTATCCTCAACTTACCATCATTTGTTCAGCTACCATCTGAAATTTACAAAGTGCTGAAAAAAATCCAGTCCTTGGATTTTTAGGATGGGTCCTCACACGTACAACTGTTCATGTGATCACGATTAGGGTGCTTGGCATTTGGCTCACATTTATGACCAATGGTAGTTTCTAGTGGCCATGGGACCACAATTTACGACCTTTTCTGCTGATTTCCAGAAAAATGTATCCATTGAGAAGAACAACTTTGTGTTTAATTATCATCCTATCAGTCCTAAAATTGAGTCCGACTCTACTTACGGGCACAATGACTGTATGATGAAAATTCTAGTCCCGATTGTGGTCATAAATTGAGGTCTATCTCTATTTCAATTTTCTCCTCTAGCTTTAACAGACCAAACTTTTGTTCTCTTACTCTGAAATGCCTTGAAGATCGTCCATTTTCTCTTATCTGTTCATGCTTTATTCCTTTTTGGTTTTGTGGAAGAATCTCAAATAAAATTTCTCTGTGGAAAGGAATCCATCAACTTGGTATTTCTTGAACACATTTAACCTTTTTAAAGCCAGCTCTCAGATCTTTCTTAACTGATTAAACTTGAAAGAATACAGTCTGCCTTAAGGGACACATGCATGGTTTAGGTTCAGTCATAATGAAGATCTAGGGAGTTGGATAAAACTCAGCAAAAAGATTTCCCAGAATACAAAAAAGAAAATGGTCTTTCTATAGAAAATGTTTGACAGCTGAGTAAACAGGTTTATGAAAACCCACCCAAGCTCTCTTCCCCCCTTTGCTGTTAACTAGTTCTGGTCTTCTCACTGTATTTCTTGGCTGAATATTTGCTTTCAATAGTAAGATCTGAAATATTGTTCAAATTTTAATAGGTATGGCATGAAACTGGGCTCGGAAAATCCTTTTTCTCCTCTACATAAGATAGGACATGCACAGTGGTTTTCAGCTTTTTGAGAAAAAACAGTTGGTGGAAGAGAATATTTGTATTTCAGGAGTGAATTATGGTGTCCTTGTTACTGTCTGAGCTTGGTGATTTTCTTGCAGTTGTTTCATTACCAAACTAGGTAACATCACCTGATGATGTTAACTTAATCTGGTAATGAAATGTCCACAAAAAAACCACCAAGCTCAGAGAGCAACAAGGACACCACAAAAACAGTTCTTCTGCTTATAATGTTTCATATTTTGTTTTTTTTTAAATTACTCCATGGTCCGTTAAGATTTTTTAGCTAATGCCTGCCTTTTTCATTTATTTATGAGCCAATGCAATCAGCTAGAAACTCTAGCTGGCTCTACCCTCTAACTATAGTTAATGCTTTTTTTATGATGGTATAAAATAAAAATATAAAATTTAAGAGGAAATGAATGTTCTTCTGAACTTAATGAGGAAAGTTCTCTAAAGCAAATTGTGAGAATGTTGGTTTATTCTTTCTCTAATCCTTTTGGAATTTTTCAAGAACCGAGGCCATCATTTCCTGTTGAGATGTTTATTTTCTATACTGTACTTAACGTGATTAGAAGTGGGGGGAAATGTATTTAAAAGAAGAACAGATTCTTCTGTTTTAGTTATTAATACTTAGTGCATGAATTGAAGTGGTCACTATGCCAATAGAAATGAAGATAATTGGTCAAAGTCAGTCAGGAGTAAGAAGATTTTACATAAGGTTCATTTGTGTCGTATTATATAAAGAGTCTAGATTTAGTCTCCGAAATTCTGTATATTTGAAGCCCAAGCAGTACAATGTCTTCATTGCCCCTCTTTCTCCAGCCTATCTCACAGGCTGACAAAATGCAGTGGGGACAAAATGAGAAGATATCCTATATCCATGATAGCGAACCTATGGCCCGTGTGGCCAAAGTGGACACGAAGCCATGTCACCCGGCATGCACGGACTTGCCTGTTTGTCTTCTGGGTTTGTGGCATGCATGCGCGTGTGACGATCAGCTGCCCTTCATGCATTGTCAAAACTGGTGTGCGCATGCGTGCTTGCCAGCTGATTGTTGGGCACACATGCACACTAAAACTCAGAGGTTCAGCTTTTCCGGAGCATGGCCCTGATGAGCACTTGCATGCGCACGCAATGTTTCCGCACAACCTTTTGGCACTCGGTGCCGAAAAGGTTCGCCACCACTGTCCTATATAAACAGACTTGAACTATTAGAGCAAAGTCAGTACTGCAGGCTACTCCTGACTGCCGACTGACTACAATTTGGAAGTTCGAATCTCACCAGGTTCAAGGTTGACTCAGCCTTCCATCCTTCTGAGGTGGGTAAAATGTGGACCCAGATTGTTGCGGGCAATACCCTGGCTCTGTTATTTGTTTGTTATTTGAGAGCTGTAAAGCATTGTAAAGCGGTATATAAATCTAAGTGTTATTGCTTTTACAGAAAGTCAGGATATAAATTTGGAGGCAGCCAATAGCACATCTGTCTTTAAAAAAAACCTCTAGAATTTTCTCAGCTTAGAAAGTTGAAATAACCCAGTTTTGTAAGTGAAAAGACAATGTTTTAAAGGATAGTATAGCAGATTATTCTGACTTGTTCACTAACGTTTATTCTAAATATGGCCCCCTGAATTTGTGTCTAATGAAAACCTCTGGTTACTTCAAAGTTAAAAGATATTTTTAGTCTCATCCTTGCCATCACAGACATGCATAAACCTAGGACATATTCTGTTTCATTTAACACAAGACTATAAGTATATGCATCATCTTTGACTAATGTCTCAAGGATGGGTCAATTGATGGAAACTGCAGTTTATGGAGGTAGCAAGTGTTTTGAATACAGTTAGCATACCTGTGAATAACAAGATACTTGTTTTGGCATGTCACAAGGCATATAAAAAATATATATGACTTTTGTGGGGGGAAATGTTAGTGGAGTTTGCTTCTTGAATAAATATGATATTTACCGTATTTTCCGGAGTATAAGACGCACCTTTTTTCCTCTAAAAAGAGGCTGAAAATCTGGGTCTTATACATCGAATACAGCATTTTTTTGCCTCTTGGAACCCCACCTCCTTCACCAAACTGGCTGTGCCTAGTCTTGTGGAGGCTTCCAGAGAGCCCCTGGGGGCTGGGGAGGACAGAAATTAGCCTCAAACGGGCCGTTTCCCCCTCCCCCAGCCCCCAGCAGCACTCTATAAGCCTCCATAGGACTATGCATGCAATTTATTTGACCCAAAAATGGCCCATTTTCGCGATAAATGGGGCGGTTTTTTGCTGCCCCCCCTTGCAGGAGCATTCTGCAAGCCCCCCCAAGGCTAGTCATGCTTTTTATTTGAAGAAAATAGGCCCTGTTTTCGCGTAGAAAGAGCATTTGGAAGAAGTATGCAAAGCACAAAAAAAAACCTTTTTGCCTCCTGGAACCCCGCCCCCTTCAACAAACTGGCTGTGCCGAGCCTTATGTAGGCAGCTCCTGGGTAAACGGGGCGGTTTTTTTGCTCATTTTTCACCCCCCCCCCCAGGCTACTTATGCTTTTTATTTTAAAAAAACCAGCCTCATTTTCACGGAGAAATGGGCTGTTTTGGAAGTTTGCCGAGTGCAAAGGCTCCCCCTCCCCTTTTCGGGAGGCTCTTTAACTTTTTCTGAGCAAGCAGAAACGAAGTTTTAAGGTTTGTCTGAGATTTCCTTCTCAGGGATAAATACACCTGAGAACATCAACCTACCTACCTAATCTCTCTCTCTCTCTACCTACCTACCTACTGTATTTCTCCCTTTCTCTCTCTCTCTCTCTCTATCCTACCTCCCTAACTACACACACACACACACACACACACACACACACTCCCTCCCTATTTACTGTATTTCTCTCTCTCTCTCTCTCTCTCTCTCTCTCTCTCTCTCTATCTATCTATCTATCTATCTATCTATCTATTTCTCTCTCTCTATACCTCTACCTATACACACACACTCTCTTCCATCCTACCTACTGTATTTCTCTCTCTCTATTTCTCTCTCATCCTTCTACCTACCTACCTACCTACAGTACACACACACATTCCCCCTCTCCCCCTACATACCTATTGTATTTCTCTCTCTCTTTCTATTTCTCTCTCTATCCTTCTACCTACCTACACACACTCTCTCTCTCCCTACCTACTGTATTTCTTTATCTTTCTATTTCTCTATCTTTCTACCTACCTACCTACACACACACATTGCGGGATCGGATCCTGCCTCATACATCCTCACGACCGATTCGCTCCCACAGAGAGGGACTTCTCCGGGTGCCGTCCACTAGACTTTGTCAGCGGGCGACACCCAGGGGAAGGGCTCTCTCTGTGGCGGGCCCAGCCCTCTGGAACGACCTCCCTCCCGATATTAGGACCACCACGGACCTCCGCTCCTTCCGTCTTAAATTGAAAACACACTTTTTCTGCCTTGCCGGCCTGGGATAGCTACTCCTCTGTTTTTAGGGGTTTTTTTGGGGATTTTTAGTTAGATAGTTTTAATGGGTATTTTAGCACAGGTTACTTAATTTAATTTATTTTTAATGAAATATGTATATAGCCATTGTTCTTATTTCTCCTGTGCACCGCCCCGAGTCCCTGTGGGGAGAGGGTGCGGTTTATAAGAAATAAATTATTATTATTATTATTATTATTCTCCCTTTCCCCCTACATACCAACTGCATTTCTCTCTCCCCTTTTATCTACCTACCTACCTACACAGACACTCTCTCTCCCTACCTACCTACAGTATTTCTCTCTCCCTCTCTATTTCTCTCTCTCTATATCCCTTTACCTACCTACCTACCTACCTACCTACCTACTCTCTCCCTCCCTCCCTCCCTCCCTACTGTATTTCTCTCTATTTCTCTCTCTCTCTATCCCTTTATCTATCTACCTTACGTATTTCTCTTTCTTTCTCTCCCTCTCTCTCCCTCTATCTACCGACCTACCTACCTACTTTTTTTGGTAATTTGCCTCTTCAAAACCTTGGTGCGTCTTATACTCCGGTGCGTCTTATACTCCGAAAAATACGGTATGTTATTTTATGTTATTCTAGTTTATGTTATCACTAGACTAGAACATACGTTTCAAAAAGGCAACTATATCATAAGATCTTATGAAGATATTTAAAATGGAAGACGGCACTGAAAATGATCACAGTATCAAGGAAAATACTATGGGTTTCTCAATTATGGGATTGAGTTAACTTCATATCAGGCTAAAATCATAGAGCATTGACTGTGTAGACGCAGAGTAGAGTGCCTGTATTTTGTTTAGGGATCACAAGAAACCAGCATCACGAGAAAACATGGGTTTTGTTCAGACCTGCTTTCCCCAAATCTAAATGTAGATTTCCTTGAGTTCCTTTTAGGTTGTCAACTAAGTTCAACTGATTTTAGATATTTGGCATGGTTTTTCTTGCCCTAGTTTTTTCCAGAGAAAAGAAAGGGGATTATTTTTGCAAAGATGCAACCACTGAAGTGCCTTTCCCATGAAGCATTAAATGTATTATAATCTTATACAAATAGACATGAGTGACAGACATTTCTAGCTCTTGAATCTGGAATTTGGGGTATGCAGCTGGTGAAGTAATTGCTCACCGGATTAATTTTTGACACTCCTATACAAAAGGAAATACCTTCAGGCAAAATATATAAATGTTAATATTTACAAATGGTTATTGTAGCAACAGGGCCAAGCCTGTAGAATGAAAGTTCAGTGGTCTCAAATCATCTCGCCTGTAAGGGTCCCTGGTATACACATTGCCACCTTTCTGCCTTAGTATAACTTCTCTATCACTAGGTGTCTATGCCATTTTACATGGCTCCCTTTCCCAAACCTAATTTGTATGAGAGATAACAAGGCTTCCACAATCTGTTCTGCTTTACTGGTGAATGTGTATGTATGGAAATAATGAAATAATGGTCATATCTCCACCTAGTGGTTATGTAGCCTTGAGGATTCAACATTTCTTTTCTCTATTTTGACAGGATAGATAATTCCTATAAGAGATAAAGAAAATGAAACTTTATTGATTTTTTTTAAAGAACTTCATTTGTTAACATGGGGCCATCCCCTGGTCAAAGGAAAGAAAAGTAGAATTCCTCAATAAAACAAATGCTTTCAAATAACAGAATATATCAGAGTTGGAAGGGACCTTTGAGGTCTTCTAGTCCAACCCGCTGCTTAAGCAGGAAACCCTATACCATTTCAGACAAATGGTTGTCCAATCTCTTCTTAAAAACCTCCAATGTTGGAACACCCAAAACCTCTGGAGGCAACTCGCCCCATTGATTAATTGTTCTAACTTTTAAGAAATTTCTCCTTAGTTCTAGGTTGGTTTTTTTGATTAATTTCCATTAGTTAAATAAATTAACAGGAGAAAAAAATATAAGACAAGAACAAGAGATAATAAGATCGAGTCCCTTCGGGGAGAGAGAGTGGGTTATAAATAAAATTATTATTATTATTATGCTGGTCCTCTAGAAACAGCTCTTTTGCCACTCAACTCAAGATCTTACAGAATTCCAAGCTTATAAAGGAAAAATGATTATTGAATGATTCTAAGGCTACACTCATGAACCTAATAAAAATCTATAGCAGTTATACATTTATAATTATGCACTATTTTGTATATGGTCATAAGAGGGAAAAGATAAATCTGCATACCAAGAAAAATAAAAATCTAATGCAGTATCATTGTCTTATTCTACACAAACAACCTAAATATTAATGCAAAATCTTCTTTCTCCTGAATTTCTTACAGTTTTGGAGGTTAATGCCAATGATGTACCTTTTTTCCTAATTCAAATATGACAGCTTTTGTTCCAAGTTCTGTCTTTGTCTTTTAAAAATAACAAAACTATTTATCAAGGAGGGTATCTCCTGAAACTAAGCATTAAAAATTACACCTTAAAGGTGTCCATTCAATTTCGAATTCAACTTCATACATTTAGTTTTAGGAATGAAGTGGTCCTTAACTTACAATCTTTTTTTTAGCAGCTGCTTAAAGTTACAACAGAACCAGGTTCACTTACCAATCATGTTATTAATTTAACAACTGTGGTGATTCACTTAGCAAATGTGGCAAGAAAAGTTGTAAAATGAGGCAAAACTCAGTTAACAAATTTCTCACTTAGAAACCTAAATTTTGGACTTAACAGTAGTCATAAGTTGAAGACTACCTGTACATGTAAAGCAAAGGAAAAGGTAAAATATCTCTTAAGTCAAGCTTACCCTTAGAAAGTTTCTGGGTTCTTGGATGTGAATTGTTCTTGCTTTCTACTTGGATTTTTTTCAATTTCCGGGTCTTACAAGCCTGAAATTTCTTGGGGTTCTTCAATCCAAAAAGTAAGCAAACCTCATACTTAGATATTGAGCCCAAACCCATTGTTTAATCTGTTGACACTCTAAAAATCCTAGATTCTTTCCTTGTAATTGCAATTACTAATAAAATAAATGTTTATTGCTTTTTTTTAATAACAATTTTTATTGGTTTTTACAAATTTTATAACAGGGAAAAAGGTATATAGGATATAGGAAAGATATTTTAGGGCTTCCATGTCGGAGGTGGTGGTTGCCTCCAGGGTTCCATACAAAGAGTAAGGTTTTTTCTTCGGCATAAGGTGGAAGGGAATACATATATATCATATCATAAATTACATGCATTCAATCATTTGTTTCTATTGACATCCGTAAGGATTACACTATGTAAAAGAAAATCATTTTTGTGATCTGAGTCTTTTAGCTATTGTGTCTTCTTCCTTCCCGCCAGTGGGCGGAGCCATGGACCCTCCCGTTCCCCCATTTTTGTCCTCCAGGGTTGAGTGTTTTTTAAGAAAGGCTTCCGCCTCTTCAATTGTTTTAATTCTTACTCTCCCCCCCTCCCAGAACACCAACATTCCTTCAGGCATTAACCATTTGAACCACACCCCCTTTTTATATAGTTTTTTGGATAAGGAGGAATACTTCCTCCGAATCTCTCGAATCATTTTTGGGATCTGTTTCAAAATAGCAATCTCATTCTGCATATATATCAGAGCGCCATCTCTCTGTGCTCTCAGAATCTCATCCCTTGTTGACCTTCTTACAAATTTGATATGTATCTCTCTGGGTACGTCATTTATTCTGGCATATGCTGAATTAATTCTGTAAATCAGGTCAATGTCCCCCCAAATATATTCCTTACTCTTTTTAGTATAATCTGCTAAAATTGTAGACATTAAATCTTTTAAATTTTCTGAAGGTAATTCAGGAACATTTTGAAACCTTAAAAAATAAGACATTCTTTCAAAATCCATTCTAGACATATGACCAGCAAATTCTACTATTTCTTTTTTTAGAGTCCCTTATCTCCCCCCTCATCTCAACTGCCCCACCCTCCAGACCATCAATTTTTTCTTTATTTTCCATTAATGTTCTTTGTGTCTCCAAAAGTTCCAATCTTGAACTCATCATATCTTTCCGAATTTCTTTTATTTCATTCATTATATCTTGTAAAGTTTTCTCTATTGTTGATAGTTGAGAAGCCTCTCCCGGTGTTTCTTTTTGCAACGTTGCACTAATCTTAGGCTGCTGTGTGTCCGGACTGGCTCTTAATGAGGCTGGAGTGGAAAGAGTTTTTCCATATGGAGGCTTTTTTGATGTCATGGTAAAAGTTTTATGTTCTTGTAATTAAGATGGCGTCTGAAGAGCTGGCAGTCCGTGAGATCGAAGAAAAGGGAAAAGTCTTGTCTAAGTTCAAAATATAAATTCCATAAAGTCCAGAGAGAAAAAATTTACAATCAAGTCCAGTGAAAAAAGAAGGCACATAATAGGAGAAATCCCGAGAGTCACTGAGATGGCATGTATATAAGTTTTGCAGTGCTGTAAAAATGAAGGAACGTTTAAAAAGTAAGCAAAAAAGTTTCTTACTGGGAATAAAGAAGCACCATTTTTCCGCCTCTTTGGCGTTTGAGAAGAATCAGTGAAAGTCCATTTCTGCTGTAGCAAGATTCAGATACAAAGTATCAACCGCGAATCCACATTTAGCAAAAACTTTCATTTTCACTTGTTAGATAACCGGATGTTACTTTCTCCCTCTCCCCGCGCCCGGGGAGCATTTTACATCGCTGCTTGTTCCGAGAGGTTTTTTTTTAACAAACTCCCCCCCTCTATTCTTCTTTTTAAAAAGTTGAAAACATTCAAAAATTCAGAAACCAACTCACAAGCCACTCTGTTGCAACGGAGCCTCGGCACTTCCACCAACTCCGGCTTTTCAGCCCGCTGCTTCAATTTCTGCGGTTCCAGCGATCCTTCGGCGAGGGGAACTCTTCCCCCCGCATTCTGTTCTCCGGCTCCTGGAGCGAAGCAGGAACGACCCCCCCGACCACCGTCGGGATGGGGGGTTTCTCCGCAAGCTGCTCGTACGGTTGGGGCTCTCTACAAGAACCCCGTACCCCCAAAAGGGCCACTAGAGAAAACTAGCGGCGGACGTGTCGGAAAAACACAACCGTCGCCTCCGGAAGGCGGAAGCGGTCTCTCAATAAATGTTTATTACTGTGGCAGTCTTGTTTTGAATGACTGTGTTTGGTGCTGGCTTAGAATTATCCCTTACCTTTCTTGAGATAATTACCATTTATACTTCTATTGCAGCTCACCTTAAACTTGGCTTAAAATGTCCTTTCATACAACCCAGATGAAATACTGAATTATAAGTTCTTTGTTTTGCAGTGAAATGTGATAGACTGCATCTGCGTTAGCAGACCTTCTAAACTGCTCTGACAACTTGATTGTAGTGTAATTTAAGTGTCCTGCATCTTTTCAGCAATAAAATATGAATCCTGTGGCACAAAGAAACCAATTCATCAATTTAAATTCCTGAATTCACTATAGGTAGAAAAACTTATATCATAGGGTTCTGCTCCTCCTTATAAATTTGTCCACAATTGAATCTTTGAGATAAAATACAATAATAATAAAACTTAGGATATGAAGAAATTAGTAATAAATATTCTTTTTACTGAAGGAGTCCATGTTTATCATTCTATTTTAACCATTTTTAAAAAAAAATCTCTTGGTTCTCAAGTAGTTTTCTGTGAAGATTTAGGCCTGTTTAGCGAGCTGTGTTAAAAGTCCATAAAACTCTTATGTGACTCTTGGTGAAGTTCTGTTTCTATAAAAAAAAAAAAATCAGCAAACTTGTATAAACACACACCAGTTAGTTTGCTTATCATCTTTCCAAGAAAGGCTTTAATTAGTGCTGAGATAAGAGTGATTTATTGTCTTGGACTACAGAGCTTATATCCGTATTCTAACTTGGAATCTGTTTTCCAGCTTGCTGCCTTCCAAACCTGTTGATTTTTATTTGTGTTAGCTGAAAATTAGGAGAACTAACATCCACACAGCTAGAAGGAATCATATTAGGCAAGGCTACTAATGTTGGGCAGCCATATTGGGAGATGATGGCAAGAATTAAGTTTGGGATTTCTTTTTCTCATTTTGCTATCCGGAACCCACCACTGAATCGTATTGATAGTTTCGCTATTTGTAGTAATAAATTATACTGAAGTGGAGGAGATGGATTAGAACCTCTTTTGTTGTTCAGTAGTAAAACTTTAAAAAAAGGAAGAATAGGGCTACACTACATGGAATAAAGGTAGCTTTCAATTTAGTTTAGTTTTAGTTTTATTTGATTTATATCCCGCCCTTCTCCAAAAGGACCCAGGGCGGCGCACAGGAATTTAAAATAACATACAAAATAATACAAAAATACAAAAAATTTAAAAACCTATTAAATATCAAGTCCTGCGCTAAAACCAATTAAAATCCCCAATTAAAACTATCTGTACTAGTCACAGCAGAGGTTATTTACAACCATACTGGGCCTGGAATGTCTGTCGTGGCTGCAGTTATAAGTTGAGTCAGATCCAATTTTAGCACAATTTTTACATTAATCAAATCAAACAGCCATTAAGTCAATCCAACTTCTGCAAAGACCCTTTTTTGCCATAAATTATCAAAAAAGGCCACAAATTGCAATCACTTGATTGCCCAACACTGCAACCGTCATAAATGTAAGGCGGTCATAAATGAGAGCTGGCCATATATGAGTTTGAACTGAGATCATGTAAGTACAGAGGTGATGCTACAGTGTAAATATAATCACTTTTTCCATAGCTTTTCTAACTTTAAACAAATAGTTAAGCCCAATCTACTTAATTATTATCGGGCGTATAATATTAGAACTGTGATAAAAATACTTAAAGGTGGGGATGGTCATTGGAGAGATTTGGAGTTAAAAGACATTAAGAGATTTGGGTCTGCATGGTTCCTAGATAGAGCAAAAACAAAAAAGGTAATTAATAGTTATTGGTTAAAGGGGTTGAGCAAAACTTGGAATAAATTTGTTAAAAAATTGATTCCGGACATAACGTTTTTGGGAAAGACAATTGAAAGTTGGCCGATTAAAACTAATTCAAGTCGGAACAAAGTAATTGAGGATGAAAATATAGGAAATATAGTAGATTGGTTAAAAGCTTCAGGAACTGAAAGTAGGAAGAAAAAAATAATTCAAAAACTGGAGTTAAATTGGTTTGAAAAAATACAGGTAGAAAAATGGAATATGAAGGTAAGGGGAATATGTAACATAGATAGAAGTAAAACTAAATTTGAAATTTTAGTATCTCAAATTATTAAGGATGAAGTTGGGTTAAAAGGACTTGTCAGTAAGATATACAAGATTATAAATTTTGATGGAAATCCACAAATGGTAATGAAAAGGAATTGGGAAGAAGATTTAAAGATTAAAATATTGGATTTGGATTGGAATGAGAATTGGAAGAGTCGGATTATGAAGACTTTATCTATAAGGATTAAAGAACATAATTTTAAGGTTGTTTGGAAATGGTATTGGACCCCTTTAAGATTATCACAGATAGATAAAAAAATGAGTGATAAATGTTGGAGATGTAATATGGAATTGGGAACTTACGAACATATGTGGTATAAATGTGTGAAAATTAAAAAGTTTTGGCAGCAATTGGAAACAACGATGTGTAAAATGATGAAAAGAATAATAATATTGAGACCGGAAACTATACTGTTATTGATAATTGATGAACCAGAGTTAACAAAATATGAGAAAGAACTGATTAGAATTATGATTATAATAGGTAGAATTGTAATAGCAAGATATTGGAAAATAGAGGTAAATATTAAAATAGAAGAATGGTATTGTGAAATGTGGAAATTAGCCTTAAACGATAAAATGACGTGTGATATTAAATTTAGAGAGGGGGTTTATAAAAATGATATTTTTTGGAAGACTTGGAAGCCATTTGTGGACTATGCACTTGGAACTTTGGATGTCTCGACGCCTGTACCGAGAGAACGTGGATTTTGGAGATTTTAAAGACAATAGACGACACTTGAAACCAACTCTTCCTTTTGTTTTGTACAGCACCGGGTGATATATTGTAAAAATTAAAAAACAAAAAAAAAACAAAAAACAAATAGTTAAGCAAATGGTTTTAAATCAAGAACTATATGCCCAACAATCTAAGTGAATAGTAGAGATAACCAGCAAAGTGTTACTTTTCTGTGTATTATCATCATCACCTAGACATTTCCTAGAGTTTTGCAGCCCAGATATAATAGTCCTTGAATAACAGAATAACAGAATTGGAAGAGACCTTACAACATATGTATGTCTTTAGGCTTAAGATAACTATAGACTTAGACTTCAAAGTGCTTTAAGCCCCCTTGAAATAGTTTACAGAGTCAGCAAATTGTCTCCAACAATCTGGATCTTCATTTTACCCACTTTGAAAGGATGGAATGCTTCCTGGCATCATATCTTATTCCCAAATAAATATGGAGGAAATATATGATGTGTGTTTATCTCTGTATTTGAATCTATATATGAAAGTGTATTAGTGATTGGACAAGGCAGAATGGCAAACTGCTTCCCAAATATTGCCAAGAAAAATGCATGATTACTCCATACTATTACAAAGAGATGTACTCAACATAAAGCTGTTTTTACTCAATCACAGAAGGGTGTCCATAATATGACCCCCACGTTTTTTAAACCTTCATATACTCTGCAACTTTGATGCTTTGTCTACAATATGTATGGGTGATGTATGTTTTAAACATACATCCTTTAAGACCCTGGAGCTAGTTTGTGATACAAATGCACTTTGGTGCCACATTTTGACATTTGTATTCCTAAAAACTACTTTCCTCTATCCTACCTCCAGGCTGTTGCATTTCATAGAGATGTAGGAAGCTATAATGTTGTCCTGGAGCTCCATAATTCCCTCCCCCTCCCATTCCCCCCCTCCAAAATATATGGATGAAAAGGATTATGTGCCTCCTGCAAACAGGATAGTGCATGCCGAAAGAACTTGATTTGTTAATGCTCATAAATCAAAACACTCACATCTGGAAAGTGAGACTGAAATCCATAAATGCAAAATCTTTTCAGATGGTTACAGTGACACAGACCTGATGGATAGGGAAACAGCAACTCCTCCGCTAAATAAAACAAAAGGAAAAGAGCACACCCTTTCTGTATACCTACAGCAGAGTATCTGTTGCTTCATACTGATGAAGTAAACTTATTTCAGGCACTCTTCTCTGGTTGAGGATAAGGATGGGGAAAACTTTGCCAGTTCTAGTGTGGATCTGAGGAAATGTACTATTATTTACAACAGGATGTCAAACTCAAGGCCCGGAGGTAGTGGTGGGTTCAGGCCAGTACGGCCCGGTATCGCCATACCGGTAGTAACCAGGAGCAGCAGCCACCATACCGGTATGGTGGCTCGTTTGGCCCACCCGCCTGCCAGCTTTCCATACCTGTTTTTAATGCAACTGGCCAATTGTGCATGCACACACAGCATGTGGCACCTGCACAACCTCGTCGAGCAGCTGGGTGTTGCAGGGGCGGTGGTGTGCGCGTGAGTGCACAGTGTGTGTGTACAAATAGGATGCCCAGCCCCATGTGCAGTTTACTGGTAGTGACAGGGAGTGGAACTCACCAGTGCCTATGGTGCAGTGGGATGCTTAGATCTGGCCCATGGGACTGTCCTGGAAACAGCAAAGGACTGGATCACAGTGCCTCTGCCAATGAAAACAGAGCTCAGGAAATTCATGTGGCTCTTCCGAGGTCCATTTTCGCTGGCAGAAGATTGCAGGAAGCTGTTGCAGCTGAGAACAGAGCTCAGGAGCCAATTTTTGCTGGCAGAGTGCTCAGGTCACCACCAGCACCCTGACATAAGTGATGTCAAACTGGCTACACTCATCCTGCCCCTCCCCTAAAGTCAAACATAACCCTGATGCGGTCCTCAAATAGAGTTTGACACCCCTAATCTACAGGGATTGTTGGGGAAATCAATGTGTGAGTTTTTGAAGACTCTTGGTTAATGCAGATTTATAGAGATACCTTCTTGGGGGCCACTTCAGAAAAAAAATCTTTATTAAACTCCTGCTTAACTCTAGTTTTATCAGAAAGCAAAATTATCGAAGTAGCGAGATCTCTTTCATTATTTGTCTGCAGCTCTATAAAGGCTTTAATTATTGGATCTGTCTTTGTAGATCTGTTTTTTACTTGAATTCCCTAGGGGTAATTAAATACAATTCCTGTGGTTTCTGTCGGGATGCTAGCTTTTACATAATAAAGGAGAATAGGAAGTGGGAGAGTTACTGTAAAGCAAAAGTCAGCAATCTTCGGGCGGAAGCCAATTTGGCTGTCAATGCAGTCCAGGGATCTCTGCTTGTTTTTCCTACTAGGAAGTAACCATCTGCTAGAAAGAAATTGTAACTGCTGATTTCCTCTTGCTATTGATGGCTTGGAATCAATAATGATCTTGAAAACGAGTGGCTCACCTCCACAATTGATCTCCCCTTTTCTCACAACATCAAAATCCCAGCAAAGGAGGGCAATGGAAGAGTGCAAGATGGATTTTGGCAGGATTTTGGTGGATTTGATTTAAATCAAGACAATTTAAATCACAATTTAAATCACTAGTAAAAAAGGCTTGATTTAAATCAACACAATTTACCGTATTTTTCAGAGTATAAGACGCACCAAGGTTTTGAAGAGGCAAATTAAAAAAAAGGTTTTTGCACTCTGCAAACCTAACAAAAACTCAAGGTGACCTCTCTAACAGCTTCTCCCCTACTTTTAATCCCCAAACTAATCCCGCAAGTGAGTGGGTCAAGAGAATGTGACTGGTCCAAGGTCATCATGAGCTTCCATAGTGGAGGGTGGATTTGAGTCTAGTGTTTCCACCTTAACACTTAAGCCATTCATTCTTTTCTTTATAGCAGCACATTTACATCTGAGAGTTTCACAAGTGGCCAGGTCAGAGGCAGCATCTAGACATAGAATATAGAGATATAAGACATAGAATATAAATTTAAGAAATAAATACCTTCATTTTTTTAATTTTTTAATCTGTAGATTACAAATATTGAAATGAAGCACACAAAGACTTCTTTTTGTGCTTCATTTCAATATTTGTATCAAACTCACTATTAAATACATCAAAGTCTTAATAAACACAAGATGTAATCTTTAGGTCTTCTACTAAAGGGGTGTTAAATTTGTGGTCTGCGGGCCACGCCCACCCCTGGTTTAGTGAAGTGGGAAAAAGTCTTGATATGTCATGTGACAACAATGTGATGATGTGAGTTTGCTCTAGTACCATTTGAATGTCTTCAAAATTGAATGTTGAAACAGCTGCGTATGGCTCCTACCTCAAAAATAAGACCTTTTTTTGTTTGCATGTTATAGAAACCATCAATTTATAAAACAAGTAAAAACTTAACTTTGGCTAAGTATCCATTTGGTGAATAAAGAGTTGATTGAGTGATTGACACTTCTGCATTGCATTATGCAAAATAATGTTTGCTCTTAAAAGATCTGCATAAAAGTGACCACTCTATCAAAGTGATAATGTCAACAGAGCCAACCAAATAGTAACATTCATTGTATAAGGAATTAAAGTGCAGTGATAATACATATTCAACACATATATGAAGCCGCTGGGCGAAATCATTCGTGGTTTTGGGGTAGAGAACCACCTGTACGCTGATGATACACAGCTGTATGTATCTACCCCAAACCACCCCAATGATGCCATCGAAGTGATGTCCCGGTGTCTGGAGGCCGTGCAGGTCTGGATGGGAAGGAACAGACTCAGGCTCAACCCGTCCAAGACCGAGTAGCTGTGGTTTCCGGCGTCCCGGTACAACCAGTTGATTCCATCACTGGCCATAGGGGGCGAACACCTAGCCCCCATGGATAGGGCACGCAACCTGGGCGTCCTCCTGGATACCCGGCTGTCTATGGAAGACCAAGTGACGGCCGTGGCCAGGGGGGCGTTCTACCAGGTTCGCCTGGTTCACCAGTTGCGTCCCTTATTGGACCAGGACGCCCTTCACACAGTCACTCATGCGCTCGTGACATCCCGGCTAGACTACTGTAACGCTCTCTACATGGGGCTTCCCTTGAGGTGCACCCGAAGACTACAGCTAGTCCAGAATGCGGCCGCGTGGGCAGTTTTGGGAGCCTCTGGGTTCTCCCACGTAACACCGCTCCTGTGCGAGCTGCACTGGCTGCCTGTGGCCTTTCGCGTGCGCTTCAAGGTGCTGATTACCATCTTTAAAGCGCTCCATGGCACGGGACCTAGTTATTTGCGGGATCGCATCCTGCCTCATACATCCCTTTGGCCGATCCGCTCCCACAGAGAGGGACTTCTATGGGTGCCGTCCACCAGGCAATGCCAACGGGCGATGCCCAGGGGAAGGGCCTTCTCTGTGGTGGCCCAACCCTCTGGAACGACCTACCCCCCGAACTTAGAACAACTACGGACCTCCATTCCTTCCGCCGTAAGTTAAAGACTTACCTCTTCCATCAGGCCAGCCTGGCCTAACCTATCCCACCTGGACTGTATTTAAACCAAATTGGCAATCAAGATTTTTAGGAAATAATTTTAGGATTTTAAGGTTTTAAAATTTTAGCGCAGGGTTAATTATTTAATTCGGTTTTAATATTTGTATTGTTTGCTTATATGCTTTTAAATTTCCTGTGGACCACCTCGGGTCCCTTCGGGGAGAGGGAGCGGTCTATAAATTTAATAAAATAAATAAATAAATAATAATAAATAATACCAGAATAATAATTCTGTTGGCTCACTAAGGCTGCACCTGGGTCCAGCATTTTGTTTTCCCCAAGAGTAAATCAGGTACTTCAGGGTGCTCACAAGCAAAAGATATAGGCAAGAACCTCTCCTATCATTTTTCCTCTGCAGTTATTTGGATGCAAGAGGCACCAACTTGGTAATAACATTAAATCTTCAAAGTAACCCTTGATAGATTTCCCCCCCCCCCACTGATTTGCTAAATCTCCTTTTAAAAACTAATTTAGTAGCCATCATCATGTTTTGTGGAAATGAATTCCAAAGGTTAATTAAGGTTAACCAATCAAGGAGGGAAGCAACCTGGAATTAAGGAAAAACTTCCCGACAGTGAGAACAGTTAACCAGTGGAACAAATTTCCTTCAGAAGTTGGGTTGCTTCATCGCTGGAGGTTTTTAAGAGACTGGACAGCCATTTATCTGAAATGGTATAGGGTCTCCTGCTTGAACAGGAAGTTAGACTAGAGGACCTCCAAGGTTCCTTCCAGCTCTATTCTGATTGATTAAGCAAATTAAGATATATTACAACACATGGATCCCAATACAGTAAGTTCTTGAGGGATTTGTGTGTGGCTAGTGTGAAATATACTCCTTTTTGTGTTTTTAATCAGTTAACAATCCATAAAATCCCAAGACATCTTATTCCATATCTTCTTAGAGCTTTGTCAAGGGCTTTTCAAAAATCCAAGCCTACAATGACTTACAAAATGACTTTTGGTCCATTCATCTATCTACTGACATTTAAAAATGGTTGGATGGGAGTTCCAACTTTACATAACTAGTTTTTCTGCTAGTTTTTCTTCAGCAAGACTCAGTTCTGTATACTTAATTATTTTCTATGATTTTTCATCTTTATCTGTTTGTTCCAAATAAACTGACAAGACTTAATTTTTTTTTTAAAAACCTGCCTTTTTTTTTTAATGTGTTGCATTGAATATCTTCCAGTCCATTGGGACTGAGGCCTGTTTGAGGGATACATTATATATATTTTACTGAGGTCAAGAAATCTCTGAGAAAGTAGTACAAGGCTGCCTTTTTTTTTTCTCTTGTGTGAATATAGCTGGTTAAAGTTTCTTTGAAAAAATATGGTTAAGTAATCCATAGGTTATGAATTCAGTAATTTTAATTCACAAGCTCAAATGTATCCATGAAAGGAAGAATTTTCACTTATTTTCTGAGTGGGACTATTTGCAGTGAAAACTCCACTTATGTAGAAAGTGCATTGCTAAAAACAAAGTTATTTGCCCAGTTTATTTGCTAGAAGTGTGGGATATCTTGGTTAAAATTGCGAGCAATCAAAGAACCGAAAAAGCCTCAATTTTTCCTCTTTTCTGATGATTCTTATCCTCTTGTATCTGCCTCAAAGTATTCTGCTTATTTAACTGAACTGAGTTCAGTTAGTTTTTAAACCAACATTAGCAGCTAATCTGGGGTTGACTCCTATTTTTATAAAACTAGGTGGCTTCCATTAACCTTCCCAGGTAATCTTTTAGTTGCATATACTGTTTTGTACCACAAAGTCATAAGGTTTGTCTAATTGATACATACAAAGCTTTGTGATAAAGAAATTTGTTAGCAAAGTTTTCTACCATAGAATGAAAACTACCGTATTTTTCAGACTATAAGATGCCCCAGAGTATAAGATGCACCAAAATTTTGAAGAGGTACATTAAAAAAAGTTTTTGCCTTACCCGTCCCCCAGGAGCACTTTGCAGCCTCCCAAACTCTCTGCATGCTCCTGTTTTTCCACAAAAAACACGATGCGCAGAGGGTTTGAGAGGTTCCTGGGGGCCAGAAAAGACAAAAATGTGATGCATGGGTGAGTTTTGGGGAAAATGGCCCCAGTTTTCAGAAAAATGGGGCGTGCAGAGAGTTTGGGAGGCCTGTAGAATGCTCCTGGGGATGGCAAAAATGAGCAAAAAACAGGCCCATTTTTTGCAAAAAAATGAGTCACGCAGAGAGTTTGGAAGGCATGCAGACTGCTCCTGGGGCCTTGGGAGGGCAAAAACACCCCCATTTATGTAAAAAAAACAAGCCCGTTTTCACTTATATTTGCCCTCCCCAGTTCCCAGGAGCACTCTACAGGCCTCCCAAACCCTCAGCACGCTCTGTTTTTGTGAAAATCGGGCCTGCTTTTTGCTCATTTTTGCCATCTCCTGCCCCAGGATCACATAGCAGGCCTCCCAAACCCTCTGCGTGTCCATTTTTGCAAAAAAACAGGATGCACGGGGTGGGGTTTCAGGAGGCCAAAAATGCTGTATTCAGTATATAAGATGCAACCAGATTTACACTCTTTTTTTGGAGGGAAAATGTGCATCTTATACTCCGAAAAATACGGTAAATAAGACCTATTTTTGTTTAGGATACAATTTTTGCATTAAATCATTCCATGAATCTAGCTTGTCTTCTCTGATTTGAGGAAACACTTTTGTAAATGTTTTACACATAGAAGAAGGTGATATTTTTGCCTGTGGTTTGCCTTTTTTAAGGGTTAGGGTTGGGTTAGGGCAGTGCTTCTCAAATAGTGGGGCGCCCCCCCCCCCGGGGGGGTGCGAGGCTCCGTAAAGGGGGGTGCGTTTGACCTCGGCAGAGGTGTACTTATAACAATTTTATAGACAAATGATACTATTTACAGTCGCGCGGGGGGCGCGAAATGTTTTCTTCTTCCTAGGGGGGCATGACAGAACATAATTGAGAAGCACTGGGTTAGGGTTGCATCACCCGCTGGCCATGCCCACCCCCTGTTTACTAAAGGGAAAAAAGTCACAATACATCATGTGATGACAACATGCTGACACTAGTTTGACACCCTGGCTCTACACCATTTCTGACAGATGGCAGTCCAGTCTTTTAATGAATGAAGGTTTTAATCGTTATGTTAGTTTTATCATGAAGGTAACATTAATATTTAAATGGAGTTCATGTAAAGCAATAGTGAAGCACGTCATAAGAAAAGAAATAGCATACATGGAAGAACTACTGTATTTTTTGTGGTTTCTTAAGAGCTCTGTGATTTTTTTTTAAAATACAACTGTAACTTGTTCTTAGCTCCTATATATTAAGCAAAGGCTGAAAAGAATGTAAGCCTTTTGAGGGTTGCTCAGTTTTGCAAGCAGTTGGAATAAAAAATAATTTCACTAGATTATTATTAGGCAACAGGGCAAACCATAAGCTGATTGATTGGTAAAAAAAAATCCCCTGAATTTTTTTTGACTGCTAGTGACCATGGACACATTATGTTTATTTTTAAAGTAAGTTGTACCATTTTCAATGGAATGTATTTCAATCACTTCTGGGAAGGAAATGGTCTTTCAAAGCCTCATTGCATTGCTCCTTAAGAGCAGTAATCACTCATGTTGCACAAGAAACACTATCAAAGCAACTTTTGTGATTGTGGTTTCCTGTCCTCACATAGGTTCTTTTATCTGGATTTCAAAATTCTTGTACACACATCTTCATAATTGCTGGAAATGTGGGTACTTTTTGGTAATTGGCAGGTCTGTTGTTCCTGCCAAAATGCACGCCTGAACACCACAATAGGCTCTTCATTGACCAACCAAGCTTCTAGCCTATTGTTTTGACTTGTAGAAAGTGGCATCCATCAATTTGTATAAAATTGAAAGATAATAGCGAATGATGGAGCAACCAAAAAGAATTTCAAAAGAATGCCAAAGATTATGGAGAATCTTCAATAAATTATTAGGTCAGTGTGCAGTGTTGTGAATTATGGGTTTATTATTCACAAGCAGTGGACTGGCACAGGCTGGTGCTCCTAGTCCAAGGGTGTCAAACTTGTGACAAGAAATCATCATAGGATATAGCACAACTTTTTTCCCCTTCGCTAAAATGGGGGTAGGCATGGCCAGAATGTGACACATCTGGCTTGCAAGTTTGACACCCCTGTCCTAGTGTTACTTCCTGTCATAATGATTTAACAAACCTAGAAATATTACAATGAAGGTTTGGCTCAGTGGTGAGTTGCTGGAGGTACGCCCCAGTGAGCGCGTACCGGAGCCTACTCGGAGCACTGAATACCGTTCCGGTATGGTGCTCTGGAGGCCCCACCTGTCCGTCCTCACTCTTTACCTCTGCTTTATGCTTTTGGCAATTCTGCACACGCGCATGGCGTCTAGGGCTAGGTTTGTAGTCCTTCCTCTCCTTTTTCCCTCCCTCCCTTTCTTTTTTTCTTTCTCCCTTCTTTCTTCTTCCTTCCTTCCTTCCTTCCTTCCTTCCTTCCTTCCTTCCTTCCTTCCTTCCTTCCTTCCTTCCTTCTTTTCTTTTTCAGCATCCCCACCCCTTGTTTTTGGCCTAGCAGGCTTCAGGAAAGCCTCCTGGGAGTAAAAACGGATGCCCACCTCCCTGTTTCCGGAGACCCTGTAGTAAAAAAAAAAATGCTTAAAAAGGTTTTAAAAATTCTGAAGCTCAGCTGTGCAATGTGCAATCGTTGGAACTTTTTAAAAAACAAACTTTTTTTAGTATTTTTTTTCTACCAGTTTGGCCCGGTAGCATTTCACCCCTGCTATCAGCTCTTCTCCCCCACCCAGCCTCATGGGGGAAAAAAAAAGGTTTAGAAGAAACCAACAAACAAACCAAAGCTGAGATAGCTTCATCACTGAAAGCTTTAAAAAAGAGACTGGACTGCCATTTGGTGTTCTGGGAGGGAGGCAGAGCCAGAATTAAAACAGTAGAAGAGGCGGAGGCCTTTCTTAAAAAACATGCCTCAACCCTGGAGGATGAAGATGGGGGAACAGGAGGGGCCATGGCTCCGCCCACCGGCGGTAAGGAAGAAGAAGAAACAATAGCAAAGAGGCTAAGATCACAAAAATGATTTTTTAATTTGTATTGTAACTCCTACATGGATGTTAACACAAACAAATGATTGAATGCATGGAATTTATGATATGAAATGTATGCATTTCTTTCCACCTTTTATTGAAATTATTTTGTATGAAGTCTCGGAGGAGGTTACCAACCCTGACATGGAAGCTCTAAAATATTTGTTAAATACCCTACATACCCCTTTCCTGTTATAAAATTGTAAAATCAATAAAAATTGTTATACAAAAAAAAAAAGAGAAAAGAAATGGGGCAGGGTCTCCTGCTTGAGCAGGGGGTTGGACTAGATGACCTGCAAGGTCCCTTCTAACTCTGGTATTCTATATTTGCTGTGCGAGTATCATGATCATTAAACAAACCAATTTTCTTCAATGGGCATTTTTTGCTAGAAACAAACATGGAAAATCATATTCAGTTGAGTGTGAGATGCTGAAAATGGCTGCCAATGTGAGCTGGTTGCCAAATGCCCAAAAGATGATCACATGACTGCGGAGGGGAGTGGCCATCAGAACCAGATTAGAAGTAACTCTGGGAGGCCTGTTGTAACTTGGGTCGCTAAATGACGTCATTAAACAAGAACTACCTGTAGTAGCAAATAAGCTAGTACTTTTGATTTTTTTGGCTTGTTTTGCCATTCTGGCAGACAGAACTACGTAAGAGCAAAAGGTGAATATGTCCAACATACTGTTTATGAACATAAGCCAGAATTTATAGTAATTCTGTCTTAGTTTATGACTGCATCTGGTTAAGTTTGTTTATGTTTCCCCAATTATATTTTTAAATTCTCTTTGAAGCTTAAACTGAAGTAAATCATTCTAGTAATGTGAAATAGATTAATGCTCAAGTTATGGCCAGATGGTTATGTTTAAAGATTTCCATGTGGCTGCCAGATAACTTTTTTGCTTATGATATTAAGCAAGAATAGACAGTTGGCATCTGGTGCTTTGCTTGGAAAGCCTGCTGTTGTGCTCAAAACAGGTGATCCTATCACCTTTTACTTTGTCATTTTTTAATTAATACTGCTGATAGTGC
Source organism: Rhabdophis nuchalis (assembly GCA_039707465.1). Taxonomy (NCBI): domain Eukaryota; kingdom Metazoa; phylum Chordata; class Lepidosauria; order Squamata; family Natricidae; genus Rhabdophis; species Rhabdophis nuchalis. Next base: position 25,334,286 of record CM077647.1, on the reverse strand, counting down.
AGTCAATAGCATCTGTACTAAAGCTTTTCAAGCTGTTTGTTTGCTGTCTGAGCTAGTCTGGTTCAAGCAAGAAGATATTCCTTAACCTGTGGAGTAAGAGTAGAATAGAATAGAATAGAATAGAATAGAGCAGAGCAGAGCAGAGCAGAGCAGAGCAGAGCAAAACATAATTCTTTATTGGCCTAGTGTGATTGGACACACAAGGAATTTGTCTTTGGTGCATACGTTCTCAGTGTACATAAAAGATATAAGTGATAAATCATGATTTCTTTTCTTTCCCCCCCAATTATTTGTATAAGGATTATTCTCTATACCAGCGATGGTGAACCGATTTTTGGCTTGCGAGCTATAAGTGGGGGGAGTGCAGGGGTGTGCACTGGTGTGCCACACCCATAATGCAATGCGTGACAATTCCCCAGTGCGCATGTGCGCACTACAAGTGCAACCCCCCCATTTTTTGCATGCTTTTTTTTGCCCTCTCCAGGCTCCAGAGGCTTTATAGGAGCTTGGGGAGGGCGAAAACAGGCTCCCCTGCCCCCTAGAGGCCCTCTGGAGGCTTCAGGGACCTTCAGGAGGCTTCCCTGAAGCCTCCAGACAGCAAAAAAAGACCCGATGAACAAACTGGAAGTAACTTCCAGTTAGCTCAGAGGATCATTTTAAGCGCTCTGGAGACTTCAGTGATCTTCAGGATGCTTCCCTGAAGCCTCCGGAGCACTTAAAACTTCTGGTTTGCTCGGAGCGTCGTTTTAAGTGCTCCGGAGGCTTCAGGGTCTTTTCACCCTCCCCAGGCTCCTATAAAGCCTCTGGAGCCTGGGGAGGGTGAAAAAATGACTTTTAAAAAGGGTGAACTCAGCTGGCCAGCGTGCATGCATACAACGAAATTATACAACAATTTTGTTGTATACATGATGTACAATGACAATAAAGGCAGCTATTATTATTATTATTCTGTGGTTAATCTTTGGTGAGATTCACAGCCTTTGGGGCTGGTTGGTAGCTCAACAGCTCGAGTCCTAACCAAGGACCTAGGAACTGTCAAGATAACGTCGGAGGATATAAGCTGTTCCAAGTAGGGTGGATTTTTGTAGAGTTAGAATGTTCAAGCCCAGTAAATTTAGAATTCCCAAATAGCGAAGTAGCCCTTTAAGTATTGCTCCAAGGACTACAATTACAATCGGGACAACACACGATTTTTTATTTCTATTATTATTATTATTATTATTATTATTATTATTATTATTATTATTATTATTATTATTATTATTATTATTATTATTATTATTATGTGGTTAATCTTTGGTGAGATTCACAGCCTTTGGTAGCTGGTTGGTAGCTCAACAGCTCGAGTCCTAACCAAGGACCTAGGAACTGTCAAGGTAACGTCGGAGGATATAATATAGTTAGTTAGATATAGTTCCAAGCAGGGTGGCCCTTTGTAGAGTTAGAATGTTCAAGTCCGGCAAACCTAGGACCTCCACATAGCGAGGCAGTCCCCTAGGTATTGCTTCAAGGGCTCCAATCACAATTGGGATAACACATGACTTTCTCTTCCACAGTCGCTCAACTTCAATTTGCAAGTCTCAGTATTTTGTGATTTTTTTCTTGCTGCTTATTTTCAGTTTGTGCATCACCAGGTATTGCAATGTCAACGAACCATACTTTTTTCTTTTCAATTATTGTTATATCAGGTGTGTTGTAGGACAAGTGCCTGTCAGTCTGAATTCTGAAGTCCCACAAGATCTTGACTTTCTCATTCTCTAAATAATATAATAATAATAATAATATATTTATTTTATATACCGCGTCCTCTCCCCAAGGGGACTCGGAGCGGTGCACAGGGAAAACTAAAACACATAAGATATATACATGAATAAATACAATACCTAAAAATAAATTAAACCAATCGTCCCTGCACTAAAATCCCCATTAAAACTAATCGTTCCCTAAAAACCCTAAAGGAAGAGACTACCCTTGGCCGGCCAAGCAGAAAAAGTGTGTTTTTAATTTCTGACGGAAGGAGCGGAGGTCCGTGGTTGTTCTAATGTCGGGGGGAAGGTCGTTCCAGAGGGCTGGGCCCGCCACAGAGAAGACCCTTCCCCTGGGCGTCGCCCGCTGACAAAGTCTAGTGGACGGCACCCGGAGAAGTCCCTCTCTGTGGGAGCGAATCGGCCGTAAGGATGTATGGGGCAGGATCCGATCCTGCAGGTAGCTAGGTCCCGAGCCATGGAGCGCTTTAAAGATGATAACTAGCACCTTGAAGCGCACCCGAAAGACGACAGGCAGCCAGTGCAGCTCGCGCAAGAGAGGTGTTATATGGGTATACCTTGCGGTCCCCATTATTGCTCGTGCGGCTGCATTCTGGACCAGCTGAAGTCTTCGGGTGCACCTCAACCTGATGTTCCCAGTGATATTTACTGTACTGAAATCCAAACTTCTGGCACAATTTCCGGTGAATGATCTTAGCAACACGGCGTTGCAACGCCACATCATGGCGTTGTAGGTAGTCATTTTGTGAAATTTTGCTGCACCCACTGATCAGGTGGTCGACTGTCTCATTTTTCCCATTACAGAGACGACATTTGCTGTTGGTGGTAACATGTTGAATTTTTGCCTTCATGCAGTTGGTGGCTAAGGCTTGTTCTTGAGCTGCCAAAATAAAGCCTTCTGTTTCTTTTTTCAGTACTCCTGATCTTAACCAGTTCCAAGTTAGTTTTTGGTCAGCTTTGCCTTCAATACTTTTCAAGTATTGGCTTGCATAGCTTTGCTTTTCCAATTTTCAGCTCGTTTCTCAATTACTTCTTTCTTATATTCGGCTTTTGACTTAGTTGTCTTTAAAAGACCTCCTTTATTTACTTCCTTAATCATTGGTTCTTCACTTTTCTGGATGTAATCATTCAAGCTGTGTCTTTCTTCTTCCACAGTCTGCTTTACTTGTAGGAGTCCTCGACCACCTTCTGCTCTTGTTAGATATAATCGGTCAACATCCCTTTTAGGGTGCAAAGCATGATTCATTGTCATAAGCTTCCTTAATTTTCTGTCCAAATTATCCAACTCCATCTGGGTCCAGTCAATTATTCCTGCAGAGTATCGAATCACAGGTATAGCCCAGGTATTTATGGCTTTTATGATGTTTCCTCCAGTCAGTTTGGACTTTAATATCTTGCAGATTCGTCGAATGTATTTGGTTGAAGTTAATTCCTTGACTTTATTATGCATCAAGTCAGAGGCCTCTAAAATCCCCAAGTACTTGTAGCCTTCTTCTGGTTTTACTGCCTTTATACTTTCTTCATTCTCCAGTTCTATTCCATTATCTTCTATGACCTTGCCTGCTTTGGTTGCCATTATTGCACATTTGTCAATTCCAAACTGCATACCAATGTTATTATATATATAATATTGCCAATGGCATTATTATTTACTTTATTCATAAAACATGAAACTCAGCCAACTGAACATTTAAAAATGCATATTACAAATACTATTGACTGGTGCTAATTGTTGAACATTCACATGAATCATAAGATACAACACTTAGTGATAGTCATAGGATACTAAATAAGCAATCAAGATAAATCATACCATGAAACTAAATAAAACATAAATCGTAACAATACAAGCAACAAAGTTATAGTCATAAGTAGAAAGAGATAGGTAATAGGAAGGATGATAATAATAATATTAATACAGTCTTAGTAAATAGTTTTATAGTAAAATACCTAACATTTTAATTTTAATAGTGTGATTGTAAAATACTTTACTAATATATCTTCTGCTGTGAAAGCATTTTATTAGCCAAACAGAAACAAAGTGTACATTTCCTGGTTTTTATAGGATTTGGAAAAAAACATTTTCTAATATAGGATTATAGATCAGAGAGATAGTAAAGTTGCAAGTGAAGTTTGGAGATTGAGAATGGAGGATAGATGTACTGATAGCAATTTTTCCTTACGTGTGAAGGTTAAATATTGAATAGGTACAAAAGCGAATGTGAATTGTCAATTACTTTGGTTGGGTGAGCAGGCAATATTTCTTTCACAGGGTTACCATCCTTAAGTAGGGTATATGGATTTTTGTTCTATATTTTCTTATCCTTATGTGATTTATGTTGCAACAGATGTTGGAGCACTTAGCCAGTCTTGGTTGATTTCAGAAAAGATAAATATGATTGGACCTAGGTGTTTGGGTAGGAGACTACAGATAAATGCCAGAATTGCCGAGAGGCCAGAGTAACTAAAAAAAAAAAACCCTGTAACAAAGGCAGTTCTGTGTATGGACCATTGCCAGCTAACGGGAAACTTTATCATGTATGCATTAGCTTTATTCCTCATTCTCCCACACTTGCTTTCCAAATAAAAAGGAATAATTTCTGTAATTCCATCAATAAGGCATAAACAGGTTGCTGTAGCTCAGTGGTCGGCAAACCGCGGCTCGCGAGCCAGGAGTGGCTCTTTGGCCCCTGGAGTGCGGCTCTTCCTCCAACTAGCCACGGGCAGACTCCGGAAGCCGCACGCCCACCTCCCTCCTCCCGTAACGAGCGGGTGTGCGGGCGTGCGGGGGGAGGCCCCAAGGCTGCGGCTATCTAAACGCCACGGAGGCCGTCTGGGCGCAGCACGCCCACCTGCCTCCGAGCCCGTCTGGCGGGCAGCCCTGGAAAATGCCCCTCGATGGCCTCTGCAGGCGGCTGTTGTTGCTGCTGCTCCCGAGCCCTGCGACAGGCAGTTCTCGCTGTCTGAGGTCGCCCAGCAGGCACATCGGGCAGGACAGCCGGGCTGCTCGGACGGCGAGAACTGCGTGTCGCAGGGTTCGGGAGCAGCAGCAGCAGCAGCAGCAACAGCCGCCTGCAGAAGCCACCGAGGGGCACTTTCTAGGGCTGCCTGCCGCACGGGCTGGGGGGGAGGTGGGCATGCGGCGCCTGGACAGCCTCCGTGGCGTTTAGATAGCCGCAACCTTGGGTCCTCCCCCCACCCACACGCTTGCACGCATGCCCGCTCACTCGCTGACATGCCGGGCTTTCCGCTGCTTCCCGGGGAGGGGGGGAAGAGAGGGAGGGAGAGACTGACATACACAGAGAGACAGACAGAGGGGGAGGGGGAGGGAGGGAGAGACAAACAGAGAGAGACAGAGAGAGAGGGAGGGAGAGAGGGAATCAGAGAGACAGACAGACACACACACACACACACATGCAGAGTGACAGATGGTGGAGGGAGGAGAGAGAGACAGATACAGAGAGATACAGAGAGAGACAGAGAGACAAAAAGAAAGAGAAAAAGAGAAAGAAAAATAGAAAGAAAAAGAAAGTGGGAGAGAGAGAGAGAGAGAAAGAAAGAAAGAACTTATGACCACAATTGAGGCCAAAATTTTGGTTGCTAAGCAGGACCGTCATTAAATGAGTTTCACCACATTTTCCAAGTTGGCCACGCCCACCCGGTCACATGACCGCTGAGCCACTCCCATAGAACAGGCCACACCTTTTGGCTCTCAAAAAAATTTTCAGTAGTGGTACTGTTGATATTTGGCTCTATTTTGCCCACCACTGCTCTAGCTGCAACTTTCTGTTAAGTTTTGTAGCAATTTTTTCCCTTTCTTATCCCACTTAAGACATGTAAAGAGGTGACATTGTACATTTTAAAAGCTGGATTGATTCACCCGTATCTTTTTAAGTTAAACACATTATTAGTTGGAGACTTTATTCCCATAAGTGATCTAAATTGAGTAGTGCCAATATTCTAAGGCAGTGATGGCAAACCTGGTGCACGCTCTTCAGGGGCACAATCTGGAAGAGAAGCTGCCCAGGGAGCATGCATGTGCCAGAAAATGAATTTCTGGTTTCTGGTTCGCCCATGCGTGCTGGCCAGCTAGTCTTCCAGTTACTGGCACACATGTATGCTTGACAGTCAGCTGGCCGGTGTGCATAATCACGACGAAAAATGGAAGATCAGCTCAGTTTCCGGCACTGCTGCACCTACAAAGACAAGTTGATTGTCATGTGCGCATGCACACCAGAAACCCAAAGGAGAAATGGGTGCTGCTTCGGGTGCCAGGCGACATGGCTCCACATACCACTTCAGGCATGTGAGCCATAGATTCACCATCACGGTTCTAAGATGACCTGTCCTATACTTCCCTTCCCTGCTCCTAACATGTTTGAAGTCAAGCATGGTGCATCCAACCTGCCTCTTTCATCAGGACCCAGATTGTTGGGGGCAATATGCTGACTCTGTAAACTGCTTAGACAAGGCTGTAAAGCAGTATATAAATCTAAGTGCTTGTGCTACATGCCTCAGTATTTCCCTCAGTATTTCAAATCACTGGCTTACTGTCATCCATAATTCTAGGTTCTTTTACTTCTGAATATACTACACTTGATCTTAGCCAAAAGGCAGAGAAGCAATGCAGTATACCCGTGATGGCGAACCTATGGCACCTATGGAGCCATTTGTCAGAGTATGCGAGGCACTGCCCTGTCACCTGGCTATTTGTCCTTGTTTGAAGCCATTTCTTACCCTCCCCAGTCTCCAGAGGCTTTAAAGGAACATGGGAAGGGTGAAAAGAGCCTTCCCCCCCCCCAGCCCTCTTGAGGCTTCATGAGCTCCCCCTGAAATCTCTGGAGCACTCAAAACGATGCTCCGACCAAACTGGAAGTAACCTCCTATTTGCTCAGAGCGTCGTTTTGAGCGCTCCGGAGGCTTCAGGGGGAGCTCATGAAGCCTCAAGAGGGCTGGGGGGGGGAAGGCTCTTTTCACCCTTCCCAGGCTCCTATAAAGCCTCTGGAGCCTGGGGGAGAGCAAAAAGAGCATGCAAAAAATGGGGTGTCGCGCCTGTAGTGCACACCTGCGCACTGGGTGGGGCACGCCTGCGCACAACCCCCCCTGCGCTCCCCCACTTATGGCACGCGAGCCAAAAAAGGTTCGCCATTGCTGCACTATACTATACTTCTGAGTATACCAAGACACCAGGGGTGGGTTTCTGCAGGTTCGCACCTACTCGCGAGAACCGGTTGGTGAAATTTAGAGAACCGGTGAGAGGGGGTTCCACCGGCGTACCTGGAAGTAAATCTGGCCCACCGCTGCCAGTGACCCAACGGAAAGGAAAGGAAAGGAAGAAAAGAAAGAAAGAAAGAAAGAAAGAAAGAAAGAAAGAAAGAAAGAAAGAAAGAAAGAAAGAAAGAAAGAAAGAAAGAAAGAAAGAAAGAATTTATCATCACAATTGAGTCCAAAATTTTGGTTGCTAAGCAAGAGCGTTGTTAAATGAGCTTCACCACATTTTAAAAGGTGGCCACTCCCACCTGTCACATGACTGCCAAGCCACGCCCACAAAATAGGCCACACCTACAGAGTAGGTTCTAAAAAATTTGAAACCCACCCCTGCAAGACACCCGTGCAGTCTTAATTCTCTCTAGGAACCAAAACAATGGGGGTTTGGAAATGAAAGTGATCTTCTGTGAGGTGTAGCTGTGAAGATGCTGGGCTAGAATAGAGAAGATATTAGTTTAGGTGTATCACTTAAAGAAAGCTGCTTCTTTTGTAGATTTTTAAAATTAGTTTTTCATATTTTTCTTCAGTATCTCTTGGAAGAAGGTCTGTCAATATAGCAGTGTTCCCCTGCAAAGCACCTCTCTGGTGGTCTTGGGCCAGTCCCTCCCTCCCAGCCCAACCTATCTCACAGGGTGGTTGTTGCTGTTGTTGTTGTAAGGAAAAATAGGAGAAGTAAGAAATGTTGCTGTATATGTTCACTGCCTTGAGTTACTTATAAAGTCATAAATGTGATACTTCCTTAGCACACTAGAGGTCATTGTATAATGAGAGGAAGTCCTTCAGAGGGAGGCTGGATTTCTATACAGATTTCTTACTGAGTCAAATCACTCCAAAAAAAACCCCGCTGTTACTTTTCAATTGTGAATTTTTAAAATTCATTTTTCATATTTTTCTTTAGTATCTCTCTTGGAAGAAGACCTTGTAAGAGGTTCTTGGGTGATAACATAGCAGTGTTCCAATATATAAACAGTATTCCAATATCGAATACAGCAATGTTCCAATATCTAAGGGCCTGCCACAGAGAAGAGGAGGGGGAGTCAAACTATTCTCCAAAGCACCTGAAGGCCGAACAAGAATAATAATAATAATTTAATAATTTTAATACTTATAAACTTATAATTTTAATACTTATAAATACTTATAAGAAGCAATGGATGGAAGCTAATCCAGGACAGAACCAAATTAGAACTAAGGATAAATTTCTTCACAGTTAGAACAATTAATCAGAAAAATGACTTGCCTTCAGAAGTTGGGAGTGCTCCAACATTGGAGGCTTTTAAGAAGAGATTGACAACCATTTGTCTGAAGTGGCATAGGGCCGTGATGGTGAACCTATGGCTGTGATGGCGAACCTATGGCATGTGTGCCAGATGTGGCATGCAACGCCCTCTCAGATTGTACGCGAGCCATTGCCCCAGTCCAGCTCTTCCAGGCATGCACACACGCCTCCCACTGGCCAACTGGTCTCTGCCGTGCATATGTGTGGGGTGAGGCGTGCGGGGCGTGTGCATGTGCAGGGGCCAGGAGTGTATGTGGTGGGGGTGCGCATATGTGGGAGGGCTGAGAGCATGAAGAATAGAATAGATTTAGAATAGATTTTATTTTTCTATACCGCGTCCTCTCCCCAGGGGGACTCGGAGCGGTGCACAGGGAAAAATTAAAACAACATAAAATATATACATAAATAAATACAATAAAAACAATAAATACAATAAATACAATAAAACAGATTAAATCAACTGTCCCTGCACTAAAATCCCCATGCAGGGGGGACACATGTGCATTGCATTTTGGGGGTTCGGGCACACACAGACATGCACATTTGGGCATATGCGCACATGGTTTGGGCACTCACTCTGGAAAAGGTTAGCCATCACTGACCTATGGCATGCATGCCAGAGGTGGCACACAGAGCACACTCTGCTGGCATGCAAACCATCAGCCTAGGTCAGATCTCCGTGGCATTTATTTTGTGAATTTCTTTTTCCCTGAAAACAACAAAACAGAAGCTCACGAAAGAAAAGGATCTTACCTCTTGTCGGGCTGCTGGTGTTGTGATGCCCTGCCGGCAAGCTGGTCTTTGGGTCTCTGCTGCACATCTGCACACATGTACATCAATGCACATGTGCATGTTCGTGCATGTACCTTTCAGTTTGGGCATGCAAGCACACAGTTTGGGCACAGTTTGGGTGTCTAAAAGGTTTGCTATCCCTTGTATAGTGTTTCCTGCTTGAGCAGGAGTTGTACTACAAGACCTCCAAAGTGTCTTCCAACTCGGTTATCCTGGTATAAGTAAAATAAACAAAATCAGAGTACAACTTCAAGTGAAGAATACCATATGTGAGACGCCCTGCCATTGCTTCAACATATTTCCCAATTGTTATTATTTTATTATTTTTCAAATTTATACCCCGCCCTTCTCCTTGTAAGGACCCAGGGTGGCGCACAGGCAATATTAAAAACAGTACAAAATTACAAAATACATTATTAAAAAACTATTAAATTAAATCCCATGCTAAAAAACCCTTTTAAAACCCTGAGAATTAAATTTTAAACAGATAAAAGTCAGAAACGGGGGGTTATGCTCGGCCGGCTTGTTGGAATAAATACGTCTTGAGACGCTGGCAGAAGAGGCGGAGGTCTGAGGTGGTGCGTAGGTCAGGGGGTAGGTCGTTCCAGAGGGCTGGGCCCACCACAGAGAAGGTCTCTCCCCTGGGCGTCGCCAACCGGCATTGCCCGGCCGACGGTACCCGGAGAAGACCCTCTCTGTGGGAGCGGAGCGGACGAAGGGATGTATGGGGCAGGAGGCGGTCTCGTATATAGCTAGGCCCCGAGCCATGGAGCGATTTAAAGATGGTTGTCAACACCTTGAAGCGCACCCGAAAGGCCACAGGTAGCCAGTGCAGCTTGCGCAGGAGAGGTGTTATGTGGGCTTGCCTTGAGGCACCCATAATCACCCGCGCGGCCGCATTCTGGACTAACTGTAGACTTCGAGTGCACCTCAAGGGGAGCCCCATGTAGAGAGCGTTACAGTAGTCCAGCCGGGATGACACGAGTGCTTGAGTGACTGTGCGAAGGGCCACCCGGTCCAGTAAGGGGCCAACTGGCGTATCAGGCGTACCTGATAAAACGCCCTCCTGGCCACGGCCGTCACATGGTCCTCCATGGACAGCCGGGAATCCAGGAGGACACCCAAGTTGCACGCCCTCTCCACGGGGGCCAGTTGTTCGCCCCCAATGGCCAGTGTTGAACTTACCTGGCTGAACCGGGGTGCCGGAAACCACAGCCACTCGGTCTTGGTCATCCAAACCCGTATGGCCTCCAGACACCGGGACAGCACTTCGACGGCATCGTTGGGGTGGTTTGGGGTGGATATGTACAACTGAGTGTCGTCAGCGTACAGATGGTATTCCACCCGAAAACCATGGATGATCTCGCCCAGCGGCTTCATATAGGTGTTGAACAGAGGCGAGAGGACCAACCCCTGAGGAACCCCACATGTGAGGGGCCTCCGGGCCGACCTCTGCCCTCCTGCCAACACCCATTGCGACCGACCAGAGAGGTGGGACGAGAGGCAGAACGGTGCCTCTCACCCCCAACCCCCCCAATCGGTGCAATAAGATACCATGGTCGATGGTATCAAAAGCCGCTGAGAGGTCTAATAGGACTAGGATAGAGGAGCAACCTCTATCCCGTGCCCTCCAGAGATCATCCACCAATGCAACCAATGCCGTCTCGGTGCTGTGACCAGGCCGGAAGCCGGACTGGCACAGGTCTAGATAATCAACTTCCTCCAGGTGTCCAGGTGTCGAGGAAACTGTTGAGCCACCACACTCTCTTCAACCTTCGTAAGAAAGTGAAGGTTGGAGCCCGGACAGTAATTTTCCAACAATGCTGGGTCCAGGGAAGGCTTTTTGAGGAGAGGTCTCACCACCGCCTCTTTCAAGGCGGTAGGTAAGAACCCCTCTCTCAAAGACGCGTTCACAATGTCCTGGAGCCAGCCTCGTGTAACCTCCCAGGATGCCAGTACAAGCCAGGAGGCACATGGGTCCAATAAACATGAGGTGGCCCTAAGGCTCCTCAACAACTTGTCCATATCCTCGGTAGTGACAAAGTCAAACTCCTCCCAAGATGTTATCTCAAGACCAGCATCGGATAAACCGACTGGATCACTTTCAGTGGAGGGCAACTCGTTCTGAATCTGAGTGATTTTATCCTGCAGATAAACTCCAAATTCCTCTTGATCCTGCAAAGGGGCTTCCCGCGGCCTCTGGTGAAGGAGGGAGCGGGTCACCCCAAACAGGGCGGTAGGGCAGTTATCCGCGGACGCGATAAGGGTGGCACAATACTAACGTTTGGCCACTCTTAACGCCACTAAGTAAGTTCTAATAGGGTCTCTTACTAGTGTTCGGTCAGCTTCGGATCGAGAGGATCTCCACCTACTCTCTAGGCGTCTCTTGTGGCATTTCATCTCCCGCAGCTCCTCGGTAAACCAGGGGGCCTGGGTGATTCGACGCCGCGTGAGAGGTCGCAAGGGCGCGACTCGATCCAAGGCCCCCGTGGCCGCACTATACCATGCAGCCACTAGATCCTCAGTCGAGTCGCGGGGCAAGGACACAGGTATTGGCCCAAGCTCCCTCTGGAACCTTTCAGGGTCCATCAGGCGCTTGGGCGGAACCATCTCGATATCTCCGGTTCCGCCTCTCCACGGTGGGATGTGACGGTTGGAAAGTCCATCTGAAGGAGAGAGTGATCTGTCCATGACAAGGGTAAGATGGCTAAATCCCCTGTTCCGAGATCACTTCTCCACTGCCCAGAGACAAAAATCAGATCCAGCGTGTGTCCTCCCTCGTGAGTGAGGCCCTGAACTATTTGGGTCAGGTCCATGGCCGTCATGGAAGCCATGAACTCCCGAGATGCCTCGGATGTTTCGCCCGCCGATGGCAGGTTAAAGTCCCCCATGACTACCAGTCTGGGGTTCTCCACCGCCATCTCGGTGATCACCTCGAGCAGCTCGGGCAGGGCTGCTGTTACATAGCGGGGAGCCAGGTACACAACCAGCAAGCCCAGCTGCCTCCCTAGGCCCCACTTCACGAAGAGGGACTCACAGCCGGTCGTCTGAGGCACAGTGGTCTCCCTCGGCTCAAGACCTTCCTTAACGATAACTGCCACCCCCCCCACCCCTGCCTAGGGCCCGAGGCTGATGAAATGCACGGGAGCCTGGTGGGCACATTTCCACGAGGGGTAAACCCCCCTCGGGGCCCAACCAGGTCTCCGTAATTCCCATCAGGTCCGGGTCCCCCTCTGACACAAGGTCATTTATGAGGGGGGCTTTGTTCACCACAGACCTGCCATTGCAGAACATCAGCCTGGGGCCCCAGCTCTGTGGTCCCTGACCGCCTAGCCCATTTTTTATTTTTTATTTTTATTTTATTAAATTTATACCCCGCCCTTCTCCTTGTTAGGACCCAGGGCGGCGCACAGGCATTATTAAAACCACAAAAATACAATAAATATCAATTTAAAATATATTAAATTAGATTAACCCGTGCTAAAACCCATGTTAAAAAACCTTCCCAAATTATAATTTATTTATTTTTTTAAAAAAAAAGTCAGGAACAGGGGGCTATGGGCAAGTGACCGCTCGTAACTAGCGGCTACGGTCCCCCGACCCACGGTGGACATCCTGTCTCCCACTGCCCCGGCCCCTCCCCAAGACCGATCAAATGGGAAAGCCCTCAGCAGAGACGACCCCCAATCCCCTCTCCTTAATGGACCCATCCTTTATCCTACTTCCGCCGGCCGGCTCTGTATCTTGACCCCCCCTCTGACTGAATAAACCTTCCCCCCACCCTGGGACCCCCTAAAAGCAGAATTAAACATTTGTTTAAAAAACCCCTAAGTCCGCGCTTCGCCCACCTCTCTGGATTAATCCATCCCTCATTGAGGTGGGCCCTTGATAAACCCGGGGACCAGACCTGCGAGAGGGGGGACTCCCGCATTATGATCTATGATATCAGAGTCTGTGCACATTGATCTTCTTGGGAGTCATCTTCTGTGTTTGAGCTCTACAATCTTAGTTGAGAATTCAGAAAGGGGTGGCTATATATTCACATTGCTTTTGTTAGCGTGATCTCATGTTCTCTCAACATCAAGCTGCTAATCTTTCAGATCATCACCGTTGACCCTATCTGTTGAGGATTTCAATATCGTGCACTGTTCTTTGCATTCATAAAATTTCAGATGATGTTGTAAGATGCTTAAATTATCTCTTTAAGAAGTTTGCCTCTTAGAACAGGCCATGTTTCCTAAAGTGCGTTATATCTACCCGGTTTCCCTGAAAATAAGACCTCCCCAGATAATAAACCCAATTGGGCTTTGGAGCACATGCACTGAAATAAGCCCTCCCCGAAAATATTGAGATATGAGATGACCATGCTTGCTGCCTCCTGGACTTCAAAAATAATAAGACCTCCCCAAAAATAAGGCCAAGCGCTTATTTTGTGGGTCAAAAGAAAATAAGACCCTGTCTTATTTTCGGGAAAACATGGTACTCCTTACTATGATCACAAGTGGCTCGATAGTTTGATGAGACATTAACAAAGTTCTTCATTAGACACCCCTTAAGTCAGTGACGGCGAATCTTTTTCTTTATTAAAGTAATCTTTATTAGTTTTACATTTTTTTAAAGGTAAGACGTACAAATACAACCTTAAACATACGAATCCTCCCCTCCCCCCCCCCCCCCGGTGACAGTCGCAAACCTTTTTCTTATGGTGTGCCAAAAATGTGTCTGTGTGTGCTATCGGCGCCCACACTCATTCAATCCTCCCCACCCATCTGCGCATGCGCGTGCGATCCCCTCTGCACATGCACGAACGACACACACACACACACACACACACACACACACACACACACACGGGCTCCAGAGGCTTTCCTGAAGTCTGGAAAGGCTGAAAATCACCTGGCCAGTACGCACATGTGTGCCGGAACTGACAACTGGCATGGCACCTGTGGCATGCGTGCCATACGTTCACCACCACAGCCTTAAGTTCAAGCAGACAATAATTATTTCATTTGACTTGACAATCCCTTTAATGATCATATGTTTCTTATTTTTTCTAGGGAAAAGTAACTTGACACTGAGAATTTCTCCGGAGAGTCGGTGTCGGTCGCTGTGCCCTGGCAGTCAGGAACAACTGTCAAGGTGAGCTTCTTAACAAAGGTGTCTTTTAGAAGCAACAGACCTCAAATGTTAAACTTAACAATTGAGTCCATAACCTTACTTCTTGAATACATTACAAGGAAGATTCATTGCATCATTAATTCAATTCTTGAACCAAATTGGCAGATGTAAAAATTTGCCCATCGGTCACATGATAACTATGACTGTGGAGTAGTCCTTGACTTAGAGACTGTTCAAAGTTAGGGGGGATATATTTGGAGACTGTTATGGCCCAGATTTGAAGTTCCAATAGTTGCACATGCCCTCCAGTGTTGGGTTCTGGGTCCCGTTCCAACTGGTACAGGCCCAGCCCATCGATGCCTCCGCTGCTCGGAGGAGCATTGCGCAGGTGCTGTATGCGCCATGCGTGGAAGCGCTAAAGAGTTTAAAGACAGGTAAAGAGGGCGGGCAGGTGGGCCCTCTGGAGCACCATACTGCAGTGGTACCCGGTGCTCCGGGCAGGCACCAGTACGTCCATCCTGGAGCGTACTACCTGTAACCCACCACTGATGGCCTCCCACAGTCACATGATCGAATGTTGGGTGCTTAGCAGTATGGCCTCATTTGGGGTGTGTGCAATGTCCCACAATCACATGACCATGGTTTATTATGATTTTGTTGAAAACTGGCTCTAAATTCCAGTTTTTGGGGGAAACCACAACCATGCCAAAACATTGGTTGGCTAATGACTGTGACATTCACTTAAGAAGTGCAGTGGTTCACTTAACAACCACTGCAAAATCATTTTAGCACCTTCATGCCTTATGTCTAGGATGGGCAGGCTCTATTACAATTCTAAGCCGAGTATTATCAGTATAGATCACATAATGCAAGGTTTTGTCCTACTCCCTTCTCAATGGACTGGATATTTTCACTGCTAATTACTGAATTTATTAGTGAAGCTTCACCAATGAATACAGTAATATGGCAAGAACTATCCTATACCAAACTGTATTAAAAAATTAGTTCTGGCTTTCAGGCAAGGAATCTGAAACATAAAATAGGGCACCCTTCTATTTTTCTTTATCTGTATAGCATATTTTACAATGAGGAGCAATGGTAGTATTTCCTACATATTTTTGGTAATGTTAGGGTAGATACATATAGTAATACTTACAACGTCTCAGCCACAGTTGGTAATCTATTGGATCAGACCAGTTCACCCGAACCAATAGCGGATGCGTCACCCATCCACCCTGGCTCTATTTCATCCTATTTGATCAAAACGCATGCACGGAAGGCCAGGTGCGTGTGCATGCACACATTAGCGAACCAGTAGGAAAGGTAAGTGAAAACCACCCCTGCTCTCAGCATAACAGCATGGATTTACTGTGGGCTGAGTTTATACTTACTTTGTGATATAGATTGCTCCCAAAACATTTTCAAACTGCATTCAATGAACACAGATAAAACTGTAACTTTCATACAGGCAAAATTCCAAAGTTGTAAGAAATTGGAAATGAATGTAAACCTTGGAGAAACCTATAATTAGTTTAAGAGCAATCCACCTAAGAAGACTCCTGGTGCTTTCATGACAAAGCTATCTTCTATGGCAGGGGTCCCCAACCTTTTTGGCACCAGGGACCGGTTTCATTTTAAAGAAAATTCCGCGGACCGGTGGGCATGGCTCGCCTGGTATAGAGGAGGAGGGGGGGGAACAGGCAGCGCATGCGCGCACCGGGTGGTGGTGAGTCAGCTCACTTGCTCCTCTCGGCCCCCAACGGCGTGAACAGCCACACCTGCACTCTCCCGCCCCCGGCGAGCGCTCTGCCCAGGGGGCTGCCCCCTCCTCCTCCTCTCCGGCCCTGCAGCCCGGTGACTATCAAGCCACGGACCAGCACCGGTCCACGGACCAGGGGTTGGGGACCCCTGTTCTATGGAACTGTTTCCTATCTAGACAAAAAAGGATGTTACTCCTTAAAAATTAATAATTCTTTTAATAATGTCCATTAATATTATTGCTCTTCTTGTTTCTATTCATAATACTGATAGCTGAGAGTATTGCAAGTTATCTGACGCATTAAAAAATAAATAAAATGGTTCTTTCTCAGCCTAACTCTTCTTACGTGGTTGCTGTAGGGAAATAGGAGAGGTAGGAGTATTATGTGTACAGATAGTCCTCGACTTACAGTAATTCCTTGAGTCACCATTCAAAATTACAATGGCACTGAAAAAAGGGACTTATGACCATTTTTCACACTTACAACCGTTGCAGCACCCTCACAGTCTTGTGATCAAAATTCAGGTGCTTGGCAACTGACTCTTATTTATGACGGTTGCATGGTCCTGGGGTCATATGATCAGCTTTGCTTCTGACAAGCAAAGTCAATGGGGAAGCCAGATTCTCTTAACAACCATGTTATTAACAAATGCAATGATTTATTTTACAACTATGGCCAGAAAAGTCGTAAAATGCAGCAAACTCACTTAACAAATGTTTCACTTAGCAATATAAATTTTGGGCTCAATTGTGGTCGTAACTCGAGGACTACCTACATTTGACACCTTGAACTATTTATAAAATAATAAAGGTGATGTGATAAAGAAGTAAATAAATAAATGTTTGAAATTATATAAGTACCGTAGTTTTTGGAGTATAAGACGCTCTGAAGTATAAGATGCATCTAGCTTTTGGGGAGGGTAACTAGTGAAAAAAACCTGCCTCTGTCTCCCAGCAATTTTCCTCTTTACAGCAAACAGTAAAAACGATATACACTGTTTGTGGTGTTACATTTAAGACTATACTTGTACAACTGCTATTAAAATTGATATGACTTTCTGGAAATATAGTTATTCTCTGCTGTTTAAAAGAAGATACAAGAGCACTGGGCCTCTTCAGATCAAGCATTTATTTTAAAAAAGCTTCGTTTTGTTAAATTTTATTTTATTTTTATTTTTTTATTTTATTAAATTTATACCCCGCCCTTCTCCAAAAGGACCCAGGGCGGCACACAGGAATTTAAAAATACATACAAAATCGAATAAAAAATTTAAAAAACTCATTTAATAACCGTCCTGCGCTAAAACCAAATTAAAATCCCCAAAATTTAAAAAACTGTCTAAAATAGTCATTGCGGAGGTTACGCTAGCCGGCTAGATGAAAAAAATGTGTCTTTAGACACTGGCGGAAGAGGCGGAGGTCGGAGATGGTGCGAAGTTCAGGGGGTAGGTCGTTCCAAAGGGCAGCACCACAGAGAAGGCCCTTCCCCTGGGTGTCGCCAGTCGGCATTGTCCGGCCGACGGCACCCTGAGAAGGCCCTCTCCGTGGGAGCGTATCGGTCTAAGGGATGTATGGGGCAGGAGACGGTCTCGCATGTAACTAGGTCCCGAGCCATGGAACGCTTTAAAGAAGGCCTTGAAACCTATTGTCTAGAACAATAATAAAGCAGTCTTTAAAAGTTGTCTAATAATTTGAACATTCTATAGGCATTTATAGTTATTGACTTACCGCCTTACAGCAAACAGCCTGATTAGCACAGGAAAAAAAAATCTGCCTCTGCCTCCCAGCAATTTGCCTCCTGCAGCAAACAGCAAGTTTCACTTTCAATTTCAGCCTGGGCCTCCCAATGATCAGCTGTTTCGGGCTGCAGGGATTGCTATAGCCTCTTGCCACCTCTGCAAGCCCCGTTTTCCCTATTTGCTGCAAGGAGGTAAATTGCTGGGAGGCAGAGATCAAAGGGTGGGGGCCAGTGGGTGAGTGGGATACACTCAATGTATGAGACGCACCCAAATTTTCACCTTCTTTTAGGGGAAAACCGGTGCGTCTTATACTCCAAAAATACAGTAAATAAATAAATACCTACCGTACGTGTGTTGAAACATTCAAAAATTTCAGTAAGATATATTTTTTCCCACACAACTGTATCAGAGGTGGTATTCAGCAGGTTTTGACCAGTTCTGGAGAAGCGGTTGTGGAAATTTTGAGTAGTTCAGAGAACCAGTAAATACCACTTCTGACTGATCCCACCCCCATATATTCTCTGCCCCCCAAGTCCCACTGATTGGGAAGAAATGAGAATTTTGCAGCATCCTTCCCCTGGAGTGGGATGGGCATGGAGATTTTACAGTATT
This sequence comes from Rhabdophis nuchalis, assembly GCA_039707465.1. Taxonomy (NCBI): domain Eukaryota; kingdom Metazoa; phylum Chordata; class Lepidosauria; order Squamata; family Natricidae; genus Rhabdophis; species Rhabdophis nuchalis. The sequence goes on along the minus strand of CM077647.1, from coordinate 25,315,953 downwards.
CTTTTCCTGCCACACCCATCAAGCCATGCCCACCAAGCCACGCCCACAGAACCGATAATAAAAGTTTTTGAATCCCACCACTGAACTGTATGTAAGGCTTTTAGAATATCCTAAAAATGCATGTGTAGTCTTTTTTGTGGATGAGAATCATTCTGTTTTCCAAAAAGAATCATCTTCAGAACCTAGTAAGACCCATGAAGAAGGAATGTCCTTTGTTTCTTGGCCTCAGACCTTCCCTTGCTCCCTTCCTTTGCTTTCCTCTCTTCCCCAAATTTCTAGGGAACAACTGCTGAAAATGACATCGCTTCTTAATTCTTACCATGACTAACATAGTAAAAACTAAGCTAATCTTAGAAAAAAATAAAAACAAGTCAACTGGTTCGTGTATTGTTGGCAACAATGGAGAAGAGGTTGGCAGTTGGATTTTTTTTCCTCTTCCAACTTTAGTATCCAGTTTTTTTTTGTTTCTTGGTGGTGTCCTATCCAAATAGTATGCAGATCTGATGAAATTTCAAAAGTCACCCAGGGGATGTTGTCTGCTAAGTTTCTTAGATAATAAACCCAAACAAGCCAGAAAAAATAGCTCCCATCTCTTCCCCAAATCCAGATGGAAAATCGCACCAACCACACCCTTTTTGCATCATCACAACCTCTGTAAACAGATAAAGTACTCGCAGCAAAATCTCCTCTGCCAGACATCCTTGAGGAAACGTTGATTATAGGTTGTGTGCCAAAGCCGAGTCTTGACATGGAAAGCTGGTTCTGGGCCTGTCCAATCTCAAATTAGACGCTGCCTGTGATGCCCGTAGGTACCATTTTAAAGCTTCCTGCGCAAGTTAACAATATTAAACCCTCTCCTGAAAGTGGTGACGGCATCCTCCTAACTGGGTGTAGCTCTGGTGCCTGCATTTATTGCCTAGGTGGTGTTAGGGAAGTACAAGGTTTTGCATTCAGTTGGTGGTTAGCCCTTCTGGAGACAAGCTGCTTGAAAGACAATTGTTGGCTATGCGCTTTAACTTCTAGCTCCGCAAGTTGCAAACAAGGCAGTCCAAAAATGCCTCTCTGGATCATTTCAAGCTCTCGGGGAAACATGAATGCGCTTATTAGAATTGTTTGTGAATGAGCCAATCGAGATGGCCTGGCCGCGAGGGTACAGGCAGTGTTTTCCTCCTTTCTCTCCTCCACCCTCCTCACACCAAAGGGAGGAGGGGAGAGTGAGGCAGAAGATATAAGCTCAAACAAAGCGAAGCTGTGTCTCTGAATCGCTCACATGCCCTGGATAAGTAAAGCTTGACCCTGAAAGTGAGAGGGTGAAAGAGAGAGAGAGAAAAAGAAGTGGAATTATGATCCTAACAATGGAAACGGGTAAGAGTTTTACCGGGTGAGGGGAAATACAAGTAAATGTGCTCATTTCAATTGCTCTCTAAAGGAAATCCGTGCCTACATCCTAATTAGTGTGTGATTGGCTTAAAGAGTATCTGTGGAATATGTCATGTGAAATCCTTGTGGGAGACCTTCATCCCTGCAATATGCCATTTTTAATGGAGCTAGAAGTGAGATGGGAGGTATTGGCAGACAGGCAGGAGCAATCTCTCTGATCAAGCCGTGGCTCTGATTTATTTCACAGAGAGTCATCTGTGCTAAGCATTGAGAAATTCCAAAGAAGCAGTGTGTGGCATAAGGGAAATTTTAATAGCACGCTGTGGAGTCTGCTGGATGTTGCAAACCCCATGATACTGGTTATTGGGTGGCTATGAAAACTTTTTTTAAATTTAAGGCTGCATACTTTTTTTTTTTTTTTTTTAATAAAGGAAGGGGACAGTTATAATAGCAACTTGGGTTACTAGAAACATTTCATATGACTTCTCCAAAACTGTGTGTTATGAGTAAATGTTGTTCTGCTTGAATGGTCATGAAGAATTTGCATTTGCTGGATGGCTGTGAACAAAGGCATAATTTTGTGCTTACTTTAGGAGGCAGTCTTCTGAAGACGGCACTTAGACCTAATTAAGCTCCTTGGTTCTAATATACATGTTTCATTTTTTTCACATTTGCTTACATGACTATTGTTCCAAGTTTTACGGATTTACTTAAAAGTAAGTGCATAATGTTCAGTAGGATAACTGTGGGTAAGGTTGCAATTCTAAGCCCAGTTGCTTGGAAGCATCGCTCTCTTGAGCTCTGTTTTAGGTAACACTTAGTTTTAAATAACACATTTAAAGATTATTCTGCTAATGTTATTTTATTGTCTTTAAGGCACCTGAAAGTTATGGTTAGAAAGGGAATAAGAGTGACTTTCAGTATCCTCTTCAAAGATGAAACCAGTATGGTGTAATGGTTAAGATGTTAGATTGGAACCTTTAGCCATGCATGTTCACTTTGCGCCGGTCACTCTTGGCCCATCCTACCTGACAACATTGTTGTGTGGGAAAATGGGTTGCTTAATGAGTTCCTGTACAAATGACATCATTATTAAATTTAACAAATTAATATTTATAAATAATGAAGTTTTAGTTCCTAATATTCCTCCCAAGAAGCTATTAATTGCTGGTGATCTGGGTTCCAACTTGTGCCAAGTTACCTCTACCTCTGCAAATTGTATTAATAAATAAAAGAAGACATTATGGTATGATTCTTGTTATTTCTGTGAAGTTTGAATAAATTAAATTCCCTGAGGTGAACTGATTTGTCCTGTAGAATCATAGAATTACTGTATGTTTGTTGAAACATCATCATTCCTTAAACTATTAACCGCAAAGAATTACAAGTCTCCCTTAAGATCTATTGTATTTTAATTTGGCCCGGGTATCTCTGATTTAATCACGGGAGCTTTCTTTCCTATTCTGCTCTCTGGTTATTATTATTTTTTCCTTACCAATAATGATTTTAATAACAAAGCCGCTTCTTAAACTGCGGGGTGCTCTCCGCAACACAGAATCTTTTGCCCCTGGATTCTAGAGGAAGGGGGAAGCATTAGCCATTTTCTATTATTCTGATGAAATGACTTAGTGGACATCACTCTGATCCAAAAGTATTAAACTACTTACTAAAATGATGCAGACCAGATATGCATCTTTTTCTTTCCAAGAAGCATTTTCCTCTTGTTAATCTATTCCTTGCAATTGACACTCCCCATTTTTGTGTTTTAGGATATTTTCCCCGCCCACCTCACTTTTGGTTTGGAGAGTGAGGAAGTGCACCCACATTTGAAATAAAGTCTAAGATTGGAAATTTTGACAGAGGAATAGGATTTGGACTTGCTGCAGTCTAGGACTGTTATAACAGCTGACCTGATCCTTCTGCATTTCAAGAGCTATTTATGGTAGATTAGCTGGTATCAAAGCTCCAGTGTTCAGCCCATAAAAGGTTGGTCCTGTGTGAAGCTACCACCCTGCATTTGGCTAAAGTTCGGGAGCCTATAGTTGTCTGTGAAGGAATTCCAATGATGGATAGAAATGCTAAACCAGAGAATTGTTCTATTGAGAGTTTCAGATGCTGGACGACATTTGAAAGGAAGGTTTTTGCATTAATGTTTTGGCCCAGTCTTTTAGTTCTTGGAGTATAACTTTTGCACATGAACTCTTATTTGGTGCGTACACACTATTGGAAAGCACCTTTCTAAATTCATCTGGCACTGAATCATCTTGGCCAGTCACAGATATACTTTCAGAGCACTACATGCTAGTAACTTCTTACATGATGTGTCACTTAGACTTAAATATTTGCTTTTGAGATAATTTTTTGTTGACGCTGCAGCATCTTCTGAAGTTTAACTTAGTTCACTGGATTTAAATGTTTTAGAATAGTGGGGCTTTTTTTTCTTTCTTTCGTGAAAGTTTTTTCCCCCTATAATTAAGAAAAATAAGCTAGGGTTATAAAAAAAACAAGACCAACAAGACTTTTGAAGTAAGTAATTTCTACTTTCTTAAACTGTTTGGTATCAAAAGTGTTCACAGCCAGTTGTTTGAGAATGTTTCAGCTTTGTCAGCTTGTTATGCGAATGAAGATTTTTTTTGTCCAGAGTTTGTGCATGTCAGTCATTCAAAATGTTTTGAATCTGTTTTCTTCTTTTTTGTGAGTATTGGATAAATTTCATTATGGATGGAATGTTTTCTTTTGTGTGAAGTGTGTTATAATTAATAATAAATGTGTTGGCCTTTAAATACCAATGAGATACACCAGATTAAATATAGCATGGGAGGTTAGTATTTATAGTGGAAATTTGCATGGACTTTATTAACACACACACACGTATATATGATAAATAAGAACTATCCCTCTGAACTGTTAGCAGTACACTTTTTATTGTCATTAAATTTAAATTATGGTATGTTATGCTGAACTCCTTTTTCTTGTGATTTCTGAGTTGACATAATCTGGTTTAGCACAGTATGCTGAATTATATTATGTTTAACCATGGCTTGGTAAATGAACCATAGTTGGTTGGGTTCATTGGGTCACAGCTTCTTAATAGTGAATTACTGAATAATTGGCTGGTTTCATAACATATTAAGTCCAAAATCATGATTCAAAGGCTACAGTAACTGTGCACATGTAACATGTTAAGATCAAATTAAATAGTTTAGAGCAATTGGCAGTGACAATCAGCCATTTGTTCTCCCTCATTTGGCATTTCTGGGAAAGGAAATGAATAAAGTTTAAAAAAACAAAAAACAAGAACAACAGCATTTATTATGGAACATAGCCTTTAATATTCTGCCCTGTTTTATAACAGTCATTCATTTCTTAGTACAAGACTGGCAGCATACATATATGTTCATATAAATACTGCATGATATCCTAACTTAATGTGGTGAATAAAAGTAAACTGCTTCAAGATGCCCTAAGTTCAATTTTTATTCAAATATCAACAGACTAGATCTTCTAGATGGGCTATTGTAGCACATCTGCCTCCCTCTATTTATGTCTCTATGTTATGATTTAAAAAAAAGACTTGTTCTGTCTTGTAGATCTGTTGTAGAGATGTGGAACAATGAGACATTTGACATACTAAATATATAAGCATGACCAGTAAACGTATTAGCTAAGTGGAAAATGAAATCAGTCCTTTGTAAAACAGACTTACCAGAAAAGTAGTTATGGTGATAAACTACAAAACAGAATTCCTAAAAAGCCAATATTTTGAAGATACAATACAATAATACAATAGCAGACTTGGAAGGGACCTTGTAGGTCTTCTAGTCCAACCCCCTGCGTGGGCAGGAACCTTATACCATTTCAGACAAATGGCTGTCTAACATCTTTTTAAAGACTTCCAGGGTTGGGGCATTCACAACTGCTGGAGGCAAGCTGTTCCAGAGGTTAATTGTTCTCACTGTCAGGAAATTTCTCCTTAGTTCTAAGTTGCTTCTCTCCTTGGTTAGTTTCCACCCATTGCTTCTTGTCCTGCCCCCAGGTGCCTTGGAGAAAAGTTTGACTCCCTCTTCTTTGTGGCACCCTCTGAGATATCGGAACACTGCTATCATGTCTCCCCTGGTCCTTCTCTTCATCAAACTAGACATACCCAGCTCCTGCAGCCGTTCTTCATATGTCTTAGTCTCCAGTCCTCTAATCATCTTGGTTGCTCTTCTTTGCACTCTTTCCAGAGTCTCCACGTCTTTTCTACATCGTGGCGACCAAAACTGTATGCAGTATTCCAAGTGTGGCCTTACCAAGGCACTATACAGTGGCATTAACACTTCACGCGATCTAGATTCTATCCCTCTGTTGATGCAGCCTAGAACTGTGTTGGCTTTTTTGGCAGCTGCTGCACACTGCTGGCTCATATTTAAATGGTTGTCCACTAGGATTCCAAGATCCCTCTCACAGTATCCTAGTGGACAACCATTTAAATATGAGCCAGCAGTGTGCAGCAGCTGCCAAAAAAGCCAACACAGTTCTAGGCTGCATCAACAGAGGGATAGAATCTAGATCGCGTGAAGTGTTAATGCCACTGTATAGTGCCTTGGTAAGGCCACACTTGGAATACTGCATACAGTTTTGGTCGCCACGATGTAGAAAAGACGTGGAGACTCTGGAAAGAGTGCAAAGAAGAGCAACCAAGATGAGAACATTGAGACACTATTATATTCACATAAACTTGTTTTCTTCCAATAATCTCATGCATACCTCTATGCAATAGTTGATGATCTTTTGCATGCATGCAAAATGAGAACTGCTTAAGTGCAGTGTAAATGGATGCTAAAGCATAAGGATGTCAAACTCAAGATCCGCAGGCTGAATCTGGACTGCCGGGTGCTTAAATCTGGTCTACTGGGCCACCCTGGAAACAGTGATGCCTTTGCCTTAAAAAACAGAGTGCTCCCCCTCCTGAGCTCCGTTTTCACTGGCAGACTGCTGGAGACCATCGAGGCCGAAAACATGGCCCAGGAGCCTGTTTTACTAACCGAGCGCTCATACCACCATAGGTGCCGCCAAAACAAATGACACCACACTTCCTGGCCATGCCCCCCTTGAGGTCAAACACAACCCTGATGCATCCCTCAATGAAATCAAGTTTGACGCTCCTGATATAGGGCCAGTACAACCAACATGGTGAATTTATTATTTATTTCATTTATTCAGTTCCTATAGTTGCCTAACTCAACCAAGTTACACTGGGTGGTTTACAATTCTAAAATGATAAAACCATTAAAATATTGAAAGAATAAAAACAAATAATAAAAACTAATCAGGTATAGACATTGCCCTAAGGGGCTTTCATGCTGCTTTCCATACACAAGGCAAAATATATCTAGGTTTTACTTTTAAAACACTCTGAACTAACTATAGCTAAAATATTTTTTCATCTCTTCTTTATCCAAGTGTTCACTTCTGTTTCAATTAGCAACATATGTTTTTTTTATAGAAACTGTCCGAATACAGAAATCTCTTTTTATTCTGATCTAGCTCCCCCAATATTTCCCTTACCGCTAACATTTTAATACAGATAGTTTTTGACTTACAACCAAAGTTGAGCCCAAAATTTCTGTTGCTAAGCGAAATAATTGTTAAGTGAGTTTTGCTCCATTTTTTCTTGCCACACAGATGAATCATGCAGTTAAGTTAGTTACATAGTTGTTACTTCCCCATTGACTTCCCTGTTTCCCTGAAAATAAGACCTCCCCAGATAAATAACCACAATCAGACCTTTGAGCGCATGTGCTAAAATAAGCCCTCCTGAAAATAAGGCCTCCCTGAAAATTCGGCAACAGAGAACAGCAGTCATGCTGTGACCACGCTCACCACCTCATGCACCTCAAAAATAAGACCTCACTGAAAATAAGGCCAAGTGATAGTTTTCGGTGGTCAAAAGAAAATAAGACCCTGTCTTATTTTTTGGGAAATATGGTTGGTTGTCAGAAGGTCGCAAAAGGGGATCACATAACTGTGAGAAACTGCAACAGTCATAAGTATATGCCAGTTCCCAAGTAACCAAATTTTGTTCTCGTAACCATGGGGATGTTGCAAGGGTCTTAAGCATGAACAATGATCATAAGTCATTTTTTCCAGTTCCATTGTAACTTAGGACAATCACTAAATCAATGGTTATAAATTGAGGACTACCTGTATGGCCCTTTTTGGCCTTGTTTTAAAAGCTGCAGTATGATTCCCATCTTGATTTATTCTATTTAGATAATTATATTCCTCTCTTGAAATGAGCAAAAGGAAAAATGCTCACTAACAGCTAACAGTCTCAACATTAAAAACATGTAATTAATGCATAAAGCCTCAATGGATGAACTAAGAAATTAAGCTGAACCAAAAGGTCAGAGTTAAAAAGCTTATTAAGAAAAAAAGCAGAAAAAAGGAGATCAGAAAAAAAATTTCTCAGAGGAAAGAGCTTAAATCAAAGTGCTTTTAAGATCAGAAAGCATGGAAAGTTTCTTATGGAAGAAATTTATATCTTAAACCCAGACATTCTTAAAGCTATCAACAGACGTATGTGTTGTCGGTACCGTATATCTAAGTGGAGAAAGCTAAGACAACTTCTACAATAGATATACTTCTTTCTTCCTAGGTTTCCCTTTCCTAACATTGGACCTTCCTGATTGTTGAAGTAAAGCTCCCATCATCCCCAAACAGGACATCATTCTGTCTCATAAAATTGGGATTTGTAGCCAAATGCTTATTTAGAGTTTCCTAAATACAAACCATTCTTATGTCAAATGCAGATATTTGAATGGTGGTGGAGTCCAGCTATCCAGTCTTCCCATAGCCAAGTCTTTCAAATTTCACACTTGAGTGATGCAGAGACTGAATGACTGATTTTAGCTAATAATGATAACAGAACTCTACAGGTAGATACTGTTGTATCCTCAGAATACTGTCATAGTCAGTAAGAATATGCTCTTCCTGACCCTTAAGTGAGCAGAAATATCTCAAGCCATGTTCTGTCACTGTCTAATAGTCCAGTGCCTTGTATCCTCTATCAGTTTCTCACTGATAAAGGAATCCCTGCTGCTTTAAAAAATACATACACACATACACACACACGGAATTCAAGATTACAAATTGGAACCCTTTTGTTTGGTCATTATGGTGGCACATGCCAGAACCTGTGTGCGATAAGCAGTTAAGATGTTGCCTTCATACTGGGCAGACCCGGGTTTGGATCTCCAGGTCTGTCCAGTCCTAAATCAATACCTTAATTGGTGATGCTATGCAAGTTCACTCTCAGCAAAACCTGTCTACAGAATTGTTGTTGTGAAGTGTAGAACATAGGGAAAATGACCTTGATGAAGCAAAGCAACAAGCAACATCCAGATCATGTTTGTAAATGGATCAGATAAACACCCCCCCCCCAATTCACTGAACTATAAAGATAAAGAACAGCAAAACCAGAGTTTCTGTTCTGTTTATATAGCCAATTGCAATAAAGGTTTTAGCACTTTTTGTGGAGTTGATTTCTTGGTCTGGTCTACTAGTGGAGCCAACAGTAAGAAGGGGGAACTGCTAGAAGACAGTCAAGATACAAATCTAACATGTAAATATAAATAAATACATCCTTCTCACCTTGCCACTTTCCCCAGAAGGCAGGATCATGGAGGCGAGTGTCAAATGTCCATTCCAATTGTTGTGTCCGGTGCCCAGTAAAAGAGAGGATTTTGGATTGCAGCTGTTTCTTCAGTGACAATTGCTACTTGCAAACAGAAGTTCCATGCTGCCCTGAGCCTTAATAGGGTGATCAGTCAACAACTCTTTGCCATTAAAGAATGGACAAGACTGTTAGTGAACACTGTTCTTCTGGGGAAATGACAAATTCAGACCATCATCGAAAGTAATGATAAATAATTAGCTTTCCCAAAGCAAAATAATTTGAAAGCAAACTGAAAAGAAATTAATTTGTTGCATAAAGTGGGAAAATATATTTAAAGCAAATTGAATAAACATGAGTAACATTCCCTTTCTGAATAGCACTGATGTGGTTTCATGTGTTAAAGCATATTTATAGAAAAGGCTTATTCTTGGGATGAGAAAATTCAACAATATTTGAAGGGCTCTTTTTGATATACAAGCTGGTTGAAGGGACATATCGTCAGAATATTTTATTGTTAACTGTGTTCTGCACCTGTAATCCAGATGTTACGTACCAGGAAAAAAAACACTGGGACATTCTGTTCCATATCACAGAACAGTAAGCATGAGTAGCACACAAATAAAGCATCTGCTGTTTCCTTTGCAGAGGAAGAAGCTGATTATTCAGTACTCCAGAGCACTGTTTCTCAACCTCAGCAGTTGGGGAATTCTGGGAGTTGAAGTCCACAATTGTTAAGGTTGTAAAGTTGTTAAAGTTGAAAAATGATCAAGGGAGCTGTTAGGCAGAAAAGACTAGCTCCACACGTAAAGGTTCAGTTAAGCTGATTGATTGCTAAAAGCCTAGGCACAAGAATCTTCTCAACTAATACAGGTAGTCCTCGATTTACAACCTCAATTGAGCCTGAAATTTCTGTTGCCAAGTGAGACCGTTGTTAAATGAATCACTGAAGTTGTTAATTAGTAACTGTTATTAAGTGAATCTGGCTATCCCATTGACTTTGCTTGTCAGATGTGTGCAAAAGCTGATCACATGACTCTGGGGCACTGCAACCATCATAAATATGAGTCAGTTGCCAAGCATCTGAATCTTGATCATGTAACCATGGGAATACCAGAATGGTTTTAAGTGTGAAAAACGAACATGTCACTTTTTTCAATGACATTGTAACTTTGAACGGTCACTAAATTAAGTGTTGTAAGTCAAAGACTAGCTGTTGTCAGCACTTGCTTAAATAAGAATCATTGAAACTCCAGATAGGCAAGTTATAATACATAATAATAAACTAAATAAGGAATATTACTATGTTCTGCAATACTTCAAAAACCTTTACCTGATTGGGAAAGCAACCTAAGTGAGCCTTGGCTGCCAGAAGCTAGTATTGCTGGGAGCTAAGCTGACTTACTGGTTCTACCACCAGAATTTGGCCAACAAATATTTGCTCACCAGTTTTTCACATGTGATGGGATTACAGTGGGAATCTATACTTTGGTTTGATACTGGAGAATGGAGAATGTTTGATGATCAATGATTTAATAACCACATTATATAGGTTATTTGGCTGTGTTGGCTGAAGAATTTTAAGAACTGAAGATGGAGCCATTTTGAAAGGTCTTTCTAAACATATTTCTAAATCAACCTTGTGGTTTAAATCTGCATCCAAGAGATATTTGTCATTAAATATTTGAGCCATAGTTTATAAAATAGATGTTTGCAGTTGTTCAATAATTATACAACATGGATCAAAACTTTAAAAGAGGTCAACACATTTAAATTCTTGCATAGCATGATCCTTCTGATCTACTTATTTTATAATTTATTTAGTTTTGCTGAGAGGGATTATCCTCCCAGAACTGGAACTAAAGAGCATAAGCATTTATTTCATTTTTTTTCTAATGTGCTGTTAATGCTTGCTTATTTTGTTAATATTATATGTACAAAATGACTAGTTGCTATTTTTTAATTATCATGGAGATAAAGCTTTGATAATGTGTCACTGTAGTGGGATCTCTGACCTCGCATCCTCCAGAAATGTTGGCAATGAAGAAACCTAACTCTAAGTTTCTACATTTCATTTCTTTCACTGAATCTATCCTCTTGTCAGACTGAAGGGTATAATTTCTTCCTTTGACCTGAACTAGTAGGTAAGTTAAAAAAATTAAAGTAATTGCCTACATTTGAAAGTTGTAAAAAGAAAATAAACTGTGCTTGTATCTGCAACATGAACAGAGAAAATTCATTCTCGTTAAAATATAAAAGTATAACCACAGATTAACTGTATCATTAATATTCTGATCGTAATTATTAACAATAAAAACATTAACTGTATTGCAGAAGTTTGGAATATTAGCATTGCTTTTATCTCTGTTACAATATTCATATTCATTGTATTGCATAGTAATGCAATCTGAAACTAAAATTCAGGAGTTATCTATCATTCTTATATTTGCAGAAAACAGTACTGGCATGAAATTTGCTGGCATTCTCACTGAATCCAATCTTATTCAGATTGTGTGTGTTGTGATTTGCTGCCAAGTATCCTAATTTTGCCTGTTGATATTCAGTAAGCAAAGATTTATTTGGCTGTGCCAGCCAGTGGGAAAATCGTCTGCCATGTTTTGCACTACTCTAATAAAAATAGAGTGGGTCAGACTTCCAAGACCCAACTGTGCTCTAGACCCTTTCCTGTGCCCTCCTGTCTACACCACACACCCTCATAAACTAAACTCAACAAAACAACCCAGATCAGAGTCAGAAGGAAGGTGGGTCCCAACAATACTCTTATTTAAGTTTCTTTCCAGATTCCTCTGTGCTCAGTTTGGGAGAGAATTGAGGGGCAAGAACTCTCATGCCACAGGTTTGTATTTCAACCTTGTGTAAATGGAGATAAAAATAAAGACAAAAGTTTCTCCTGTCCAGCCATGTCTAATTCTAAGGGTGGTGTGGTGCTCATCTCCATTTCTAAGCCAAGGGAGGCAGTATTGTCTGAAGACATTTTTGTGGTCATGTGGCCAGCATACTATATCTTAAATCTTATATGCCAAGGCACATGGAACACTGTTACCTTCCCACCAAAAGTGATACCTACTTATCCACTTGCATGCTTTAAAATTGTTGGGTGGACAGGAGCTGAGCAGCTAACAGGAGCTCACTCCATTGCATGGCACTCAGATTTCTAACCAAGGCTATCAGCTTTCCAAACTGACAAGCTAAAGGTCTTTAACCACTGAGTCAGGGCTATATGACCAGTGTAGTACTGCCTTGTCCAGGTTCTTAGAGAAACAAAACACAGGTTTGATTGTAGGTGAGGTTGGCTAGGGACAAGAGAGAAGAGGCTGTGCTGTCATCAATCTGAAATAGCCAATGAGAGTTGCTCCTCCCCTACCTGCTATCCACTCCCACCTGAATTCCTCTCTAGGGCAATGGGTCGAAAGGTATAAGTTGTATTTGTTATTCAGTGGTGTTGGCATAAAGAGGAAAATATTACCTTAATACCTAAAGGACAATTTAAGCCTGTCTCACAAATGGATTGAAAAGAAAGACAACATGGGGACCTAACCCAGAAGAAAAAACAGTGATAAAGTGTTTAATCAAAGTTGGAAAACACCTAAGTGAGAAAGCATTTAGGATAGAAATATGACATAGTTCATAAAATAGTAGCACCTGGCAGACAGCTGAGTCATAGCTTAAGTCATAGGTTGAATTTGAAAGCTACATGGCAGGAACATTTTCCATTGCTATAGCTGAAGCAAGCCACAGACTTGAATCATTTTGCTACAAACTTCATATTCAAAAGACTTGGCAGTTTTCTATCTTTGTGATAGTTTTAAATTCTAATTAAATCTAAGCTTTACTAGAGAGCCCAGATTGGGCTGATTAAAAGACACGTGTGGTATGATGCACACTATTCTACATCTGTAGATCACATTCATAGTTAAAATGAAGTCTATTGAAACTGTTTTTGTTTTATGATATGATGGGGAAATTTATTGGGATGTTAAGAGCTTACAGATCTTAACAATGATATTGTGGGTACTATTAAAGAAAATAAATTAGTTTAGATAGTAGAGCAGCTGATGAATGCATGAGGTTTTTTGAAAGTAGGAATGATCTGGTTGCTTCCTGAAGTATTCAACTATGGTGTTTATAAACGTATCTGTGATCTACTGAACTTCACAGAATAACGTGTCAGAGACTTAAATAGCTTCTGCAAATGGGCCAGTTCCTGGCATACGTTTTAGCGTATGGCAGAGCTGTATGACATATGAAACAATTGCAGGGATTGGGCATATCTAATTTAATGAAAGGAATTTGTTGATGATAGTTTAAATCTTCCATGCAGATTGGCAGGAACAGAGACTGGGGAGAACAGCCCCCAAAATGCTGTTGTTGACTGAAGCTTGAAAACCTGGAAGAAAGTGAAAAAAGGAAAGAAAAGGGGGCAGAATGGAGAGAGACATTAGACATATTACCACATTAAGCGTCCTGACATCCAGAAGTGGATTAAGCAGGATATTTTTAAGACTTGTATTTCAGTTCAGTTGCTAATTTTAAATTTGTGCAAGTGACCTGGAGGGAAGGGCTAGTTATCATCTAATTGCAGATTATAAAACTAAATTAAATTTGCAATCATCAAGAGAAATGCATAAAAAGGAGAGGTGTTTTTTTTAAAAAAACAACCCTACTTTGCTAATGAGCTGCAGCTGGAATTATTCTAACAGCAAACTCATGTTAAGTATTCTCTTTATAGGGTTCCATAAAATGAAAAATTATAAATAAACATAAGCATTTTTCATCCCAGTAGGATAAATGTGAACTTTAAAATTGCTGAGAGCTTTGTGACTCTTAGACATTTTGTTACATAGTAAACAACATGAGAAGATGAGCATAACCTTCACATGTAAAAATATCTAAAGATACAATATACTTTACCTCTTAGTTCTTTCGAAAGTGAAGGTTATGACAAGTACCTGGGTTATATGTGAATTGACTCTCTGTGTGCAGTGGTAGTGACCACATGAGGTCATATAGCCTGTAGGCTGTAACCTGCACCCTCTCTTGAAAAGATTTAGGTGCCGAGTCTTTCCAGTCAACATTGGTCTTGCTCTCTGAAGCATATTGTTATGAGTACATGCTGATCATGATAGATGGGGATTGTAATGATTTGTATTTCATACCATATACAATACAATACAATAGCAGAGTTGGAAGGGACCTTGGAGGTCATCTAGTCCAACTCCCTGCCTAGGCAGGAAGCCCTATACCGTTTCAGACAAATGAAGTGTTGGGGCATTCACAACCTCTGGGGGCAAGCTGTTCCACTGGTTAATTGTTCTGTCAGGAAATTTCTCCTCAGTTCTAAGTTGCTTCTCTCCTTGATTAGTTTCCACCCATTGCTTCTTGTTCTACCCTCCGGTGCCTTGGAGAATAGTTTGACTCCCTCTTCTTTGTGACAACCCCTGAGATGTTGGAAGACTGCTATCATGTCTCCCCAGTCCTTCGTCTTACTAAACTAGACATACCCAGTTCCTGCAACCATTCTTCATGTTTTAGTCTCTAGTCCCTTAATCATCTTTGTTGCTCTTCTCTGCACTCTTTATCTACCATAAATTGGTAGATAATCTAAATATCTACCATTTAAATTGAGCATAATTTCAAAATTCAGCTGAAGTTTGAAAATTCAAAGACAATTGGGGATAAAAACAGTTGGATGGTTCTTGTTTGGGTTAAACCTATGAATTGTCTCTCACTTTAAAAAGTTGTGGGAAACTGTTCCCAATCTGATGCCTTCTAAAACACAATACCTCCCACATGTCTGCCAGAAGGGCTAATAGCATCAGGAGGACATAGACTTGCCAAAGAGTTATGTGTCAAGTATATTGTCAGATAGCATCAGCCTGGCCAATTCAATTCAACAGGATCGACACACTCCTAGTTCTTTTGATTAAAAAATGCTGTTTACTAGGAATCCAAAGGCATGCTTTCCATTGGAATAAGGTTCCCACACCTCAGGACCTCCACATTTGGAGGGCCTTGAAAACCTGACTCTTCACCCAACTTTTGATGAGGATGGGGATAGCCCCTTCAAAGGAATGGGTATGTGTTTTGTTGCTGCCATCTTTGTTTTAGATTTCTTCTTGTAATACTGCTTTATTTTTATTTTTTAATCATTTTATAGTTTTCATATTTTCTTGAGAACTGCTCAGAGTTCATATTGAGAATAAAGTGGTGTAAAAATTAAATTAAGTAAGTAAGTAAGTAAATAAATAATATTAGGAAAATAATACAAAAGCAAAGAAAAAACTTTCCTATTTATTAAATTTTGATTACCGATTAATAAATCTTTAGAATTTCATAATTATCCATTCAACACATTCAAAATAACTCTACTCAAAGCAATTTATCCAACAGTTTCAAACTTCTTTGATTTCTATCCTATTAGTTTAGTAAGTTCCTGTTCAAGTCAAAATCTTAAGTTCTTTCAATAATTCTTAGGTACAATTAAATTATTTCTAAGCACTTCCAATAAATGAGAGAATGAGAACATTTTATTGGTGGCATGCAAGCTTAATCAGATTTTTTTTCTTTCCATCAACTGCTTGAGATTTGAAAGAGGAGAGATTTGTTATGGCTGGTAGGATTACATAGGAATTGGAAAATCTTTTCTGTCCTATGTTTAGATGATTCTGCTAGCAAGTGTGATTATGATCGATCTAATATGTACCTGCGAATTTGTTGAAAGTTTGGAGTATATAATAATTTTGCAAATGAGAACATTGTCTTGTGTTAGCAATTCATATTGTCTAATTTCATATTACATCTTTTACATCTGGCATACATTACCTTTTGAAGCAGAGTGAGACAATCATTGGCTGTGGATGTGGAAGGAATTTGTGAAAATGACAGTCCTTGTAATTTAAGAAGCATTATAAACAGAGATGAAATGCTTCTGTAATCCTGGCAGGAAAGAAACAAGAAAATAATAAAAGTGACATTGTGGTTTGGAAGGAGAAAAAACCAAGCAAAGTTAAAAACAATTCACAATGTTTGAAATCCAGATGTTTTATTCATTTGAAGCATTCCAAGTTTTAATTTTAGGCATCCTGTAGAATAGGGTTGGAGGAAACATTTCTTTGATCCAATTTTTAAAGAATATTTTCATCATACTTTGGAACCCTCTAAATCTGTTTGTGAACCAATTCACATAATTAGGGAGTGAGATCTGCAGTTTTCTCAAATTTGGAATATTACTTGGAATTCAAGAAATACACACACACACACACACACACACCAGATACACATGCCATATATTAAGTAAATGAGTCGCAAAGATCTATAAACAAAAGTAGATAATGTATTATATTGAGAAAAAAATTCTTGGAAAAATGAAAAACAAACTTCTCAAGACCACATGCAACCTTTTATGTGGTCTTCTATTATTTTCTCCTGGATCCCCCCATCCCCTTTTAACTCTCTATTCTTATGTTTCCTAGTTGTCACCCATCCAAAGATGAGCCACACTTCACAATGATTGGCTTTGGAGATCAATTCACTTAAATTAGATATTTTAATGTTAACCACATCACAAAAGTCTAATTGTTTTTTAACTTATTTTAATTGTCATTTGAAGCCAAGATGAAGTCTAATTTCAAATATTTCATAGAGGCAGTTATTTTTATTAAGAGTTACATCTAGTGGAGATAAGGTTCAGTCAGTGAATCAGTCAAAAATCAATTCCTTTGGGTCCACTTTAAGCCTAACAAAGCATAAGTGTTTGCTCAATTTTTGTACTATTCATTTTATGAATAGATGGTATTTTAGAAAATTACATTTATTTTTAAAATGATAAGCAGCATATGAGTGTACTGTTGGTGCCAGTTGAAAGGGTCATTTCTTTGCTTGCCTGTATAGCACCAAAAACTATACGCATATGAAAACAATTCTGCATGCTGATTGCTCTTTTTTCAGATAAAAGCACAATTGACACCAAGCAAATCTAGTCCCTTAAGGAGAAAAGGGATTAATTGATTATGAAGTCATTTGTTCTCTGTATTCTTCTCTAGTTGTTATAAACTACTAAACTTTGTAATACTGATGTTTTAAAGAATGTTTTCTTCAACTATAGTGGGGAAAATAAATCGCAGACCTGTAATTGGAACCCTAGAAATGACCCTGTTGAGAAATCATCTTTAGAATAACATGTTCAGTGTTTGCACGCTAGAGATACATTCTTATGATTAAGAAAGATTGTCCAAAATGAAATCCAGTCTGCAGAATGCACTGTAGGAATTGGACCATCTGTAGAATTTTGGAAGAAGTCGCAAGTGAAAGTAAAATATTGAAGTTGCAGGATTTGAATATTCATTTAAAGCACAGGTTCTTAATAAGATTATGAAAAAAAAAACCTACAATGAAGGCTACTTACACCATATAATAGTTTCCTTTATTTGTGAAAAATAAAGAACATTCAATTGAACTTAGTATTCAAAGAGACTAAAAGTTACATAATAGAAAATATGAACAAAATTACCTTTTAGGTATATTGAATTGTTTACTTGTCCGAAATGAAGAATGGGAAATTGTTTCATTCTACTCCCTAAAATGATCTAATGTGTAGCTTTGCAGAATATTGTTTTTATTGGTAACAATATCTGGATAAACAGAATCATGTTCATATATATAGGATTATCAAAATATACTCTACCTCTATGAACTGATAGTCAATATTTCCAATTGGTGTCCTTCAGGATCAATTTATTTTAATATGCATATGACTGTTTTTCAGTGATGATCATTAATTTTGAAAATCTTTCCCAACATAAATGTTTGTTTTCCAGCAGTTTAGGCTTCTAAATAGTTTGTAGGGCATTTCAGTTAAAGGCAATGGATTGTTTTGATTGAAGTAATGTTGAAACAATGTAATATAAATAATAGCTTAATTGATTTCACTAGTATAATTCTGATACATTAGATGTTTTTGCTGTTGGATTTTTAATATTGTTTTTAAGAGTATCTTTTAAATCAACAATATAAATTATTATTGGTAACTATATTTCAGCATCTGTGGAAGCAACTCATTGGAGATCTATGCCCTGAACATTTCTAAATAAGTAAGGTTTATTATCTTTATGATACCTTTTTCAATTACCGTATTTTTCGGAGTATAAGATGTACCCAGGTTTTGAAGAGGCTTTTTTTTAAAAAAATAGGTAGGTAGGTAGGTAGGTAGAGGGATAGAGAGGGAGAGAAAGAGAGAACAATATAGTAGGGATGGAGGGAGAGAGAGAGGGTAGGTAGGTAGGTAGGTAGGTAGAGGGGAGGAGAGAGAGAGAGAAATACAGTAGGGAGGGAGGGAGATAGAGTGTGTAATTAGGTAGGTAGGTAGATAAAGGGATAGGGAGAGAGAGAGAGAAATACAGTAGGTAGGTAAGTAGGGAGAGAGAGTGTGTGTAGATAGATAGGTAGGGAGAGGGATAGAGAGAGAGAAATAGAGAGAGAAATAACAGTAGATAGGTAGGGGAGAGAGCGAGCAGGTAGATAGGTAGATAGAGGGGGAGAGTGAGAAATGCAGTAGGTAGGTAGGTAGGTAGAAGGATAGAGAGGGAAAATAGAGAGAAATAGAGAGAGAGAAATACAGTAGATAGGTAGGGAGAGGGTAGGTAGGTAGATAGGTAGGTAGGTAGGTAGGTAGGTAGATGTTTCCAGGTGTATTTACCCATGTGCTGGAGAAGGAAATCACTAACCACCTTTGGAACAAATCTTTGTTTCTGCAGGCACAGTACTTGACCAATGTAAATCTCATCAATCACTCTAATTAAATAACTTTCCGAAAGGGAAAAAAAACCCTTTTTGCACTGTGCAAACCTCCCCCAAATGGCCCGTTTTTTGCAAAAATGGGCCCGTTTTTTTCAAATAAATGGCATGAATAACCTGGGGGGGGGACTTTCAGAGTGCTTCTATGGGGGGGGGGAAATGAGGAAAAATGGCCTGGTTTTTTCGTGAAAATGGGCCATTTTGTGGTCACAAAATAGCATGCATAGCCTTATGAAGGCTTATAGAGTGCTGCTAGGGGCTGGAGGGGGGCAAAACGCCCTGTTTTTTCCTCATTTCTGCCCTCCCCAGCCCACAGGAGCTCTCTGGAAGCCTCCATAAAGGTGCAGCCATTTTGGTGAAGGGGTGGGGTTTCAGGAGGCAAAAAATGCTGTATTCGATGTATAAGACACACCCAGATTTTCAGCCTCTTTTTAGAGGAAAAAAGGTGTGTCTTATACTCCGAAAAATACGGTATATATGAGAACTGGCCCATACCTTTGAGCCACATAGTGTTTGCACCTTATTAATAAGATTTATATCATCTGCATACACATTTTTCTGAATATTACAAGAGAAAAACAAAAAGGAAATGTAGCCCAATGTCAGAGCAAACATGGGTTTTGAGGCACAACAGCATTTTCTTTAAAAATAACCAAGTCAAGATCTTGTCCCAAGGGCTATGGATGGGGAGGAAATACTCAGCTCAACCTCTGACATGATCAAATAAGCATTTAGATTGCCAGATCGAAAATGTTGCATTGTTATACTGGAACAGGATCCTACTTCCTTCATTATGTTTAATGTACAATTCAGAATGGGGGGTGGGTGAGTGAGATGTCTTCTTGACTTCCCAGCTCTTACTGAAGGAGCAGGTGGCACTGGCTAAAAAAACCTTCACACAGATTTATTTATTTATATTTTATTTTTATTATTTACACTTATATACCACCCTATCTCCCGAAGGACTCAGGGCGGTGAGATTAATCTAGTGTGTTGATTGTGCTCATATGTGAATCAGAAGGCCTTTAAGGCAAATACTGATGTTATAATAATAATAATAATAATAAATTCGAATTTATTAACCGCTCCCTCTCCCCACAGGGACCCGGGGCGGTGCACAGGAGGAACTAAAAACAATATAAACAATAAATACAAAAATACATACTTTAAAACACAATTAAACAATATTATCCCGTGCTAAAAATAATTAAAAACCCATTAAAATACATTTGAAATCTATAGACAGAGAGACTATCCAAGGCCGGCCAGTCGAAAGAAATGGGTCTTCAATTTCGTACGGAAGGAGCGGAGGTCAGTGGTCGTTCTGATATCGGGGGGAAGGTCGTTCCAGAGGGCCGGGCCCGCCACAGAGAGAGCCCTTCCCCTGGGCGTCGCCCGCTGACAAAGTCATGATCCTCTTGTGTGTGGACTACTGCAATGCAGTCTTCATAAGATTGCCCTTGAAGACTGCTGGAAACCTGAAGCTTGTCCAGAATGCAGTGACACAGGTTATTATGGCTATATGCACACGTAACAACTCTGCTTTGTAAGCTCCATTTTCCTGTTAAATTGCTTATTAATGCTTTAAAGATAGTCCTTGAGTTACAACCATTCATTTAATGATGTTTGAAGTTACATTGGAACTAGAAAATTGACTTATTACTGGATTCTCATACTTACAACCATCACAGTCTCCCCCTAGCCATGTAATCAAAATGTATTTATAATAGCTGCAGTGTCCTGGTGTCCTGGTGTCATTGGATCACCATTTGCAACTTCCCAACTGGCTTCTGACAAACAATAGGGGAAGCCAGATTTGCTTAATGATCATATAATTGAGAGTTCTCCAACCTTTCTGGGTTGGCAACCCAGAGTGTGGGGGAAGGTGGTGAAGAGGGTGGTTTTGTGGTCTGGGCAGGTGGGCACCTGTTAACCTGCACAAGAGGGACTGCGAGTGCATGTGACACTCATGCGAGTGAGGCCCAGTTGCAAATAGGCTATGGCCTGGTATTGGGCTGCGGCCCACAGGTTGGGGACACCTAGTGTACGTCACTTAACAACTGCTGTGATTCACTTAAAAGCCATGGCAAAAAAGGTCAGAAAGTCAGCCTTGATTCACTTAACAACCACTTTGCTTAACAACAGAAATTCTGGTTATAAGTTGAAGACTACCTTCATAGCCTAGTTGTCTGATACAACATCTGCCTTCTCTAGTTTGTGCCCATCCCATGTGACTGGGCAGAGTTGGCATGTTCTGGGTCCCATTAATTAAACAGTATCGCCTAATGGAGTAAAGAAGTGCATCTTCTTTGTAATAGCACCTGCCCTCTAGAACAACATCCTGCCTAAGATTTGTACAGTCCCCACCCTGGCTTTGTTTAGACAAGCTTTTGAAACCTTGCTCTTCCCTGAGGCTTTGAGATTTAATGGGTGGTGGATTCCTTATACTATAGGATAAGAGGCCTATTGGAGGTTGTGTAATGCTGTTTTATACTGCATTGCTTTAAACTGTCCTGTATTGTGTCCAGCCCAGAGTCATTATAGATTTGGGTGTCATTATAAACAACAATATTTTCTCATAACTGTCTTTCAGTAAATGTCTACTGAATGAAGGAACAATTTGAACTGAGGTTTTGAGGGCCTGATGTTAACTGGTATAGTTCGGCGTTCTTCAAGTTAGTATCTTTCAAATGTTTTGGTTTAATACCCAGAATTTCTTCTTAGTATTCAGTGATGATGTTTGGTTTGTAGTCCATTATATCTGAAAATTGGCTATGTGATCTGATGGGTTGATTTTCTTTTTGATAAGGCAACTTAATTTCAGGAAGCTTATGAACTTAAGCAGTTGATTTATTTTAGGCTTAAAAGTGGAAGATATGATTGAATATGGATTTAATAGAAAAAATAAATTTTCAGTTAACATTTTCTGATTTGTAAACACTATGTATCTTTCTAAAATAGCAATTAAATGTTTACCAAAATATATATAAACCTATACATTACAATCATTAAAATTACTCAGAAAGCTGGGGATTTAAAGCAAAACTTTGATAACATTAAAAATAAGTGGTGAAAATATGCAGAACCTTGATTTAAAAGCAGATGAGAGTTTGGCAAAGTCCTCCCTGGTGAATAAAAGCTAGAAATAAAAATATATTTTTCTCCTGTTACTTATTTATAATTATTAGATTGATTATCATTCCAAACACTCTGTTATTGTCCTTTGTCCAGATCATGCTGGCTGGAGAATTCTGGGAATTAAAATCCACATATTTTGAAACTGATAAAGTTGAGAAATAAATTTGGGTGGGAAGGGGGCTGAAGGAAAGTTCTTAAATCCTTTAAGTTTAATATACATTTATAAATTTGGGAGAGAAAGTGCTGTGTAGAAGCTCCTTTGCTTTTGGGCTTTTGGGCTAGTGAAAAAGCATGTGCTATATTTCAATACATTAATATGTCATAAAGGAAACAAGTTAATACCTAATTTAGATGAGTTACTGATTATTGAGACAAAGCAGATGCAAGAATGTAATGCCTTTAAGCATGTTTCATGTATACTCTCAGAATAATTGGAGAAAAAATGCAATAAATGTGCTTTTTGGGGTTTAAAATTTCTGTCCCTTTTGCACGGTTAAGTTGGGATTTAGGTGACTCAGAACTCCTTCCCAATTCTTAGAACTGTGAGGAGTAAACAGTTGGGACAGACATATGTTACATGAAAGCTTTGGAATATTATGTTCTCATGAGTCCCATGCAAGAGTTTATTATTATATTCCCTTGATAATTGAAATGGATTTTGGCAGAAAAATGAAATCCTAAAAGGATTGTTTGCACACATAATAAATCATTTAAATATGGCTTTATTGTCCGAAGATGAGAAGGAAATTGAACATCTGTATAATAAAATTATTCTGATGAGATCATTCTACCTCAATCAGGAACTCTAATTTTATTGTTTCATACATTTTCACACATAATTAATTTCTTAAACTGAAATCATATAGGTATATTTCTCATGTGCAAAACGGCCTTACATTTTGCCCTGTACTACGTGTACTTGGCTTAGTGACCATTTGAAGTTACAATGGATCCCCTAAAATAGCAGTAGCACTTAGACTTATTTACCGCTTCACAGTGCTTTACAGCCCTCTCTGTAAGTTGTTTACAGAGTCAGCATATTTTCCCCAACCACCTTGGAAGGATGGAAGGCTGAGTCAACCTTGAGCCTGGTGAGATTCAATCTGCCAAATTGCAGTCAGCCGGCAGTCAGCAGAAATAATCTGCAGTACTGCACTCTAACCACCGTGCTACCGCAGCTCATTAAAAAAATTACTTAGGAGCTACAGTTCCAAAGTTATTATGTTTGCACCCTGGCCATGGTCACATGGCAGTATTTAGGGCAGCTGGCCCATATGTGACCACAATTTACAATGTTTTTACTTCTAGTTTCTAGAAAAAACAATCTGTAGCAAAAATGATTTCGCTTAATGACCGTAACATTGATTTAATAACCGCATGTTCGTTTTATAAACACAATGTTCACTTAACAACCACTGCAAAAAGGATTGCAAAATCAGGTCTGGTCATGTAATGGCCCGTTTTATGGGTATCAAGACCTACGATCTTAATTGCTAGGCTCAATTATGGTCATAAGTCGAGGATTACCCGTATATGTTTCCATCCCTTTGAGATATATTTTATCTCTACCAGGTTAGTGTCAAGGACTGACTATGGGTACTCAAATAACATCAGTATCTATTCTAGTACGATAATCAGGTGGTGTGGTCTGACATGATCCCTTACCTTGTTTTTAGCCTTTCTGTCCTTTGGCTCATTGCAATAAATTGGGCATTACACTGTGTTTTGCTGTTTGCTGTGCTTGTCTGAGACAATGCATTCTGGATCTTTGTGGTTGTGGCCAATGCTACCACTGTGTTCAGAACTTTGGTGGTGCTTGTGCCAAAAAAAATATATAAAGTTTTCAACTAACTATTTAGTTAGAGCTGCACTGGCTGCCTGTGGCCTTTCGAGTGCGCTTCAAGGTTCTGACGACCATCTTTAAAGCTCCATGGCTCGGGGCCTAGTTATATGCGAGACCGTCTCCTGCCCCATACATCCCTTCGGCCGATCCGCTCCCACAGAGAGGGCCTTCTCAGGGTGCCGTCGGCCGGGCAATGCCGACTGGCGACACCTAGGGGAAGAGCCTTCTCTGTGGCGGGCCCTGCCCTTTGGAACGACCTACCCCCTGAATTGTGTACCATCTCGGACCTCCGCCTCTTCCGCCAGTGTCTAAAGACACATCTCTTTCAGCAAGCCGGCCTAGCCTAACCTCCTGTCGGGGCTATTTTAGATTTTAAACTGGGGATTTTAATTTGGATTTTAGCATAGGATTGTAATTTAATATGTTTTTAAATTCTGTATTTATTGTTTTGTATGTTTTTAAATTCCTGTGCGCCGCCCTGGGTCCTTCGTGGAGAAGGGCGGGATATAAATGTGATTAAAAAATTTAAAAAAAATAAAAAAGCAATGATTAGAAAGGGAATTATTGCCCAAGAATTTAAAAAAGCAATGATCAGAATGGGATTTACTGTCTCTTTTTGTGACTATTAAGGAGAAGCCTAATCGAAACCAGGTAAAAATATTCTTGTTTAAAAGAAATTATATATAGATTTCCAATGTAACCAAGAAAAATTTTATGATGACACTTGAGTTTCATATAAGTGTAAAAAAGGACAGGGTTTGAATAGTGCTCAACTGGTTAGCCTTCATGCTGCTGATGGGAGCAGAACAGAGTAGAATGGGTAGTTTTTAGTGTACAACCACAATTGGAAACAGACTTCCTGTTGCTAAGGCAGTTGTTAAGTCTGCTGTGTCCAATTTTATGACCTTTTTGCCACTATTTTAAAGTGAATCACTACCTTTGTTAAGTGTAGTACAGCAGTTAGGCAAATCCACTTTCCTCCATCGACTTTGGTTGTCAGAAGTTGAGAAGGCCACCCATGGCCATCACATGACCCTGAGATGCAGCATGCTGATTGCTTTATAATCAGCATGATATAAATACATGCTGATTGCTAAGTGCCCAAATTTTGATCCCATAACTATGGGGATGCTGCGATGGTCATAAGTGTGAGGAACAGCTGTAGGTCACTTTTTTCAGTGCCATTGTAACTTAAAACTATCACCACCCAAAAATCATAACGAACAAATTTGAGTCTCCAAAGAAGAAAGAAGCAGACTGTAAGAATGAGTGCTAAAAAACAAAATCTGGACCTATTCTTTAACAATTGCAGGAGGATGTACTGTTGACAAATATAGAAATTGCAAACTGCTTTTGCCATTACCCCGTCCTAAATATATTGAGTGTTCTCACTGCTGATCTTGCAGAGCGGACATTAGTAGTTTTTGGGATGACGACAGCTGGCAGAATTAAAATGTCTTTGGGAGCCATAGTCATATTCTAGGCAAGCTAATGACAGAATATGGGCCTTATCTGAAAGGCATGGATTGAATCTAGAGAAGATGACATCAGAGTTGAGTTAGAGTGAAAGGGGTGGATATTTGAATAAACTTATCTTTCTACAGTAAATGTGATTTTTCTCTTTCCTTGGTCCCCATAGATGCAGATAAAGGCATCTATAACACCCTTATCCAGATGCCTTTTCATTATAAGATATGAAGTGAAAGTAATAGTTCTGCTAAACAACTTTTGAAAATGACTATATTCTTAACAATATTCCTTGTAGATATATTCCATATTACATTCATCTCATAAACTGTTTTATAAAAGGCCTATTAAAGCAAGCTAGAAACTCTTTAAAAAAGACTTTCCTTCTGTTGATCATAAGATCTTGGGATATTTTTCATATCAGATGCAGCATCAATGCTATTTCAGAATTACTTCCATGTTAATTTTGCCCTTGGTATATTTTCTTTTGTACATATACACACAAATGCAACCATTGGATCCATTTCTAAATAAATAGCCAATACCTTGCACTTTTTAAACCATTTGCACTGCTGGAAAAAAGAGGACAGAAAATAACTCTTCTGAGGAGAATTTATTCTCCTTTGGGCATTAATGTATTTTCAATCCTGTTTCATCCTCTTAAACAATTGCATTGTTTCCCAATATGATTGCACAGTTGCATCTTTCTCTATGACTGCCGGCTCACATTGTTAATCTGAAAATTTTCTGTGACTTGACAGAAAATTGTCTGTGACCGTTGAGAATGGCTAGCTGAGCACCCTCTGCCTGCCAAAAGGTAGGATGTCAGTTTCTTGTGAGGTAAACATTGCATGACCTATAAGCCAGCCACTCAGCTCATACATTGCCTTATTAGGTAAGCAGCTGGGGATTATGTCTGAGGACAGAATTGACTATATGGCTAGCCGAACATCCTTCTGAGAGAGGGGGAGAGAGAGAGAGAGAGTGAGGGAGGCCCCTAAGGGACTGGCCCCCTGTAGCCCAGTCAAAAGACAATCATGGTGCTGAGATTTGTTTCCATTTGCATTTTCATTGAATATGGAATTGACACTGTGTTTGCATTATAAACTGTAGTGAAAAAGATACATCCAAATAGCTCATGAATTCAGGAAGGAATAGAACAGTCAGAGGCCTTTTATTTCACTGTACCTTGAACTATATTATATGCAGTTTTTCATTACTGTAGTAGTTTTGCTAACAATATTGATTTATTTATTTTATTCTCTTTGCTAATTTATAAACATTTACTGATTTAGAGTAAAAAACTTAGCTCATCATACATTTAATAATTGGAACTTGAAAATAATAGATGTGTGGAAACGAGTATGGAAAACAGGCTTTTAGGCTATGATCATTTAATAAAATCTGATAATTAAAAAAAACAAAGTAGGTTTAAAACCAACACAAAAAAAACAACCCAAGAATGCAGGATTGCATAAGTACAATGGTCCAAGACTAGGCAAAAATAGCACAAAACTATTGGTGAGAAGGCAATGTGATGTGATTTGTCTAGGTTTTAAAGGATGCCCAGGGTTTAAATTACTATAAACATGAATTGTTCTATTCGTGCTGTTTGCAAGAGTCTGACCAATGGCTCACACTGGCACTGATCTTTCAATAGAATTCTTAATATAGAGCTTCCACTCCGTACAAGGCAGAATTATAGGCACAAATTGCTCTTAAATAATATAAATAATTACAATTTGATGTTTATGTTACTTCCCTTATATGCAAGTAATACTTAAGGGCATTGTAGGTTCCTAACATGTTGCCTTCTGCCAGCTCTTAATAGCTTACTCTTGTATGAGGTGGCTTAACAGTATCTCTCCAGAATTTCCAGCAAGACTTTTTCACAATTCCTTTAGCATAGGGGTCTGCAAATTTGGCTCTTTTAAGACTGGCGGACTTCAACTTCCAGAATTCTAGGAGTTGAAGTCCACAAGTCTTAAAAGAGCCAAATTTGCAGACCCCTGCTCTAGCAGACACCAGATTAGAGCTTTTTGCACAAAGCATATATATATATATATAATTCTATAACTAAATTATGCTCCCTCCTTTTACCTTCTCTCTGTCCAAAGAAACCTTCTATTCCTAAAAAATTCCTGGGATCAGAACATTCCTATTGCAGCAAATGAAAGTCCTTAAGATGTCAACCAGTACATAAGTTTGCTATATTTCTACATTACTATTAGGAGATGAATGTAGTCTTTAGATGGAAGATTAGGATAAAAATACAGCAACTTTGATTCTTCACCAGTACTAAAAGAAACCATTAGTTTTCTTCTTTTTAAAAAAATACAATACAATAGCAGAGTTGGAAGGGACCTTGGAGGTCATCTAGTCCAGCTCCCTGCCTAGGCAGGAAGCCCTATACCTTTTCAGACAAATGGCTATCCAACATCTTCTTGAAGACTTGTAGTATTGGTGTATTCACAACTTCTGGAGGCAAGCTGTTCCACTGATTAATTGTCCTAACTGTCAGGAAATTTCTCCTCAGTTCAATTTCAATTTCTTGTTTCAATTAAAAATATATACAAATCCTTAGTGGTTTGTCAAATGAATAATCCCTCAGACCCTATTAATGTATTAATACATTAATACCGTAATTGCTTTTTGATACTGAATCCAGAATTAACTGGATTCAAGGTATGATATACGCTGAATGTTCAATATTACACTTTGTATAGGACTAAGTCCTCTGCTGAGTCAGATATCATTCATATGTTTCTCTATGTGTATACATATCCACACACATGTATTTTGTTCTTTAAAACAAATGCAATACTGGAAATTATTTCATAGCTGGTAAGATCTTCCGTGTCTAGCTCAAATTCTAAACTGCCAGCATAAAGCCACCTTCTTGGCTTTTTCATTGACCAAAAAATAGACAATAATTTTAAAAAGATCATAGCTGGTAAGATGAAACTTCAGTATGGATTACAAAGCTTTTAAAATTCATGTTTAAAATGCTTCTTTGGCAGAGAAAAGCCACTGGGATATTTAACATTAAAATGTTATTGAAAGAAATGAATGTGCAAGTCATTTGTCCTGTTTAGTTTTTATTATTGTCATGTTTATGGGTTGTTGTTTTTTTTGGTTGTTTTGTTTTTTTGTGGTTATTTGGGAGCAGGGAGTGAGGAAATACCTTATACCAGTGATGGCGAACCTTTTTAGGCTTGCGTGCCATAAGGGGGGGAGCGCAAGGGGGGGCGTGTGTGGGCGTGCCACATCTATAATGCAATGCGCGACCCCCCTAGTGCGCATGCACGCACTACAGATCCCCCCTCATTTCCCTGAAGCCTCGGGAGCACTCAAAATGATGCTGCAAGCAATTGGAGGTCATTTCCGGTTTCGGCGGCGCATCATTTTGAGTGCTCAGGAAGCTTCAGGGAAGCCCCCGAAGCACTCAAAATGATGTGTCGCCGAAACCGGAAGTGACCTCCGATTTGCTTGCAGCATCATTTTGAGTGGTTCAGAGACTTAAGGGAAGCCTCCTGAAGGTTGCTGAAGCCTCCGGAGCACTCAAAATGACGCTGCAAGCAAATCGGAGGTCACTTCCAGTTTTGGCGGTGCATCATTTTGAGTGCTCCAGAAGCTTCCCAGTCCCTCCGGAGGCCCTCCGGAGGCTTCAGCAACCTTCAGGAGGCTTCCCTGAAGCCTCCGGAGCGCTCAAAATGACACGCCACCGAAACTGGAAGTGACCTCCGATTGCTTGCAGCATCATTTTGAGCGCTCCGGAGACTTCAGGGAAGCCTCCTGAAGGTTGCTGAAGCCTCCGGAGGGCCTCCGGAGGGACTGGGAAACCTCCGGAGCACTCAAAATGATGCACCACCAAAACCGGAAGTGACCTCCGATTGCTTGCAGTGTCATTTTGATTACTCCGGAGACTTCAGGGAAGTTCATGAAGCCTCTGGAGGACCTTTGGGGGACAAGGAGGGGTTTCTTTTCGTCCTCCCCAGCTCCAAAGACTTCATAGAGTGAAAAAAGCATGAACAAATTCAGCTGGCCAGCGCGCGCATGCGCGCTGGCTAGCTGACAGGGCATCGCCTCGCGTGCCCTGACAAATGGCTCCACGTTCCACCTGTGGCACACGTGCCATAGGTTCGCCATCACTACCTTATACTTTATTTGAAGTAATAGCTGAAATTGGTTCAATGCAGCTAAATATGGTTTTGGTTTTAGAACCAAAATTCAACAGCAAGCAAGTTTGGAAACTTCTGGTTTAAAGTAATACCAAATTCTAGCTGTCAATGGATGGGCCCCAAACTTTCAACATTCTCTAAGACAGTCTTGAATTATTGCCTAGAAATAAATCTGAGTGAAGGAAAATAAAATGTATTAAAACATGGTTCCCACTGGAAAAATGATCTCATGTCAGGAAACTTTATACCAGAATGAAACTTACATATGCAGTAGGAAAACATCATCTTTTGAGGAGTGAAACAAGGGAAAAAAATCTCCATTATACATTTACACACCCAAATATGTGTTACATTTTAAGTGAATTCCTCCCTTTTCCACATTTGATTGAATGCTTTAGTTGTGGTGTGACCCACCACAGTTACCACTTGGGATTGGGGTTGAAAAATATTCAACATTTGCTGATTGCCAGCTAGCTAGCCTATGCAAAATGAGTAAGGCTTATTTGTCAGAATGCATGGGAGAGGAAAAGTATGAAAAGCTGTTGCATCTTGCAAATATCATTGTGAGTTTCTAGAAAGCATGTAAGTGGACATGTTAATTATTATGGTAGGCTAGATGGATCTTTTGTCCATGTTTATGTATAAATGGGCAATTGCAGCAACATAAGCTTGTGCACATTCTGATATGTCAGCACAACTCATAACTGAGCTGTAGACCATTTATTACCACTGATAATAAACTTACCTATTGGAGTCAGTTGGCCAATTCGGCAACCCAGACAAGTCCTCTACAAATGAGTCAGTGGTGGGATTCAGTTCTGTGGGCGTGGTTTGATGGATGTGGCATGGTTTGGTGGGCTTGGGAGGAGAAGGATACTGTAAAATGTCCATTCCCTCCCCACTCCAGGGAAAGGATACTATAAAATCTCCATTTCCTCCCCACTCCAGGGCAAAGTTACTGCAAAATCCCTATTTTCTCCCAATAAGCTGGGACTCGGGAGGCAGAGAATAGATGGGGGCGGAGCCCGTCAGAGGTGACATTTACCGGTTCTCCGAACTACTCAAAATTTCCACTACTGGTTCTCCAGTATTGGCGAGAACCTGCTGAATACCACCTCTTAAATGAGTTTGCTGGAAAAAAAATATTGCTTTGACTTTCCCCTAGGAATAATGGCCAAAAAACAGAAGGAGAAAGGTCTACTATCACACTTCACCTCCCAGTTTAGGATGAAATATACTAGGATGAAGAAAGTAATATAACCGACATAGATTTCTAGGTGTGGTGACTATAGCGCCATTAAAGTTTGAGCTTGTGTTTTATCAAATCAAAGTTTACTCAGTTACCTTCTTAGCTTTTTGGATGTCTAATTGTCATCTTAGAATTGTTGATATGTTCATACTTTGTCTTTTGATGCATTTATCTTTTCCTTCACGTGGTCCTCGATTTACAACTGTTCAGTTAGTGATCATTCAGAGTTACAACAGCACTTAAAATGTGACTTATGAAACTTTTTTCACACTTGTGATTGTTGCATCTCCATGGTCATGTGAATTTACATTCAGGTGTTTGACAATTGGTTCATATTTATGACGGTTGCAGGATACCGGAATCATGTGATCACCTTTTGCAGCTTTCTGATAAGCAAACTCAAAGGGGAAGCCAGATGTCACTGAACAACTTCAGTGATTCACTTAACCCATGCAGCAGAAAAGTCGTAAAATGAGACAAAACTTACTTTACAAATTTTTCATTTAGCAACATCAATTTTAGGCTAAATTATGATCGCAAGTTGAGGACTACCTGTACTCATGCAAGCCCTATTTTGTTATCTATTTAAAATAATTCATAGTTTTTTTGAAGAGTGCCAATTTGTGTGCTGGGGTTTAATATCTGGTAACATGCTTCTCCAAAATGACTAGGAGGCTCTAACTGAAGGTGTTCCTTTGGAACTTGCTCCCTTAGCTCTGGTAGAGGAGATAAAGAAAATGCTGATATCAAAGACCAGCTGAAGACAACGACTACTACATCAGATCATGCTCTCCTGGTAGGATGGGGTACGTCAGTAGCTAAGATACCTGTTTTTAGGATGCTTCAATCTTAAATGAAGCCACTGTAGATTAGTTTTTACATGCTACTGCATGCTATTGCAGCTTGAAGTATGTAACTCAAACTTTACTGATGTCAAGTAGATGACTCGCAAATTCTTCAGATGCTAAGTGCATCTTCATTTTGATTTGAGACATTTTTGAAAATCTCTATTAAGTGCACTAAGAAGGAAGTTCACTTTCTTCCTGCCTACAAATCATTTTGTCTTGTTGAGTCAGATAGTTAACAAGTTTAATGTATTATGTTGATTGGTCACACAGTCCTTCTACAACTGAGTTTGGCATTTTTCCCCATCCATTGAGTCCTTCTTAAGCATCAGGCTATTACAGTATTACTACTGTTGCTTTCAGAAGCTCTACTTGATTTTCTCTTTTTGTAGCTTTCAAATGACTTTGATTTCTATTAAACTTATCCTTTGTATTTACACCTGGTAGGAGTAACTATTAGTCAAATTTCAACTTTTGTAAAGGCTATTGGCTGACACTAGTAGAACCCATTGTTGCTGTTAGTCTCTTCTCTCCTCACTCTTCTTTTCTGTAGTGACATTATGCCCTAATTTCTACATATTATGCTGATGGTTGCATGCTTAATCCCCCAAGAAAAGATCAAGTGCTCTAGTTTAAAAGAGAGAAAAATCTGCTGTGATATTCTGTGATGTATTAGAACTGGCATGCCCTGCCTTTGCCATGCTTATGTGTCATTGTATAAACAAGCTTTGCTCTTTGGTATGTGCGTGAATCCATTCTATCTGAGTAGAAGAATTTTGCTATCTGCCTTAAGATTTGCATTCCTAGGTGGAATTGGATCATGATTTATATGTCTACATCAGAGAAATAGGTTTGACATCTGTATGAATACAACGTTTTATATGCTTGCCTAGTAATTGCATTGCAGTGAGCTGTTTAAAATATTTCCTCATACTTCAACCTATTTTATCTTCTAAAAAAACAACTATCAAATTGAAAAGCCGTTTAAGTTAATTCATCTGAAGGGAAGGGGGATATCACCATCTATGCAGCTTTGGACCTCTGAGTATTTATATCATCCAGGGTTGCCACTTGGAAGGCCACTATGAAAAAATGGGCACCAGTGCCTCAATACTGGGTTCACTGGTAAAGAAAGAGGCTCTTAGTCAATATGACTGAACCAAGTATTTCTAGAATACAGTAGGAATTGTTAGCATGAGTTCATTAAGCAAATATAGCTACCACACAGTGGTAGCTAACTATTTTAGAAAATGTGAAATAATTTATCTCTATGTATATAATAGGTCTTATACGAATTCTTCAGCCCAATATCCTTCATATGTATTGGACCCATCAATCTCAGTCGTTTAGTGTCCATAGAAATCTTGTCTAAACTTATTTGTATAAAAATAGCACTAATGAATATCAGTCTATCTGGTCTCTATCATCTATCAATCTACCTATCTACCTACCTACTTACCTACCTACCTAGCATCTTGTAGTGAAGAGATTCTTTAGTAGTACCGTGAATTTTGCTCTAGCTACCACCCAGAAATTCTATATGTGCTACTTTTTTTGTAAGAACCCTAGGTACATCTTTATCTTTGGTTCTTCATCTTTGAATTAAGCACCCAAACTAGAAAACTTTAAATCATCTACTTCCTTAGTTTTCCCTTCCCTAATATTGTTACAGAACATATTTTTAATTGTCTTCCATTTGAAGATAGGAAACATTTCTCAACCATTGCAGAATCTTTCTATGAAATGGTGGCCACGTATGAAATATATTGTATATGGTAGTTCCATAAATAAGACACTGGGTGTTCTTTATTTTTTTATCTTGATCTGTAGCAGAGGCGTCATGGATGTGCCACATGCACTCCATGCCCACCCCAACTCTGCAAAGGGAAAAAAGTCATGTGACGATAACATGACGCCGCAAGTTTGACATCGTGATCTATAGGAAAGGAAATGAATAGGCAGAAGAATTCAAAGTGGTGCATTTTCTAGCAGCATCAGTTTAAAAAGAAAACAATAGTTGTATTCAGTATCTAGCCTAGTTATAATTATTATATGTGGTTTTAATTATAGTTCAGTGGGATTTTGGAGGAAGAGCTACATGTAAGATTTTGATGTATACCAGATTTACAGGCCAGGATCTGCCTTTATGCTACAGCTTTTCTCTATAATCAACCAATTAAAGATTGCTGTGGAGAAGTTTAAATAAAAGGAAAAGCCTACCACCACTTTTTGAACTATTTAAGTAGTTGAACTTGTTCCTCAGTTTATTTGGGAATGTGAACCACTTTTTCACTTCAAATGGAAAATGGAAAATCCTGACCTGAGAGTTGTGCTCTTGATATATCTCAAAGGCTAGGATGAGTCTGGCCTGAACATTTGGAACCCTGTGCTTAATTTCTTGTGGTTTTGAGGGTCTGTCTCCTGAAAAATTAATTCAAGATGATAGGAATGAGACACACATGTCTTCTGCTTTTCAATTGCTGCAAGGAGAGCCATATTTCATGAAATAAGGTATCTGAATTTGATTCAAATCTTAAATGTAAAATACATAAAACATTCACTTGTCTTGAGAAGAAGCCATATTTCTTTTTTCTTTTTTTAAGGAAATGTAAGACTTAACTTCTTAAAAGCAGTTTATAAAGTTAAGGTTGAAATGAAGTCAGAAATCAGATAAATTTTGTCCTCCAATTTTTGTGGCTGCATTCTTAATGCCATGTATTTGGTATTTAAAATATTTTGCAGATGGATGGCTCTTAGAAGTCCTTCTTTTTGTTTAGCTCTTATCCTATACTTTCAATCATGGGTTGCTTGCTTTATTCGGATGCCCATAAATTTAAACTTTTAAAATGCTTTGCTAGTAGCATGTTCTCTAGAGAGACATATCTTTGGCATAATGAATATGAATACCAGCATAAACCTTTCCAAAGAGTGGAGTAATTGGTTGTTAAATTTTTCTGTTTAAGTTATCATGTGGGACAATCGATGAAGTTCCAACATCTTGCCAAGAAAACTGCCAGGACTAGTCCTTGCAGTTGTCAAGAGTCAACATTGGCCTGATCTCACACACACACACACACACACACACACACACACACACACACACACACACACGTTTGTGCATTCATATTCACAGTTAAGTTGTATGCAAACTTATAGAAAAGATTTTTCATTTTTCTTAGGAAAAGAATTATATCCATTAAAAAAATTCTGGAATATAAAAACCCAGTTAACTAACACTTTGGAAAATCTGTGATATTACCATTCCAATCACGGTTATCCAGTTTGTTTTACCATTCAGGTGCTTAATTTTGTGCTTGAAATATGATTACTGTTTTGAGCTGTTCCAGTTTTCCAGCCTATTACTATGCATTTACTGTATTCCCAGCAACGTAATAGCCTCGCAGCTTCAGTCCTGGGCTCTGCACAATCTCTACACATTACTAAGATAGGCCTGCTTGGGGCTAGGGTTGTCTAAGAATTAGCTGTTTTCGTGGTTTCCTCCTTTGCTGAGTGTCTTTGCATTCTGCATCCATGTTCCGAAATCCTTGGATATCCAGCTGTTTGCAAAATGTCAGATATTTGGAACAGCAAGGTAAGAATTATATCCACATCAAAAATAATGCAATTCATTGTCACTTATATGCTTTCTAAATGTAAACAAATTGCTGTAGCAAGGTATGTCTTCTCCCACCCCACCGTAATAGCAGCAGAACACATTTGCTGCTTCAGTTATCAGCATTCATTTTTGCGCTTCATCTTACTGCTCTTTCTAAGGATTGTCTTTTTTAAAAATCAGATTGTATTAATCATGTAATTAGCTTAGCTAGCAGTTAAATTAAGTCCTTGCTGATGCTAAGGTACCTTTAAATATTTTTTTAATGGTACTGTCTTCATGACATGCTTACAATAAGCAGAGGCTTGGTTGCTGACTTAAAAAATATTTTTTTAAAAAGATTGTAAGAGTCAAGAGCTCAAACCTGGAAGCAAGAAACCATATAGAAACCTTTCATAAACTCTGCAAAGACGTGGAGGCTGCTTTCTAGTGAGTTTTATTAATACATTTTTAATTCTGAGTCTATCTGAGCAATAAATTATACTTCTGGAATAGAAAAATTACTAGACATGCTTTCTGGATTAGCAGTGGAGAGAAGAACATTAAGCTTCATTCACCACATTTAAGTGAAAGGAGGGGGAGGGGGGATATTCAAAGATATATCAAAACTGCTACACTACTACATTATAACTAAAAGTTAATTTATGGAACTTTTTGAGATTATAGTGAACTAAAACTGTGGAATTTGGTCTAGAAAGTACGCTCCAAATTTTGGCTCAAGCATTCTAGTGTGGCTTGGTAGTTACATGGCTAATAGTGTGCCAGAATAATCTTTTCTTCTTCATAATTGTTCTTCATCCTTCTCTGCGTTGTCCTTTAGGGATACCAAAGAACCCACTTCGTGTTCTGTGTTGAGACTTTCATGGTGGAAAGAGTTTCATTCCAAGACTTATGTTGAGTTATATACCATTTAAAGTTTTATGCGTGCCTGATTCTAATTTAACCAGACACAATATTATTAACAGCTACCTTTTCTAGCAATACCAAGTAGATATTTTAACATCATTTTTGAGGGGATCCGGATGCCTTTCTTTTCTGCCAAGATGTATTGTTAGTCGCCATCCTTGATCTGGCACCTAACTCTAATTGTTGCTATTACTGTACATGACTTCCCTCTGAGGTAAGAGATGACAGCTAAACACATAATATATACCTTCTGGCTACCATTAGAAGGTAAGCAAACAGGGAGGAAAATTCTGTTTTAACTCCAGTGTATTTAAAAGCAACTTAAACTTGTCTCATGCATGTATATTATGGAACTTTGGTAGGCAAACCAATAAATAAGATATATCATTATGCCACCTTTAGTGCAAATTCAAAAAGACCCTGATTTTCAAACAAAATCATTAACAGTATCTACTGTAATTTGTAATCTTTAATTTAAGTAATGCATGTTTTCTTTGTTATGGAGTGATGGGAAAAATCTAAAACTGCATACAGTACACAAGAAATAAAATGAAGATCTGTAGAAGATGGTTTCTTGTTATCCAAATGATTAATTCCTCTTCTGGTGAACAGATAACCTTTTATTGATTACTTATTATTTATTTCTCTTTTAGTTGAAAATCATGGAAATTGATAAGAGAAAAATAAGTAATTTTGCTATGCTGGTTTGTAGAAACAATTCAGCAATGCCATCCCATTCTAGTACACATCACATGGATGGCATAATGCCAAATTTGGATGCAAAATGGCAGTCACATGTCACCATTTTTTGGGATTCATCCATGTCATAGGGTATTGCTGATAAAGGCTATGCAGTTTTTCTTCCATACTTTTTCATATAATCTCTTCTGGCAGTTTTATTTTCATCTTGCCTTAAAAATATTTCTTCATAAGAGACTTCATTAGAGCTAAGGCAAATTTATGTATTAATTGTTGTCCCAGACACTCTGCAAGACGGTCCGGGATCATTTTGAAGTTAGTATGGACACTGAAGTTTACAGAAAGGGCAGATGTGCAGTCTGGTAACTTCTCTTTGTAATGATTTTGGCTTCTTAAAGCTATCCCTATCGAATTTTTTGTATTAAGAAATACCAGCAAATTGCTAATTATTCGTGTCTGTTTATTTATCAAATAGATGATTATTGGGGATTATGAATGATTATGATTATTTTAATGGAAGTACAGTGCAGAATATGTCCTTTCTATAAAGAAGTATAATTTAATACACACACACACACACACACACACACACACTAAATAACTAATACTATATGACAGGTTTGTACAGACCAAACATAATTGAAATAAGATTCAGAAGCATTTTTACAGTTCTAGGTCATATTTCATAAATTTCTACTTCTTTTTATCCCTACACTCTGCCCAATCTTGTCTGCTTTGAAATATGAACATTTAAATCATTACAGGGTTAATTGCTATTTAAGGCTCAAAATGCCATTAACTGTTTAAAGATTTTTCCTTGCTATCAAACTGTGTATTGGTGGATAACTTTTTCCACCACTCTTATTTCAGATTTTGACAAAGAGAATTTGTTTACGTATAAAACTCCAAGATTACTCCAGAGCAGGAGGAGGACTTTAAGGTAAAACATTCTTTGCACTTCTTGTGTATAACGAGTCAGTTTGCAGTGAGATCGAAAAAGAACAGGTTAATTTCCTTTATTTCATGACAGTGATTTGGGAAGAAATTGATCTATAATGTTTGTGTATAGGATCACTCACACTCCTTAAGAAATGTGTGTAATCAATTGACACACAAACACAAAACCTTTGACGGCAAAATACTTTACATTCCAAAATGAGCATTTAATTTTGTGATATTTTTATGCAATTCTCAAATAGAAATATGCCCTGTCCTTTGTACTGATTTAATGCCACGATGTTGGGGTCCTGCTAATGCTATTTATGCTTTTGTCACTGCATTATACACACATTAGCATATGCCTCTTTCAGGAAAATACTACATTTTAGGTTCTCAAGGAAGTGGTTTTTGACTTCAAAATCTAATACCACAATAAATACATGGTTTTGTGCATATCTAGATATGCGCATGTGTCATCTCTCCTATGGGAACTGCATTGGCTTCTGATTTGCTCCAGATCCAATTAAGGCTGTTAGTTGTCACCTTCAAAGCCCTACATAGTTTGGGACGAAGTTATTTGAAAGACATTTTCTACCCAACCTACCAGAGTGAGGAGGTAGGGAATCTATGGGTCCTCTCTCCTAATGAGATACATCTAGCAGGACCAACAAGAAGGGCCTTCACCGGGGAGACACCCTACCTGTACAACAACATCCCTGCAGAGAGATGCCTCCACTCTTTTGCAAGGCCCCAAAGATTTGGTTTTGCCAACTGGCCAAGTCACAGAATGGGATGGAGCCAGGAACAATAATTTGATTAATATCATTAGCGAGTTGGGGAGTTAATTGCTTGTTTGTTTTGTTCATATTAGGTTTTTATTTTATTTTTACCCACAGTCACAGAGAATGAGTTGGATAACCATATAAATATTCATAAATAAATACCGTATTTTTCGGAGTATAAGACGTACCTTTTTCCCTCCAAAAAGAAGGTGAAAATCTGGGTGCGTCTTATACATTGAATATAGCTATTTTTGGTCTTCATTAACCCCACCCCGCACATCCATTTTTTTGCAAAAATGGACCCGCAGAGGGTTTGGGAGGCCTGCAAAGTGCTCCTGGGAGCTGGGGAGGGCAAAAATGTGCGAAAAATGGGCCCATCTTTTGCTCTTTTTCCCCCCACCCAGCCCCCAGGAGCACTCTGCAGGCCTCCCAAACTCTCTGCATGCCCCGTTTTTCACAAAAAGGGGAAGGCAATTAAAAAAAAAAAAAAATTACCTCTTCAAAATTGTCTTATACTCCAAAAAATAAGGTAAATGGGAGAAGAGATGCATATCTGGTATTTTTATATATGACACTTAAATGGTTAAGTAGAGTATGTTTGCCTTTATTTTGAGACGAAATTTGTTAAATTTTGATACTTTTCCCCATAAGAGTTCAGGGTGATACTCATCTTTTGAAGAGAGATAAAATGAGCCATAATGACACAATATGATTCTCCCCAGGGTTTATGTTATTCACAATTAGGTTAATAGAATGGATGAAAGGCTGCATGACAAAACATAGTGAGCTCTTTGTCACAATTAATATTTGCAATAGCACAAGAGTTTGGCATGATTAAAAAATGCACCATGCTATTTGCTTAAAACTAACTGGGTTTAAAATGGTAAAGAAGAAGAAAAAATTAAAACACAAAATTCTGTGGGCCTTGCGTTATGTTCACTAGCAAATTGCATGTTGCATTTGGGAGGAGAAAAAGGGAGAAAAAAATTTTTTCATGATTTTTTTTGTGAATTGTAAGCTTAGGAAAACATTCAGTCCATTTCTTGCACTGGATGCTGTAACAGAAAAATATGCATATAATGACTTCTGTTTTTATTCATGTATTAGATTTTTTTTTAATCCCTCTTTTATAATTTTTAATAAATAACTCAAGGTGGGAAACATGCCTCTCCTTTCTCCTCCTATTTTCTTTACACTAGCAATCCTGTGAGGTAGGTTGGGCTAAGAGAGAATGACTAGTCCAGTCACCTTAACTTTCGTACCTAAGACAGGACTTAAATTCTCCATCTCCTAGTTTCTAGGCCAGCACTTTAAACACCACAAAAATTGGCTCTAGAATTTGTATCCCCCCCCCCCCCCTGCAGTTTTCTTAACAAGGTTTTTCAAAATGATTTGTTATTTACTCATTCATCGGGCTAAGAAAAATGACTGGCCTAGTTACCCAGCTGGCTTTGTGCCCAAGATGAGGTTAGAAGTCACAGACTCCCAATTTCTAGCGTGATAGCTTAAGCACTATACCAAACTGAGTTTTACAATTTGTAAACAATTACTTCTAATTAACTATAATTTGTACTTTCAAAACTGGAATTAAAGTGAAGTCTTTAAGTAAATTGTCTAGGTTTGCTGTAGGTTATTAAGTTACAAGGCTGAATGCTGCTTGAAATATGACTTTTATTACAGAAAAATATTATTTTTCCAAGTGATTAATATACCATTTTCATAACAGTAAGAATCTGAGCTAAATTCAGTATACTACCAGAAAAGTATGACAAAGGGAACATATATTTAATACTATATGTTTTGACAGCAATGATAGTTGCATTTGCACAACCCTGGAAAAATGAGGAAATTCCTACAGATGAAAATATAATTTAATAATTACTAGACTGTGGGGAAATGGATAGGTTAACATTAAAGATAAAACATAAAAGAAGATACAACATGGGATTTGTTTTATCAATGATTAGATAATAGAGGTAGAAATTAGAAGTTGGAAGAATACCACTATGTACAAGTAATATTATTTCTATTATTATGTATAACTAAATTGACCAAGACAGTACACAGTTTATTATGCACTTATGTATGTTAAAGAAAAATGTATAAATATTTTTTTTAAAAAAATAAAAGAATCTTAGGTAAATTCATTAAGAATGAGGTAAATTCTACTGTAAGAGACTTCATGCATGATCTAAAGGTTTTAACATATACTGTATTTCCCCGAAAATAAGACAGTGTCTTATTTTCTTTTGACAACTCCCTCCCCCACCCAAATAAGCACTTGGCCTTATTTTTGGGGAGGTCTCATTATTTTTGAAGTGCAGGAGGTCCCTTATCTACAGCCCGTGGAACAGCTGATCCAGAGGGGCCCAGAAGTTCTGTCTCTGTTTCTGGCACGTTCTTGCCAGCCCTAGCATTGCTGGGCCTGCTGTTATTTTTGCGGCTGCCACTAAGAGAAGGGGCATGGTAACTAGGATTTGGAGGAGCAGCTGCTTGTGAGGCCATTCTGCATGGATGGCAGGTGCATGCAGGGCACATGGGGCATGTTCTCCCCTCCCCCAGGAAATTGCGGGAACTAGCTGCACATACATTTAAATATTTTAGGGAAGTCTTTATTTTCAAGGGAGGGCTTATTTTAACGCATGCATCAAAAGCCCAATTGGGGTTATTATCTGGAGAGGTCTTATTTTCGTGGAACGGTATAAATTTAAGAAGTATAAAGGAAAAATCTCAAACAAATGGAAATAATAATAATAATAATAATAATAATAATAATAATAATAATAATAATAATAATAATAATAATAATAATAATAATAATAATAATAATAATAATAATAATAATAATAATAATAATAATTAATTTTGGATACCGCGTCCTCTCCCCAAGGGGACTCGGAGCGGTTTTCTCATATAATGAGAAAAATAAGTTTAAGAGATTGTCTTGCACATGAAATTCAAGATGTTGGTTGTTACCTGCCTTACTTGAGGGACCAGATCTCTCTATTTCCTCTACTCATTCCATTCAATCTGGCAGGAGAGGCATCCTCCATGTCCCACTGATTAAAGAATGACATCTGGTGTCACCAGGAAGTGTGCCTTTTCTGTCATAGCACCTGCCCTTTGGAGTACCTCATTATCCATAATTAGCTTAGCTCAACTTGGCTAGCATGAAGGAAAGTGCCCAAAACTTAGTTTCTCCCAGGCATAGGAGTCAGGAGATTAGAGGGTCCTGTGAGGTTTTGTTGACAGCTGTTGAAAAGTTATCCTCAGTTGCCATTTTTTGTCTTCCTATTACATGGATTTTTTAAGCTATATCTATTATTTTTTTATTTATCTGTTATTTTCAAATTATTTTTGTCACCTAAACATGGATACATCAATGAAAGATATATTAAGTATTTAGACTTTATCACTGTTCCTATGGTATGTCTTCATATGTATCTTCAATGAAAACATGTCAGGCAAGTATAATCAAGATTGATCCCCACGTCTCCAGAACAGGAATAGTTGAGGGATCCTTGGTCTCAGTTATTTTCTTACGAGCATTTCATTAACCAACTAAATAACAATATCAGTGTTAGAAAAGAGTTGTGTTATCTCTCTGTTTATATACTAGTGGTTTGCCTTGTCAATGTTGGTGCAAGTATCGGTGTAATTGTTTTCTTTTTGGTAGTTTCTTGATGCTACCTAGTTGGGTAATGAAATATCTGCAAGAAAACAAACACGTTCGGAGAGTACCAGGATTCCCACAGCTCATCCCCAAGCTACAAATATTCTGTTGTATTGATAGAAATAACTTTTAGAAAGGCAACTTTCCAGGAATATGTGGACATTTTAAAATCTAATTTGCATTTATTTCTCATCAAATCAGCATAAATCTGGTCGCAATTGGAATTGGCTCCCAACTAATTACATCAATATATCAAATTACAAAATAGTGTACTGCGTTGCAGACACTTTCTGTATTAAAAAGTATTTGAACTTGGTTTCTTTTTTTCAGTGTTATAGACTAAATGACACTTCAAAATTCATCAGTTAGGAATAAATAATCAAAGAACAAAACTTAAGCTAGAGAATAAAACTTGAACAATAATGCAATTTAACATGATATATGCATTTGGTCATCCCAGGATTGCTGTCTACAGATATCTTGTAACACCCTTGATGTCCTCTATACATAGAGTATATTAGTCAGTAATCACCATCACGTCTAAACATCCAGGACAATTGCAAAGTTTAAATAATGGAAGATAAAATCATTATAAAATTATATGCCATTTTTCTTTAAACTTTATTCCCAAATATCCCTATGTTATGTTATTATAAAATTTACCCTGCACTTCATTCAAAGAGTTCAATAGAAATGTACAGTAAAATTATAGTACTGTAATGTTTACATTAAAACATACCATATTTTTTGGAGTATAAGACGCACATTCCCCCGCCCCCAAAAAGAGGGTGAAAATCTGGGTGCCTCTTTTACACTGAATACAGAATTTTGTTTTTTGCAAAAATTGACTTGCAGAGGACTGCAAAGTGCTCCTGGGGGTTGTGGAGGACAAAAACAAGTGAAAAATGGGCCCATTTTCCCAAAGCAGGACTATTTTTGCCCTCCCAAGGCCCCAGGAGCACTCTGCAGGCCTTCCAAATTCTCTGCATGCCTGTGTTTTTTTTGCAAAAAAACAGGCCCGTTTTCACACACACACACAAAAACCCAGGCCTTTTTTGCTCATTTTTTGCCCTCCCTGGCTCCCAGGAACACTTTACAGGCCTCCTATATCCTCTGCATGGACCTTTTTTGCAAAAAAAATCCGGCCTGTTTTTGCGAAAAATGGGGCCTTTTTTGCAGGGAGGAAATGGGGGAGGATTGCTCATTTTTTGCTCTCTCCAGCCCCCAGGAGCACTCTACAGACCTCCCACACCCTCTGCATGCTCCGTTTTTGTGTGAAAAATTGTCCTATTTGCTCTCCCCATTCTAACTCATGCCTCTATAGTATATACAGACGCAGACTTGGCTGTCTGCCACAACTAAGGAGGGAGATAAGCAGCCTCTTTAGCTGGGAGCCCAGAAAGCTATCTCTATGAAACAAGGCTTAAACTCATGAAATTCTCCCAAAATTGTTGTTTCCACGCACGCACGCACACGCACACACACGGAGGCTTCTCAGCTCCTGGAAGGAGCGGAGCGAGCGAACGAGCGATCAAGCACGGGTGGCCGGGGCAGGCTAAGGCGGGTGAGCCGGGCTGAGGAGACTCCGCGGGGAGTGGGGGCGGGGCGGGGACGACGACACACAGACAGAGAGAGGCACAGACACAGAGAGAGACAGGGAGGGGGGGAGGAATCAGAGAGTGACAGACACACACAGAGAGACAGAGAGAGACAGGGAGAGAAAGAGAGAGACAGAGGAAGTGGGTGAATGCAAGACACACACACACACACACAGTGATAGATGGGCAGACGAAGGAGAGACAGACAGAGATAGAAAGAAAGAAAAAGAAAGAAAGAAAAAAGTGGGAGAGAGAAAGAAAGAAAGACAGACAGAGAGAGAAAGAGAGAGACAGAAAGGAAAGAGAAAAAAGAGAAAAAAAAGAGAAAACGAGAGA
Organism: Rhabdophis nuchalis; assembly: GCA_039707465.1. NCBI lineage: Eukaryota > Metazoa > Chordata > Lepidosauria > Squamata > Natricidae > Rhabdophis > Rhabdophis nuchalis. Next base: position 25,271,834 of record CM077647.1, on the reverse strand, counting down.
GAGAAAGAAAAAGAAATTTCTTTCTTTTTTATTCTCTTATACTTAATAAGGATACAGTGTTATGCAGAGGTGTACTTATAACAATTTTATAGACAAATGATACTATTTACAGTCGCGCGGGGGGGGGGTCTTCTTCCTAGGGGGGGCCTGACAGAAAATAATTGAGAAACACTGCCCTAAAGTCTTCTTCAGCCTCCAGGGCAATCCCATATTGTTCATCGCTGTCAGATTCCACCAACAGCTCAGCCGGCTGCTGTTGGGCCACAACACCAGCTTTCAGGAGCACTTTGCAGGCCTCTCAAACTCTTTGCATGCCCCCTTTACATAAAAACAAACAAAAAACCAGGGGTTGCAGAGGGTTTGAGAGGCCTGCAGAGTGCTCCTGGGAGCCAGGGAGGGCAAAACCTTAAAAAAAAATTACCTCTTCAAAATCTTGGTGCGTCTTATAGTCTGAAAGAGCTGGAAGAGCTCCCCACTTCACTTCCTAAACTATAAGGACAGTTGCAAAGACAGGACTTCAACTAAAAAAAATCCTCCCTTGTTCTAGTAACCTTCTATTAGCTTTTGATAGGAAATACACATAATATGCAGTTTTTGTATTATAGTAAACACTTGTTTCTTAAGAAATATCATATCAAATCAGTTGATGCTCCCCAAATGAATTGGATTGAAACCTTGAAAACCCCTAGCTAGTATGGCTGATAGTTAATGGTTATATGAATTATATCCAACATATCAAATGGACTACCTAGGCAAAACCAACATATTGAATTGTGCTTGGAAACACACAGGTACCTTCCAGAATTGAACATTTTTTCACTGCTCCCAGCAAATATTCTAGCTGTTCAGTAAATATAGAGAGGATGTAAATTCTTGTTCTTCATGTCTCCATAAAAACAAAAAAAGAGAAGTTTCTAAGTACCTGTGTTATGGAATATTATGTTCCATACTAAAATCAAAAGAATTATCAGCTACAAAACATGATTATATGGACTACATAATTTGTAATATCACTTAGTATATGTATATGTGTGTTATATATGAGTATGGCTAGATATATACTTTCTTTTGAGAGTTGACCAGTTGTGGTCACAGTAAAATACGACAATAAAGATTATCTTCATTTTTTGGCCAATGTTGAAAACTGGTCCTGTTCTTCTTTACTCCATATTATGTCTATGATAAAAATAATCTGTGTGGTTTAATATACTGTAACTAGACTAATATCTGGAGCTCCTGAAACTTTGTTAAAACAAGGTGATGATGCTTTAGTTTTCAGAAAGAGTTTTCATTTGAAGATAAAGAAGACTTTTCAAACAGCACTAAAGATATTGATGCCAGCCTTTTAGCAGTGTTGCCAAAAGGTACGTTCAAGGCTTGTAATAGTTATGTTTCTTTATAAACAGCATCATAATATATGTACTATAAGACACTTAATCTTGGAAGAGAATTTATTTCAGTCCATGCTAAATGTGACAAAGCAGAATAAACATTAAATATATGCTCTTCCAACAGTTCATTTTTACCACCCAAACAATGAAACTTGAATCTCCATCAACTGTTTGATATGATGAAAGCATTGTTTGGGTGAAAAAATTGAACTCGGGAGAGCATTTATTAGATGTTTATTCCTACATGTCATATTTAAGCTGTAAAGGTTATGTTTTAATCGTAAGTTAAAGCAATTCGAGTTTTTAATAATATCTGCCTTCAAAGTCAATGTGTAATTGCAGTTTTTTAAAATCATATGTATTCAATGTATTCAATTCAATCATTGTGTTCAATGACTTGCATCCAATAAGAGTGAGAGAGGGAGGGAGGGAGAGGGAGACTATGAGTGGGAAGAGAATTTGGGACCGTTTGTGAGGAATTGGGATTAGAGAAGTGTGCTGAATATACCTATTTCATATCTTAAAACCCTCCCAGCTTTCAACCCACATACAGATTAGTGTAAATGTAGATTCCATTCAGAATGGAGACATGGAGTCTTTTGTGCACAAATTTCTCACCTTTGGCTTAAATGTTCACTCTGGACTTCAGTGTGTAGCTACAGATCCAGATAACATTCAGATGTGACTCATGCTGCTTACTATAGAACAGTGATGGCGAACCTTTTTAGGCTTGCGTGCCATAAGGGAGGGAGCACGGGGGGGGTCGTGTGCGGGCGTGCCACACCCATAATGCAATGTGCGACCCCCCTAGTGTGCATGCGCACACTACAGATTCCCCCCCCCCCCATTTTTTACCTGCTCTTTTCGCCCTCCCCAGGCTCCAGAGGCTTTATGAGGCCTGGGGAGGGCAAAAAGAGTCTCCCTAACCCCCCCCCCCGAGGCCCTCCGGAGGCTTTATGAACTTCCCCGAAGCCTTAGGAGCACTCAAAATGCAAGCAATCGGAGGTCACTTCCGGTTTCGGCGGCGCATCATTTTGAGTGCTCCGGAAGCTTCAGGGAAACCCCCTGAAGGTCGCTGAAGCCTCTGGAGGGCCTCCAGAGGGACTGGGAAGCTTCTGGAGCACTCAAAATGATGCGCTGCCGAAACCGGAAGTGACCTCCGATTGCTTGCAGCGTCATTTTGAGTGCTCCGGAGACTTCAGGGAAGCTTCCTGAAGGTTGCTGAAGCCTCCGGAGGGCCTCCGGAGAGCCTGGGAAGCCTCCGGAGCACTCAAAATGATGCACCGCCAAAACTGGAAGTGACCTCCGATTGCTTGCAGCGTCATTTTGATCGCTCCGGAGACTTCAGGGAAGTTCATGAAGCCTCTAGAGGGCCTTTGGGGGGCGAGGGGGGGTTTCTTTTCACCCTCCCCAGGCTCCAAAGTCTTCATAGGGTGAAAAAAGCATGAAAAAATTCAGCTGGCCAGCGCGCGCATGCACGCTGGCCAGCTGACAGGGCATCGCCTCACGTGCCCTGACAAATGGCTCCGCGTGCCACCTGTGGCACACATGCCATAGGTTCGCCATCACTGCTATAGAAGAAGGCAATTGCTGTTTTGCACAGGTGTAGATGATCAGACTGTAGTTTCCCTTAAGTACAGCTATTCTGTCTTTGAATATTATGACTGTTCTGGCTCAGTGTTTGTTACTACATTGCTTCCCTGAACTGATTGAGGTTGTCATTGCAACAGGAACTGATCACAGATGGAGCAATAGCAATAGTAATTAGACTTACCGTATATACTGCTTTACAGTGCTTTACAGCTCTCTCTAAGTGGTTTACAGAGTCATCATATTGCTCCCAACAATCTGGGTCCTCCGTGCATTAAAAATACGTCCATAGGCTTGTTTATATGAATTTTAAAGATATCATTATTAAACTATACTCTGTGCCTTTCTCTTGTGGCTGGAATTACAATTAGGCATTCAATTTTGTTTTTAAAATAAATTGAAAAATACTATTCTGAGATCTGTATCTAAGAGGAAACATTTTATGCCTTAAGAAGTTTCTGCCAGATATTTGTTCCTTAATTATAATAGGAAGATGTTCTTTTCTGTAATTTAAAGCTCCTTGGAAGGCAATGATGTAGGCCAAAATATGTTCTGTCTTTTATTACTTTGATATTTTTGTGGTATATTTGGTATTTTCCTAGGGCTTGCATATCTCAACTTCTGAAATGTGTCTGTTGGGTTCATTAAACATACTTTGAACAACATACAGCTTTTAAACAAAACAATTGCTAATGGAATATATTTTAGCATAACCCAGTTTATATTGGAGGCAGCATGCTAAATAAAGTTGCTGCTGACATTCTGCATGCAAAATCCATAAAAGAAAAGGATTTAAGGAAATGTGGGACAGATCATTACTAAGGCATGTACTTTTAAAATGCCTCTTCCTTCTTTTCTAAACATTCTGTTGAATTGTGGCTTGACTAGGCTAATGTTCTGCAGCTCCCATGTGCTGGCTGGGGAATTCTGGAAATTGAAGCCAACACGTCTTAAACCTGCTAAGGTTCAGAAACACTGAGCTAAACTTTATTCAGCATATCTGTATGAAATTGCTTACCATTAGTAGAATTGTGAAAAGAGTAAGTAGGTGACTTGCACTAGTGTCATATACACTGCAGAATAAACAGAAAAAACACCTTTAATGTGTCCTCCAGGAATTTGTAAGATCTTCTGCATATCTTCATATATAAGCTGATGTGATTTTTATTTATATGAACATATTGCAGAAGTCTTTGTATTAACTGGTATTGACATTAGAATTAAAATATATTAACAATTCTGTATGTAGATAGGATCTAAACTAGGTAATTGATACGACCTCTCTGGAATTGAAAGTATGGAAAATGTGTAGCTCTAGATAGATTAGTGTGTGCTATTTTTGTCTCAAGTCTTGCTCAGAAAAGTTTTGGGAACTATTCTTAAGGCCATTGCTTTTATTTTGGCATACAAAATTGCATCATATTTGCCTGTAGTATAGTACTCAGTGCAAACTTTGCATTACTGCATCTGTTCTTCAGTGACTCATTTCTGAGTATGGATCAATGACCTTCAGACATTAGATCATATAAAGAAGGAAAGTCCATGTAAGTTAGAGGGTAAAAAAAACATACTTCACATTATTTCTGGGGTTTCAGTATGGTTCCATGGATAGCACACTAAAAGAAATGTATGCTCTGATCATAAGATCCAGTTATTTATTAAAGCAACGGTTCTCAACCTGTGGGTCGCAACCCCTTTGGGGGTCAAACAACCCTTTCACAGGGGTCTTCAAGACCGTTGGAAAATGCATATTTTTGATGGTCTTAGGAACCGAGACACCAATTTTATGGTTGGGGGGTCATCACAACACGAGGAACTGTATTAAAGGGTCACGGCATTGGGAAGGGTGAGAACCACTGTATTAAAGGCTAGAATGAAGAGACTATAAGTTTTAGTTCTGCCCTAAATGTGAAAGCTAGTTGGATGGTTTTTGGCAAGGCACATTCTCTCAGCCTTAGGAGGTCAAAGGTAATGACAAATCAGTTCCTAAAATGTTGACAAGAAGAAGGTAGAGACCTGTCAAAAGTTGTCAAAAGACCAGACTGATTTGAAGATATAAAATGATAGACTCCTCTGACCATGCTTCATTTTGATAATATTACTACCATTGCTTATATTGCCAGTGTAGTAATATTTATTTATTTAATCAAATTGAGATAGCCATCTAACTCTGAGTAGTGTACAATTTAAGCAATCATAATATAAAAAGTTATAAAAATATAGGCAATCATTATTAAAAAATAATAATAATTAAAATAATTAAAATTACAGACCACAAACCACAAGTATAACAATCTCCTGTTACAGAGCAGAGGTGTGATGTACCATTCTAAAAATCTTCTGTGGATATTTGCAATGGAAGAAAGACAGTTAAGGCAATTCCAACAAATAGATTTTAAGGAATAGTTTGTAAAACATTTCGCTTTCATACACCAACATTGGTACATTACTAAATATCATTATGGAACATTTTAGGTAAAAGTTAGAGCAGCTTTTTAAAAATTCTGTAAACTTTAAGATATGTGGACAGCCAGATTCTCTGAGATTTAGAAGGTTGAAGCCCACACATCATAAGGCTGAGAAACACTGACTATTAATATTATTCTGATAGAGTTAGTGGCTTGCAAGCATTTGCATGATATATATCCTATGGAAAGCAAGAAAGATAAACTTAGCAAATAATTGGTAGGTGATCACCATCTCATTTCATTTATTAACTATTGTTTTATGAAAACACAAGCATTTCTTTTTACAACTATATTGTTTCAAATTTCTAATGTTTATTTATTTTTTATTTATTTTTTAGTTTCTGAATTAAGAAAACTCTTTGAACCAAACAGGCAGGATATTTTGGAAATGAAAAGGTATTTCTCCATCTTTATGTTAAGCAAAGGATAAGCAACTTCTTTTTCCCTAGGTGACATTTATGTTACACTCTCTTATTTTTATTCTCTCTTTGACAGGAAAGAGAGGATAGCTAGGCGTTTAGAAGGAATTGAGAATGATGTTCAGCCCGTCCTTTTGCAAAATTGTCCTGGGTTGGTCACCCATCGTTTGTTAGAAGAAGATACACCAAGATACATGCGTGCGACTGATCCATATAGTCCTCATTTTGGTAAGGAATACATTTGTGATACATATTCATGTTGCCCAAGTACTGTCATAAGTTTGAGCTCCTAGAATCTGTCATTGGCCAGGATGTTATGAATGTTACTGCTTTTACCTTATAAAGAATATTAGAGAAGGGTTTTAAAGGTATTTTATCATTGGCTAAATTCAGACATGCCTGTCATATCAGACATGTCTGAATCATATCATGAGGATTACCTGTAGATAGTTCATAAAACTGCAAGCCAAAGGAGGATCAGAGCAAATGTTCCTTCTTTTTCCTCTTGTGGCACATAGTAAATGCTCATCAGCTCTAGCTCCACCTCACAGTATGTTCTATCACACAGTTCAGAGAAATGATGACTTTATAAGGACCTAGAAAAATCTGTTTCCATCAGCATCAAGGTTAGCCTGAATATCGGAAGAAAATAAAGTGTTAAAAGTGTAGGATTGTAAAGCTGTGGTTATGTGCCAGTTTTTTTTTAAATACAGGTCATATTTAGAAAAAGATGTTTTCTAACCTTAAATACTTAAGAGGATTTTTTAAATATATTTGTAAACACGTTGTTTGACGCTGAATGCAATTGAAATCAGGGAATTCCTGACTCTACAGACATAAAATGTCTTTAAAAACCTGATTACAATGAAAAATCCAGTGATGTTTTTCAACCTGAGGGAGAGAAGGAAAGAATCTAAAAAGGTCCGTAACATCTTTAACCAAAATCTGAGGAGTTTCCTAACTCAAAAGCAATTGGCAGAGAAGCAAAAGGCTTGTATACCAATTCTGTTAAGCTTTTCCCCATATGTGTTGCAACTAAAATTCCTAGAATTTCAGCCAGCAAGGTCAGGTATTTGAAGAACTGTAGCTTCAAGAAAGATGCCTTGCCTATGTTTTCAACTGTAGCTGTGGTAAATAGCAATGCTTTAAATTCAGATCGTTACTTAGATTCTTTAAAGTCCAGCATATGCTTTATGCTGATACATCTGATTCTTTTGTGTTGTTATAGGAAGATCAAATGAAAAGGAATTTTCAGATCCTCTATTAGAAAATCAGCCTAGATCCAGGCATCAAGTAGAATCCACAGCAGGAAAAACAAAAAACCCTTCTTACAATCCTTTAGTCATGGATCCCCAAGGAATTGAGTCCAAAGCTGAGAGGATAGCTAGGTACAAGGCAGAAAGACGTCGGCAACTGGCTGAAAAATATGGAGTCTCCATAGATTCCGACGTGGATTCAGAATATTCATCCAAATACACAAGGACAAAGAAAGACCAAGATGTGTCTGAGAAGAAAGTATTGAAAGGTGGGAAAAAAGAGGATGAAAGTGGAGATCACAGTTCTCCATATTCATTGAGGTTTGAGAATAAGGAGCTGAGAAATGCTGCTTCTGAGTCAAAGGAGTTTCTTGAGCATGATGACAAAGAGAGTTCTCCGGAAAGAGAAAAAGTCCATTTGAATGAAGGCAGCGAATCAACACTCCCTGAAGCTGGCTTGCCCAAATACAATATACCCTCTGCCTCAGAGAATTCCACAGGTGTCTCACTTCTGGGTTATGACTCTTCCGTAAATGAAGTGTCAAGTTCACCAAAGCAAACTCTTTCTCTTTCCTCACCAAAGCCAGGAACATCACAAAGTCCTTCCCTGAACGACCCCAAATTAGGGTAAGTCTGCTATTACTGTCATTGTTTACCTAGCAGCTTTGATTTATAGGGTCCTATCCAAAGTCTTTACAGCTCAATGTTTGATCTGCAGATAAAAAATGATGATAATAAAGGAAATGCTGATGAGAAGAAGAGAGAGAGGCAAAGGATTGTTCATAAGAGGCATATTTTTTTTAGGAATGCATCTATTGTGCACTCAGATTTAATATTGGAGGTGTAAATGATATTTAGAAATCATATTTAACTTACATTACTAATAATATAGAAAAAAAGGAAAGGGGAATGTTTCTAAAATGAGTTTTGAAAAGGAAGTTGAAGTAATGATATAGAGAAAATCTTTTATGATTGAAAAGCTCCCTGAATGGAGCATTAGCAGAAAATGCTTGAAAATCCACTGAAGAAGCAGAAAAATATGCATTCTTGTTTGTACTTCTATTAAGAGGGTGAAAAAAAGCATAAATAATATCAGGCCCAGCTTTGAGTTATGCAATGAGAGGTTTATAGAAACCATCTCCTGTTTTTTTAAAGCCTTGTTGAAAATGAAAATAAATTTGAAAAAAATCAAATTAACACTCCAAAACATAACAGTAACAGTAGATAGTTCCAAACAATAGAGAAATTTCGCTGGAAGTAATTGTTTAAGAATATCTGGAGGGTCAATTTTTTCCCAGTGTGTCATATATTATACATAGAAAATGCATTTTTTTGTTCATTATCAACCTTTTGAAAAGTGTACTTAAGTGTTTTGTTTTGAGGTGAGAGAGTAATCAATCCTTAAACCCTATTCTAGGGGATTAAAATAATTGAATAGTGCTCAGATTTATTCAAGCAACTTATAGTGGAACTAGTAGTGAAGATACAGGTTGTCCTTGACTTAACTGAGCCTCTGAATTATGACTATAACTCATTCCACTTGTTAAGCAAATCATAATGTGGTTATGCCTGATTTTACAACATTTGTTTCCGTAGTCATTAATTGAATGCCACATATGTTAAGCAAATCCATTGCCTGCAATGACTGAGGTTTTTTTTTGCCAGAAACTAGAAGTAAACACCAGTCCCATGACTACGGGATATTGCAAACGGGCATAAATGCAAGCTGATTGACAAGCACTCAAAATGCAATCATAGGACTGCAGGAGGGCAATTGTTGGAATGTCAAATCCAGTTCATAAATGCCCTTTTTGGGGTCCAATGAAGTTTCAAACTGTTACTAAGCAACCAGTTATGTCACCGTTACTACCTGTGTGCTTATGGCCATATCAAATATTCAGGGCATACGAAGTTCTGTATCAATGATGACATTTCATAAAGTAGAGCAACAGACAAAATCAAGGTGAGGCAAAGGGTTTCCAGGTGATAGGCCAAGACTTAAGAGTTAGGAAGCAATTGGTTCAGGAAAACAATTGGTCCAGTCCCATGTGGCTGTCAGGCCAGGAAAGAGATATGCTAAATGGGCTCAGCCTACATCTGACCAGTTTTGATCAATCCTGATTGTATAAACTATATTGGACAGCACTGAGCCTCCATAATGCATTTCAAATACACTTCCAAATACATATTCCTTCTAAATAAACCTAGGAAGGTAAAATTAGAGAAAAGTTTCAACACTACATCAGTAAAACAAAACAACTTTTGGAATAAGCTTTGGAGTTTATCACGATCTTTGAATGTTGATTCAATGTGTTGTTTCCTATATAAAATCATCCGTTGGGGAAGCACTACTGTTATAACATCCACTTCTCCATACAAGTGGTTTGGATTCTCATTATCTTTTTATTACTTTATGGTTAACTAATATAAATTCTGTACAGTACGTTTAAACAACTTTATCATCACTTTTATTACACTTTTCAGCGATAAAGCAAAAGTGCTAGTTCATAAAACTGACAATTATTTTAGATATGCTTCTACTATTCAATTTATTAAAAAATTCTAAACCAATGAATTACTAAGAAAGTAAAACTATAATCATAGATTTTGATCTATACAGATGACAGACACTACCCTTTTTTTCAAACATTTTTATTAAATTATTAAGTATTATAAAATGCAAAATATGTAAGCAAATAGAGGAACATTAAGGAAGGAAAGGGAAGTGAGGAAGGGTAGGAGAAATGAAAGAAAAAGAAGCATTGACTTGTAAAATACTATTCTGATTAAAGAAGAGAACATAAGTACTTTTGTTTCCACATGGAAACAGCTTCTCAATTTCGTGCTTGATATGGAAAAAAATGTAACTTTGACTTTGGGTTTTATGGATTAGATTGATACATCTTTATAGAAACAACTTGTTCATATTATGGAAAAACAAAAAGTTGTGACTTGATGCTAATGCCTTAGTTTACTACAACTGTTATTGCCTTTTTCAGCGATGCCTTCTATGAATTCACTTCTGTTTTATAAAATTGCCCTTAGTCTGGGTAGTATTTTGTGTGAGATCTGAAGAAATCATTCCTAATTGCAATTTTTCCCATTTCTTTGCCCTGTGTTTCATTCTCTTCAGTGTAAAGTATTTCTAAAGCAGATTTTTCCCAATATGGTCCTTTTTATATACTTTGACTACTAGTCTTATAATTCCCAGGACTAAATACCTGGAAATACATTAAATACATCTGGAGTGCACCACATTTGGGAACAGTTGAATCAAATTTACTTATCCACAAAGAAGATCTGGGCTAAACAACCACACTGGGAATCATGCACTCTGTTGTTCTTTTTTGTTATTATTACAGTCTCTTGTTTCAGCATTAGCATTTTGCCAGTTTTGTAGTTTGAAAAAATGTAGCTTCAGATGGCTTCAAAAGTTAATAAAACTTAGTAAGACTGTGCAATGTCTGGATTTGAAGAAGAAAAGATCATTTGATATCTGCCTTGGTATGCATGTTGCATCTTTGACAATTCCTAAAAAACATATATGATATAAAGTAGTGCTGATACGTGATTCGTGACGCACCCCAAATTTCATTTTTACTTTTGCATCCTGATCACTGCACAAGTATTACTTACTTTTACCAATATCAGACAAGAAAAAAGTAGTTGCTATGAGAAACTATGAAAACAGCTATTCTATTAATCTTATTAATCAAGAATTGAGTGTGTAAATTGTTATTAAAAATATAGTTTTGTTTCAGTGTCAAGCCTTTTTTTTTACATATCACTGTTTGCTTTCAAGCAAGGAATGAAAAATGGGGCAATCTTATGCATAAGTACTTAAATCCCATAAATAAAATGTATATGAATGAGATTAAATAAAACCTCATTTAAATATATATATTTACTTGTTACAATTTAAGTTTGTGGGGAAGTGAAAAATATTCTGGCATTAACACTTTTCAGGTCCAGGATATTTAAAACCTTTGAAAAATTATGCTTCTTAAATAAAATGTATGTTAAAAAATAAATATATTTTCTAATAAAGGATTCAGTCTAACTAATAATATAAGAGATTATAAAGAAATGCTTAAGTTTTAAATTATTTTATATCTTGATATTTAAATTTTCATTCCCCTTTTAAATCAAGGTATCATTTGTTAATTTAGTATTATTATCTTATTTCTACAGTATTTCTTATTCAGATTAAACAATATTTCTTATTGAGATGAAATGTTTAGAAAAATATTTCTTTGTGAACCTTTTATATTATGGACTTGTGCCAATAGAAGTAACTTTTATAGATGGATCTCTAGTTATATTCTCATACAAGATACGTTTCACTAGGGTCAACAGAGGAGTTGAGTGTATATGTTTTGAATAGTATCTGAACATTTTCTGAAGTTCTATTTTCTGTAGTAGTACAGGGAAAACAAAATCCGATTGGTTTCTTCAGAAAGATTCAGATGGGGACACAACATCACTTATCAACTGGCCCTCCAGGTATTTTACCATATAGCTGTGTGGTGTAAATAATAATTGGACTGTAATCTTTCACTCTTTTTTTCTTTCACCCATGATCATTTTAACAAATGTCATTAATATTTATTGATGGCATGGAATAATATATCACTGTCTCTAGTTAATGCACCATTTTGGTGCACAGTGTTCTCTTAGGAAATCCTAGTCACTCACAATTAATTGATGATTTGTTAACAGAAATTCCTCCATAGCTATAGAGAAAGTGGAACTGGTTAAATTTAAGCTTTTTTTCCAATAGTTTTATGTCATTAACTTACTCTGTTGCTTTGCATACAGTAACACAACAGAATAACAGCCTGTGAAATGTTTCAAGTACTAAATGCAGAAATGTTTCCCATAATATTTAATTCAGTAGCTTTTCTTTAGAATCATGAAAATCTTACTTATAGATGAGTTATCTTCAGTGAAGGAGCCTTCATTGAATAACAAATGCTAGCAAGTAGCTAGCTTTAATAAGCATTTCACAATTTCACTAAATATGTTTTAAAATTTCAGTGATTCTTAATCACAATATTGATATATTACTTCCAGAATCATGAGCTACATTTTTTTAGTATAAGAGTTTGTGAGTTCTAGTCCTACTGAGATAGAAAGCCAAATAGGCCACCTTGAATTAGTCACTTTTAGCTCTAGAAGAAAAGAAATGGCAAATAAGATCAAAATCTTGCCAAAAAACTGCAGAGAGTTGTCCAGGTAGTGTACAAGGTCAAAGCTTATTTGGAGGTACCCCTCCTCCCAAAAAGGACACAAGATTGGGAATAGGACAGTGCCAGCTGAACTGACATTCCCAGTTGCAGGCATCTGGATTTCAATTTTGATAATAGAATGTTTGAATACGTATCCAGTATAATATACTGTGTTCAGCACACCTTATTTTTTTCTGTTTCATCATTATTGTCTATTTTGCCAAACATGTCTTTCACAAATAACACATTTATGTAAATTCAAAATATAATAGTTCTGTGTTCATACCAAAATTGAAGGCTCTCTTTCGTCTCTTTTCAGAAGTTTGGCATTGTTTATATTTGAAACAATTAGTTCTAATTAGACATATGTTGTCCATAATTTTAGAATCATTCTTAACAGGAAATCAATTAAGTTCCAATTCAGTGCTAAACTGCCTGCCAACAACTCTGTATGTTCACCAGATTCCTTTTCCAGCAGATTCTACTTTATATTCTTTTAGTTAAAAATAATAAATATATGGGACGTTGACAAGTATGTTTACGACAATGCTTCAAAGCATTGATGTGACGGCTAGGTTTCCCAAGATATTATGTGTCAGAAATTGTGGCCGATGTCTTTATTTGAAAGTGTTTCTACCTGCTAAGAAAAAAAAAGAGACAGTAAGATGAAATGGAAAAGGGAAATTCTAGGATGTTTCAAAACTTTATAGGAAATATTTTTACCAGCTTGCCAGTAAAAAAGTGTTCTGTGTTTGGGTACACTTCCCATAGCAGCCATTTGATAAGAGTGCATATGACAAGCTGTCAAAAGTTCATGAATTTCTACGGTTCTGCAAATTAGAAAGGGACATGTTCAACACATTTGAGAACAAATGGCCTAGTTATTATTTGGGAGCTAAGACTATACATTTAACTGTTCTTAATTTGGCCATATTGAGCTCCACATCCACCCTACCAAATTAACATTGTAGATCATAAAAGTTCAAAACACACTGTTTAGTGCATGAAAATAAAAATAGATGGAGAAATAGCTATACTGAAATCAGTGACCAGAATCATGACACGGGCGGGTTGAAATTGGCAAAAAGTAGTTCATGGAAATATTCTCTGCAAATTCCTGTTTTTAACCATATCTAATACTTTAATGTTACTGTCCCTTCCCAAAGTTGGTGCATGTTTTTTTCTCTCTTTCTCCTTTTCTTAGTTACAGCTCAACCACTTTTTAATCCATTTTTCTTTCTTAAAGAGTAAAAGTTAGAGAGAAACTGGTGAAAGAGGAGAATTCTCGTGGAAGCCTTGAACTTCTCACAGACACTATGTCTCAAAGAAAAATTCTCCCAGTACCTGTTAATGTTGTGCCTCTTCAGTCAGAAACATCTGCTTTCCATAGAGTTGCCAGTAAGCCATTTGATTTAGTCTGCCAACCAGCACATGGCTATGTTCAGGCTGCTGGAATTGCTCATTCATCTCAGTTGGCATCTGAAGAACCAAAAAGGAATATTACTAGCAGGATTCCCATACAGGCCAATGCCAGCTTCATAACTAGATTCCCACCAGATGCTAGGATGGACAATGAGAAATGTCACTTGATTCAGAATTATGGATCACCCAAGGTTGATTATTCTGGATTGGAGGTTGAGAAGGAAAGACAAGCAGTTCGAGCTTCAGAGATGCACAGGCAAATGAAGAGTAGAGAGGCCTACTGTGGAGAAGATGGATTTAAGAAAGATTCAATTGTGAAGCTAAAGTCTTTGAAAGTTGCAAAGGATCTAAAGAGCTTTAAGGAGTGGATGCCTGAACCTAAGTTGAAGATTCATGAGAATGTTGAGAAAACTGAAAAGATTATGTACCTTCGAAGTGCTAGAGGGAGTGCTCAGCCCCAGGACGAGATTACTGCAAAACCTAAGTTCCTTATGCGCTCCCTATCTGATCACACTGGATCTCCTAAACTAGAAGTTTTCAGAAGTAAAGAACATGTTTCAAAGAACATCATGCAGTTTCAAAGTACTGAAGGAAAGATCCCCAATGGTGAGGTTACTGTGGTTGATACAAAAGTTTCCGTGGCTCAACTCCGTAATACCTTTTTGGAAACTGCTAATGCCAAGAAGAAACCTGAACTGTAGGTGACATTTTCTGGTTATTATTGTTATTACTACTGCTACTATTTAACTGATGTGAACACTTGCACGTCCTTGGCATAAACGGCACTCAAAACTCAACATCAGTTGCATTCTGCAGCACCTCAAATACCCAGTGTAATTTCCATCTAGTATGTTTGACACGATGTTGGCCTCCATCTTCTTCTTCATACATGCTTCTGCTTGCTTAGTGCAAGTTCTGATGTTGGGTGGCTGGAATGGAATGACTTTGTACTTTTTTTCTGTGCATGGTTTTTTTTCTGGAAGCATGCGGAGTGAGCAATAATGGACTGATTTGATGGGATGTTTACATTTGACCTTCATCTTTCTCTTTTCTTATTCTTCTTCTCTCCCTGTTCATCCTAATTCTTTGTTGTTCCTCTCTCTCCACTTTCTGCCACGTTAAAAAGCGAGTCTCAGTGTGAGATGCAAACATCAGGTACTGATTTGTCGGGCAATGCTCAAAGCGAAAAAAGGTCACGAAAGCCAAGGCGGTATTTTTCTCCTGAGGAAAATAGAAAGACTTCTGAGAGATTTAGGACTCAACCCATAACTTCAGCAGAGCGAAAGGAAACAGATCGGTAGGCATTTGTAAAGCTGAGATCACTGAATAATAGTCCATATATTGCACTTTATATTAGTAAAATAAACGAGACTCTTCAAGGTCTTTTAGGATTTCTTTTGCTTTTTTAAATGAAAGTTAAATATTATTCAGCCAGACTAATAACGCAGTTGGAGGCGGCTGACTGATTTGGAGGGAATGGTTTTATTATACATTGATATATATACACACATACATGTACATAACTACATTCTATTGCATATTAGGTACAGGAAACAGGTTGTCTTTTAAAAGTTCAGCATGCATTCTAAGGTGAAAATAGTAGCTTATCCCTGCAGCAGATTCAATCTATCTATAATGTTTTAAGCAATTTTTTTTAAAAAAATCTGAAATCGGTGCTAGATGAAATCGTTGGGGGAGTATTTTAAGGTGTCTTATTTTTATTATTTATGTAATGAATTACCTGGTTTCATTCTCCTTCATGCAACTTACACCTGGCTGGAATTGCTTGCGATCCTGCTTTCAGGTTATTTGCAAACAAAAGATTATTGCAAACTGAAACACTGTCTTACTGTATTTGTGGTTTCTCCTGTCTTCCTTGACTTCAAGTGGCTTATCTTTTTTCTTTGTAAAAAGAAAGAGCATTGATTTATCTTTTTCCTTTGTGAACTTTCCACAGGTCCACTTTCAGTCCAGAAATGCCATCTCCTGAAGGTAAGATTTTTTTTTTGACCCATACTTTTTTCTTCACCATTTTAATTTATTTTTGCTTATTACATTTACATCCCAGTGTAATTTTGCAGCTCTTGATAGCTAGCATTATATATAAATGCATTTTAACATCCATGGTCAGTTAAAAATGAATGAGACCAAAATGCTTTATAAAACAAATCTAAACAAGGCAATATAACAACAATAAAATGAAAGTTCATTAACTGAATTTAAAGCTCTTCATAACATCCTCTTACAAAGCCATTAGAAAAGGTCCAATCTGATCTTTGTTGGAAGGCTATTCCAAAGCATCATCCTTGCTAGTTAAAAACTGCATATCCTTCATCCCCTCTCGCTCCTGGAAGTGGGGAATTATGGAGTTTCATCCTAGATCAGGAGTCTCCAACCTTTGCAACTTTAAGTCTGAAGGACTTCAGCTCCTAGAATTCTCCAGCCAGCTTTGCTGGCTGGAGAAGTCTGGGAGCTGAAGTCCTTCAGACTTAAAGTTGCAAAGGTTGGAGACCCCTGTCCTAGATGATCTATCAAATGTTCCAATTTAAGTTGGAATAGACGATCCTGTAGGTACCCAATTCAACACTTGCATTTTAAATTATATCTGAAAACCAGTGAGTAATCAGATGAGGATCCTTAACATAAGATATCATAGGCTTCAGAAACCCATGTTCTGAATTAGCTTCAAAAGAAGGCATCTGTGAAGTGCATTATAATGATCTTAGAAGGTGATAATAAAGGCATGAATTACTTTAGCTAGGTCCTCCAACATCAGGGAAACTGCAAATGGCACACCAACCAAAGTGAACCAAGATTCTTCTAGCCATTCTGCTGGGAAGCCATAGTTCTAGAAGCAACACTTGCCTAGCCAGAGATAATATTGACTTACCTTATTGCAACCTCTATTCTGATGCTGAAGAAGTGAAGGAAACAATTTGCAGGATGGGGTTAATGTATCCAACACAGAGAAGACATCCAGCAGTTTGGAGTGTGGTATCATTATTGTGTTGATCTACCCAACTTTATCTTATCACCACAACAATAGAAAGATGCTGTCAATCTGTTCTCCAGGTGGCTGGAGACTATGGCAGTCTGGCTGAAGGTAAACTTCAAGTAGTGTACAGTGTGGAGCATAAGAGAACTGGCTGTTCTCATTTCTATCTTTCTTGGGGTTCATCTTCAGCAAGTTCTCTTATTCCATCATCATCATCATCATCTTTATTGTCATTGTAATAAAATAAAATTACAATGAAATTCCCAGACTGTCATAGCCTTCAGTCATCTGGAGAAGACCTTGACAGCATCTTTCTATTGTTGAGGTGATGAGATAGAATAGAAAAACCTGAAAATAATAAGAGAATAAATAACAGGATAGAACAGAACAGGAATATTGGAAGGGACCTTGGAAATCTTCCAGTCCAACATCCTTTTCAGGCAGGAAACCCTAAGCCATTTCAGACAAAAGATAAAGTTGGATACACCAACATAATGATAACCACACTCCAAACTCTATTAGATATATTATCGACATCCTGCTAATTGCTATCTTCACCTCTTCAAGAGCCGAATGGAGGTTGTAACTGTTATATATGTCTTCCGTGTCTATTTGTTTGTGGGGGAGGCCTGTTCATATCTTTCTTTCTCCCTGCGTTTGTCTGTCTTTTATCGTTTTTCCCTAGTTCACTGTTTTAATGTTTGCTGATATTTAATAAACATCAGGCTATATTTCTTTGCTATGTGGATTGACTGACCTCATCTGAATATAGAGATTGACGGGCAGGTTGCTGGATAGAAATTAATCTGAACATTACATAAACATCCTCTTGCCTTCATATGGATGTTAAAGAGTGTGAACAGAGATTCACCTCTCCAGTACCACATAAGATATAATGAAACACAAGGATAATATATTCAACACCTTGAGGGCAGCTAGTGACATTCTGGTCAAATATGTAAAAGGTAAAGATTTCCGCTTACCAGTCATGACTGATTCTAGTAGGCAGTGCTCACCTCCATTTCTTAGCCCAGGGAAGCAGAGTTGTCCGAAGGCACTTCAGTGTTCATGTGGCCAGCATGACTACGCTGAGGTACACAGAACCCTATTACCTTACCACCAAAATGGTACTAATTTATTTACTTGCATTTGCATGCTTTCAAATTGCTAGATGGACAGGAGCTAGGGAAACAACAGGAGCTCATCCCGTCAGACGGTGCTTGGGTTGACAAGCCCAGAGTAAATACATATTTTCAAAAACACCTGTTATGAAAGCAAAGAGAAAGAAGACAGACTTAATTTTCAAAGAGGGAAATGTTAACATTAGAGTACTATGTAGGAGACAATGCTTTTATGCTATAGCCATCAAGAAATACATTCTTCTTTTAACTTTCAAAAGCAAATCAGACGGGCCAGATCTTGTTTCTTTGTTGGTGTCGTAAGACAATTTTTGGAACTAAAGTAAAGGATATCATCAGAGAGGTCAGTGTCTAAGGGCTAATGAATAAATCAAACAGCGATTCTAAAGGTCACATCTGGTCTCAACTTGTGCAAACCTGCTGCAAATGCAAGCTGCCCTAGATGCTATGAATTTTTGGAATTAATAACAAAAGGTAACGTGAAAACATCCTGACTGCTGCAGTTTTAAATGCTTTGCCTCTGGGGACATCAGGTAATAAACTTCAATAAAATTTAAAGATTGGTTGGAAGATAGAGGATATGGCAGAAAAAAGATTGTGTTGAAGCATTGCCTGTTTACCAACCCCACAGTGTCTTTCTTTCTGAAATAGCTGGAGAAGACTTTAGGATGGTGTTCCAAATTATAGGCAGAGGTTGCTGGTTATGCTTAGGTGTTCATGGCCTCTGTGTCAGCCATACAAGATAAACCCAGATGAAGACACTGATTCTCTATAGGAAGAATAGAACTCTATTGAAATAGATCATAATAAAAGAATATTTCAAGAGTGCCCATGTTTTCCGTTTTGTAGTCTGAACCTTTTTTTCAGTATTTTTTCCCCTGCCTGAAATTAATACAAATTGTCCTAACAGCTTCTAGTTGCCTTCTTAATGGTCATCTCCATGACTCCATACATTCTGTAGAATCTATGGTTTTCAAACGGTATCAATGCCATTCATATGTCAAGGAACCAAATGGATGGAGTTTCTTGTGATTGCTAGTTATTGCTGTAAGAATTCTTTGTCATAGACTGATGACAAATGATGGGGCTTACCTATTGAAACTCGGGGCCTCTATTGTAGATTTGTGTTGCGGAGAATCATTTTAGATTGTCTGCCCTAGAGCCTAATACATCATTTTTTTCTGTAGATGAAGAGAAATTAGATGAAAGAGCTAAGCTAAGCGTTGCTGCAAAAAGGTTGCTTTTCAGAGTAAGTATCTTATTTTTTTCTCAAAAGATGTAAATTTTTCATTACTTCAGTTTAAGGAAATGGTGTCAAAATGGCAGCTCATGAACCAGATGCATAACGCACAGGACCCCAGCTCCGTGAATGGGAAAAACATTGCAAAATGTCACATGATAGCAATGTGACATGGCGAGTTTGACACTCATGGGTGTGCTAGAGATTTCTTCTCCATAAATGTATTCATCCAAGACCCAAGACCTCTTTTTAAGCTGGTAATATATTTCATTCCAGGAAATGGAAAAATCATTTGACGATAAAAGTGTTCCAAAACCACGTTCAAGAAATTCTGCTGTGGAGAGAAGATTAAGACGGATGCAAGATAGATCACGCACACAACCAGTTACAACAGAAGAAGTGGTCATTGCTGCTACGTAAGTCCTAGAAATGTTACCTAAAATATTTGCTTGGCTTCTTAATTAGGCAGTTTTTCTTCCATTCATGAAGTATTTATAACTAGGTAATTTGGAAGGCGTTCTAGCAGAGGAGTAACAATTTTTGGAAAATTATGGTATCTTAAGGACGACAACTATAATTTTTTGAAGTCAGTGATTTAAATCAGGACAAAGTACATGTATACGCTAATTAATAAATCACAGTTGATAATAGGATATACTTGATAATACTTGGAGTTATGAATGAAATGAAATCAAATATATCAACTTCCTTGAAAAACTCTGCCAGTGAAATTTCATAATCTACCAGAATCGCAGAAGCCTTCTAAATGCATGTACCCTCCTAATAATGAATTCATATTCTGTATGTTTAAAATCCTGCGACTGTCCTTCAAATCTCTGTGCTTTTGTAGACCATATAAAAATCAGTTAAACTTTTTGGGAAACATTCCTGTCAACAGATAACTTGGCCTTCGAAATGCAGTTTTATAAAATATTTATTGAACTTAATTCAACTCTGGAAAAGCTACTGTATATCATCTTGCATAGTGAAAACTACATGCTTTCCTTAATGCTGTTCTTTTCTCTTTCCTTGTGAATTTTTCTTCCTCTTGGCTATTTTTTTTTAAGTGAACCTACCCCTGCCTCATGTACTGTGAATACCCACACTGTAGTGGCAAGAATACCTAATCCCACTATAGTTAAGAGCACTGTACATCCTACCAGGTACTGAGAGACGCAACTTGCATGTAACAGGGAACGCAAGCTTTATTGCTAGCAAATGCATCTGTAAAAGCAAGCGTACTGGATGATTTGAAGACCTTTAAAGAATGGTTGTCTTTCTTGTAAAAAACTTTCTTTTTCTACTGCAAAAGCAGTCAAACATTTTTGCTTGTTGCACGCTTGATTCAAGAGCTTTTAGATTAGGCACAGTATATGATTTTTTTCTTTTTTAGGGGAAGGTCTTATTCTCAAATATAAAAGGGGGGAAACACATGGAGAAAGTCAGATATACACATAGGACCTTTACTTTACTTTCTGTCTCCAATCCCTTAACAGTTAGAAAGATTAATGGAAGGATGAACAATTGCACCATCTATAGGTATAAGCAAAAATTCCTCTTCTTGTTTGGGTTGCCTTTCAGCTGTTTAATACTTGTGAAAGAAACTGAAAGGGACAGAACTGCAAGATTAAAACATGGTGAGAAGAAACAATTCAGAATTTTCCTAAAGCTTAGTGGTTTTATTGGAATTTCTGTTTCTGTTGACTGTAGCTGACCTTGCCAGATGGTCATTTTTAAATTGCAAAGATGGATTGATAGATTAACAAATATCTTTTTACCCACAATGTAGACCATCATGGCTCATCCTTCCATGACTCTTGACTGCTTCCCAATGTCTTTGTATATTTATTGGGAGAATGTGTTTGAACTTAATAGCTTAAATGAAAATGGGTAATAGAATTGGTGAATCCAAGCAGGAGGTTAGCGAGATTAAACATCTGGAAGACAATATAGTTCTTAATTTACTCTGTCAGCTATAAAAAGTTGTTTCTAATAAAGTATACTTGAGGACTGCTCAACTTTTGTGTTTAATCAAAAGAGTAAAATATAGGATTATAGAAAGATATAATTACACTGATCTCACAAGTTTAGGCTGATTCAAACTGTAAACATTATGCATTCAATTAATGCCCATTGCTACTGCGTTGACTTTCCCTGAAGTGTGAGAAATCTTGCCGGAGTTTCCTGAGTCATTCTCTCTGTATCTATTTATATTACATATGTGCCTGCACACACATAAAAACACATACATATATCCCAGACCAACATAGAGAATTTGGAATAATTGCCATGTAACAGTATTGCTGTTATTGTTGCCTGTTTTGCATGTAGAAACCCATGCATGTGGTGCTCACTATAGATCTTACGAAACATCTGGCTCAGTCCTTCCTGCCCCTCCCATGAATTGAGCATGCTGCACAAAGATTAATGTTTACCCCACTTCCTTTTGTTGGTAATACAAGCTTGAAAGACTGCATAAGTAATAGCGATAGAATAGAAATTGTTTTAGCATAGTCACTATTTTTCTTAAATTGTTTTAGCATAGTCACTATTTTTCTTAAATTGTAGGCAGTGAGTGGAAGGCTAGATAAGGTGGAGGATATCCCTCACCCTAAGAATGGATTCCTGCAAAGCAAAAGTAAAATGTGGTTCAAGTTCGGTATTCTTTTATGCATGTTACTATGAAAACGACACAAATGTCTTGCTATGTTCACAACAAATAAGTATCAAAATGAGAGTTTTAAAGAAGAAATGTTGACTTTAATAGCTGAGAGTTCAGAAGAGCCTTTCAAGATTATATACCCTCTGATTTACGATATTTAGCTACACAATGTAAATTAGTGCATGGCGTAGATACGATTGCTGGGACTCTTTTGAGTTTTAAAACACTGCCCTTAGATAAATGTGGAATACATGATTAAGAAAAGATAATGCAGATCCAGCTGCACAAAACCAAGTTGCCAACATTTTGTTCCTGACTCTTCCTAGGTCTTGTTCGAACCTTTCCTGATTTTTTAAAAAAAATGTCTCGAGCTATGAAAGCTACTAGGTATGTTAATTCTGAGGTTTTCTTTAAGGTTGCAAGCATCTGCCCATCAAAAAACATCAACCAGAGAAGAAATAAAGGAAGCTAAAGATGCTGCTGAGCAAGATCAGTCTGGAGAACCAGATTCTTCTACCCTGAGTTTGGCTGAAAAGATGGCCTTATTTAATAAATTGTCTCAACCCATAACAAAGGCAATCTTTGTAAAGAAGAGGGATCTTAGACAAAGGAGATCGAAAGCTCGTTATCAAACTCAGCCTGTCACTCTTGGAGAAGTTGAGCAGGTACGAATGCAAATGTTTTCTTCCATATGGAATTTAACGTTCTCTTTCATCAAACTTCCTGGTCCAGCACTTCATCCAACAGCAGCTCTACTGCTGTTAATCAAGTGGTGTGATTAGTGTGTTAGCATGTAGAGATAACCCCTTATCACGAGGCAGACTTTAAACACCCAAAGACACTTTTTTCTAATGCAAGGTAGCTGTCTGTACAAAATTATTTATAATTTTGCAATCCGGTGAAGACAGTACAACATTGAAGTCACATGATTTTTAATAAGACGGTTATATTGGTACCTAATAGCTGAGCTCTACCTAAGCTTTTCTAAATTTCTAAATAAAAAGGCTGCCCCACATAAATTCTGTAAGTTCTTGAAGTACCTGAAACTGTCTTATTCAAGAAAATTTGCTGCTGATGTATTATCCTAAGCCAGAGGTGTCCAAAGTTGGCCATTTTAAGATTTGTGGACTTCAACTCCCAGAATTCCCCAGCTGACTGGGGAATTCTAGGAGTTGAAGTCCACAAGTCTTAAAATGGCCAACTTTGGACACCCCTGTCCTAAGCAGATCTCAAGTTCTAGTCGCAATTCTAGCCCTGAAATCCCAAAGCTGTATACTTGCTCTCTAATTCTAAACATGTTTACTAGGTAAAAAAATAAATCCCTCTTGGTTTAGGTACAAGTACACCACAAATTTTTTCCATATTGGAAATTTAATTTCAGAGGCCCAGCTGCTACATGGAACCAACTTGCCTATAAATAGGGTAACCATGGACTGTGTTTATCTTCAGGGCTTAGATGATTAGGTTCATATGCAACTTGTTTGCTGCCACTGTTCTTACACCCAATAATTGAACACAATTTTTATTAGGATCGGTGACCAGTGCCTATTCAAGAATTGTGCCTATCTTATTTTCATCTGTATGTGACCAATATTGCTAAACTAGCTTTCAGTATTGAAAAATCTTACAAATAGCAAATATCTTCTTTTAACATTACGTTTCCTCTCCCCAGCCCCACCCCAAAGTATAATTGACCAATGGTGGCAAAGGTGTGCTGAGCTAATCTGGATATAATCATGTTCTGCAGCAAATAATATTTTTTAAAACCTATACATTCTATACATTTTATTTAAAAGTAGTAGCTCTAGTAGGTTAAGCATATGTTCACAGTAATTGAATTGCAGAATTAAAATATAAAAGCTAATGCTTCCTGACCATGTACATAAATACTTAGAAGTACAGTGCAAAGTATTTTTTTCAAATTAAACTATTATATTTTTATCTTACTGTTCCTCCAACTTACTTACAAGGTTCACTCCAATTCCTTTTTCCCAAGCTTATTTCCTGCAACTTTTAAAAGTTAGATTGTATGAAGACAATGAGTTCATATATTGTGCTAAACCAAAATGTGATTTGTTTGTATATTGTATTATTCAGTTCTTTATTAATTCAGCTGAACAGAGTTAAGCAAATGATGACTTAGTGTGATAGAATCTAGATCACGTGAAGTGTTAATGCCACTGTATAGTGCCTTGGTAAGGCCACACTTTGAATACTGCATACAGTTTTGGTCGCCACAATGTAGAAAAGACGTGGAGACTCTGGAAAGAGTGCAGAGAAGAGCAACCAAGATGATTAGGGAACTGGAGACTAAAACATATGAAGAACGGTTGCAGGAGCTGGGTATGTCTAGTTTGATGAAGAGAAGGACTAGGGGAGACATGATAGCAGTGTACCGATATCTCAGAGGGTGCCACAAAGAAGAGGGAGTCAAACTATTCTCCAAGGCACCTGGGGGCAGGACAAGAAGCAATGGGTGGAAACTAATCAAGGAGAGAAGCAACTTAGAACTAAGGAGAAATTTCCTGACAGTTAGAACAATTAACCTCTGGAACAGCTTGCCTCCAGAAGTTGTGAATGCCCCAACCCTGGAAGCCTTTAAAAAGATGTAGGATAGCCATTTGTCTGAAATGGTATAGGGTTCCTGCCCACGCAATGGGTTGGACTAGAAGACCTACAAGGTCCCTTCCAACTCTGCTATTGTATTGTATTATTCATTGATCAGCTCATATGAACTTAGTTTGAAAACTTTCATCTGAAAGTCACCCAGCAAGTTTTCTGCTGAATGAAGAATTGAATCTGAAACCCAGTTTGACTTTCTAATCCTCAACTGGAGA
Source organism: Rhabdophis nuchalis (assembly GCA_039707465.1). Classification (NCBI taxonomy): domain Eukaryota; kingdom Metazoa; phylum Chordata; class Lepidosauria; order Squamata; family Natricidae; genus Rhabdophis; species Rhabdophis nuchalis. Next base: position 25,247,187 of record CM077647.1, on the reverse strand, counting down.
ACTTTAGCTGTCCTAATCAGAAATTGGGGCAATAGACATTCTAATCCAACATCAGGAAAGGACCAAGTTTCCCCACTTCTGTTTCTGATTTCCCACATTCATCAGCCAACCTATATGATTGTAGATTTGTTCAGATGTTAAGAAAAGTAGGTTTGTAAATAAATATACTTCTCAGTTGATGAAAAGAGAACCATGGAGAATCTTGAATTAAAACTGTTTCCAGAAACAGCATTTAAAAAATATGGAATTATGGCAGAAGAGGAACAGAAAACAAAATTGTTCTTGCCTATCTCATTTTCACTGGTCTCCTTATGCTTCTGCACAATCATGTCGCCAACTCAGCATCTGAAAGGTTACAATAATGAATAGCTAGCATAATTGCTGGTTATTACACAGTTTTTCTTGTAGACAACCAGTTTTAAGTCTATATCTCATTCCATAGGTACAAAGTGACAGTGAGAAGATCACTCCTCTGTCTCCAACTACTATAACATCCGTATCAACCATGATATCTGCGTTGTCACCATTATTTAGTAAAGATCTCCACGTGAAGGCAGCAGAAGACCCAATAATCGGTAAACCTGATTTCAAATACCACCCTTCAGTGGAAAGCATGGATTTGTCATTAAAAATCACCCCGAAAACAGAATCGTGGAAGCCTGTGGCAGAAATCAGAGAGAACAATCAGCAGTTGAGAGACCATGAAGAAGCAGAGCCCAAGGAATTTGCAAAATGGGAAATGAATGGCGTAAGAAAGCATAGCTCCTTTGAGGAAGAGCCCCCACATCCTCTTCCTGATAAAACAGTGGACTACAACAAAGAGATGAAATATGCATTCCCAAGAAAAAACAGCATGGAATTGCTTAGTCCACAGTCTCTTTGTCAGCGTACTGAAGAAAAGGTCATTGACATCCTGCCAGCGAAACAAGGAGTCAAAGGGCAGTCCTTTGAGGAGTTGATGGAGTGTGAAGGAATTGCTATGGACTCAACCCTGCAAAAAGGTAAATGGTTCACTTCCAGTTCTTCGTTTGTCTAAATAAATCTTAATCTCCTCATTATGTGAATTTTAATCAGCTTTTAGCTCCCAGGGAAGGTGTGTGTGTTTGTATATGTGTAAGTGAAAATGAAATGATAGGAAATGGATTGAAGCAACATGCCGTGTAAGCTACGATCTAAAAATACCCTTCCTTCCTTTTATAAATTCTTGTGTTTAAAATGTGCATTTTAAAAAGCTGCCTGATTAACTGGAACACATTTTTTAGTTAGTTGCCTGATTAATCAATTAAATATAGCTGTCCTAAATTCAATATGTGATTATAACCTATTAGTAGTTATTCTCAGGAAATCTATTTGATTATCAAATGTAGCAGTTAGATTTTTTCCCTCTTTAATAAAATCAATGATGCTATTTTCATATCAATCTTCCATAGCTTTTCCAGGAAAAAATATATCACAGTGTAACATGTGTTATTCTCCCCAGAGGCATAGAAAACCAAATTTCTAAAATTCAAGTTATGTTCAAAATTATATTTATTTACTTATCAAATTTATTGGCCACTCACCATAGCACAGGGTAAGGTAAAGATAAATTACTTTAAAGAGGTCTATTTTTCTTTATTCATTTTTTTTTCTAATGCATATTTGCTGAAATACTTTTACTGATTTAAAAAACTAATTGAAAATCCTTTCTTTATAAAATAGTGTTTTATTCAGTGAGTAAACAATAGTTTATACTTTAATTATTGTGCACATCAAGCCCTTGAGATTTAGTAAAAGTAAATCATAGCTCGGCATAATATATGAACCAAATAAGCATTTGAATATGTGTACAACATATTAAAAACATTTGTTACTCTACGAATAAGGGCTAACATACAGTTGATACTGATTGATATTTAGTTCTAAATGTTTACCTTTTTAAAAACAATCATTAAACTATTTGTTTAAGATATAAAAGCCTTTCACGCTGCAATTATTTTATTCCCTGGCAATAAAACAATGCCAACAATCAAATTATAGTGTTACAGAACAATTTTTAAAACAAACTGACAGTATTTCTTTCTGAACAGTTGAGAAAAGTCAAAAAGTCAACTTTCACCCATAGTAAGAAATCTAGTACTTTTTTCACAGTTCCTTTTTTATGTGATATAGGAGGAAAAGTACCAATTTGTTCATCAGGGAAAACCTACTAGATATTTTGCAATCACCTTATGGAGAACCCAACTTTTCATAAATTATCTTTGTATAGAGGTATATTTTATATATTTGAACCAGAGGTGATATGATTTAGTGACTTTGAATTGGCAGTCTGACAGATCCAAATTCTGATTAAGTTTATCTTCTATATTATTATGAGCAGAAGTACTAAGCAAAGAACACAAAAAGTCCATGGGCTTTGGATCTATCCTCCAAAATCTAACCAGGACTAAAATCAACCCAGATAAATTGAATGCTGCCATCTGCTGTGAAATATTTGTTATTACTAATCTAGACAAATTGGAAGGTTCCTACTATTAATTACAAATATTAATAAAAACAATGAAAATAAATAGTGCTAGAATAATATAAAAGCAGAATCACTATTCCCCAGTGAATTGAACATTTGAAATTAAATTTATTGAAAAAGTAATAGCGTGCTATTGCTTAGCACTTCAGGAATTTGGGGAAAAAGTTATTTTTTAGAGATTGATTTAGAGTATTATGTTTATTAAATAATAAAAGGTTATTATTTTAGATTATTCCACCTCTATTATTGTTATAAATAACTCACGGTGGTGAACATATCTAATACTCCTTCTTACTTCTATTTTTCCCATAACAACCCTCTAAGGTAAGTTGGCAGCCCCAAGTTATTCAGCCAGGTTTCATGCCTATGATGGGACTAGAACGCACAGTATCCTGGTTTGTAGGCTAGAATTTGGGGCTTGGAGCATATGGAAATGTGAAAATCATGATGCCACATCCAAAGCGGCTACATCTTTTCCAAGGCACACCAAGATTGAAAATCTGTCTGGAAAGTTGAAAAACGACATCCAGACATTATACAGCTCTATGTAATCACCAGGAAGTCAATCTTGGAAGATTTTTTAAAATCATATTTTAAAAGCTGCAGTAATCTATTAACTGTGAGGACAAGCATTAACATTTAGTTATAAGTACTATAAAGGCATATTAAAAAGTAGAAGTCATTTATTAATTGATGCAAAATATGCAGGAGGTTCTTGCAATGAAGCACTAATGATGAATTTCTCCCCTTCAGAGATTGATGAACCATCTTCAGAGTTTAGAGCAGCTGCAACAGAAAGTGTTTCTCAATCAGCAGCAGTGCTGTCCAGTAGGCAACAGGAAACCTTTGAGCTGTTAGGAAAAGAAGGCTTTAGTGACAGTAAAGCTGAAATAACAGAGGACACCCTTGATGCATCCAGCAAAACTATGTCCATTAAAGAAAGGTATGATTGTCCTCTTATTTATAGGAGGAGTCTAGTTTAGTAATGATACATAAGACCATTCCTTGTGGACAATCTTCATCTATATAGTGGTACCTTGGTACTCACTGTTAATTGGTTCCAGGAGGCAGGGCGAGTACTAAAAAATGGCGAGTACCAAACAAACCATGTGACTTAGCACGTGACCCTTTGTAGCAAGTCGTGAGGCAGCTGAGATCTAGTAGTTCTAGCTTGCACATTGAGTACCAAACGAATGCCAAGCACTAGGCAACCTAATCTTCACATTGAAATGCGTCAGGGTACCAAATTCAATGAGTTTTAAAGTAGACGAGCATCAAGGTACCTTTGCATATTTTAAGCCACCTTTTTTGACTGCTAAAAATAGAACATGACCCACAATCCTATCAGATAGTTAATTTATTAAGTAAGGCATCCTTGCAAACATGGGAAACAGAGTCTGAAATGTGGTTTTAATCAGACAGCTGAATAAATGGTTAACTTTAAGGAGAGCTAACCAAGCAATTGCTTATTACAGTTATCCTGTTGCCAAAATATAGCTGTGAATCCAGCATTTAGCATTTTGTGAGTCTCCCACTCTTCTTTTTTAAACAAAGAGCTTTTTTTTTTTTTTTGGTGGTATGTTGCTGGTATCAATCTGAAAAAAAATGTTATGCTTTGCTCGATCCATATGATGAAGCAGAATGAATTATAGCAATTGAACAAATGAACATGTTACAATACACTATTCCACATCTGTACAAAATCTAAGCTCTCTTGGCATGTTTTCCTTTTAAGCATACATTATATATAATTCCCAATACAGCTATTGGCCACACATCTTTTTTTCCATGGTAGGATTACAATATAAAACTGTAGTTTGATCATTTTAGTAACTTTCAGAATTATGTCAAGATGTCAAGATTTTCATACAGCAAGCAAGGAAGTAATATTTGACTACAGGTAGTTCTCAACAACTATTTGTTTAGGGACCTTTCAAAGTTATAACAGCATTGTAAAAAGTGACTTAGGACTATTTTTCACACTTACAACAATTGCAGGATCCCCATGGTCACATGATTAAAATTCAGATGCTTAGTAACTCATTAATATTTGCGATAGTTGCAGTGTCCTAGGGTCATGTGATCATCTTTTGCAACCTTCTGACAAGCAAAGTCAATGGGGAAGCTAGATTCACTTAACAATTGTGTTACTAACATAAACTGAAATGATTCACTTAATAACTGGGGCAAGAAAGGTTGTAAATTGGACGGAAACCAAACTTGCAATAGAAACATTTGGGTCAATTGTGGTCATAAGACCAATCACCAGTGCAAAATTTGCCACGTTCATAATTTCATGGTAGGGAAATATTGTGTTGTCATCTCAGCATTGTCGCTAAAAATACAATGTTTTCATATGTTCAATAAAATCTTCTATGGAGGAAAGTGGTGGTCATAGTTTCTGAAGGAGGGATTAGAAAAACAATGGCTGGCAAATGACAGCGAATATTAATTTTCATGTCAGTCTATTGCAGCCTGGCTTCTTATAACTACATTATATCTCTCAAGAGAGGAAAATCAACCTCTCTTGAACACGAAGTAGCATTGTTTCTCCTAATTTATATATTTGAACACAATAGAATGCTGAGTTCCACGTAACTCAACACTCAGTTTTAGAATGGAAAAGTAAGGATAAATTGTATTACAACCATACTCTTGACCCATATTTGTACCAAAACGTAAGTTCATGTGTACTTGCCATATGATAGAGGTGTCAGATTAAGTTAAAGTGATTTGCTAATTGGGTGCTGGAATAAATGGTACAGCTGTGTATATTTCTGTCTCCATTGTAAATTATCTTTTTTTATCTTCTTGTTTATTGATAAAATTGCTCATTAGTTTTGCATCATCTATAATCAGAATATGTCATTTTCTTAAGGGCCAAACCCAGGTTGCTTATAATCATATTGTAATTCTTGTAATGGCAGATAATATTCTGTATTGTTTATTTGTCTTTTAACATTCCTTTTTGTATAATGTCAATTCACTTAAGGTTTCCTTTTTTGTAAGGGAAAACGGAAAGTACAGATAAGGAGCATGAAATGAAAGAAGGGTAATAGTCCATTTATAACAGAAAAATATGATAAAAAATCTCAAGTGGAAACTGAATTGAGACCGTGTCCTCTATTAGTGCTGTGTTTCTTAATATTTGAAAATTCTAATGAACATTGCATTTCTTGGATGGCCTTTTTTAAAAGCACCTTCGCAGCACCAGTGTCCCTACCTGTACACACAGTTCAGATTTTAGAATGGGATGTGCTCAAGATTGAGATGCCAGTTCTAAATGAGGAATAGAACATCCTATGTTTGGGGTATTTTCAGACCACACTATCTGGTAGCGCTTGTCTGAATTTGCTTCAAGTTGTTGTTGTGTCCTTTTTGAACTGGATGCAACACTCCAAGTGATGTCTGACCAAAGCATGGTAGATCTCAGCACTATTTTCTTAGTTTTAATTGTCAGTCTGAGCTTCATTGGGTCGTGCACAAAATAATTCTAAGATGAATAAGAATGCCATTTTAGTATTTAGAAGAATAAATAGAACTCTTCATATATTTTTCAAAAGAACAATTTAAAATCACTTACTACTGGATTTTTGTTCATATGTGATGTTTAAATGATCCAGGATTCATTGTATCTATGTAATATTGCTTTTATTTAAGGATTGTATCATGGGTTAGTTACTAAATCTTTTTTCTGTACATATAAACTAAAATATAAAGTACGGTTATGTCAAAAAGTAAGGGTTCTGAAAGTTAGAATTTGCTTTGTCTCCATTATTGAATGGAATTATCAGTGGAATACATTTAGTTACTTCACCCAATTTACATTCATAGATCCAACCAAGTCCATATATTTTTATTTTCTTCAGGCTCGCACTCCTAAAGAAGAGTGGTGAGGAAGACTGGAAAAACAGATTGAATAAAAAAACAGAGCATGGACGAGCATTAGGCACTGAAAATAGCCTTCAACTACAGGAGAAGGAGCAACTATTTACAAAGAAGGTACAGTTCCCTATATTTAGAAATAGCATTCCTCTTTAAAATGTCCTTTTTTATTTCAAAAGTTTCCATAGTGGGAAAGAAGTACTAAAAAGACAAAAGGTTCCATATATTACACAATATTAAATCACTCATAGTATTTAGATTGGCCATACCATAAATTTAAGTGTTTTATAGTTTCCATTGTGTAACCTCATTGGTTTGCCAAAGTAGTAATCTTTGTACAATATTTTATGCAATAATCTGTCAGAAACAATCTTTATAAGCATATGCTACAATAAATCATGTACTTTTAAAGTACAATAAATCCTATACTTTTAAAGTTTAATATTTTTATATTTCTTGAAGTATTTCTGAAGCAATACATTATTTCTCTGGTTTTATAAGAAGGTAAGACATAATCTAGAATTGTTCATATATTAGGATTTCATCTCTCCCCAAGTTTCAAAATAGTCTGAAAATATATTTCTGTATCACATCCTGGATTTGGTTTTATGTAGGGTCTCAGCAATTCCCAACATGTATATCCCACTGGTCTGCCCACCCCCAATATTGCCAATGTATCTACCTTCTTGTGTACTCCTTGCTTTCACCTCTCAGCTGCTTCTGCAACTAACATCCTAGTTTGGGATATCCCAGTGGTTCTGCCCATTGGCTTTTTTTCTCCCTACCACCCCATGTTTCTGCATCCTACAGACTAGCCCTACTTTATTCTATAACTAGCCGATAACCTGGCATTACCAAGTATTTATTTATAGGGGAAAATGTCCGGACCAAACGTAATTTCTAATGTTGGATTTTCCCCTTATCAGAGGGATCCCCCTTATGGAATACTGTGAAGTCATTACCATGGCAACTCCACTGTGCTGTACAATAGAAGCTATTTTACAGCATTACAGTAGAAGCCATTTAAAGGCATAACAGGCTGCATCTTAACAAAACACACACCCTGAGGGGTGTTAGGTGTGTCTTACTCTCACAGCATTTGTCTTCAGAGAGTAAGTAATCTATGTAGAAAGTTTGGTTGAAATTGCTTGAGGTGTTCCAGAATTATGCTGGAACACACACACACACACACACACACACACACACACAGCCATTTTTATATATAGATTCAAAACTTGCATTCTGTAACCAACCTTTTGAAACCCTTGCATTATGAGCAGTTTATAGACACAATGTTTTGGACATCAGTGGTGAATAGCAGTTAGTAATTGAGTATGTCCTACCTGACTCTAATCCTGTATGAAATAGAATGGTGTATCTCAGAAGGAAATTTTGGAGGCACAGGAGACACTGTGACACATATCAGCATATGAGCTATAATTTTTTGGGGGGAGGGGGTCATTATGGAAGGATTATCATGTAATGTTAGCCAAAAATCAGGATTTGCTAATATCTTTCCTGATTAACACAAATAAGAGATTTAACATGATTTCTTATAAAGCTATTCTTAAATATTTTTCTTTTAAAGTAGGATGGATGGCTAAAGTGGCTCAATGCAAAAGATTTATGCCATTCAGAACTTTGTTTCCCCAAAGTTGGCATGTGTAAGGTTTGAGTGAACTGCCTCTGTACCAGTCAAGGCAAAACAGATCCTTTTGGGGTGGGGGCAAGGTTGAAACTTGCAAGTGGACCATTGTTCTTTTGACATACTGTAGCTCTTGCCTCATCAGCTTTTCCAACTCTTGGGTGTAAACCCGTCATTAGTGGTCAGCCTTCGTTGCAGCCAAGTCATGTAGGGAAATGAAAACAACATCTTGAGATCAGTTGAAAACAGCAAGTGGAAACAAGATAGTGGAGAGACTAAGTAGCTGACTGAGGAGGTTCAGTGTAGATAGTTCTTCAGTTATGATGGCAGTTGGGACTGAAATTTATTTTGCTAAGTAATGCAGTCAAGAATCTTGATGTCAAATTGCTCTGGGCTGCAAGAAGCCCAGAGATGCAGTGCTGTAGAAAGCCACAGCTAGTGCAAGAAGCCCTGGCTGCTCGAGATCATCCCCTACTGCCTTCATCTCCCTGCATTTTGAGGTCCTGCCACCCTGCAGTCCACCACTCCAACTGATTTTCTTTGTCCTCTTGGTCCAACTGCTGGCAAGTGGGAGACTTAGCACTTCGAAAGTCAGTTGCTGGCCCTGTGAGACCTTCTTACCCAGGACATGTAAGGAAGCCATCATGCATAACCTCTGGAAGAAAGCTTTGCCAGCAGTTTCTTGATGAAGAGCCAGACCAGGCATGCTTTGAGAGCATGGTGATAGCAACGATCACCCAGCTTCAGCACCGGTGCTTTCTTTCCTTTCTGTTGCTGCCACATCGAGCCACCTCATTGCAATTTATGGTTTCTGTTCCATGATTTTCACATAGTATGAGACATGTTATGGTTGGCTAGAACAGGGGTGTCAAACCCAAGGCCCCTGGACCAGAGCCTCCTATGGTGTGCTTAGATCTGGCCCACAGGGCCGCCCTGGAAACAGCGAAGGACCGGGCAACAGTGCCTCTGCCAAAGAAAAAGGAGTGCAGAAAGGCTGTGTGTGGCCCTCTCATGCTCCGTATTTATTGGCAGAGATTTGCATGAAGCCATCCCAGCCAAAAACGGAGCTCGGGAGTCTGTTTTCGCTGGCAGAGCACTTGGCTCACAGGCGCTCCTGACATGAGTGATGTCAAGCTGGCCACATCCATCCTGGCTACGCCAACGCTGGTCCCCCGAGTCAAACACAACCCTGGTGCAGCCTTCAATGAAATTGAGTTCGACACCCCTGGTCTAGAAGCCCTCTTTATTTAAATACGTAGAAAAATTGCACATAATTTCTTCAGAGGTGGGTATTGTGCATACAGCTTTCTGCATATCTTTCCTGCTCAGAAGAATTCAACAGTGGGTTTTAAAAGCTTCCCCAATCAGCTTCTGTACAAGTACAGAAGTGGGTTGTTGTTTTTTTTTAAAAAGGGGATTGAACTCGGGTGGTTGCTAGCTATTTTTTAAAAATTGGGGGGAGGGGGTTGGTGGAATTTTGATGAGGGGATTGTTCTTATGAGATAATTTATTACAGTTCAAGGGACAAGACTGAATTATGTCTTTTGCATTCTTATTGACTGGTTTCTGATGGGAAGCATCTATTTACTGATGGAGATTAGAGGATTTTCATTGTATTATTGGGCCAGTATTAGCCAACATAATCTCATGGTGGCTTCAAAATAATATGCAGACACTCCGGAATGGAATTGGGGCTACGCAGAAGTGCCCTTAAGCATCACCCAGACATTTGAAAAGAAACACATTTGCTTAAAACTTATACTAATTGATTTACTTGTGTAGGTGTAAATTTAGATTTCCAAATTTGAGATTTCTTACGATCCAAAAAGCAAAACTTAAAATTTGCTCTGAAATTGCAGCCACAGTAGTTTTTCAATAGAGGTGTATCTTGTGATTGGCCAGGTATTCCATTGAGCAAACTGAACAATGATTTCTGCACATTACATAATTTAAATCTCAGTTTACAACAGGTTTATTCCTGCCTGGGAAATACCAAAACTGGCAATAGGCAGTCTAGATCCAAGAGATTATTTGATCCTGTGATGACTTTAGGAACACCTCAGTTATGTATTTATTCTTTCTGAAAGTACAAACCCATTTAGAAAAAGCAAATTCTACTTTACAAGATCTCTATTCTATCAGAATTCAATCTAAGTTTATTTACTTTGTCTACTACGTCAGTACATCCAGACTGTAATTCAGAACATCCAATTTCCACTGATTAATAAAGAAAAGAAGAGATGAATGCTGTTAGCTTACTAACAACATCTAACCTAAGTAATGCTTCAGATAAGTAGTGTCATGTAACATCTTACACTGTTGCTTGCTGGGTGCAGAGTTATAGCTAATTCTATTTCCTGAGACAATGCCTTCAAATTGATGGGAAAACAGTATCACACAACACTTCCAGTCCCCTCATAGAAACAGGCCTTAGTCAACTATGAAAATTGCTGAATGAACAATCAACATCAATAAAGCCCCATATCTCTATTTGGGTCATGTATCAGGGCAGCGATGGTTGATTCAGTTCTAGAGCTAGCAATGAACCCAATCTGAAAAGAGTGGTGTTTCTTGACATGCTAAAGTACATGTATTAATGAAAAGTTCTAAATATTTGTGAGAATTTTTTTCCTGAAAAAGCATCTCTAAGATTACTCCAACTCGAATGTCAATTCATTAAAATTTTGCAATCACTGGTAACCAGCCTTACATTCCAGATAAAAGTTTTTGGGGCAAAATTCTTTGTGGGAACGGGTAATTAATTATTTTTAAAAACTTCTTTGAGACCTACTTTTATACTCTAGTGGTTTATATATATACATACATACATACATACATACATACATACATACATACATACATACATACATACATACATAGGAAATAACTACTATTTCATGAAACAGTGTGGCTTAAAAGAATCTTAAATTCTGGGTGAGTACTATTTGCTTGACAAATAGTTAATAACTTCTTTATCTCATTCAAATCAGGGTTGCTATTAATTGTTAGTGCACGCTATTAGATAGAATTGGAACAATGCATAGTTTTGCCTAATATGTTTTGCATGACCCTTGATACAAAAAATACAATATCAGCCTGAAGCACTACTAAATATAAATTTCATTTGAATAAAACTGGTTTTAAACAATAAAGCGGTGCCACCAAATGCTTGAGTAAATTTTAATCAGTAACTTTTTAGTTAAGATAGCAAATTATATAGAAATTAAACACAGTCCTAAAATATTTGGGCATGTTAACACTTTGAAAGAATGTAAGAAACACCACACTTTCAATTGTTTTAGAGTACTTATTTAATGGTATGTGGGAATGACTTTGGGAGATAGAAGAAAGCGCCACAGCTAACAGAATGATCAAATAAGAGGCAGCTGAACTCATAGAAGAAATTGGGAGCATGGCACATATCTCAGAAAGGACCCTCCTTAGTTTCTTGGGTTATAAGGGTGAAGGGGAAAGATGTACTTTTAGACTTGCAAGATTCTGTTAATGTAATGTTAAAATAAAGTAGAATGGGTATGTTTCCTGTCTGTGCGATCTCACAATAAAATATTATTTCAGAATGAGGAATTTCAAAAGTTGATATCTGTAAAATCCAACCCTGACTCTTCTAAATACAGATGTTTTAAATTAAGATTAAGTTGTATGGTATACATTAGCATGGAAATTATTGAGATTTATGGAAATCTCATTCAGAAATAATAAAATATTTTAAATAAATGCATGCACAGTTTTGATAGAAATATTGTATACGCCAATTACCATGGCATCAAAAGTAGATGGTTATACCGTATTTTTTGGAGTATAAGACGCATCCAGGTTTTGAAGAGGCAATTTTTTTTTTAAAGTAGGTAGGTAGATAGAGGGATAGAGAGGGAGAGAAAGAGAGAGAAATACAGTAGGTAGGTAGGGAGAGAGAGAGAGTAGGTAGGTAGATAGGAGGTAGGTAGGTAGGTAGAGGGAGAGAGAGAGAAATACAGTAGGTAGATAGATAGGGAGAGAGAGTGTGTGTAGTTAGGTAGGTAGGTAGATAAAGGGATAGAGAGAGAAATAGAGATAGATAGATAAATACATTAGATAGGTAGGGGGAGAGAGAGAGTAGGTAGATAGATATATAGATAGATAGAGGGGAGAGAGAAATACAGTAGGTAGGTAGGGGGAGAGAGTGTTTAGATAGGTAGATAGAGGGATAGAGAGAGAGAAATACAGTAGATAGGTAGGGAGAAAGAGATAGAGTAGGTAGGTAGGTATAAAGAGGGAGGAGAGAAATACAGTAGATAGGTAGGGAGAGAGAGAGTGTAGATAGGTAGAAGGAGAGAGAGAGAGAGAGAGAGAGAGAAATACATTAGGTTGGGAGAGAGAGAGCAGGGAGGTAGGTAGGTAGATGTTTCCAGGTGTATTTACCCATGTGCTGGAGAAGGAAATCACTGACCACCTTTGGAACAAATCTTTGTTTCTGCAGGCACAGCACTTGACCAACGAAATTCTCATCAATCACTTTAACTAAACAGCTTTCCAAAAAGAAAAAAAACACACCTTTTTGCAGTCTGCAAACCTCCCCCAAATGGCCCGTTTTTCGCAAAAATGGGCCCTTTTTTTCCAAATAAAGGGCATGAAGAGCCTTGGGGGGGGGGCTTGCAGAGTGCTCCAGGGGGGGCAAAACGAGGAAAAAACGGCCCGTTTCTTTGGTGAAAACGGGCCATTTTTGGTCCAAAAAGTGCATGCATAGCCTTATGGAGGCTTATAGAGTACTGCTGGGGGCTGGGGGATGGAAACACCCTGTTTGTTTGCTCATTTCTGCCCTCCCCAGCCCCCAGGAGCTCTCTGGAAGCCTCCATAAGGGTATGCGCACAGCCATTTTGGTGAAGGGGAGGGGTTTCAGGAGGCAGAAACTGCTGTATTCGATGTATAAGACGCACCCAGATTTTCAGCCTCTTTTTAGAGGAAAAAAGGTGCGCCTTATACTCCAAAAATACGATATATATGGATTAATTGTACCCATCTGCTACAATTGTTGACACCATTGTGGCATTTTACTGCATTAGGGTAGACTAATTGTTAATTCATATGTATGAAGTTGTAATTGGTTTAATATTTTTAAAACATCCAGATAGGAATAAAATTGTATCTGAAAAAGTCCTTTTCACATTCTCTTTGTACTTTAATTTTTTCCCTTCTTCCATAGTTTCACAATCATACAAGACCTCCTCCCCTCAAAAGCTCTTTATTAGATTAATTTTTCCAATAATGAAATGACCACTCTTTATTACATCTACATTTTGAGCACCAGATTATTCACTAAGATTGGGGTCATTATGTCACAAGATTAACCAAACCAAAGGATTTTAATTATACTTTATTCCAGCAAAGGCCTCTTGCAAAAGATTAATCTTTCAAAACTTACCAAAAACTAAAAATGATCTTGACAAAATTGAACAGAAGGAGAAGTTATGATTTTAAATTGTTGTTTAAAGTATGAATATCTTTCTAAAAAAAGAAGTGGTTAGTAATTACTTTGTCCCTGTAGCTATCAGTTGGCAGCCTGTTGACATTGGTAGCTATATTCTTCTTTTTTTCACCTCTTAATTAGACAAGGAACTGTACAATCCAGGACCACAAGGTAGTTCTTTCCAACTTTTCCCTTCTCTCATTCTCTGCAATGTTTCCTGTCTGTTTCAACCTGTAGGAAGAAGGAGGAGGTTCAGATGATAAAGCCATATCTAAGCTTCTTTGGGTAAGCCAGACATGAATGCAGAGCGGCTATTCTAGGCACACAGGCTTATTGTTTTCTGGTTATGGTCAGCTTCATGTTCAAGCTCTATGTGGTAGTGGTGCATCACAATTATGGGCACTTCTTTGTTTCTAGCAAGAGCCAAATACATTACTAGCCAAAGTATTGCTGGTGTGATTAAAAGTCATTCCCCATGCTTGCCTTCTTCAAATCTTTCTATTATCACTAATCCTTCATCACTAATTCTTTCTATGGCTGCATCTGAGTGGCTATAATAACTGTAACCTTCTTGCATGGATTTTCTTGTTTGGTTATTACAGCACATTGGCTAGATTGACAAATTCTTGAGTGTAAGAACTTTCATCAATTATTTGATATAATCTCATTTCTTCTTTTCTTCTCGTCTCTAACTGTCTAACATATCATTTCCATGTCTTTCTAATTCTGTCCTATGCTTCTGCCCCCTGTTCATAGGAACCTGTCTATGCTTCTACTTATTCTCCTGCTATACTTGCTGCCCATAAACTTCATTCCTTCATACCTATTAATCAGGTGAGCAAATCTTGCATACTCTAGGCTAGGTCTTTATTGAGCATTTATTCAACAAAGTTTTCCTCACCGCCATGTATATCAATCAACAGCTTTTCTGTCTGGAAGTTCTTAGAATTGTATTCCAACATATCCATAGTTGGGTAAGATTGTATAGAGTAAGACTCATTTCTTCTATTCATTTTCTCCTTTTTAATGTAATTTCAGTTCTAGCTTCTTAGACATCAGTGATAATAAGCATAACAGATCATTTACATTGTTTTCCAATATACAGTGTGTATATGAGGGAGGGAGGGCGGGGGGAGATTTTTGAATCAGCCTTAACACTTTTCTTGCCTAGATTTTCAGAAGTGGCTATACTATTGCCTTCTTCCTAGGACTGAGAGTGATTGGCCCAATGACACCCAGCTGATTTTGTGCCTCAGTAGGACCCAGAACTCACAATCTCCCAGTTTCAAGCCTGGTGCTTTAATCATTGTATCAAACTGGCTACAGATTCCTAAAGTCAATAGTTTAAAAATATAAGAGTTTGCTTTCAGATTAGGAATTCATAATTTATTTATTTATTTATTTTTATTTTTCAAATTTATATACCGCCCTATTCTCCCGGGTGGGACTCAGGGCGGTGCACAGAAGAGATAAAAACCCACAACAAGTAAACACAGTATAAAATGGAATTAAATAATTAAATCTGTGCTAAAATAGTTTAAACTATTAAAATTAAACTTAAAATTAGTCATTAATCTATGCCAGGCCAGCCAGATGGAAAAAGTGCGTTTTAAGCACCCGGCGGAAGAGGCGTAGGTCCGTGATGGTACGAATGTCGGGGGGCAGGTCGTTCCAGAGGGCCGGAACTGCCACAGAGAAGGCCCTTCTCCTGGGGGTCGCCAGCCGGCATTGACCGGTAGACAGCACCCTGAGGAGGCCCTCTCTGTGGGAGCGGACAGGTCGAAGGGAGGTGTGTGGCAGGAGGCGGTCTCGCAAATAGCCAGGACTCATGCCATGGAGCGCTTTGAAGATTGATACTAACACCTTGAAGCGCACCCGGAAGACCACAGGCAGCCAGTGCAGCTCGCGCAGGAGAGGTGTTATACGGGAGCACTGTGAGACTCCCAGAATCCCCCACGCGGCTGCATTCTGCACTAGCTGGAGTCTCCGGGTGCAACTCAAGGGGAGCCCCATGTAGAGAGCATTGCAGTATTCCAGGCGGGAGATAATGAGGGCTTGAGTGACCGTGCGTAGGGCGTCCCGATCTAGAAAGGGGCGCGACTGGTGTATCAGGTGAACCTGATAGAAAACCCCCCTGGCCACGGCTGTCACATGGTCATCCATGGACAGCCAAGAAGCCAGGAGGATGCCCAAGTTGCGAGCCCTTTCCGCGGGGGCTAATGACTCGCCCCCGATAGCCAGAGATGGAACTAACTGGCTATATCGAGACGCCGGAAACCACAGCCACTCGGTCTTGGACGGGTTGAGTCGGAGCTTGTTCCTCCCCATCCAGACCCGCACGGCTTCCAGACACCGGGACATCACTTCCACAGCATCATTGGGGTGGTTAGGGGTAGAGATGAACAGCTGAGTATCATCAGCGTACTGATGGTACTCTACCCCAAAACCACGGATGATCTCGCCCAGCGGCTTCATATAGGTGTTGAACAGGAGGGGTGAGAGAACTGACCCCTGAGGCACCCCACATGTAAGGGGCCTCGAAGTCGATCTCTGCCCCCCTGTCAACACAAATTGCGACCGGTCGGAGAGGTAGGAAGAGAACCACTGTAATACGATGCCTCCCATCCCCAACCCCTCCAACCGGTGCAATAAGATACCATGGTCGATGTTATCAAAAGCCGCTGAGAGGTCTAATAGGACCAGGATAGAGGAACATCCCCTATCCCAGGCCCTCCAGAGATTATCTACCAACGCGACCAATGCCGTCTCTGTGCTGTGCCCAGGCCGGAAGCCAGACTGGCGCGGGTCTAGATAGACGGTTTCCTCCAAGTGTCGAGGGAACTGTTGTGCTACCACACTCTCAACAACCTTCAACAACCTTAGCAAGAAAGTTAGGTTGGAGACCGGACGATAATTAACCAACAATGCTAGGTCCAGGGAAAGCCTCTTGAGGAGGGGTCTCACCACCACCTCTTTCAAGACGGTCGGTAGAAACCCCTCACTCAAGGAGGCATTCACTATTTCCTGGAACCAGCCTCGTGTAACCTCCCGGGAGGCCAGTACCAGCCAGGAGGGACACGGGTCCAATAAACATGTGGTAGCATTCAGCCACCCCAGCAACCTGTCCATGTCATCTGGAATCACAAGGTCAAACTCTTCCCACAAAACGGTCTGCCTCCGTTTGCCCGCCCGGACTAACCTCGTTGGAGGCCAGTTCGCCCTGGATCTGAGCGATTTTATCCTGCAGATAATGTCCAAATTCCTCTGCACGACCCTGTAGGGGAGCTTCCCGCGGCCTCTGTTGGAGGAGGGAGCGGGTCACTCTAAACAGGGCGGCAGGGCGGTTATCTGCGGATGTGATAAGGGCGGCTAGATAATTACATTTCGCCGCTCTTATCGCCACGAGGTAGGTCTTCAAATGGGACCTAACGTGTTCGGTCAGATTCGGCGCGAGTGGATCTCCAAATGCTCTCTAGGCATCTCTAGCGGCGCTTCATCCCCCTCAGCTCCTCGGAGAACCAAGGAGCCAAGGTGGTTCAGCGCCGCGTGAGAGGCCGCAAGGGCGCGACTTGGTCCAGGGCCCCAGTGGCCGTATTATTCCAGGCCACCACTAGGTCCTCGGTCGAGTCGTGGGTCAGGGTCCCAGGTATTGGCCCAAGCTCCGTCTGGAACCTCTCTGGGTCCATCAGGAGCCTGGGGCGGAACCATCTTGGTATTTCCGGTTCCGCCTCCCCACGGTAGAGTGAAGCGGTTGGAAAGTCTAGTCGAAGGAGAGAGTGATCTGTCCATGACAGGAGTGTAATCGTTAAGTCCCCTAATCCCAGATCACTACTCCACTTGCCAGAGATAAAAACAAGGTCCAGCGTGTGGTCCCCGGTGTGAGTGGGACCGTGAATTACTTGGGTCAGGTCCATGGCCGTCATGGAGACCATGAACTCCCGAGCTATCTCAGAGGTTTCACCTACCGATGGCAGGTTGAAGTCCCCCATGACTAATAGCCTGGGGGTCTCAACCGCCACCTCGGCTATCACCTCGAGGAGCTCGGGCAGGGCTGCTGAGATGTAGCGGGGAGCAAGATACACAATCAGCAAGCCCAACTGCCTCCCAGGGCCCCATTTCACACCCAGGACTTCACAGCCGGCTATCTGTGGCACAGCAGTCTCCCTCAGATCTAGGCCCTCCTTTACGAAAACCACCACCCCTCCACCCCGGCCTTGGGCTCGTGGCTGATGAAATGCCCGGTAGCCTGATGGGCACATTTCGACGAGGGGCACTCCCCCCTCGTGGCCCAGCCAGGTTTCCGTGACACCCACCAGGTCCGGCTCCCCCTCTAATACCAAATCATGGATGAGGGGGGGCTTGTTGATAACGGACCTGGCGTTGCACAACATCAGCCTCGGGCCAGGCCCTGAGAACCCGGACCTCCTGTATTGCGAGAGGAGCCATGGAGACCGGACCACGCAATCGCTTGAAGACAGCGGGTGCGCACTCCCATAGCGTGATATGGTCTCCGGCTCACGCCATGCCTACCCCTCCCATATACTGTCCTGATGATATGGCCCTCTGTTGAATTGACCTCTGTTCCCCCCCTGGAAGTGGACCCTATGTCCTCCCCGTCGGGATCATAGGTTGGCCTGGACATAGTACCCTGTGGGTTATTCCCCCCACCCATTTCCATAGTTACTGTTAACCCCCCCTCTTCCCTGGAACCCCTTAAAAGTCTAGCTAAAAAACTTCCTAAAAACCCTCTAAGCTTCCGCTTCCTCCACCTCTCGGGATTCACAAGTCCATCATTGAGGTGGGCCCTCGTTAACACTGAGGGCCAAACCTGCGAGAGAGGGGACTCTCACAGGGCATGGAGGTCAGCTAAGGAATACATAGAAATCTGTACAAATAAATTAACAGAGGGGAGGTGCTATTTGGGTATAGGGTGTTATAAGAGCCCATAAACCGGAGGTACCAATGGGCCGTGGAAGCTCCAACCAGACCTGCGAGGCATTGACCTAATAGGCCAAGCCAAGTCACTAAGGTCTTTAATATCGTGCTTCAGTGTCATCCCACCTTCTGCGCAGGCAATGTTGTAATAAATAGTGGTGGAGATAATGGCGATGATGATAGTAATCATGGTAATCATGATAATCATGAATGGCCAAAAGAAGAAGGGCCTGACTGCGCCTCTAATGTCCTCCTGTGTCCTCTTCGCCCCACCAGGCCTGCTTGCACCATCGCCCCCACTAGTCCCCTGGAGCCACGGGCCCCCATGGTGATGTCCAACAAAAGCCGAACTAGGGGCCTCCCCCCGAGGCGGCAAAGGTGAAAAAGCCGCGGCAGGGGAGGATGGATAAGGCCAGGCCAAGCACCAATTCAATTGCCCAAGCAGGAGATTGTACAAGGTCTGCTTCTGTAGGGGCGACGGCCGCTGCTAAGGATAGAAATGGCGGCGGCACTGATGGAAGGAATGGCGGCCGCTAGTAGTGGAAAGAGCGGCAGGGACGCTGAATGAACCGGCACCACACAGGGCCCAAAGCATACTGGGCAGTAGCAGGGATAAGGTGGCTGGGCGACGGCAGGAACTTTTAAATTGCAATATGATAGAAAAGTATATTTTATATATAAAAAATTCTTATCTCTTTAATCCTAGGTTAAAGAAGGCAGCAATAGTGGAAGTTATGATTTATTTGCTTAATATATTTCACTGTTTACATAGTCAAAGGTACTCCAAGAGTGATGTGTATATATGATTAGTTACAAACAATGCCCACAAGCTGATAAAATTTAAGGAGGAAAGAAACAAAATTATTTTGTAATCTTAAAGTATAATAATGAAAATAATTTAGTGAAGGAAAAAATGAGTCCAGGAGACTTTCAAAAGAACCAGTGGAATTGTTTTAATTTCCCTTTAAAAAAAACTCTTCAGAAGTTTGCCTAATCATATTCTCCACAATAAATATCTTCAGTCATCATTCTATTATTATTCTGAATATTCAAGTCTTTTGAATATACCTAGGAACATTTTGTACCCAGATACTTGAACCAAGTTTCTGGGTTGGTAGCTAGGTTTTCAAATTCTATTTTGCATTATCTTTGAAAATAAAATTTTTCAGTGTGAGGGTCACACTGTGACATAAGGTTCTTGATCATAAACACAAACTATTGCTTGATGTTCTAGATTTAAATTATCTTAAGTATGCTAGTTTCTCTTTCTATTGCCTTAACAATTCAGATTGGAGATCTTGGAGTCCCTGCTTCAATTCTGACTCTGTTTTTGTGCTGTATTTCTTTCTGATACTTGGGTTTCTTTTCCCTTAAGGTCAATAGTGGTAGTTTGACACAACCAACCTCCCCCCCCCCCAAGTTTGACCGTCATCTTTGAAGATGGAAGGCGAAATATTGACTTTTTTGCCTGTTTCTTTGGCTTAGCAAGCAGTGACATGAAACAGTTTTGAAAATCAATTATTTCAAATATGATTGTATTGGGCACAGTTCTCAGCATATGCACCTGCATTTTTTGTGTGACCACATTTTACTTATATGAAGTGAGGGACTTTTTTTAGTCTTGTGACTCAATGCATGTACGTAAATGGCACTTCCAGGCTGTGTATTTTTCAGAGTATAAGATGCATCTGCCCCCCCCCCCAAAGAGCATGGAAATGGTGGTGCGTCTTATATATCGAATACAGCAATTTTAAGCCTCTTGAAGCCCCGCCCTGCATCCCATTTCTGTGTAAAATGAGCCGTTTTTCACAAAAGCGGAGGGGTTTTTGCCTTCCCGCAGCCTTCAGCAGCACTTTGCAGGCTTCAGCAGAGCCAGGGTAAGGCAGAAATAGGGGCATTTTCACCTTATCCCAGCCCTGCTGAAGCCTGCAGAGTGCTGCTGGGGGCTGAGGGAAGGCAAATCCTTTTTTTTTCTTACTTACCTCTTTGAAATCTTGGTGCGTCTTATACAGCGGTGCATCTTATAGTCCAAAAAATATGGTATATTAAAAATTACATTACTGTAGAAATAGACCCTACTTTATACAGGAAAGCATTTATTTCACTTTGTTCTGTATTCTTCCTTTAACCCTTATGATCTAAGATACCGTCCCAAAGATCTTTTTTTGTCTATTTGTATTTTCCATCATGAAGCATTTCAGCATTGTTTATAAAGTCAAAAGTTAATATGATCTTAAGTAGATCATCTCTGGGGTATCTTACCAAATATTCTCACCTCAGGAATGGATAATCTTAACTTTATGCCTTCTATATTATTTAATTCTGCATTTAATTATTTATTTAATTATTGTTTGTACAAGCTGATGATTATTAGACAGGGATAACTTATTCAGATGACAGGATAAAGGTAACTGTCCAGAACATGTGATTGCAAGTTAATGATCCTTACTATAAAATACATGGGTAGTATTTAAATTGTTTTTAATGCCAAACAGCAGTAGCACTTAGACTTATATACCACTTTACAGCATTCTCAGCTGTTTACAGAGTCAACATATTGCCCCCAACAACCTGGGTCCTCATTTTACCAACCTTGGAAGGGTCGAAGATTGAATCAACCTTGAGCAGGTCAGAATCGAATCCCTGGCAATGGACAGAGTTAGCCTGCAATACTGCATTTTAACCACTATGCCATCATGGCTCCAAGCATATAAGACAGTGATGGCAAACCTATGGCACGGGTGCCACAGGTGGCACGTGGAACCATTTCTTAGGGCACGCGAGGCATTGCCCTGTGAGCTCCAGCGCGCTTGTGTGAGCTGGCCAGCTGATTTAGGCCTTCTTTTGAGGCCATTTTTTGCCCTCTAGAGGCTTCGGGGAAGCTCCTGAAGCCTCTGGAGGTGGGGGGGAGGCTGTTTTCACCCTCCCCAGGCTCCTAGAAAGCCTCTGGAGCCTGGGGAGGGCGAAAAAAGAGTGCCAAAAGCAGGGAGTCACGCACATAGCATTATGGGTGTGGCACGTCCACGCACGACCCCTCTGCGCTCCCCCGCTTTTGGCATGCGAGCCAAAAAAGGTTAGCCATCACTGATATAAGAGTTGTTTGGAGTTAAGCAGCATGAAATTGAATAAAGTAATTAATAAATTAATTTTGTTGCTGTAGTCCTATTTGATTCTCTGTCCTGATGTCCTTCAATTTCTGACATATCTTTGTAAACCCATTAAAGCTCAAGTGAGTCTTTTTGTCAAAAGAAGTCCTGCATCCTTCTGGGAGGAAGTTTTGGGTTGTATGATTTTGTTCATTTGTGCTAGAATCATTTGTACTATTAGTTGCATAATATAGTATATGGCTCTTTTTTGTTGTATAATGGAAGTGAATCCAGGGTATGTGGAAGTGCTTTATGATTCTACAAATACAGAATATTTTTTCAGGCTCTTATATAAAAATGCTTACTTTAACTGATGGTCTACAACTTTTAGTGGGATTATATTGTTTATAACAGATATATGAATTTGAGGTATATCTGTCTTCTATATAAATAAAAAGGTAAAATAGTTTGTACGAATCCACTAATCTCAAAAACTACTGAACCGATTTACACCAAACTTTCACACAATGTTCACAAGGACTTCCAATAATAGAATACGTACTCATTTTGTGCCTAGCACATGTGTGTCATGTGCAAGGTACACAAATGTAAAATGTACCCACTGATCAGGTTTTCACCTCCCTGTAACTCCTCCCACCAACAGTCATTTCTTCAGCCCATATGGAAGCCTCTTAGGGCCAAAAAGGCACTGGGATAGCAAGCTCCCAGGTGCCCCATATATATATAGAGAGAGGGGAAAACACAGTTTAATAAAAGAGGGACTAGGGGAGACAGGATAGCAGCCTTCCAATATCTCAGGGGTTGCCACAAAGAAGAGGGAGTCAAGCTATTCTCCAAAGCACCTGAGGGTAGAACAAGAAGCAATGGGTGGAAACTAATCAAGGAGAGAAGCAACTTAGAACTGAGGAGAAATTTCCTGACAGTTAGAACAATTAACCAGTGGAACAGCTTGCCTCCAGAAGTTGTGAATGCCCCAACACTGCAAGTCTTCAAGAAGATATTAGATAGCCATTTGTATGAAATGGTATAGGGCAGTGATGGCTAACCTTTTTTGGCTCGCGTGCCAAAAGCAGGGGGAGTGCAGGGGCGATGTGCACAGGTGTGCCACATCCATAATGCTATTTGCATGACCCCCTGCATTTGGCATGCTTTTTACGTCATCCCCAGGCTCCAGAGGGTTTATAGGAGCCTGGGGATGGTGAAAACAGCCTTCCCCCTCCTCCAGAGGGCAAAAACAGCCTCAAAAGAAGGCCTAAATCAGCTGGCCAGGGCACACATACACACTGAAGCTGACAGGGCAATGCCTCGCGTGACCTAAGAAATGGTTCCGTGTGCCACCTGTGGCACCCATGCCATAGGTTCACCATCATGGGTATAGGGCTTCCTGCCTAGGCAGGGAGTTGAACTAGATGACCTCCAAGGTCCCTTCCAACTCGGCTATTGTATTATTGTATTACAGTAGGTAGGTAGATAGAGGGATAGATAGAGAAGGAGAAATAAGGTAGGTAGGTAGGTAGGTAGAGGTAGAAAGGAAGAAATATAGTAGGTAGGTAGGTAGGGGGTTAGATAGGAGAAATATAGTAGGTAGATAGGGGGATAGATAGGGAGAAATACAGTAGGTAGGTAGGTAGCGGGATAGATAGAGAGGGAGAAATACAGTAGATAGGTAGGTAGAGGGAGAAAGGAAGAAATATAGTAGGTAGGTAGGGGGATAGATAGATAGGGAGAAATACGGTAGGTAGGTGGATAGATAGGGAGAAATACAGTAGGTAGGTAGGTAGAGGGATAGATAGAGAGAGAAATACAGTAGGTAGGCAGGAAGGTAGATAGGGGGATAGATAGAGGGAGATAGGTAGGTAGGTAAGGGGAATAGAGAGAGAGGGAGAAATACAGTAGGTAGGTAGGTAGAGGTAGAAAGGAAGAAATATAGTAGGTAGGTAGGTAGGGGGTTAGATAGGAGAAATATAGTAGGTAGGTAGGGGGATAGATAGATATGGAGAAATACAGTAGGTAGGTAGGTAGCGGGATAGATAGAGAGGGAGAAATACAGTAGGTAGGTAGGTAGAGGGAGAAAGGAATATAGTAGGTAGGTAGGGGGATAGATAGATAGAGAGAAATACGGTAGGTAGGTGGATAGATAAGGAGAAATACAGTAGGTAGGTAGGTAGAGGGATAGATAGAGGGAGAAATACAGTAGGTAGGCAGGAAGGTAGATAGGGGATAGATAGAGGGAGAAATACAGTAGGTAGGTAGGTAAGGGGAATAGAGAGAGAGGGAGAAATACAGTAGGTAGATAGGTAGAAGGATAGAAAGGGGGAAATACAGTAGGTAGGTAGATAGAGGGAGAAAGGAAGAAATACAGTAGGCAGGTAGATAGAAGGGTAGATAGAGAGGGAGAAATACAGTAGGTAGGTAGGTAGGTAGGTGTATAGATAGATAGCGAGAAATACAGTAGGTAGGTAGAGGAATTGAGAGAGAGGGAGAAATACAGTAGGTAGGTAGGTAGAAGGATAGAAAGGGGAAAATACAGCAGGTAGGTAGGTAGATAGAGGGAGAAAGGAAGAAATACAGTAGGTAGGTAGGTAGAGGGATAGATAGAGAGGGAGAAATACAGTAGGTAGGTAGGTTGGGGATTATATGGTGGTTGTGTGTATGTGTGCAGGTGTAGATCTACACACAGATTGGTTGGCCATTTAACCAGACTGAGCCACAGCAACGCGTGGCCGGGTATAGCTAGTATTTTTATAAAAAGCATAAACCTGTGGCAATCCTTGTCTTTTTCTAATTTCACTGGGGTTTTTTTTTGTTGCATCAATAATTTTTTGACTAGTAAATATTAGCACATAGCTATTACAAAAATATATAACATTTTAACATGTCCTTGTTGCTTGTATTCTTACGATTGATATTGATATTGATTGTTTCCTGATTTCTTATTTGTACCCTATGACTATCATTAAGTGTTGTACCTTACGATTCATGACGAATGTATCTTGTCTTTTTATGTACATTGAGAGCATATGCACCAAAGACAAACTTCTTGTGTGTCCAATCATACTTGGCCAATAAATAAATATATTCTATTCTATTCTATAAAGAAATCTACAGAAAAAAATTCCCAGGTGCTCACAAAACTTCAGCTGATTTTATTCTATTAAAAATCCTACATTTTGGCAAAGGACAGTTAAATATAACAAATATTTTATATTATTTTATTCTGCCTTAGCTTTTAGTAAAATAAGTAGCAAATCACTTGGTTGTGACAAAAATCAATGATTGAAATAAGTTGGAGGAATAGTTAAAGAAGTTCTTAGTACAGTGGTACCTCGCTTCACGAACTTAATTCGTGAACTGACTCTGTTCGTGTTGCGAATTGGTCGTGAAGCGAGGCACAATTTCCCATAGGGTTCAATGTAAATCCGGTTAATCCGTTCTGACCTTGTTTTTTGGGTTCAATGTAAAGCAGCTGAGGGGCGATGGAGCAAGCCAGCATGACTTTCGCCCGTCTCTTTCTGGGCTCGGCGCTTCTGCTTGTCGGGACGCTTCCCGAAGCCAGCAGCCCCACGGCCAGCTTCGGGAAGCGTCCCGACAAGCAGAAGCGCCGAGCCCAGAAAGAGACAGGCGAAAGTCATGCTGGCAGCCGCGCACGGTGTGTGTGTGGAAGCGAAGGCAGGGGGGAAGGAGCTGCCTTCCCAGCCGGGCTCCGCAGCTGAGGGGCAATGGAGCAGTTTGCGCGGTTTGCTCCATCGCCCCTCAGCTGCGGAGCCCGGCCGGGAAGGCAGCTCCTTCCCCCCTGCCTTCGCTTCCACACACCGCGCGCGGCTGCCAGCATGACTTTCGCCCGTCTCTTTCTGGGCTCGGCGCTTCTGCTTGTCGGGACGCTTCCCAGAAGCGCCGAGCCCAGAAAGAGACGGGCGAAAGTCATGCTGGCAGCCGCACGCGTTGTGTGTGTGGAAGTGAAGGCAGGGGGGAAGGAGCTGCCTTCCCGGCCGAGCTCCGCAGCTGAGGGGCGATGGAGCAGTTTGCGCAGTTTGCTCCATCGCCCCTCAGCTGCGGAGCCCGGCTGGGAAGGCAGCTCCTCCCCCCCCCCCCTTCGCTTCCACACACACACCCGTCCCCCTCACAACATTCGTTCGTAGATAAAATGTCCACGGCTCCGGTAAGTGAAGCGAGGCGGGGTTCGTGCAGCGGAGCACATGTTTTGGAAAATTTCTGGTCGTACAGCGAATTGGTCGTGAAGAGAGGCGTTCGTGAAGCGAGGTACCACTGTATTTAATCTATATGGTTCTCCCTAAAACTTGAGGTTGCTATACAATAAGCGAAATGCAGATTCATTCATGTCCAAGTGGTAACTAGTGGCATATACATATATTGTTGCAGTGTAGATGAATACTGCTGAAGGATTGTTGGTTAAAGTGGAAATATTACCGCTTGATAAATGGACTGCTTTTATTTGAGAAAAAAGCACAATTTACAGGCTCCCAAACTGTCAACTGTTAATTTTTCTTTATATAGAAAGACACTATACATAGTGATCAACCAAATACTAAACATACAAAGGTTATTGATATTTAAATTAAATAAATAACCAGGTTATTTATTATCACACACTATACTTGGGAATAAGTTTTGATATAGTTTTGGGAAAATAAACAATTGTGTGGTATCCCATAGGACAGACTATTTAGAACATTACAAATTCAATATCTGGCATTTCCACTTAGATTAAATGGCCGGTGAGGGGGGACATACCCATGATTGAAACCTTGGAGAAGATCTTAATATATGAAGCAGATCAAGGATGTGATACAATTTGCAACAGTTTTATAGATTAATTCATTGTACCTTGAAGGCCAAAAATGGAACTTTTGCTCTATTCCAGCGGTTCGCAACCTATGGGTAGCGACCCCTTTGGGGGTCGAACGACCCTTTCACAAGGGTCGCCTAAGGCCATCAGAAAACACATATTTTTGATCGTCTTAGCAACCGAGACACCAATTTTATGGTTGGGGGTCACTACAACATGAGGAACTGTATAAAAGGGTAGCAACATTGGGAAGGTTGAGAACCACTGCTCTATTCAATTGTATTATAACAGAAAATAAGTACAGAGTACTTAAAAAAAATTACCGTTCCAAATTTCAGTGTAGCAGTTTGAAACCCCTAATCTAATCATGTAATCCTATCAAGAGATTTATAAAATATTTATAACCGTATTTACTCTTTGAAAAAAACAGAGGAATGTGGATACCTGTGAAAATCAAATGACAATTGAAGAAAGAAAGCAATTAATAAGTGTTCGAGAGGAAGCTTGGAAAACTAAAGGCAAGGGAGCATCGAACGATTCTACCCAGTTCACAGTGGCTGGCAGAATGGTAAAAAAAGGTCAGCAAATGTATTTAATTGTATTTATTTGTTTAATTCCATAGATGCCCTTCTCATCCAAGTGATTCTGGGCAGCTTACAATTCTAAAACAGTTAAAACAATTAAAAACAACGAATCCATACATTTATTCTTTGTATCTGGATTTTTAAAAAGTTAGGAACCTGAAGCAACCAAAAAAGATTTTGCCAAAATATTGCTTTCATTTCCAGAAGTTTTTTTTTTTTTTGATCTGCATATTATTTAAGTAGTCATTTCAGTGATGTTTAAAATTCATTTGGACAGAATATCACCAGCAGCAGAAACAGCAAACTATTTCTGTTCTGAAGTCTGCAATGTTTTTATATCTTGATGTACATAAAAGGTTTCCATTGAAGTAAGAAACAAAATACACCATAACTGTGTGAGCGAGCTGATCACATCTCATGAAACCACTTAAACGGAATATCATACTATTTTTAGGATGCATTTATATTTTCTTTTGGCAGCTTAACTGATGGCCTTTTCTATTAGGAATAAAGAAATTTCCTTGGTTTCTGTGTGGCTAATGTTAAGAGAACAGCTGTCTGTGAAAGCCCAATTAAAAAAAATAGAAACACATGGCCAGGTCTTTATCTAGTTGAAACGTTGCTGAGTTAGAACATTAATATTCCAACAATCATTTGTATACAAGGCTGCCTGGAATTATAGTTTAATAACATTTAACATTAAGGTGAAAATTTCATTTGTATAGTCTAACTTTCTATTCTATCCATTAGCCACATTTACACAAAAGGAGTTAACAATCTGCAAATGGTAGAATAGAACTGAGCCTCCAGACACAAATGGCTCTGGATTTATTTTTTAAGCACTCTAGAGAATTTAGAATGAAATTTTAAAGAAGTCCTTAAAACTTCTTCGTGGATTTCTCATTGAGAAAAAAGAAAGTTATTCTGTCAGAGGTGTCCATCACTGTTAGATCTTCTAAATTATAATGAGGGGAAATGTTGGCAGACCATGAAAATGACAAATCGTAAGATCTAACAAAAACTAGAACTCAATGAGCTATATGTTCTTTCGTTAGCATATTTCAGTGATTTCTTGCAGTATAAGCGACTATAAGCACTGCAGAAATATTGGAAACATATTTATTAGACAGCATAACATATGCTTTACCCTAAATATGTTTCTGGAGATTTGCCACAATTGCTCCACCAATTGCTCATCTTTTTAATTACTATATTAAAGCAAGGAATTGGCTTATTTGTATCTTCAAAAACTCTGTTTGATCCCCTAAAAAGCTACTCATATCCATGGAATCTGAACATTTTACTTATTGAATACATAATTTATACAGAAATAGAGCCTCTTACTGTCCTTCATGGAATATACTTATGCCAGGCCTTTTTGATTGGTGAATACATAATTTATGCAGAAATAGAGCCTCTTACTGTCCTTCATGGAATATACTTATGCCAGGCCTTTTTGATTGTCTGAAAAGTTTCAGATATGCCTGAAAATTACATTGTGCGGAAAATTGGAAACATCCATTTTTTGATATGAAATTAAGTATTTTATTATTCCGCAGGCTTAGCATCACCAACTGCCGTCACTCCAGTGGCATCCCCTTTCTGCAGCAGACTAAAATCAACCTCATCTATTTCAAAACCCCTAGAAGGTAAGTCATTAAAATATGTAAGAACAGTTTGAATTATTCTTTTTAAAAAGTTGATTGTTTTTACTTTTATTTTCTTTAGAAATTGAAGCGAGGCCAGATATGCAGTTAGAATCAGACATGAAGTTGGATAAACTGGAAACTTTCTTAGGAAGACTCAACAATAAAGGTCTGTAAAATCTTAAGAAGGCAGCCTGTGTTTTAATTTGCTGTCCTGTGTAAAAACCTGTTCACTAAGGTGACCAGACGTCCTGCTTTCGGCGGGACAATCACACTTTTCAAGAATTAGTCCTGCGTCCCGCCACCTCTTAAAAATGTCCCGCTTTTTGCCTGGAGAAGTGGCGGGGGGCGGGCGGTGGTGACCGCTCTGCACGTGTTCAAAGGCAGCCTGCAGCCAGGGCAGCAGCGCGGGCAGGAAGTGGCACGCTGGCAGGCAGGCGAGGGCCGGCTAGGGAGGAGCGAGCGAGAAGCCAGCAGTCAGAGGAGGAGGAAGAGGATAGCTGCGCGCGGCGGGGGTGCAGCCCTGAACTTTGCGGCAGATGCACTGACAGCGGCCAAGCGTGAGTCCCACCGCCGCTGCATCCCCTCCCTGCCCGGCTCGTCCGGGACGAGTGGTGCAAAGTTCAGGGCTGCAGCTGGAGCCCGCGTGGCCCTGAAGCTTGCGCCACTGGTGCTGCAATGCGCTGGGAGTGGCCGGCTCGGACAGAGAGATGGCGGTGGTGGTGCTCAGAGCAGCCGGCCGTGAGCAGCAGCTATCTTCCTCCTCTGCCTGCTGTCTTCTCGCTCGCTCCTCCCTCACTGGCCCTCGCCTGCCCGCCAGCCCACTCTGCCGCCACCTGGCCGCTATGGGAATAGCACAACCTCAGGTACGGCCAGTGAGGGAAGCAGCGGCTGCAGGGCTGGGAAAGACCACTGAGCCCCTCCCCCCCGTCAATGGTGTTCCCGCTTGACAATTTTTCAAATGTGATCACCTTACTGTACACATTATTTCAATAATGATCTATGGCCTATATTAAGAATTATAAATAAGGACTCATTAGCAAAAGTTTATTTTCTTAAGGATATGAATAGCACCTAGTAGCATGTAGCATATAAATTTAGTTCATGCTTGATAATGTCAATGTTCAAAATTGTCACACCCCACCGCGGGGAGGCAGAACCTGAGAGCTCAAGATGGTTCCGCCCCAGGTGCCTGATGGACCCGGAAAAGTTCCAGAGGGAGCTTGGGCCAGTACCTGTGTCCCTGCCCCGCGACTCGACTGAGGACCTAGTGGCCGCATGGTATAGTGTGGCCACGGGGGCCTTGGACCGAGTCGCCCTTGCAGCCTCTCATGCGGCGCTGAATCTCCCAGGCCCCTTGGTTTTCCGAGGAGCTGAGGGAGATGAAACGCCACAAGAGACGCCTAGAGAGTAGATGGAGATCCTCTCGGTCCGAATCCGACTGAACACTAGTAAGAGCCTATATTAGGACTTACTTGGTGGCGATTAGAGTGGCCAAACGTGAGTATTGTGCCACTCTTATAGCATCCACAGAGAACCGCCCTGCCGCCCTGTTTGGGGTAACCCGCTCCCTCCTTCAACAGAGGCCGCAGGAAGCCCCGCTGCAGGGTAGAGCAGAGGAATTTGGTGTAAACCTGCAGGATAAAATCGCTTGGATCCGGAGCAAGTTGCCCTCCACTGAAACTAGTCCAGTCAGATTGTCTGATGCGGGTCTTGAGTTGACATCTTGGGAGGAGTTTGACTTTGTTACTACCGAGGATATGGACAGGTTGTTGAGGAGACTCAAGGCCACCACATGTTTATTGGACCCGTGTCCCTCCTGGCTTGCACTGGTATCCTTGGAGGTTACACGAGGCTGGCTCCAGGATATTGTGAACACTTCCTTGAGTGAGGGGTATCTGCCTACCGCCTTGAAAGAGGCGGTGGTGAGACCCCTTCTCAAGAAGCCTTCCCTGGACCCAGCATTATTGGATAATTACCGTCCGGTCTCCAACCTTCACTTTTTAGCGAAGGTTGTAGAGAGTGTGGTGGCTCAACAGTTTCCTCAGCACCTGGAGAAAATTGATTATCTAGACCCGCGCCAGTCCGGCGTCCGTCCCGGTCACAGCACCAAGATGGCATTGGTCGCATTGGTGGATGATCTCTGGAGGGCACGGGATAGAGGATGTTCCTCTATCCTGGTCCTATTAGACCTCTCAGCGGCTTTTGATACCATCGACCATGGTATCTTATTGCACCAACTGGGGGGGTTGGGGGTGAGAGGCACTGTGTTACGGTGGTTCTCATCCTACCTCTCTGGTCAGTCGCAATGTGTGTTGGTAGGAGGGCAGAGGTCGGCCCCGAGACCCCTGATATGCGGGGTTCCTCAGGAGTTGCCCCTCCTGTTCAACACCTATATGAAGCCGCTGGGCGAGATCATCCGTGGTTTTGGGGTAGAATACCATCTGTATGCTGACGATACCCAGCTGTACATATCTACCCCAAACCACCCCAATGATGCCATTGAGGTGATGTCCCGGTGTTTGGAGGCCGTACGGGTCTGGATGGGTAGTAATAAACTCAAGCTCAACCCTGCCAAGACCGAGTGGCTGTGGTTTCCGGCACCCTGGTTCAGCCAGTTAAGTTCAACACTGGCCATTGGGGGCGAAATATTGGTCCCCGTGGAGAGGGCGCGCAATTTGGGTGTCCTCCTGGATTCCCGGCTGTCCATGGAGGACCATGTGGTAGCCATGGTCAAAGGGGCGTTTTACCAGGTACGCTTGGTACGCCAATTGCGCCCCTTACTGGATCGGGTTGCCCTCCGCACAGTCACTCAAGCACTCGTGACATCTAGGCTGAACTATTGTAGCGCTCTCTACATGGGGCTCCCCTTGAGGTGCACTCAGAGGTTACAGCTAGTCCAGAACGCAGCCGCGCGGGTGGTCATGGGAGCCACAAGGCAGCCCCACGTAACACCTCTCCTGCGCGAGCTGCACTGGCTACCTGTGGCCTTTTGGGTGCGCTTCAAGGTGTTAATGACCATCTTTAAAGCGCTCCATGGCTCGGGGCCTAGTTACATGCGAGACCGTATCCTGCCCCATACATCCCTTTGACCGATCCGCTCCCATAGAGAGGGCCTTCTCCGGGTGCCGTCGGCCGGGCAAGGCCGGTTGGCGACACCCAGGGGAAGGGCCTTCTCTGTGGCGGGCCCAACCCTCTGGAACGACCTGCCCCCTGAACTCCGTACCACCACAGATCTCCGCCTTTTCCGCCGGCGTCTTAAAACACATTTGTTCCAACAAGCCGGCCTAGGATAATCGCCCGATTTGGACTTTTTAGTTATAAATTTTAATTAGAGAATTTTAAAATGTTTTAGCATGGGGTAATTTAATTTAATTGGATTTTAATAATTGATCTATTTATGTACATTGTGTTTTAATTTGCCTGTGCGCCGCCCTGTGTCCTTTTGTAGGAGAAGGGCAGGGTATAAATTTAATAAAATAAAATAAATAAAATAAATAAAATATTTAATGATCTAAATATTTTCATATGTTTTTCACATGTAGCAACTTTAAGACATATTAACTTCTACTCCTGTAATTCTCTAGCAAGTTTGCTTACTGGGGAATACTGGGAATTGAAGCCCACACAGTTTCCAAGTTTGAAAAACAATGCTTCAAATGATTTAGATATATTTTTGTACAAAAATATTAATTGTATAAGTATTCTTTATTTTTAAAATTGGTAAACAGTATATCGTCCTGCTAACCATATCTAGATTAGAAAATCAATATTTTGAAGTTTAATCTTTGGTTTTTTGTTTGATGTGCATCATGATTGTTTGTTTAGTTATTTCATACTAAATGGGCAGGATGAGTAATTAAAATAGATTTTTGCTACCATGTTTTTGCCTTTTTCTTTTAGGCTTGACTATTAAAGTTTTTAATAGATAAGAGAGAGGGAGTGTTTCTCACATTTACTTAAAGCAACTGGTTTCTGTTAAACTATTATCTTAAGAGCTCGAGTAAGTGAATATACATTTTGACCATCTTGTTGCTATCCCTTTCCAACTTGGTGTTTTCAAATGTCCCAGGTAACCATTCCCATAGTCCTTAATCATTGATCATTGAGGCTCTGACCACTAAAAATTGTCATTACCTCTATATTCACTAGATAAAATCCCATTTGTTTCTACAACCAAATTTTAAACAAATCTAGTTTGTTTACAAACCTTTGTCTAGCATATAGACAATAGGAAATTCATGGTCAGATAACTAGTATACCTTTCAGATTAAAGTATAAGACCAGCCTATCTAGCAATACTGCTAGTTCTCCAATATTGCCAACAAGATACTTATAAACAGTCTACAAGCAGGACATCAAAGAAGTTGCATTGTGCATTCTTTCTTGTTAAAAGTTTCGTCAATGACTGCTGACAACCTTTTGTACACTTTCTAAATTTGTCAATTTCTACTTTACAACTATTTGAGTTATTAAAACCATCAATGTTCTTTATTATCAATCAGGAGAGGAATGTGATATGCTTTTATGTACCAAATCGACAGACCAGCACTAAAATGAATGTTTTTGTGATAGAAATTTTAAAGTTAAAGACTGCTATAATATACAATATGACTATATAATCTTAATGTGTCCTGTAGTTGCTGGAATGCAGGATACAGTCTTGACAGTCACAGGAAAGTCTGTGAAAGAAGTCATGAAATTGGATGACGAAGAAACATTTTCCAAATTTTACCGATGCATGAGTTTTCCACCTCCCTCTTTGCCTGTGGAGTTGGATGAAGACTTTGATGTCATATTTAATCCCAACTCACCAAAGTGAGTAATTTCCCTTTCATTCCTTTAAAAATTAGTGGAAGGATAAAAACCAAGAATAAGTCATTTCGGAGATATCATGTTGTAAATTTGGATTATCACTTCTATTAATTTCTTAATCTCCGTGTTTATGGTTAGAATATTTCCAGTTTGTCATCTTATGTCTTCCTGCATCTTATTCCTCATCTGATCCAGGAGGTGACAGACAAATCAAATTTTCACAAAGAAAATGCTGAAGAAAAAACATTGGAAAACAAAACTTTATAATTTGAAGAAAGTGAGATAGAGACAAATAGTGGTTGTAACAATTTACTAAATTAGCATTTAGAAAACTTTCAGCCCAAGTATAACACTTCCTATATTAATTCTGTCTTTCTATTGAGATTGTCATATCAAATCACAGGAATATTGAGCAAATCACTGGGTTGGAAAGCAGATGCAAAAAATAGTCAATGCATCCAACTCTCCATCCATAAGTATTTACATGTTCCTTTTTCACTGCAGAAGCTATATTCACCCTTCCACTACTCACAAGACCAACCTTAAAGCATTATCGTGTGGGTTACAATCACTTTGTTAAGGTATTGCTCTGTATCCCCTTCAGAATGATTTATATGATGTCACAGCAGTTCTGATGTGTTTTGTTGTTTAAGCACAATAAAGCCACAGCGTTAGGCATAAGAGGGTATTTGGGCCTAGTTTTTGCTCCTCCTAGTTTTGCCTGACAAGCCTTCATGGTTGCCTTTGCTTTTCTGGATGTTGGTTAACAGAGGTCTCCAACTTTTGCAACTTTAAGTCTGAAGGACTTCAGCTCCCAGACTTCTCCAACCAGCTTTGCTGGCTGGAGAATTCTGGGAGCTGAAGTCCTTCAGACTTAAAGTTGCAAAGGTTGGAGATCCCTGGGTTAAGAGATTCAGATGTAGATGTTAGTTGCATTCTGTACCTTTAAGAAATGCTGGTTAAAAATGGTTAAGTGGGAGGTCTTTTGCTTTTCAGGTTGATTTCATCAGTAACAGAGCACAAACGGGCTGTGAGGCCTACACGCAGAGTCCAGGCCTCCAAGAACCCTTTAAAACTGCTAGCAGCAAGAGAGGACATTCTTCACGAATACACAGAGCAGAGATTAAATGTGGCCTTCATAGAGTCAAAGCGAATGAAAGTTGAAAAAAGTAAGTTTAAGGTTCCAAACAGCTTTCTGTGTACTTTTATCTGCAGGATGGTCAAAATTCAGGTACAGTTTGAGGAAAACAGCACTATTGTCTCTATTTTCCCGTGAAGTAAATGTCATGGTGCTTCTCAATCATAATGGTAAATCATGGTTTATTTGCTTGAAAAAGCAAATCATGGAAGTTGTATTTCCATCATTATTATTTTTTTCATTCCAGTGTTGATGCTGATATTATAGCTCCTTTAATCCAGTTTCCCAATATAAAAACTTCATTTCTTAGAAAGCAGGGATTAAATCAGAGGTTTCTATTTAGAATATTAATGGAAAACTATCTTAAACAAAACCATAAATAAGATAGGTGCCTATGCCTGGTACACAAAATCAAAATAGAAGCAGACAAACAGAGAGATTGTTTTCGTTTGTTTATTTCTTGTTAAGGACTACAGGAAAACAACCACATGCAGAGACTACCAAGGACCCTACAGAACCTGGATTTCCTAGCTTCACTGCCAAGCCCACAATATTTAAGAGAGGAAAAGAAAATGAGGATGTAATTTCTCATTTTCTATGAAGCAACGTCCTCTGGCCAGACAAAAAGTTGTCTCTTCTCTCTTTCCATGGAATTGCTGGATATATGCAAAGCCAAATAACCAGCGAAACTGGCCTTGCATATTTTTAAACTTTATTGTTTTTGGTAATATTTAATGATATAATCTATCCACTTTTCATTTTTATCTTGAAATGTTGCTCCTGGAAATGTGAGGGTCTTCAGACGAGGTAGTAATTTGAGCTGAACCTGTTTTTTTGTTATTTCTTTCAGTAGCATCAACAAAACTAAAGCCTGCATATGAGCCAAACATGGGGGGGGAAAGCTAAATAAATATTGGAAACAAACATAACATCTTTTTTTTGTTTTGTGTGTGTTTGTACTGTATGTCTCTGGTTTTTTATTTTTTCTGTATTTTCTTTTTTCCCTCTCCTTTCTCTCATTTTTTTTCTACTTTGTCTGTCTTAAGTGTCTGGAAACTCAAATTTCTCAGAAGTAGCCCTTGCTGGCTTAGCGAGTAAAGAGAACTTCAGCAATATTAGTCTGCGCAGTGTCAATTTGACGGAGCAGAATTCAAACAATAGTGCTGTCCCATATAAGAAGCTGATGCTCTTACAGATCAAAGGTAGGTGGAATAAGTACATTTTTAATTGATCCAAAATGCAACATTAAATATTGGCAATGAGTTTCAATGATTTTTTTCAACTATGGAGAAGATGGGGAAAGGGAAAGAAATTCACTGGTAACCATGTTTAATACATTAATAAATGTACTTGTTTTCTAGTAATCATGTTCTCTGGCAGATAATATTTAAAACATAATATTAAAATCTGGCAATATTAGTAAAAGCACTTGAATTTAAAAGTACGGTAGTTGTTTATTACTTTTACCTTATATTTTTATGAATAATACAAGGCAGTAAACATACCTAATTAATACTCTTTCCTCCTCCTATTTTCCCCAAAACAATGACTCTGTTAGTTGACTTGGGCTAATAGAGAGTGACTAGTCCACCCCAGTTGGCTTTCATGCCTAAAATGGGGCTAGAACTCACAGTCTCCTGTTGAGTGGCCCAAAATCACCCAGCAGGCTTTTATGCATTAAAATAACCTTTATGTTTTAAGATTGATATCTTCAGATGATCCTAAGGACTGTGTGACAGTGACATGATTACAACGCAAAAGTAGAAGAGGCAAAACTTTCTATCCTTAGCAATTTTGAAAGATTTGGGATAGAAAAGTTGTCTAGATCAATATAATGCAATTATTTGAGCTCTTCTTTTAAATATTTTAAAACCCTCATTGCTGAAAATGAGCAATTTATTCCCAGGTTGTAGAGATTCACTCTTGGGGGGAGGTACTTTAGAGATTACAGACCACCATGGATTGCCCACCCTGTTTTATAGGACAGGACAGGACAGAATTCTTTATTGACCAAGGAATTTGTCTTTGGTACATAAGGTCTCAGTGTACATAAAAGCTACAGGTGGTAAATGATGATCATAGTCATCATAAAAATACATTCATCATAAATCATAAGATACAACACTTAGGGATAGTCATGGGATACTAAGTAAGCAATCAACATAAATCGTACTATAAAACTAAATTAAACGATATAAATTGTAAGGATACAAGAAATAAAGTTATAGTCATAAGTAGAAAAGGAGATAGATAATAGGAAGATGAGAAGAATTTAATTTATATATTAAAATACTTGATAATTTTTGTCTTAAGTGAACGGTTGCTTCAAGACACTTCATTCCAGGCATATTCAGTTTCTGCTGTTATGACACATTAAATGTCATTTAGAAAATGTATTTGTCTGAGTTGAGGGTCTTCTTTCTAAAATAAACAGATCCGGAAGTTGCCTCTAGTCCCTTATTTATAGGATGTTGTTGGAATTTTTTTCTTTTTAGGAAGAAGACATGTCCAAACTAGATTAGTTGAACCAAGGGCCTCATCACTTAATAGCGGTGACTGTTTCTTGCTACTCACGCCACAGTTTTGCTTCCTGTGGGTAGGAGAGTTTGCAAACGTCATAGAAAAAGCCAAGGTTAGTGCTCGGAAGGTCTGAGATAGGCACAACCCTTGGTTATCTTTTTTGGTTAGGTTGATGGGCATTTGCAAAAATAATTATGCACAAGATTCATAATGTCTGTAAACACGGTATGAATGCTGATGGGAAAATACTTACAGCCTACCACCCCCTTCTCAATTTTTTTTTCTCACTAAAAACCATTAGGGAAAAGAGGTCCACATTCAAGAAGAAAAAATAAGTCTTGAATGACAGGAAGTCCTTTCTGACTTTTGTAGTTCAATGGGCTGTGTTCTCATTAAAATGGAAACAAGGGAACCTATCTGTATTTGACACAGTTTCCATCTTTCAGTTTAGTATGTCCCATGAAAGTAGCAACAAGTACACATTCATTCTTTTCTGAATAGTCCAATTGTCCCCAAAGCTTAGGCAGTCCTATTCAGCTAATCATGTTCAATTTCTTAGGCTTCGGAGCTCGCAGCTTTAATTCAGACAAAGCGAGAACTTGGCTGCAGAGCTCCTTATATACAGACCATAGAAGAAGGCATCAATACTCATACTCATGCAGCCAAAGAATTCTGGAAACTCCTTGGTGGGCAAACAAGCTATCAGGGTAAGAGTGGGTTTGTTTTTGCCATCTCCATGCATTTTCCTCTTGTAAGAATATTCTTAAATTGCTTTTTTTTAAAAATTGCCATTCCTGGGCTGCTTTGCTAACATGTTCATTTTGCCTGCCTCTTTCAAGCGGTTGGAAGACCAGAGGAAGATGAGATGTATGAAGCTGCAATGATAGAAACAAATTGCATTTACCGACTTGTTGATGATAAACTTATTCCTGATGATGACCACTGGGGGAAGATGCCAAAGTGCACATTGCTAAATTCGAAAGAGGTATAGTAAGAGACATTGTCAGTCTTAAAGAGCCAGCTTAAGTGCTGATGAAAATGTATATACAGGTAGTCTTCAACATGCAACTTTTTGTTTAGGTTATTCAAAGTTACAACAGCACTGACAAAAATGATTTATGACCTTTTCTCATATGACATTGTAGCATCCCCATGGTCACGTAATCAAAATTTGGATGCTAGGCAATTGGTTCATATTTATGGCCATTGCAGTGTCCCAGGGTCATATAATTCTCTTTTGGAGCCTTTTGGCAAGCAACTGCAGTATCTCACTTAATAACTGTGGCAAGAAAGATCATGAA
The DNA here is from genome assembly GCA_039707465.1 of Rhabdophis nuchalis. Classification (NCBI taxonomy): domain Eukaryota; kingdom Metazoa; phylum Chordata; class Lepidosauria; order Squamata; family Natricidae; genus Rhabdophis; species Rhabdophis nuchalis. Next base: position 25,208,834 of record CM077647.1, on the reverse strand, counting down.
ATGGAGCAAAACTCACTCTTAAGAACTGTCTCGCTTATTAACAGAAATGCTGTACTCAGTTATGGTCATAGGCTGAGGGCTACCTGTATCTTCTTTTCTCACTTGCTGCTAAATGTTTGTTTCCTCTTTGGGCTCAGAGTTGGTTGTCTTTTTTTTACTATCAAATACAATGTGTATAAATCTAAAAGCTTCCAGTGAATAAATAAGAAAACCAAGCAACCTTACAAGAAGTAGATTGTAATATTTGGGTTCCTAAAGAGAGTCAGAAAGGTAGCTATGTCAATAAGCATTATTAAAGTAGAATAATTAAACTTGTATAATTAAAATTGGAAACTTCACATTTCTTAAACAAAAAAACTAATCTTGTGATTATTTTAATTGAAATTCTATGACTGTAAATGTTCTGACTTATAGAGAAGGCAGTCAAGAAGTATTTGTGTAAGGAGACTGTTAAACTATGCATTACATTTACACAGTTGAATGAATTGTAGAAAAAACTTACGCAATGCACAACTACATTAACAGCTAGTGAAGTAGAGACACAGAGGAAAGAGGAAAATGTAGCACATCATATATTTAGCCAAGATATTACAGTAGAGAAAGATGAAGTAAGTTCATATATCCACTAAGCCATGCAGGTCACAGATCATATGGTTCTGCTTCATTTGCATTTCCATTGTAAATAATCTAGAATTTATTTTGTTTTGCAGCAGAAACAAATGAAATAAAAGTCTGTAATATAAAACAAAGAGGCTTCTTAAAAATGCAGAGCAGACATGGTAAAGATACCAAGGATAACCAATTCAAGGAACAGCCTGCTTCCTATAGATTGGCCTCCCTCAGATGTATCATTAAACACAGCTTTGTATTATGAAAACAAGCTTTAGACAGCTTTAAATGTACACAATTTCTCCTCTTCCTTATCTTTTCATATGAGTTTAAGGAAGCGTTTCAAAGCTGTCATTTCAATTTTAGATCAACCACTAGTCATCATGTTTCTAGTGTTCAAACTTACATTAAGTAATCTTAAATATAGTTTGTTGAAAATAAATTCACATCACAGAATTGAAAACTGGTTTGTTTCATCAAAATACAGTGGATCTCTTTTTTTTTTATTATTATTATAATTTTCCACAAATTATACATATAAACGTAAAATTTACTTTTTTTTTTTTTAACAATAATCCACCCAGTGCTATACAAAACGAAAGGAAGAGTTGGTTCTTTGGATATCTTCAATTGTCTTTAAGATCTCCAAAATCCGCGTTCCCTGGGTACAGGTGTCGAGGCATCCAAAGTTCCAAGTGCATAGTCCACAAATGGGTTCCAAATCTTCCAGAAAATGTCTTTTTTATAGACCCCCTCTCTGAATTTAATATCACATGTCATTTTATAATTTAAAGCTAATTTCCACATTTCACAATACCACTCTTCTATTTTCATATTTACCTCTATTTTCCAGTAACTTGCTATTATAATTCTACCTATTATAATCATAATTCTAATCAATTCTTTCTCATATTTTGTTAATTCTAAATCCTTAATTATCAGTAGTAATATAGATTCTGATCTCAAAGTTATTCTTTTCTTCATCATTTCAAACATCATTTCCTCCAATTGTTGCCAAAACTTGTTAATTTTTCCACATTTATACCACATGTGTTCATAGGTTCCCACTTCCTTATTACATCTCCAACATTTATTACTAATATTTTTATCCATCAATGATAATCTTAATGGAGTCCAATACCATTTCCAAACTACCTTAAAGTTATGCTCTTTGATCCTTATAGACATAATCCTCATAATTCGACTTTTCCAATTCACATTCCAATCCAAGTCTAATATTTTAATCTTAAGCTCTTCCTCCCAATTCGTCTTCATTATCATTTGTGGATTTCCATCAAAGTTTATAATCTTATATATCTTACTAACGAGTCCCTTTAACCCAATTTCATCCTTAATAATTTGAGATACTAAACTTTCAAATTCAGTCTTATTTCTATCTATTTTACATGTTTCCCTTACTTCCGTAGACCATTTTTCTATCTGTATTTTCTCAAACCAATTCAGTTCCAATTTTTCAATTATTTCTTTTTTTCTGCTCTCGATTTCTAATGCTCTTAACCAATTTACTATACTTCCTATATTGTCATCTTCAATTACTTTCTCTCGACTTATATTGATTTTAATCGGCCAACTTCCAAGTGTCTTCCCCAAGAAGGATATATCCGGAATCAATATTTTAACGAATTTATTCCAAATTTTGCTCAATCCCTTTAACCAATAACTGTTAATTACCTTTTTTGTTTTTATTTTATCTAAAAACCATGTAGGGCCAAATCTCTTTATATCCTTTAACTCTAGATCTCCCCAATGACCATCTCCTCCTTTAAGTATTTTTATTACAGTTCGAATATTATAGGCCCAATAATAATTAAGTAGATTGGGAATTCCCAATCCACCTTCCTTTTGATTTTGATACCACATTTTCTTCATTAATCTAGGTCTTTTCCCACCATTGCAAAATTTATCTAATTTCTTCTGATATCCTTCCATATCCTTCTCTGTCAAATTTAATGGTAGCATCTCAAATAAAAAATTAAACTTTGGTAACAACATCATCTTACACATTGCAATTCTGCCAAACCAAGACAACTTTATCTCCTTATATTTATCTATCTTCTTCTCTACTTCATCCAACATCACATCATAATTAATTTTTTTCAATTCTCCAACTTTAAGTGAAAGTGTTATTCCCAAATATTTCAGTGTATTTTTAATTCTTATCCCAAATTGTTCTTGCATACTCTCCCATTCCTTATCATTTTTGTTCATTAATAATTCAGATTTTGACCAATTTACCTTTAAACCTGTCATTTCTTCAAATTCTTTCAAATGTTTATTTATCCTCTTCAAATCTTTCTCCATATCTTTCAAAATAATCAAGGTATCATCCGCGTACAAATTTATCTTATATCCCTTGTATCCTTCCAATTCTTCATCTTTTTCTATCAATTTAGTCAAAACTTCCATAATTAATAAAAATAATGTTGGGGACAAGGGACATCCCTGTCTCGTACCTGCTTCCAATTTAATCTCTCCCGTCATTATTCCATTCACCTTCACTTTTGCACTACTTTTTTGATACAATTTTGAAATAACATGTATAAACCTATTACCGAAGCCTAATGCCTCGATAATTACCTTAATAGTTTCCCATTGTACAGAATCAAAGGCTTTAAAAATGTCTAGTGATACTATACCTATTTTATCCCCATTACTCTCAGCTACATCTATAATATTTAATACTCTTCTAATTATATCACTCATATATCTACCTTTAACAAAACCTACCTGATTATAGCTTATATACTTATCTATAAATCTATTTAACCTATTACTTATAATGGCAGTAAATATTTTGGCATCCTGGTTAATTAAAGAAATGGGTCGATAGGACTCGATCCTCTCCAAATCTTTATCAGGTTTAGGAATTATAGTTATTACCGTTCTATTCCATGACATCGGGACTTCTCCACCGTGTAAAATTCCATTAAATAATTTTTGCAATTTTGGTATTATTATTTCTTTAAAATCTTTATAAAATTCAGCAGGTAATCCATCTTCACCTGGAGTCTTCCCTAATTTTATCCCTTGTATTATTTCGTTAATCTCATCATGTGTAATATCTCCTTCCATCAAGTCCTTATATGTTTGATCTATTTTCACAGCATACTTTTCAAGATGATTTTTCAATTTTTCCAAATCAATTGATTTCTTTGAGTATAATTTTTGAAAAAACTTCCTCACTACTTCACATTTCTCCAGTCTCTTATAACATCTTGTACCTTTTTCATCTATCAAAGAGCCGATTTCTCTCTTTTCACTTTTATTTTTCGCCATCCTTGCTAATAACCTAGAGTTTTTATTACTAAATTCAAAAAAATCCCTGTTTAAATATCTTATATTTTTTTAACCAATTCTATATCTTCTTCTATCAGTTTAGTTTTTAGTAAATTCAATTCCTCCAAGCATTTTTTATCCTTTGTAAGTAAAAATTGGTTCTCCAATACCTTAATCTGTCTTGTATCCTGTTCCATTTTACTTCTATATTCTCTGTATTTCCTACTTGACAACTTAATACTTTCTCCTCTAAATACTGCTTTCATCGTGTCCCAAACAGTTTCAAATTTAACCTCTCCATTATCGTTGAATCTCCAACTTTCCTCCCATTTTTTAAGAATCCATGTTTTATCTTCCTCCTTTTTAAACAATTTTCCATCATATCTCCAACCTCTTTCTTTTTTTCTAAAATTAAAATCTATATCCATCGTAACTTCTGCATGGTCGGAGTCCTTGAGAACTCCCACATCTATTCTATCTATATTATTCAACAGGTCTTTAGAGACAAAAATATAATCAATTCTTGAATATGTATTATGTACCTTAGAGCAAAAAGTGTACACCCTTTCAGTACCTTTCAACTCCCTCCAAACATCTACCACACTATTTCGAAACATCCATTTATTTAAAATTTCCCCTTTATTTGTTTCTCTAAAGCGGGTGGGGTTAGTGCTATCTATTTTATCTCTAATCATGTTAAAATCCCCCGCCACAATCACTTTCCCTACACTTTCAGTTTCCAAAATCTTAGTTATTTTATCAAGGAATCCCTTTTGTTTTTCATTTGGTAGATATAAATTAACCAGTGTCACTTTTTGCTCATTAATATTCCCTATAATTATTAAATATCTTCCTTCCTCATCTCTAATTACTTGGTTTTTTTCAAAATATACCCTATTTGATATCAATGTTGCCACACCTCTAGCTTTGGAGGTTCCGAAAGATTTTTCATAAACTTGCATACCCTTTATATTCATTCTATTGAAATCCTCAGATTTTTGATGAGTTTCCTGCAAAAATAATATGTTTGGTAAGTCCCTTTTAATTTTAAGCTCCAATCTCCTCCTCTTTATTTGGCTACCTGTGCCCTTCACGTTCCATGTCATTATTTTTATAAACCGCATTTACGCGGTAACTTTTTTAATCCTAGCCCCTTCTCTTCCTTTACGTGCCCACCCAACACCAAACGAAGATAACATACAAAAAAAAAGACATAAGACACAACAAAGACAAACTTAAAACACAACAACAACAAATAACAATTAATCTTCACCCCCCCACATCCTCATTCGAGTTGCGCCTCTATATAAAGAGTGTGGGGGGGGAACATGCCCATGATCGGGTCATTTCTTTCGGGTTATTCTTGTATTCCACTTTCAAAAAAAGAAGATAACACTGGCTTGTCCCCGCACTCAGCTTCCTGCTTTCTTCTAAGATCCTCCTCCTTGGCTGACGCTTGCTTGGTTTCTTCACGGGTTTTCTTATGTTCGGACATTGCCGGAGAGATTTCTTTCCGTTTTAAACTTTTAGGATCTTGGCCACCAACTGCTCCTTTTTCCTCCAATGTTGGAGATTCCACTTGTATTCCACCCATCTTAAGCATATGATCTTTAATTTCTGTTAAATCCTCGTCTTTCTCAATCAGCCCAAGCTCCCGTATTAGTCTTATGGCATCCGTTTCCGAAGTAATAGTTTGCATTCTCCCCTTGTAAAAAAATTTCAACTGCTGTAATGGTCTCCAATTATACTTAATATCATTGTCTCTCAGGACTTTTGTAATTGGTTTTAAAAAAAATCTCCATGCTCTTTCTTCTCTAGATATATCTGGAAAAACTTGAATTTCCTTCCCCTCAAATTTTGGGGGTTCTCCCAGGTCCCTTATTTTTCCCATAACTTCTAATTTATCTCCAAGGTTTGCAAATCTCACTAGAACATTTCTATTAGCTCCACTTTGTCTCTTATAACCGATTCTGAAAACACTTACTAGGTCTGCTGCTGTATATACAATTGATGCATCAAGTTCATTCAGCCATTTTAACATTCTTTGCTTCAAATTATCCACCCTATCCTCCAAAATTCCACGAATTACAACATTATATTTTCTTGCATCTTCTTCCAAAAGACTGATTCTCCTATCCTGTTGCTGATTTTTTTTAAAAATCCCTTCAAATTTACGATCAGTCTGTTCCTCATGAACATAAATCTGTTTAATTTCGTCCTTCATAAAATTAATTTCCACGTTTTGCTTTGCAAAGTTAATATTCATGTCACTAATTTCTTCTTTGGTTTTTTGAATTTCCAATGTCAAATTATCCAAACGGTCAGTTACAACAGTTAGTTTTTCCCCAATTGTATTTAATGCCCCGATGATTTGTTCAAGTTCAGAGGCTGTTGAGTCATCGTGTCGAATCAGTAGTCTCTTTTTTTTTTAAAAAAAGAAAAGAAATAAATCTGCCAAGAGGGTCTTTATTGAAGAAAAAGAGCAAAAACCCAAGTAAAATAAAGCTGAGACGGCTTTTAAAGCACCAAAGAAGCCAAAACAAAAGTAAAAAGGCTATAATCCACAGTTCATAAGATACAGTGTCTGTATCTTTATAGGCGTTGCCAGAAGCTCACTCGCTACATTCAGCATAAACAATCCACTTAAAAAGTTCAAAAGCTTGCAATCCACATACCTCAGCTAATCTTCCGCTGTTTACTTAACTTTCAAGCCTGTGTTTATGCCTCGTAGCGAGTAAAAGAAACATGCAAATCACGGTGCTTGTCGAAACAAAGGCAAACTGCTTCCTACCTCAGCCGCTTTCGGTCAAACCTCTGCTTTCCCACGAAGAAACGAAACTTTAAAATTCAAGCAGTCCGGTTTGACCTATCGGTGTAAAAATCAATCTGCTCACTCCTCTACCTTTCCAAACCCGTTGTAAACAATCTCGGCTTCTAACGGTGCATTTAATCACTTTTAATCCACATTTTGTTGAAAAAAACCCCCTACGAAATGGAGGAACGTCCTCTCACTACTCGATCATTAGCCACGCCCCAAAATACAGTGGATCTTTAATGCTTTGATGCCGTGCTAAATTTTCAATTAGCCTGAATAGAACTATCATCTTTATGCCTCCTTAGTCTGACTAAATAAAATGGGAGAGGAAGTGATGAATATGGACATTTTTAGTTCATTCCAATATAAACAATGTTTTGTGGCACCTTGGATAAGACAAATAAGCGTGCATGAAAATTTGCATCAAAGTTCATAAAATCCCCAGATGAAGAATATCAATCAATCCCAGAGCTTGCCTTTGATCTTTATTCATTGGGCATTTTAATGAATGTTAACAACTGTTACTGCTTGGATAAAAATGGAATGTTGTTTCTATATTTCCCCTTGCCCATTCAAAAATTATTTCTTATTTCCTTGTTCTCTGCCCCCCCCCCTCTCTCTTTTTAGGTCTTGGTGTTTGACTTTGGAAGTGAAGTGTATGTTTGGCATGGGAAAGAGGTCACACTAGCTCAAAGGAAAGTTGCCTTCCAGTTGGCCAAACACCTATGGAATGGAACTTTTGACTACGCCAATTGTGACATCAATCCCCTGGATCCTGGTGAATGCAATCCTCTTATTCCAAGGTATCAAATCTAATGACAGTGATGGTTTTGCTATCCTTATTTAAGAAAAAAAGGATAATAATGTTAGGATAATAATTTCAATATTATTTTTCAAATTATTAGAAAGTTGTGTCCCTAGGTTCCCCCCCCCCCCCACATATAATATAAACAGAGGTGGGCTGCACTTATGTTCACAAGCAGTTCGCTGGTGGTGAGTATGCATGTGCCTTTTTGGGAGTGAAGTGAAGCTTCAAAGAAGCAGGCAATAAACTCAGGCAGCTCCAGTGAGAAAGCAGGGAGGGCGCAAAACTAAGTTGGTACCAAGGGCACAGGGAACGAGCCAGAAAGTTAGTTATAAATATATTTTAACACAAGGGTGGGTGGGTGGGCCCAGCCAGCGATCAACACTAAGGGTTCGCCGAACACGTGCGACCACGCAGCAGCCCACCATTAGATATATATCAAAACTGTCCTTTTGTAGGCAGGAACACAGCCTAATTGAAACCAATACAATTGTCCTTAATTGTAAATTCCAGGCAATCAACAAGTAATCGTGTACATGTTGAATGGAAGAAGTAATTTGGATATAGTGCAAAAGTAATATGGATATAGTGCAAAACTCAGCCAAACTAGATCATCAGAGTTTCTGTTTAGAATACACAAGAAAAGATAGAAAGGCCAGGCCAAATTGAGAGCGAGAGGAAATTGGTTCCAAGACGCAGAGTATTTCAAGGATAGATTGAAGATAGCTTGTCACTAAAGTATAATTAGCAAAGAAATAGTTTCCAATTACACATATGTATAATTCAGTCAGATTCCAAGATTAAGGACATACAGTGGTACCTCGGATCACGAACTTAATTCGTGAAATGACTCTGGTCGCGATCCGATTTGGTTGTGATGCGAGGCACAATTTCCCATAGGGTTCAATGGAAATCCGATTAATCCGTTCCGACCTTGTTTTTTGGTTGTGATGCGAGGCACAGTTTCCCATAGGGTTCAATGTAAATCCAGTTAATCCGTTCTGACCTTGTTTTTAAAATGTCCGCGGCTCCGGTTCGTGAAGCGAAACGGAGGTTGTGAATCCGGGCATTTTTATGAACTTTTCCGTTCGTGATGCGAGGGCGGAGTTCGTGATGCGAGGCGGAGTTCGTGAAGTGAGGCAGAGTTCGTGCAGCGGAGCATTTTTTACGAACTTTTCCGTTCGTGCAGCGAAACGGTGTTTGTGAACCGGGGCACATTTTTTGGGAAATTTTTGGTCGTGAAGCGAATTGGACGTGATGAGAGGCGTTCGTGGTCCGAGGTACCACTGTATTATTTTTTACAAGATTTTTCTTGCAATACTGTGTCTCTCTACCTTCAGCCCTTCAATTTTCTCTGGTGTCATTGCCCAAACTTTTCTGCGATTAAGGTTCTCAGATATCTAGGTCAAAGTCGGAATCTGTAGACTCTGATTTATGGGGGCAAAGTCTCCAAAGGCCTCTGTTGGCTTCTCAATATCTTCAGGGGTTTGGGGGGGGGAGGGTTTTTTTGGGGGGGGGGGAAATATTGACCTGCAATTTTCAAAAGTCAAGACTCATAACTACCTAATTATGAGCTACATATTTTGCCAATACTGTGTCATTCCTACAAGCCATCTTTTCTTTTTGGACTTCAGGCCTGCCACACTTCCTTCTGTTGGAAACTGGGAGGGGGCAATTATGTGAAGTTGGGTGATATGTAGCCATAATAACATTGACTCTTAGAAAGTCAAGGTCATCCTTTGTCTGCACCTGGCCTGAACTGGATGGGTGAACTCTGTCTTCGTGGCAGTGGAAGATTGGACCATGTGATGAGCTTGTGGGTGCTGGGGCAGGATCTTGAACTTTCAGCTTGGTGGGAAAACATGGAAGCTTTCAGATTCAGGTTTTCCCAGATGTGCCAATATGGTTCTTTTAATAAATTGGAACTTTGAGGAAGCTTTTGCCTCGGACTCTGATTTTATTTTGGATGCTATTTGGAACTCTGACATACCATTTATTTAATTAGTTTTGGTTGGCTGGCTTTTCTTTTATACAATGAAATGCTAAAGATGTTGGAACAGTTTGTTTGTTTATCTCTCTCTCTTTCTGTCATGCAGAAAAGGACAAGGGCGACCAGATTGGGCCATTTTTGGCAGACTCACAGAACACAATGAGACGATACTATTTAAAGAAAAATTTCTTGATTGGACGGAATTGAAGAAACTTGCTGAGAAGTATTCCAGTGAATCCCCTCAGAAGGTGGTTTACCTGTTTATAATATTCTTACTTGTTTATAATCATTTTATTAGGAATCACTTGATAAATGTATGGTAGATTTTTTTGGCATGAAAAGTACCTTGCTTTAAAAAACCAGCTAGGCAAAATAAGTTGTTTTAAGTAGATTTATAAACAGCCCAAATTAGCAATTGACCCAATGAAAATATAATTAGGAAACTTTTTCTAAAATCTGCACAGTAGTCACTAGAGCACAGTAAGTATATAGTAGATTGGTTTAATTTTTTGTTGATAGTGTTGGTGGTTGTGATACCTTATAAAAATAAATGACAACTTCATGCATGTTCATCATCAGAAACCCAAGTCCTAGTATCTCAGGTAAACTCAGAAGGTAATGTAATTAACTTTCAGTTCTTTGGAAATACAATTTTTGAAGAGCAGCGTGAGTGAATTGTTGATAACAGCTGTTTATGCGTTACCACTGTAATAAGACGTTTGGCTTTATATTGTGATATAAACAATGGACTTGCTGCCTAATACTAAATTGTTTTGTATCTTGTTGCAGGAAGAAACCAGATCTGACACAAAGCCATATGATGTCCTGCTCATGGTCCCCGTCCCCCAGGCAACCGTTGGCACTGTCTTGGATGGGCTAAATATTGGACGCGGTTATGGATTCATTGAAGGAGATGATGGGAGACAATTCGAAATTATCACCATCTCTGTGGACGTCTGGCACATCCTGGAATTTGATTATAGTAGGCTTCCTAAACAAAGTATTGGACAATTTCATGAAGGCGACACATATGTTGTCAAGTGGAAATACCTAGTGAGCACTTCAGGTCAGTAAAATATCTTCATCTTCTATTATGATTTAAGCTTCTATAAATGATATGCTTAAATAAGGTGAAAGCACTCTCTGTAGCTCATGATAAATGTAGCTATTCAAAGCCATCGGAAGTTGATTATAGAGTTTACCATGTTAATTTATAGAAAATGATTTGCTTCTGAAAGAAAACAAGTGATGAGTGTACATTTCTCTATGTGATATCTTATATGTGTGAGTGTGTGATATGCATGCACCAATTAATATAAATCTATACATAAAAACGTGCACATTTTTAATGACATGATGTGCATGCATAATACCACAAACATACTGAGTTTGTTTCAAGAGATGCTGATCAGTCTCCTGAAGATTTTTTTATGTCTGAATATTTATCTCCCAGTACTTTTGAACAGCATATAGAATTGCTTACATAAAATGTTTGTTAGCGCAGCTTTGTTTGCAAATTCTAAGCGTGGTATATGCCTTCCAAGTTACGACCTCTTTGTTTTGATCTTGTAGTTGGAAGCAGACAAAAGGGGGACTTACAGACGAGAGTCGTTGGCAAAGAGAAATGTGTATACTTCTTTTGGCAAGGAAGACATTCTACTGTCAGTGAGAAAGGGACTTCTGCATTGATGACTGTGGAGCTTGATGAAGAGAGAGGTGCACAGGTAAAGAAAGCAGAGATTGGCAGAATAATAGGTTTTGTGAGTCTGGGGTCTCCAGCTTCACTCTTTCAAACCGAGCATATTGCAAGCCATCTAACTCAGGGGCGTCAAACTGGTGGCCCGCAATCCAGATGCATCATCCGCAGGCTATGTCCACCCCAGCTCTGCAAAGGGAAAAACATTGTGAAATGTCACATGACGGCAATGTGACATGGCGAGTTTGACACCCATGATCTAACATGTATAGGCTTCCATGTCTTTAATAGCACAGGACAACTTAGAGAAATGTAATACAACAATCCTGAAAAGAAACACATAGTAAATCGATATGGATCAATATTAAAATTAGTGGGTGGATAAGTATACTTTTAACTTTCTCCTAATCTGTAAGATCTTAATCAAGGAGAGGCTTGTTTTAATTCCAGTAGAATGTCTTTTATATCTGGACAGCCACCCCCCACCTCCCCAAGGAAAAAATAAAATTCACTTTGGCCAGGGGTGGGCAGGTCTGAAATTTCTGACCCATACATGGCCACCAAATCCTCTTTTAACACCCTTATAACACCAACTGAAAAACGTTAGCAGATTTCACATCGTTTTCAGATTATATTGTAATAGAAGCTCTAAAAAATTGTTAACTCTTTTTAAAAAAACAACTGAGAAAGATTTTGGACAAATTGGATGAGCATCATTGCCCCATTCCATTCAAGTCCTTGCTGAAAAATATATTGAAATGAGACCTAGACATCAAAAGCTTTCCCACTTCCAACTTGGTAAAACGCTTTAAACCCAGCAGTTGGGTCTCCATTGTTCTTGAGTTTCATCAAAGAGAATAAGGACCAGTTCAACTGACTCCAGCATTGTGACCAATGCAATGTTCAACTTTCAGAAATGTATGACTCTTCGTGAGTTTGTCCTATGAAAGTCCCATTAGTGCCACTAACATGTCAGCTAGTAATGCTCTTTTTATATTTTAAATAAGAGTCAAACTTCATTTGGAGGAAGACTATTGAAATAATTGCAGGTACAGGTTGTCCTCAATTAACGACCAATCATTTAGCTATTGCTTGAAACTACAATAATAATTTCAGTAATAAACAAATAAACTACTTTTAAAAAAGTACTTAAAAGTACTTATAATCCCTTCCAAAATTTTGACAGATTTGTTTAATAATCACTGTGATTCACTTAATAATTTCCCTGTTTCCGCGAAAATAAGACCTCCCTGGATAATAAGCCCAATCGGGCTTTTGAGCGCATGCATTAAAATAAGCCCTCCTCGAAAATATTGCAACACAGCAGCAGCCCTGAGGTGACCATGCTCACCGCCTCCTGCACCTCAAAAATAATAAGACCTCCCCGAAAATAATGCCAAGCACTAATTCCAGGGACAAAAGAAAATAAGACCCTGCCTTACTTTCAGGGAAACACAGTAACAAAATTGGGACATTCATACGAGTGACTGGCTTTACAATCACCATGACTTACAACCATAGTGAGCATGTTCCATTATGGTTGTAAATTGAGGATTACCTGTATTTAATCTACATTAAAGTCTGTGTTTCAATACTACCAAATAGTTAAATGTATCTAATAATATATTAGATTTTCAGAGCAGATGATAATAAATAATAAGGATAATCCTTTGGCTTGAAAAAACTTTAGATGAACTCTTTATAGGGCCTGATCTAAGCTTGGCAGTCTTAATTCACTGAACATATGGATTTGCATACTAGTTGCATATGGTATTGTGCTGCAGTTTGGACAAAAGATCAATTAGAGAGCTCTTATATTTTCTGTGCTGAAGAACCTAGATTCAGTTGCCAGCCTCCCAGTGAGGCTAGGAACAATTCTCACCTGAAACTATAGAGAATCACTGTCATTCTATTTATTATAAATAATACCTAAATAAACAGATCGTTTGGGTTGGTGAAAGGCAACTTCCCGTTCAGAATAGTTTTGTGGGAACAACCCTGTTGCCAGGGAACAACTATAAAGCAAAGCATTTGCCAGCAACAATAGGTTCTTACTAGAAGGAAACTTTTTCAAGGGAATCTGATATAACTGCTCAGAAATTGGGCAGTTCTAAAAGTTAGGTAAACAATGACATTTACTTGCTCATTATTAACGCAAAATCAATTAATACTGTATTCGATAATATTGTTTAATTGCACTAGTGGCCTGCCAAAGCTTTAATGGGATTAGTATTAGTATTCTAACCCATTGAGGCTGCCACAAATAAGGCTTGTTTTTTATTAACCCTTCTTACTTCAGACATTCTGTGCAAAGCCCATAATACATAGCAGTGGTTCTCAACCTGTGGGTCAGAACCCCTTTCGGGGTCGAACAACTCTTTCACAGGGGTCGCCTAAGACCATTGGAAAACACATATTTTTGATGGTCTTAGGAACCGAGAGACCAATTTTATGGTTGGGGGTCACCACAACATGAGGAATTGTATTAAAGGGTCGCGGCATTGGGAAGGTTGAGAACCACTGATATATAGGAAAGTCCTCATATTGCCTTCAAGCCAATTATACTGTGGTCTTGCATAAATCTTAATTGGTTGCGATTTTCAATTACCACTTTTTTTCAGGTACAAGTTCTTCAAGGAAAAGAGCCTCCATGTTTTCTTCAGTGTTTTCAAGGTGGAATGATTGTTCATACAGGAAGAAGGGAAGAGGAAGAAGAAAACACACAAAGTAAAAATAGCTTCTTGTTGCAATAGTTTTGATGAAATGTGAAGGGACAGGAGAGTGACCTTGTGTGATAAATAAACTTAAATGTAATCCTTTTGCCTTTTTATTTAGTTAAAGTGCTACTTCAGAAGCCATTACAGATGGTCCTCATTTTGCAATGAAGCCAGAAATATAATCATTAAGTGAAGTGGTCATTAAATGAAATTGTGGCAATGCTTGCTGTTTGCCTTCCTTTACAGCCCTACAAAGATAGTAAATATGAATATTGACCATAAAGTTACTCTTTCATCATCATCTAAAATTGTGAACAGTTGTTCTATGAACCAGACGCTAAACAAGAACTACATGTGAAATGGGGGGTTAGTTCCAGAAGTGAAATAATATTAGGGCAAATCTGATACATTTGAGCATATGTGAAAAGTTGCCTTTTTAATAACTGACTAGCCACAGCAATAAAGGGTAGGAGGAAGAAGAAAAAAATGAAAATCTAGATTAATAGTATAGTGATTCTTTTCAGCCGAAAATAACCCAACTTCAAAGCAAGGAAAAGCTCAGGGCTTGGTCATCTCAATTAAACCAACATGGGACTACCCTAGAAGAGTACTTGGAAGTTATAGTTGGCATAAAATGTAGCAGTGTGGACAGTTCTGGGAGCCCCTATGGTGGCCTACTTAATACCCCTGGTACTGGTGGCTACTTTGCTTCTGGATCCAGTTCAAGGTATTATCTTTTCCAAAGCCATTTATGGCATGGATCCAAGTTAATTGAGGAACCATCTCACTTCAATGGGTTTGGCCCACCCTTCCCACATCAGCAGAAAGGGCAGGTTGTGGACCCCATCAGTCAAGGAATTCCAACTGATGAGGTCAAGGAGAAAGAATTTTTCTGCTCTGCATTAGTACATTGTACCACTAAAGTTGAGATCTTCACACATACTCTTGGCCTTCAGGATGAGCGTGAAACCCTAGTTATGCCAATTGGCCTTGGAATCCATTGAGGCATTTCATACAGGAGTGGATTAAATGAAGATTCCACATCTACCCTATTGTATATTGCTGCTTTCTTGGCTATTTAATGGCAATATGTATTGTTTTATTGTTTTGATATCATTGTTTGGCTTTTGTAAACTGTCTACAGTCCCCTCATATAAATTTAATTAATAAATAAGGAAGTTCCTTATAAAAAATGTGACTAAGCTACTGCCAGTCAGTGGATAAACAGTTCTGAAATAGATAAGACCATGCTTGATTCAGTATAATTTAATTTGTTAAATTTTAACCTCTACTTTTACAAGATCCTGATAGTTTGTTCAGATAGGAGATCATCATTGTTGAATTGACATATCTACAATCAAAGTGCAAAGTAAGAAAAAAAAAGAAGATTCATTATAAAATAGTTCCTGCTGATTTTAGTTTGTCCAGGAAAAATTTGAAGATTAACTTAGGAGCCAGCTTGACAAGTGTGTAATAAATCCGTGTTTTCAATGCAGGTGATTGGCGACTGTATTGCGTTCGAGGAGAAGTTCCTGTTGAAGGCAACTTGCTTGAAGTAGCCTGCCACTGTAGCAGCCTGAGATCTAGGACTTCAATGATTGTTCTCAATATCAACAAAGCCCTTATTTATTTGTGGCATGGCTGCAAAGCCCAGCCACATACCAAGGAAGTAGGGAGAACAGCAGCTAACAAAATAAAGGAACAGTAAGTAGAAGAACTATTGGTCTGTGGCTGCTTTTGTAGAACTCATACTTATCAACTCTAGGCGGGGATGAAAAATGATCATGCACTAGGGTAATATTTAAAATTATGCTACTTATTGTATTTTTGGAGTATAAGATGCACCTTTTTGCTTCAAAAAAGAGGCTGAAAATGTGGGTGCATCTTATACACTGAATACAGCATCTTTTTGCCTCCTGAAACCCTGCCCCTTTCACCAAAATGGCCGTGCAGAGCCTTTAGAAGGCTTTCAGAGAGCTCCTGGGGGCTGGGTAGGGTAGAAATGAGTGAAAAATGGGCTGGTTTTGCTCAATTTCGCCAGCCCCCAGGAGTACTCTATAAGCCTCTTAAAGGCTATGCATACAATTTTTTTTGACAAAAAACAGACCCATTTTTGCAAAAAATGGGCCATTTTGGGGAGGTTTACAGAGTGCAAAACCCTTTTTTAAAAAAAATTTGCCTCTTCAAAACCTTATACAGTGGTACCTCGGTTCACGAACTTAATTCGTGAACTGACTCTGTTTGCGATCCGAATTGGTCGTGAAGCGAGGCACAATTTCCCATAGGGTTCAATGTAAATCCGGTTAATCCGTTCCGACCTTGTTTTTTGGTCGTGATTCTTGAACTGACTGTTCGCGAACAGAATTGGTCGTGAACAGAGGCACAGTTTCCCATAGGGTTCAATGTAAATCCGGTTAATCCGTTCTGACCTTGTTTTTAAAATGTCCGCGGCTCCGGTTCGTGAAGCGAGGCGGGGTTCGTGAATCCGAGCATTTTTACGAACTTTTCTGTTCGTGATGCGAGGGCGGAGTTCGTGAAGCGAGGCGGAGTTCGTGAAGCGAGGCGGAGTTCGTGAAGCGGAGCGTATTTTTACGAACTTTTCCGTTCGTGAACCGAAACGGTGTTCGTGAACCGGGGCACATTTTTTGGGAAATTTTTCGTCGTAATCCGAATTGGTTGTGAACAGAGGCGTTCGTGAACCGAGGTACCACTGTACTCTGGTGCATCTTATACTCCGAAAAACATGGTATGTAATATATTTCTAAACTGGCTTCAAATGTTTTTCCACTTCACCATACAGATATGACTTCATATACATACATATTTAAAATTAAAAATAGCAAAGTCAATAAACCATTCAATGTCATCTTTATTCATTGCCATTGCTCCAAGGAATTCAAGATGGTTATACTGCACATGAATTTAATGTTCCATTTAGCTTCTCAGCAATCCCATGAAGTGGGTCAGGCTGAGCAGCCGTAATCTCTTTAAGATCTTCTCACCAGCTAAAGTAGGATTTGGGCCTTGATCTTCCCAATTGTAGTCCACTGTTCTTTTAAGTTTTAGAGCTTTTCAGCTCTGTAGTTGTCTATTACTAATGGTGTGGAGAAGATGAATTATGTGAAACTTTTCTCTATCTGTTTTCTAAAATTGAAACTCATTTATACAATGTAATTAATTAGCAATAGATTTTGAATAGATAAAAATGTATTTTTTCATACAATGAATAAATTACTTATAGCTTTTACTGATTGCCACAAGTTCTGCTGTTTACTAACAAATGGGCTAAAAACAAATTATATCCCACTTTTGAAGTCTGTTTATTAACATTTAATAGTTGTGATGATTTTATGGGAGTTCTATATTCAGAGTCAGTACAGCATTATAAAAAAAGAGTAGTATTCACAATATATTAGACGGCTTTGCCACAGCATCTGATTGAGTGCTTTAGAGACCTGAATGCTGGACCTTGGGAGTGATTCAGAATGAATGCATTGTAAAACGAATTCAGCGCATGTGGTTAAGTGAGCATCATTTGCAAAAGGGAGCAAATGTCCTTTTATGAAAAGAGATAAGAGAGATGATGAAGCTGGGCAAGATTTTTTCCCTGAGTACCTACTTAGATTTCTCTCAAAATGATTGGTTCTTGGTATGAATTATACTAGATTGCTAATTCTAAATCTGACGGACTGATAATTGCATTGTAGATGTCCGTTGGAAGCAGGATTGCACAGTAGTAGCAAAGTGACAATACATGAAAATGATGAAGGAACAGAGCCATTGGGATTCTGGGATGCCTTAGGAAGAAGAGACCGAAAAGCCTATGACTGCATGTTGCAAGGTAGGGTTAGGGTTGTTTTCTTGGGATGTCTTTAAGATGGCCAAGATCTTTTAAATCTCATTAATCTTTTTTAAAATAAGTGTCTGTCAAAAACTGAAGAATGTGATCAAAATGTAATGGATCATATTTTTATGTAAAACTTTTTAAGCGAACTCAAGTAGTATCTTGATTTTAAAATTCTGCATACAAAAATGAATGTACTGTATTAGAGTAAAATAAAGTACATTAGGTAGGAGAACTTATAAAATCCACAGGTGCAGAAATTTATATACAAAAGTAGAGATGAATTTTCATAAGGTTTTCTGGGGGGGAAAGGCAAACTAAGGTGAATCAGTTGATCTGTTGTCTAAAAGAAAGTAAACCGATTTATTATATCCATATTAAGTTATTTAAAAATCTACTCCTTGTCAGAAGTTCAGTGAAAGTAAGGCGGTCAGATTATGTTTTCAAGAGCTTACATCTACATTACCAATCTATTCACTTATTGCCATTATTCATCTATATAAGATTTGAGCAGGAAAAAAATGTAACACTCAAATTGTATGTACTTGTCTAATTTAAATATCTTGTTTTTTCTTTTTAAAGATCCTGGGAAGTTTAATTTTACACCTCGGCTGTTTATCTTTGGAAGTTCATCAGGAGAATTCTCAGCCACTGAGTATATTTATCCATCAAGAGACCCCTCCGTGGTTAATTCCATGCCCTTCCTTCAGGAAGACCTCTACACAGCCCCCCAGCCAGGTAAGTTGACTTATTTAGGGTACAGCAGGGGTGCGGAACTGTGTTGTTTTAGGGCCTGTGGATTTCACGCTGGCTCAGGAATTCTGGGAGTTGAAGTCTACAAGTCATAAAAGGGCCATTGTTCCCTACCTCTGTGGTACAGGATTAATAATGATATGAAATTGTATATGTTGAACATCTGAAAATCCTTGTTTCTAG
Organism: Rhabdophis nuchalis; assembly: GCA_039707465.1. Taxonomy (NCBI): domain Eukaryota; kingdom Metazoa; phylum Chordata; class Lepidosauria; order Squamata; family Natricidae; genus Rhabdophis; species Rhabdophis nuchalis. Next base: position 25,190,125 of record CM077647.1, on the reverse strand, counting down.
AAAGATGCTTTTATTTAGATGTGAAAACAGTGAAAATAAGTGTGTAATAGTGTGCCAAGTATTATTTTCATTGCCTTTGTTCCATACAACATTTGTGAAGGATTTATAATTGTCATGACCATAACCATATAGAGAAATAAAACTTAGAGCAACAGGCAAAATGACAGTTCTCTAAACAATAAGAATTTCTTCTGAGACATCCAGGGAGAAATCACTATTCCACTTTAGGAAAGGCAACAAATCTCCTGCATTTGATTTGTCGATTTGTCAGGTGAGGATATCAGTTTATGCAATACCAAAAAGTGTCCATGTTATGTAAAACAGGATGGAGAAGCTTTTCATCCTCTCAACCCCTTTCATATTGCTGCAGAACCACACTTGATATTATTTCCAAAGTAAATATTACCTTCAGCCCCAGGTACTTAGGGAAATTCTAAACGTGCAAACTAGATGTATATCTACCTTGGTTTAGGTCATATGAAATCTATATGTGTAGTTTTTGAAATGCCCTTTCAAAAATAACATTCATTTAATCTGTGCAGTTCTCTTCCTTGTTGACAATCACCATGAAGTATATCTCTGGCAAGGTTGGTGGCCAGTGGAAAACAAAATTGCAGGATCTGCCCGTATCCGGTGGGCTTCAGACAGAAAATGTGCCATGGAGACTGTCCTACAGTATTGTAAAGGTAATAATAAATACAGGTATGTTCGAAATGGTGTTGATGAAGCCCAAGAAGAGCAAAAGATAGGCAGCCAAAAATAGTATCATCAAGGTGGATTTTGCTTATTAATGTGGAAAAGGAATGCACAATGTAACAGTGTGACTATGAAGTAAGTGTGTGGCAACTTAATCTCCTTAATTCCTAATCTTAAAATATTAAGGCTGGGAGTTCTGAGTGTGTGTGTGTGCGCGCACACACATGCACACATATTTTTTGAAGATTTCCCTATGTGTAGTCCTAACTATTTGAATAAATTTTCAGTTATCTTCCTAAAACATTGGCAGGATTAAGAATAGCCCAGAATTCTTGACATTTCTTTCTATGAAGGTTTATCGTAGCCTATTCTAGAACCCTTGAATGGTAGAAATTCCACATCCTGAATACTTCTTTTGAGACTAATAATAAAGACTGAATTATGCAGATAAATGTTGGGAATCATACATTATTTTCAAAAATTGTGTTGTCCTGAACATGAAGAACAGCTAATAAAATGAATTTTAGCAGAACTGCATATCAGATTAGAAAACTTAAGGGAGTGATAGAATATTCCCTGCCAGATTCAAGCACCTTCCTTAGCTATATGTGAACACCAGGTTACTTTTAATTAAACATAAAAAGTAAATATAAAAGTAAAAGTAAATATAAATTCAAATGAATTGTTAGTAACCAACTGATACACAATGTGTAATTTGACATTTCATGTTTAAAAAAAAAACCTAACAAATTTTACATTAACATTTCTTTCCTTTTTACAACAAAATGATAATTCTTAAGTATTACCGTATCTAGAAAAAAACAGAAAAACTCATAGCCTATCTTTTCTGATGAGTTTAGAACGTTTTAGCATTATATGTTGTTCAGAAAATTTGGTATTATGATATTTATTTATTTATTTATTTTATTAAATTTATACCCCGCCCTTCTCCTTGCAAGGACCCAGGGCGGCGCACAGGCAATATTAAAAACGATACAAAATACAAAAATATATTATTAAAAAACTATTAAATTGTATCCCGTGCTAAAACCCATTATAAAACCCTAAGAATTTAAAATTTATACACATTTAAAAGTCAGAAAACGGGGGTTATGCTAGATCGGCTTGTTGGAATAAATAAGTCTTGAGACGCTGGCAGAAGAGGCGGAGGTCCAGGGTGGTGCGTAGTTCGGGGGGTCGGTTGTTCCAGAGGGCTGGGCCCGCCACAGAGAAGGCCCTTCCCCTAGGCGTCGCCAACCGGCATTGCCTGGCCGATGGTACCCGGAGAAGGCCCTCTCTGTGGGAGCGGATCGGTCGAACATCCCTCCTGGGGCAGGAGGCGGTCTCGTATGTAGCTAGGCCCCGAGCCATGGAGCGATTTAAAGATGGTCGTCAGCACCTTGAAGCGCACCCGAAAGGGAAAGGAAAGGGAAAAGGGAAAGACATCTGTATAGAATGTGTTAAATATTTGTTTTTTAATGGAGTATAATAAATTTACAGCATTTTATTTATGTACTAATGTGATGCCATAGAATCACATTTGTTACATTTCATTTTTCTTCCAAACATTTCAACTGCTCATGTATTGAATTTCCCAAAAGATTGGTTATCAAGATTCTTGAAATTTACCATATAAAGTGTTCTGAAACATTACAATAGCAACAACAACAACCAAAGTGTACAGTTTATTGATGTCATTGTGCCAGGAGACACCAGAGTCGAAGAGAAAGAACTGTAAAAAATCACGAAATTACCCAACCTGGCCACTGAAACTATGCGATTATGGATGAAACATGTGACAGTGATACCCATTGTCATCGGGGCACTTGGCACCATGTCCAATAATTTTATAAAGCGCATAAAGAAATTGCAGATTCCCGCAATAACATCAGAGGAACTGCAAAAAATTGCACTACTCAGAACATTTTAAGAAGATACTTGGTAGATACCTAGGACACTGGCAACAGTTGCCTGAGTTTCATGTTTAAGGATTTTTTTTAAAAAAAATAATAAAATAACAACTGTTCTTAGATCCTTGGTTGGGATTTGAAATGTTAAGTTTTTGCGAGTCCCAGACTCTGAATCAAATAATAATAATAACAATAAAATAATAATACTGCTGCAACAAAATCTCACAAAATGATTATTTACAACATCACGATCGAATTGCCAAAATCATACATTAAATAATAATAATTTAATTTGTAAACCGCTCTCTCTCCCCGAAGGGACTCGAGGCGGTGCACAGGGAATTAAAAATACATATGCAAACAACAAACATTATAATACAATTTAAAACGAATTAAACCTAGACCCTGCGCTAAAATCCCAAACTAGCTAAAACTAATGCCCCTAAGAATCCCTAATAAAATAGTTTGAAGTATTCAGCTAGAGGTAATGGGTCAATTAACATTGTAAGCTTTGCTTGAAGTTTGGGATCAAATGCAGGAAAAAATACTGGGAACCCCAGACAAAGTTCTTGAAAATGTACAAATCAAGATCTTGTGGGACCATTGAATTCAAACTGACAGAAATGTGGTCCACAACACTCTTGACATCACAATTGTGAAAAATTCTGGTTCATTGGTATTGCAATACCAGACAATTGCACAAATTGAAAAGAAACAAGTAAAAAAAATATATTGTGATTTGCGAATTGAAATTGAGCTATTGTGGGTGGAGGAAGAAATCAATGATTGTACCAATAGTAACAGGAGCCCTTGGAGCAATACCCAAATGGCTGCCTAGATACATGGAAAATTTGAATTTATCAGAGCTCTATTCTGGGGGGAAAAGCACCTTACTCAAAACTGCCTATATAAAGCTGTTACTTTAGAAGCTGTTAGGCCCTTGGTTAGAACTTGAACTGTTAAGTTTTTAACCAGTCCCAGACTGTGAATCAATTCGAAGATTACATCTTAAACAAGGATGATGATGATGATGATGATTGTCTACATCTTGCAATGATACTTTTAATACCATCAAAAAATAACATCTGCCTATCCCACGTTGTTGGGAGGAGTCACTAGGTGGATAAAAATGCCAAATCCAATATAAACTTCTAGTTAAGTGTGCAACCAACTATAATAATGAAAAATTTGAAACAGAAAAAGATAGAAGGCCAAAAGAATAATCTGATACCATACAAAGGCAGGACAAGAAAGCTGGCTAGATCTGTCTGAGGAAGGAATCCACATCTACGATGCCCTACATACAATAATGTATTAGTTACTTATGTATTGAAAACTAGGGAAGTTGGGCATGGGACACATTCTTGAAGCAATCAAGCAGTTTCCCATAAAATAATTTGGTTCCATAAAATAATTTTCCATAAACTATAAACCATAAAATAATTTGGTTTCAGTCTCTTTAGTGTTATATATGTTAAAATCATTATGTTTGAAATGTCTACTGCAATATAAATTGTTTGGTGTTGGGTTTGCTCATAAATAATTCAGAATAGTAAAGAGGGAATATCTGCAATAATTTATTTTGTGAGTAACACTTTTTTCTTAATGTCTAGGAAAGAACGTGAAGAATCCTCCTAAATCTTACCTAATCCATGCTGGTCTTGAGCCTTTGACATTTACTAATATGTTTCCTAGCTGGGAACACAGAGATGACATTGCTGAAATCACCGAAATGGTAAATGAACTTTTCAGCTTTCTCGGTTTTCTATCTGCATTTGGACATGCTGGAGCATCATGCTGGAGGCACAAAAATCCAGGGGGTTAACCAGCATAAAGTGCTTGAAGCTTTTCAGGGCAGTGAGTTTAAAACAATAAGGAGGGGGTGGATTCTAACTGAGGTTTTATTACCTATTCATTAATTTTCCAAGACTCAAGGAAATATACTAGTGCTAAAACAACAATAAATTCAAGGCTGTTAGATAGTGGGCCAGGAGTTATTCCTTATCTTTCTCAGGAAATGGATTTCTTGTTTGTGGAAAGCTGGCGTTTGTGATAGTTGCACCTTTTCCTTTGTTATATAATGGAGCGCTTTATTTAGAAATATGTAGGCAGCAATAAAATTTTAAGGTAACAATGGGAGAATATTAATTTGTAACAATACAATAGCAGAGTTGGAAGGGACCTTGTAGGTCTTCTAGTCCAACCCCCTGCATGGGCAGGAGCTTTATACCATTTCAGACAAATGGCTATCTAACATCTTCTTAAAGACTTCCAGGGTTGGGGCATTCACAACTTCTGGAGGCAAGCTGTTCCAGAGGTTAATTGTTCTAACTGTCAGGAAATTTCTCCTTAGTTCTAAGTTGCTTCTCTCCTTGATTAGTTTCCACCCATTGCTTCTTGTCCTGCCCCCAGGTGCCTTGGAGAATAGTTTGACTCCCTCTTCTTTGTGGCAGCCTCTGAGATATTGGAACACTGCTATCATGTCTCCCCTGGTCCTTCTCTTCATCAAACTAGACATACCCAGCTCCTGCAACCGTTCTTTATATGTTTTAGTCTCCAGTTCCCTTATCATCTTGGTTGCTCTTCTCTGCACTCTTTCCAGAGTCTCCACGTCTTTTCTACATCGTGGCGACCAAAACTGTATGCAGTATTCCAAGTGTGGCCCTACCAAGGCACTATACAGTGGCATTAACACTTCATGTGATCTAGATTCTATCCCTCTGTTTATGCAGCCTAGAACTGTGTTGGCTTTTTTGGCAGCTGCTGCACACTGCTGGCTCATATTTAAATGGTTGTCCACTAGGATTCCAAGATCCCTCTCACAGTTGCTACTATTGAGCAAGGTACCACCTAAACTAAAGTATGAAACTTAAAACTGAGCCAATTAAAGAGAATATGATGCCAGATATCTTTTTATAGAATCATAAAATGTAAAGATTCTTAGAGACCAACCCAAACAACTCCCTGCTCAGGTCAAAAAAACCCCACCCACTATTAGTGGCCTTCCGGGTGCGTTTCAAGGTCTTAGTGACCATCTTTAAAGCGCTCCATGGCAGCGGACCTGGCTACTTACAGGACCGTCTACTACCACATACCTCCACTTGACCCGTCTGCTCCCACAGGGAGGGCCTCCTTAGGGTGCCGTCCACAGGACAATGCTGGTTGGAGACTCCCAAGGGACGAGCCTTCTCTGTGGCAGGCCCTGCCCTCTGGAACGACCTCCCTCCAGATCTTCGCACAATCACAGACCTTCGCCTCTTCCATTGGACATTTTAAAACTTACTTCTTTCATTTGGCAGGCCTGGCATAGCTGGTACAGCTATTACCATTTTAAGTGGGCTTTAAATTAACGTTTTTAGCACGGGTCAAATCGTATTTAATCTTAATTTTAACTACTTGATTGTTTGCATTTTTATATTTTTATATTTTATAGCTCCTGTGCACCGCCCTGAGTTCCATGTTGGGAGATAGGGCGGTATAGAAATCAAATTAAAGTTAAAAGTTAAAGTTAGTGCATCCGTGGCAGATGGCCTTCCAGGCTTTCTTTAAACATCTCCAGAAAAAGGATGTCCTCCCTTTTCAAAGCCATCTGTCAGACAGCTATTACAGAAGAAAATTCTGTTTGTTCAATCAAAATCTGCCTCCTTGCAATATAGTTCCAGCTGTTCTTTTCCTATATTCTGGAATAATTAAACAAGCCAGGTGTTATTTTCTATATGGGACCCCTTCAAATGCTTGAAGACAGCTATCATATAGTGTCGTCCCACAAATTGTTTTTTCCAGATTAAACATACCCAGTGCCTCCAACAGTTCTCTCTACGTTTTTCGTCTGTCACCATATATCTTTCTGGTAGTACAGTTTGTCAAGGCCCATCCTAAAATGTGGTGCTAGTACCAGGATACAATATTTTAGATGTGGTCTGACCAATGCCGAATAGAAAGAAAGTTTTCTTTTGATCCTGTCATAAAACCTCGGTTTATACAGTGTAGGATTTCATTGCTTTTTTCCCCACCTGCATAACAGTGTTGGCTCTTGCTAGGGTTATGAAACACCAAGACTCCCTGATCCTTTTGCTGATCAGTATGGCTCCCCAGTCTTATATTTATGTCTCTGGTTTTTCTGATCCAAATACAAGACTATGAATTTGTTTCTATTGAAATTCACTTTGCTACTTTCTGCTTATTGTACAGTATATCTGTAATGTTCTCAGTCTTTTGAAAATTTGATAAATGTTTCTTCTAATTTGCCAAACTGAGTATTTATAAATATGTTGAATAGGATAGGATACTGAATGGAGCCCTATAACCTGGACTAGAAGACCTCCAAGGTCCCTTCCAACTCTGCTATTCTATTCTAGTCTAATCTATTCTAGTCTAAGTAAACAAATAATCAAATAAACAAACAAACATGATTTCTCTGTAGAGATTACTTGGCTGAGTTGAAGGTAATAACTCCACAGCTTTGCTTTCCAGAAGAATTCAAACTCCATGTAAAAACTGTTTGGTTCAGATTATTTTTGTTTATTTGGATTATTTTGTTCTGTGATCTCCGGTTCTTCCTCAGGATGCTGAAGCTTCTTATCAGATCATCCTGGTAGAAGACGTGCTGGCCAAGCTGTGCCAAAAGTTTTATCCACTTGCTGATCTCTTAGCAAGGCCTCTTCCGGAGGGGGTGGACCCACTTAATCTTGAAATCTACCTTTCGAATGAGGACTTTGAGGTAAATAGAAGAAGTAACTTAATTGTTTTGTATTCCTTTTGTACATTTGTCTACATTTTTTAAAATTCTTTCCTTCTAATTATGTCCAGGCTGCATTACAGTTAACTAGAGAAGAATACAGTGCATTGCCTTCCTGGAAGCAGGTGAACCTCAAAAAGGCAAAAGGACTTTTCTGAAAGTGCCAGAATTGTAATCATGGCCTGGAGTGGAACATGACCCATTGACATTTTCTGCACCTCTTGGCCAACGCAGCATGCCCGTTTTCACCCTCAAAAGCAAGATTCTGTCTGAAGTTACTAGGTTCTGCTATATGTTCTGAAGTCATATCCTAATGTAAATGTGTGAGAAGCATCTCTGGAAGACATTTTGTGGGCAACAACTCCAAAGTACAGGCCACGTTTAGAAATTATTTTCTTTGTACTCTGAGCAGGAACTTTTCTGGTAGCCAATCCTTTGGCTACTCACACTACGTGTCATTTGGGTTTTGAAAATGCTCTTTTTGTAAAGTTTATTTTGTTCAAGCTGTGGATTTTCAACAGGATTTGTATTTATGTAAACGCATAGGAGAAGGGTGTATTTAACAATACAGTTTGTATTATTCATTTTCAACATTTTTGTAAAGAAAGCTCCAGGAAAGTAGCTAGACTTATTATTTTGAACCTTTGTCTCTCTCCCTTCTTCTCTCTCTGAACATTTTCAATTGCAAAAGTATTGTTCTCAAACCTGTTTTCAGCTGCTAAACTGAACAAAGAATTATCATATGCATTTCTAGAGAATCTCACTGAATCTAAATTTATATCCCAAAAATGTATAGTGCCTTGTTTTTTGTTGTTTTTTGTGTACAGTTTATATACCAGAATATTGGCCTGCTTTTTAAAATGACTCAGAACATACTCTACTTTTATAATAGTAGAAACTAAAAAAAACCCTCAGTTTGTAATAATGTGGCAAACATTTTTTTTTTTTTTGTGATAAAGACTTAAAGCAAGGCTTCAGAATAAATTTGTAGCAATGGACTGCCTCCTTATTCTCTCCTTTGCCATCTAAAGTAGATAACTGGATGGAGCATCTTGCTTTATGAATTACTGTGGAAATTGTTTGCATTGAGAGCAAACGAGCAAGATGCCTTTAAGAAAATAAATAAATCCATAGACTCTTTTCATCCTGTTTTCATGACTAAAACGGTTCTGTGCCGGCAATAAGGATTTCTGATTGCATATTTTAAAATGACATAAGGTAGGGGCTGATCTACAGATAAAACTGGGCACCTATATTGCAGATTCCCTTGTATATTAAATGGTGTCTAATTAAATCAAAACGATGTCCCTTACAACTAGCAGCTTTCATCTCGTGGGAGTTGAGGTCCAATAAGATCATGTTAATAGAATAATATCTTGGCCATTAAATCCTCTCCTTCAAAGTCAATCTTTGTTGTGGCACTAACAGTACCACAACTGTGTGGCACATAGAGTCAAGTAACCTTCTGTTTGTTATTTGTAGGGAAAAGGAGGCTAAGGAACAAGTATCTTTTTAGAAAGTAGCTTTCAAGGAGCAGATAAGCATTACTTTCTGGGAATGATTTAAAATAGCATTGCAATGGAGTATATAAGAAATATAGCATTTAATACTCCAGACTTAGAATATGTGTGATTAACCTAAGTCCCATTAATTTTGATGATCCATAAGCATGATATATGTCTGGATCCAACTTAGACTCTTGTGTCAACTTTTCCTTATATGTAAAGCTGTAAGCGTAATTTATTGTGTGTTCAGTAACGCTAATGGTGGCTACATAAATCTAATTCGAAGTTCAGATTCAGTCCATGAAACATCTGGCTAAGTCTTGATTCTGGAAAGCTTCTGTGCAGTGTCAAACTTGCAAAGGGATTATTTCATTATAAGAAATTAATGAACCCTTATTTCTGTGGCATTAAATTTAGTATTGATTTGAACAAAGGATGTTTGACAATGTTTGTATACTCTGTAAGCCTGTAATGTTTATTCTTATACACAAGATGTTTCTCTCCTTTTTCTCTGCAACATCACAAATAAAGTATTCAATTTCTAGCTTTTAGTTTCAGGAAAGTATTCAATAGGCTATTATAACTTGGGGAGGGGGTGTCACCCTTAGACAAGGAACGTCTACAAGCCATTAAGCTAAGTGACATGTTGAAGTCTTCAGATACTGTTCTTAATCTGACTAAACCAACTGCAGGCAAAGCCTATTGAATTGCCATGCCAAATAGATTTGCACTAATTTTATAAACACAAACTTTAAAAATGTCTGATATCAAGTAGTGTCTAAATGTACTATCAAATATCAACCTTAAAAGGGAACAGCTAGAAGTTAATATATCTGATATATCTATATGTTTGAGCTCTGTGTTTAGGACATTTATCCTGAGTTCCTTGCACTTTTGGTCAGAATTATTTGCTAGAAAAAGCTTGATTTATGTTACCGATTAGAATATTCTATTAGAAAAAATTCAGTCATTATGGCCCTGCAGTGTCATATTTCTACCAGCTTTTGTATTTCATAGTAATAAGCCTTTTATTCATCTGTACCGCTAGCAGTAAAGAATCTTGTGGCTCTTTTAAACCAAGGAGTTGTTGATTATTTTCTTGTAGATGTTTCACTACTCAAACTAGATAACATCATTGGAGCTGGTAGGGAGTGGAAAATTCCAGTCCCTACCAGAACTGATTGTGTTACCTATTTTGGGTAGGCAAGTAAACAGCCAAGCTCAAGGACCCCTCATTTCAACTTGAGGTGCAAATATATTAAGTCTTGAAAGTGAGTTACTAGAAGGCACACAGAGATTGCTAGGGTCTTGCGGTTGGTTTGGCAGTTCAACCATTTTCCTGTTCGGCCACTTGCAGCTCTTTCCCTTCCCCTCCTAATCTATTCCTCCCTAATATGGCATTTCCCTTCTCAATATTTTCAACTAGCAGTTCTGAGGATCGTCCAACAAATCTGGAGAGATTTATTTTATTTTATTATTCAGATTTATATACCGCCCTATTCTCCCTAGTGGGACTCAGGGCGGTTCACAGAAAGAATAAAAACCCACAACAAATAGACACAATATAAAATAGAATTAAATAATTAGGTCTGTGCTAAATGTAGTTAAAACAATTAAAATCTTAAATTTAAAATTGAACCATTAATCTATGCCAGGCCAGCCAGATGGAAAAAGTGTGTTTTAAGTACCCGGCGGAGAGGCATAGGTCTGTGATGGTGCGCAAGTCGGGGGGCAGGCTGTTCCAGAGGGCAGGGCCCGCCACAGAGAAGGCCCTCCCCCTGGGTGTCGCCAGCCGGCATTGACCGGCAGACGGCACCCTGAGGAGGCCCTCTCTGTGGGAGCGGACAGGTCGAAGGAAGGTATGTGGCAGGAGGCAGTCTCGCAAATAGCCAGGACCCGTGCCATGGAGTGCTTTGAAGATGGTTACTAACACCTTGAAACGCACCCGGAAGACCACAGGCAGCTAGTGCAGCTTGCGCAGGAGAGGTGTTATATGGGAGTACCATGAAACTCCCAGAATCCCCCGCGCAGCCGCATTCTGCACTAGCTGGAGTCTCCGGGTGCATCTCAAGGGGAGCCCCATGTAGAGAGCATTGCAGTAGTCCAGGCAGGAAATGACGGGGGCTTGAGTGACCATGCGTAGGGCGTCCTGATCTAGAAAGGGGCGCAACTGGCGTATCAGGTAAACCTGATAAAAAGCCCCCCTGGCCACGGCCGTCACATGGTCATCTAAGAACAGGCGAGAATCCAGGAGGACGCCCAAGTTGCGAGCCCTTTCCACGGGGTCTAATGACTCGCCCCCAATAGCCAGAGATGGAACTAACTGGCTATATCGAGACGCCAGAAACCACAGCCACTCGGTCTTGGATGGGTTGAGTCGAAGCTTGTTCCTCCCCATCCAGACCCGCACGACCTCCAGACATTGGGACATCACTTCAACGGCATTGTTGGGGTGGTTAGGGGTAGAGATGTACAGCTGAGTATCATCAGCGTACTGATGGTACTCTACCCCAAAACCACGTATGATCTCACCCAGCGGCTTCATAATAGGTGTTGAACAGGAAGGGCGAGAGAACTGACCCCTGAGGCACCTCACATGTGAGGGGCCTTGATGTCGATCTCTGCCCTCCTATCAATACAAATTGCGACCGTTCGGAGAGGTAGGAAGAGAACCACCGCAACATAGTGCCTCCCATCCCCAACCCCTCCAGCCGGTGCAATAAGCTACCATGGTCGATGGTATCGAAAGCCGCTGAGAGGTCTAATAGGACCAGGATAGAGGAACAACCCCTATCCCCAGCCCTCCAGAGATGGACACCCAACAACTCCTTTTGAATTTACAAATAAAATTCAAATTTGTTATTTGTGTAAACATAACCTGCTAAAGGAGGTTTATGCAAAGCAAAATTGAAAGTGATCGAGTTTGTTGCATCAAATTTGTACAAAATATTTGCTTCCACTGTAAGAGAATGCCTTTACTATTGAGAGCTGTGACTTTCACATAGTTGATTGTAATTTGGAAGGTTGATTGTGGAAAACAGGGTACATCTGGTTTGTATCACCAAGACATCATCCATGTGTTAGGATTGCATCAGCCAAGATCTCAGTACAGAGAAGGATAGGAATAGTGAACTGGATCAGTGCAGTTCTGCAGAGAAGAGATCCTGCTTATGTGCTTGAGCTAAGGGACAATCTGGGTGTGTTGAAGTCCATTAACCCTATTAACCCAGATTCAAGTCATGATTTCCATATCCTTTCCTTGAGGGAGGAGTCAACAGCAATTCAAGTATTCATGCTGGCTAATAGTGCAGTGATGGTTAACCTTTTCGGTACTGAGTGTTGAAACTGGAGTACGCACACACTGAGCTCTGGAACCTGAAAGACAGCAGCTAGCTGGTGTGCATGCGCGCAGTGGCCAGCTGTTGTTTTGGGTTCCATCACACATGCGTGCAGAACAGCTGTTCTCTTCCAGGTTTGCATGAACACCAGGTGGCCACACGTGTGCAATGGATCCTGGAAGAGCAGCTGGCAATGGCATGCGTGCCCAAAAAGTAAGATGACCAGATTTTAACATTAGTAAAGTGGGACACCATTGCCGGCGGGGGCAGCAGCAGCCTTTCCCAGCCCCGCAGCCGCCACAGAGGCTGCCTCGCCCCAGCCCCCTGTCACCATGCGCTATTCCCATAGTGGCTGGGGGGGGCAGTGGAGTGGTGCCGGGGGGGGCGCAGGCAGGAAGCGGCGGCCAGAGCGGGCAGGCAGGCAGGCTATAAAATAATAAATAAAATCGCTCAGATTTGGATAAAATCGCTCAGATTCGGAGTGAGATGGTCTCCATTGAAAGTGGTCCAGAGGCAGGTCTTGAGATACATCCATGGGAGGAGTTTGACTCTGTTACTTCCAAAGATATGGACAGGTTACGTAGGCGACTGAGAGCCACCACATGTTTATTGGACCCATGTCCCTCCTGGCTTGTACTGGCATCCATCACAAGGCTGGCTCCAAGAAATAGTCAATGCTTCCTTGAGTGAGGGGTTCTTGCCTACCGTCTTGAAAGAGGTGGTGGTGAGACCTCTCCTCAAGAAGCCTTCCCTGGACCCAGCATTATTGGTAAATTACTGTCCGGTCTCCAACCTTCACTTTTTAGGGAAGGTTGTAGAGAGTGTGGTGGCACAACAATTCCCCTGTCATCTGGAGGAAGTTGATTATCTGGACCCGTGCCAGTCCGGCTTCCGGCCCGGTCACAGCATTGAGACGGCATTGGTCGCGTTGGTCGATGATCTCTGGAGGGCCAGAGATGGGGGTTCTTCCTCCATCCTGGTCCTATTAGACCTCTCGGCGGCTTTTGATACCATCGACCATGGTATCCTATTGCATCAACTGGAGGGGTTGGGGGTGAGGGACACCGTTTTACGGTGGTTCTCCTCCTACCTCTCCGGTCAATCGCAATTTGTGTTGGCAGGAGGGCAGAGGTTGACCTCGAGGCCACTCACTTGTGGGGTGCCACAGAGGTCAGTCCTCTCGCCGCTCCTGTTCAACACATATATGAAGCCACTGGGTGAGATCATCCGTGGTTTTGGGGTAGAATACCATCAGTACGCTGACGACCCCCAGCTGTATGTATCTACCCCAAATCACCCCAACAATGCCGTCGAAGTGATGTCCCAGTGTCTGGAAGCCGTGCGGATCTGGATGGGAAGGAACAGACTCAAGCTCAACCCGTCCAAGACCGAGTGGCTTTAGTTTCCGGCACCCCGGTTCAACCAGTTGATTCCATCACTGGCCATTGGGGGTGAACATCTAGCCCCCATGGATTGGGCACGCAACTTGGGCAAACTCCTGGATACCCAGCTGTCTTTAGAAAACCATGTGACAGCCGTGGCCAGGGGGGCATTTTACCAGGTTCGCTTGGTACGCTAGTTGCGTCCCCTATTGGACCGGGACGCCCTTTGCACAGTCACTCATGAGCTCGTGACATCCCATCTGGACTACTGTAACGCTCTCTACATGGGGCTCCCCCTGAGGTGCACCCAAAGACTATAGCTAGTTCAGAATGCAGCCGCGCAGGCAATATTGGGTACCTCTAGGTATTCCCACGTAACACCGTTCCTGCGCGAGCTGCACTGGCTGCCTGTGGTCTTTCGGGTGCAGTTCAAGGTGCTGGTTACCATCTTCAAAGCGCTCCATGGCACGGGACCTAGTTATCTGGGGGAATCACATCCTACCCCAAACATCCCTTCGGCCGATTCACTCCCACAGAGAGGGACTTCTCCGGGTGCTGTCCACTAGGCAATGCCAGCGGGTGATGCCCAGGGGAAGGGCCTTCTCTGTGGCGGGCCCTACCCTCTGGAACGACCTACCCCCCGAACTTAGATCTATCACGGACCTCTGCTCCTTCCGCCAGCAATTAAAAACCTACTTTTTCCAACAGGCCAGCCTGGCCTAACCTACTGTATCTAGCCTTAGTTTTAGCAGAAAAATTTGTACATTGGGTTTTATGGATTAGTTTTAATGGGGTAGATTTTAGCACAGGTTGTTAATTTAATATAGTTTTAAGTATTAATGTATTTATTCTGTGATATATTGTGTTTTTATATTTCCTGTGCACCGCCCCGAGTCCCTTCGGGGAGAGGGGGCACTTAATAAGTCGAATAAATTGAAATTGAAATTGAAATAGAAGGGAAGGGCCGGCAAGGGAGGAGCGAGCGAGCAACCAGCAAGCAGCGGAGGAGAGCTGTGCGCAGCAGGGCTGCAGCCAGAGCCCACACGGCCCTGAACTTTGCGCCACTGCCTCGATGCGCTGAGAGCCAGGCGGGCGGCAGTGGGGCTCCCAGCCAGCTAGTCTCAGCGCAACACAGCGGCGGCACAAAGTTCAGGGCCGTGCGGGCTCCAGCTGCAGCCCCGCTGCACACAGCTCTCCTCCGCCTGCTGCCTGCCTGGCTGCTCGCTCGCTCCTCCCTCGCCGGCCCTCCCCTTCCGCCTGCCCACCAGCCTGCTCCGGCCGCCCACACGCCACGCCGCTGCCCTGGCCGCAGGCCGCCTCCTAGTGTGTGCAGAGCACCCCCGCCTGCCCAGCACCCACCCAGCACCCACCGCCGCCCCAGGCAAAAATCCCAAAATTGGGACTTTTTAAAAATGCCATGGGACACGGGACAAATTGTTCAAAAGCGGGACGTCTGGTCACCTTACCATAGGGAGCTCTCTGTGTGCCACCTCAGGCATGTGTGCCATAGGTTTGCCATCATGTTCATAGTCATAAGTGAGGTTCCAGCCCTTTCAGAAAAACTTTGAAGACCGAACTGACTATTCATTGTCTGCAGTTGAAGAGTGGTATATTACACAATATATTTTTCATTATTTGGCTTATGCGTCAATGCTATTTTTTGTACAATCCCAGCTTTAATACTGTAGGCAGGAACATAACCTGCTTAGAATTGCATAGCTTGGAACAACATAGTAATAAATAAAAGCAATCTAATGATGACCATGCATTACTCAAATTCAGGTATTAGAAAGCCCAAAACCCATCCCTGCGGTTAATCCATACACTACTCTTACTCAAATGATGTCTTCCTTCTGAAGTCATTCATATGTTCACTGGAAATGTCAAGAAAAAGGCTACTTGGCTTCTAGGTTGGTGTTTCTCAACCTTGGAATCTTTAAGAGGTGTGGACTTCTGGGGGTGGCCTGGGGAATTTTGGGAGCTAAAGTTAAACCTTAAAGTTCAAGGTTGAAAAGGACTTCTAGGTGAGCAATAGGCGAACACAAATGCATATAACGCAAGACATACATATAATATCTGTAGATATAACCCTGGTACATAGGGAAATCAATATGTACAAATCTGTGCAAAGATGTTTCTCTTGGCAAAAATTCACAGTGAATATCTTCAGGAAAAAGACATTATTTGCAAAAATGCCAGCAAGAGCAGGCTAATGGAAATACTCCTGTGATTAGCTGTTCACATTTCATAATGCCTGAGCAAGGTTTCTGTCCCTTTCAGAATCAAGATAGTAGGACCCAATATCATTAAAATAAATGGGGCAGTAAAGAAAGCAGTGAGGCCGATCTTGATGTCTGCACTGGCAGCTGGATTGTGCCAGCAAGGTTTAATATTAATCTACCATCAATCAATACCATCCATATAGTTTGAAATCTCTGAAAGCCAAGCACAATTAATTTGAAATTATATTGTCTGGGTGACATGCTCCCTTGTGATTGTACAGCTTTTAGTATGGAACGAATTCAGGGTGTGTGACAGCTGCCTGTCATCTTTAGAATCACTGGCTCATAAATGTGGCTGCATAGTTTCTCATAATGACTCAACGGAGGCATATCCATGACTGAAAGAGGATATGTTTACAAGAGACTTAACAAGTGTTTTATTCCCATGTTTCCTCATACTTCAGCTTTTCAAAACCCTGGCTAAATGGAAGCTTACTATCTCTCAGTAAGATACTTCCTTTTTGTCCCTTTTAGGTCAGTATTCACACTTGGCAATTGCCTGGACAGGTCCCTTCCGTTTTCTCAGCAGGATTTCCATAGTTATTTGCCTTTGCCTTTTTCCTAAGGTGGAGAGGAAGTGACTGGTCCAAAATCATCCAGCTAACCTGGTGCCTTAACCACTATATCAAGAAGATGCATTTAGGGAAAACTGCTATGAATCCATATCCTTATTCAATACGGAACAGGCTCTACCTGGGAAATGGGCGTTTAAATTTCTGGTGAAAGAGTCAACAGTTATTTTAAGTTATATATGATTTATGGAGCCAAACTGAGTGTTCTTGTCTAATCCTGAAATTCAGCTTCATGTGGTAATCTGAAATTAAATCTTAGTCTTGTAGGAAGCCCCTCCACCCCAGAAGAATGAAATATTTTGGGAAATATTAAAAATGTGGGATAAAATATTTCCCCTAAAGGAGAAATTTAAAAATCTTGAGGGAAGCAGAAGCCAGCCCCAGTTTCCCAAGCAGAAACTGAGGAGGGCAGCTTTTAGAAATGCAGATTTGGTAATCCTTTCAGAAAGACTGAGTCCAGACAGAAACTCAGATAAGCAACAAGCAAAAGGTTGACAAAATTAGCTCAGACAAACAGTTCGGATTTGCATTTCTCCTTTTGCCTAAAGACAGCTTCGACACCATAGGAATCTGACAACAGCCAATAGAATATTAAAGGACATGCTCTTGCATAGGAACAGGAAGCTCAAATACAAAGCCCAATGAAGGTATAAAACCCACCTACTGTCAACTCCACTTTGTCAGCTGCCCAGAATCACAGGTGGTTGATGGTTCTGTTTCATCAATAAAGAGAACCTTCCTTTCCAATCAGCCTCCAGCTTCCATTTTGTTTTCAGTGCCTTTCTTTTAAGTTGGAAATGAACCAGGTAGATTTTTCTTCCAACAATCTGGCAAAGTTTTTTTTATTATTATTATTGATTGATCAGACAACAAGCTGTATCACCAATAATATTTTAAAACAAATTCTGTTGCTTGGTTAATGCAGTCTGCATCACTATGCCAGGAGATTGGCTCAACCAATTTCATTGTAATTTTTACAACGACAATAAAGATTATTATTATTATTATTATTATTATTATTATTATTATTATTATTATTATTAAAATCAAAGCTAAGTCCTTATATTGTTTACACATTTCTCTGCTAAATTCTGGAGCAGAGAATTCTGTTTTCACTTGCCTGATCATAGAGGTGTCAAAAGATTACAGGTGAAAAAGTCAAAGATCGTAGAGGAGGCTTATGCACAGCTAGGGACGGTGCTGTTACAGCTCTGGTTTTTATATGTACTGCAATTTTTTTAATAAAACATACTCTTCAGACATCCCTGCTTGATCCTCTTCCAAAACTCTAATGTTTCATTAAGGCTACATTTTTCTTTTCTTGTAATACCATCAAAACTTGGACATTCTGTCCAATTCTCAACTGAGAGAAGGCTCAAGGCAACCACATGAAATAAACAAGACTTGACAAAACGGGGGGGGGGGGGGGGGGAATCAGTTAAGGTTTAAATACCATTATCAAACAACCTGAAAAACAAAAGTATTAAATGGCATCACTTTTTAGACTGCAGGAAGTCCTCACCAGCCGTAATAGAGACTGGAAAATTTGTCAATTGCTAAGTGAAAGGCAGAAAGTCAGATAATTAATTATAACTGCCCTACTATTTATTATGTTTATTTTTGTATGTTGGGCAAGAAATTGCATAAAAATGATTTGGCCTTACTGCATGGAAAAAATTGTACATTATTAGAGTACGCTATAAAAGTTACTCTGACATAGGCTCTCTATTCAGAAACTACATCTATAAGGTTAACCCTAATTTGATTAAAATCCTACGAACTGCTAGATATTAGGAAAGAGGGTTATATTTTGTTCACACATCAAAATGCTGCCTTTCTCTACGCAAAAATCTCCCACCCCAACATGTTGAACGTCATCCTAAGCACTTCAAAATGCCATTTGAACAGGTAGAAGAAGTCCTGTGAAGAAGAGAAGTAGGAGTAAAGTGCTTGAGTTCCTGTAAAGTAAAGAGGGAGTGAAGTGCTTTCTCTTCTGCTTGCGAGAATGAAACCTTCCCAACAAGAGTGTGGTGTAGGAAGAACTGAAGTTGAAGCACTAATGTCAGATTACAGGCTTCTTTGTTGCCTTTCTCATTCTGCAGAATAGGTCTTCCAACTCTGTTATGCTACTTTGTTTATTCTTTTACTTTGTTTTTTTCGGTTGTTTTGTTATTCTGATTCTAGCCTGAAAAATCTCGAGACTATGAAGTCTCTCTCCCCCTCTCTCCCCCTCCCTCCCCCCTCCCTCTCCCTCTCCCCCTCTCTCCCACCTCTCCCTCTCTCCCCCTCCCTCCCTCTCTCTCCCTTCTCCCTCTTCCTCTCCCTCCTGTCCCTCTCTCCCTCTCTCTCCCTTCTCCCTCTTCCTCTCTCCCTCCTGTCCCTCTCTCCCTCTCTCTCCCTTCTCCCTCTTACTCTCTCCCTCCTGTCCCTCTCTCCCTCTCTCTCCCCTCTCCCTCTCTCTCCCCCTCCCCTTCTCCCTGTCTCCCTCCCTCCCCCTCTTCCCCCCCTCTCTCCCCCTCCCCTTCTCCCTGTCTCCCTCCCTCCCCCTCTCTTTCCCCCCTCTCCCTCTCTCCCCCTCCCTCCCTCTCCCTTCTCCCTCTTCCTCTCACCCTCCTGTCCCTCTCCCCCCCTCCCTCTCCCCCCCTCCCCTTCTCCCTCCCTCCCTCCCTCCCTCCCCCTCTCTTTCCCCCCTCTCCCTCTCTCTGTGTTGGAATGGTATTAGCTGTAACTAAATTGTTTATTGCTATATTTCTTGAGTTTTATCTGCTAAGTGATTTTAATTTAATCTGTATGGGAAAGAGGGAAAATGCCACGTCAGACAGCTTCCAGGATTATGGATCTAAATTAAACTTACATTTCAAGGCCTCATTGCTGTCACATGCCTAGCCAGAAATACGGCCTCTTCTGCAGGTCTTCAGTGCCTGCCAGCAACCCTGTCAGTCTAGGCAGCGCCCACCAGCTTGGATCCAGGAAGGCACTCTGGGCTACCAGCCAGGGAATTGTGGCTGTTAAATCTGCTTCTCCTTAGGGTATAATTTAACTGTTTCGTTCCTGCCAAATTCCAGTAATAAAATAGGGTCTGTACTTGGCATGTCACTCCCATCTGTCTGCAGGGCTGGAAGTCTGAGTCAAAACATTTCTTTTCTCTTCTTTTCTTTTTCCTTTTAACACAGAGTCTGACGGAATTGAGGTGTGGACACCACCATTAGTACTATTACAGCTTAGTCTCATTAATAACCCAATGCCCGGACTCACTTATGTTCTTCCAGGCTGAGATCTTAGGATCACACACTACCTGTGAACATGGAGCCCTTCGCAGAGGAGTTCGTACACGATGCTCAGTCATGGATGATTGCAAAAGACAAAAAGCAGATTCATATGTACTAACCATGGATTTGGCTTAAATGATGTGAACTCAAATAGTTTACTCAGAGGGGGGAGGGGGAATCACAGTTAAAAAATCATAACTTGTTCCTAGACTACAATCCATGATTTATAGATTCCATGCCAACTGGGAAATTCTGGGAGTTAAAGTCCATAAGTCTTAAAGTTGCCAAGTTTGGAAACTTCTGCTCTAAGCTAAAATCAAATAAAGCCCATTGTAACTTGGCTTGATGAGTAGTCTCAGCTACTACAGTATATTACCTGATTTCGAGGTACAGGAACATCCAATGGATGTTGTCCAGGACTGTTGAAATTAACTCCAGGAGCATCATTGATGTCTCTTTCTCTTCCATCCTGCCTATCATTTTGCCTCCTACATCCCCAAACCCCTTTTCCTATACTCCATATTGATGGATGTCTTGTGTAATACAAGACCAGTTGCTGGATTATTATGCTCCAAATACACCATATGTAGATGGTTTTGGCTTCCCACCCCAGATACAACTCTTGTTATGCTATTGACATTTACAGTTTCTAAGGAGTTGACGTACATGGAGAGGATCTTAGATCATTCATACTAAAATGTGCAACATGGGACAAAGACTTACTAGAATCCCGTCTTCAAAAACAAGTCACCTGATTTCTGCTTGGTCTTTATCCAGCTGGTGTCTGATTGTTGCAGGTTAGTGAGATTAGTCCTTCATCGGTTCTTCTCTGTGTCTAGTCCTGATTGATGACAAGATAGAAATTCAGTCGGTTTCTGTTGTCTGAGGTCTGTAGAGGAGGGCACTTTGGCTTTGAAGCTGTTGGCAAAATGTCAGTGTATCTTCTGCCTAAATCAAAACCAATAAATCTGAATCTCAGCACTGCTCAATAGAACTAGAACTATTTGAAGGCCTTCAGTCTGCATTCTTCTGTTGCATTTGTAATGAAATCAAAGCATTAAGGTCAAATTACAGGTAAAACAGCAATCCAGCTAGGCAAACAACTATGTACATATTTATATTGCCTGAATTATAATTGACCTCAGTGGATGCAGCACCTGGCTGACCTGGCAATGGTTAGAGACTAAATTGGGTCATTTAATTGAGTCGTTAGAACTTTGAGGAGAAATTATCAGACAATTGCGAAGTTGTAAGCTAGATGGGAGAGTTGAAAACACATCCCTGGAAGAAACAATTGAAAGCTGCTTCTGAATGGCACAAAATCTATGAAATATTCAGAAGATGAATTTGAAGAACACTTTAGATGTTGCTGATCTAAAAAAAACACACACACCTTTGGTCTTCTTGCAGTGAATTCCACCATTTAGCTATGCAGATGCCAAGCACAACTTATTATTATCTATCCTGAATCTCCTACCATTTAGTGCAATCTTAGATTACTAGAGAGGGAGAGAAGTTGCTTCTCTCCTTAATTAGTTTCTAAGCATTGCTTCTTGTCTTACCCTCAGTTAAGTAATTTCCAGTTAAATTGTCGGTACTCCACTAAATAAAATAAAAAAATTATGATAAATATATCATGTAAAAAAATATGCGATTGGTAAATAATTTGTGAAGTAGAACATGTCATTCTTCTTTACTATACGCCTTATAGTATAGTATTCATTTCCAGTTGGTGCCTTCTTTATGTTATTTGTCTGAAGTAAGAAATTGCAATATATTTTGATTCAGTGACAAAGATTTTTTAAAATTATAAAGTATGTTTTTTATGTTTTATATTGGATAAAAACATTTATTTCATGTTTATCGCACTTCTCAAGGAATGTTAGAGTTTAGATCAGTGGTAGTCAACCTGATCCCTACTGCCCACTAGTGGGCGTTCCAGCTTTCATGGTGGGCGTAGGGGTTTTGTCCCATACTGAAGCACTTTCCTTTTTTTTAATTTAATTGACTTCCCTACTTTATAAATCACCATTACTGTGAAACCGGTGGCCGGTTAATTTTTTTTACTACTAACAGAGATACAAAAGTGGGTGGTAGGTATAAAAAGGTTGACTACCTCTGGTTTAGATGTTGCTGATCTAAAAAAAAACAACCACCTTTGGTCTTGTTGCAGTGAATTCCATTATTTATCTATGCAGATGCCAAGCACAACTTATTATTATCTATCCTGAATCTCCTACCATTTAGTGCAATCTTAGATTACTAGAGAAGGAGAGAGAGAAAAGGGTCTCCTCCATTTTCTCCAGCCACATGCCTAATTACGTTCTTTCATAGCATCCCCCCCCCACCAAACAAACATGTACCCATTCCTCATAAGTAAATTATGACAAAAAGGAAGCAAGCTCTTTTTTGTACCTTTTCTAGCTCTACAGTTGCCTTTTATAGATACAGGGACTAGACTTGTGCCTAACAGGGACTAGACTTGTGCCTAATTCACTATGGACAAGGTGCTAATCATCATCTTTAAAGCGCTCCATGGCTCGGGACCTAGCTATCTGCAGGATCGGATCCTGCCTCATACATCCTCACGGCCGATTCGCTCCCACAGAGAGGGGCTTCTCCGGGTGCCGTCCACTAGACTGTGTCAGCGGGCGACACCCAGGGGAAGGGCGCTCTCTGTGGCGGGCCCGGCCCTCTGGAACGACCTTCCCCCCGACATCAGGACAACTACGGACCTCCGCTCCTTCCGTCTTAAATTAAAAACTTACTTTTTCCGTCTGGCCGGCCTGGGATAGCCTCCTTGCCTTGGGATTTTATAGAATAGGTTTTAGTTTAATTGGGATTTTAGCACAGGGTTTATTTAATTGGTTCTTAAATTTTGTTGGTATATTTATTGTTGTTTGTTATTTATTGCTTTTATGCTACCTGTGCACCGCCCCGAGTCCCCATGGGGAGAGGGGGCGGTCTAGAAATAATAAATTTCATTTCATTTCATTTCATTTCATTTCATTTCAACAATTCTAGCCAGTTTGAATAAAGGTAATACAGATAGTATTCAACATACAACTATAATGGAGCCTACCCATTATGGTTGCAAGTCATGGCCGTCATAAAATGGGTTAGTCATAGTACTGACCCAATTTTATGATCTTTTTTGTGGCAGTCATTAAGTGAATGTGGTAGGTGTAAAGTAGCTACCATGGTTGTGAAGCAAACCCAATCTAAGCAAACCAATTCACTATGGACATGCTTTTTCTAAAAACCGGAAGTGATAGTTTTCAGCAAATATGTCATAAAACATAGTCGTGTAACTGTGGGACACTGCAAACAGCTGTAAATATTACCTTTGTGCCAGGTACCTGAACTGTTATCACGATTGCAAAGATGGCCTGACCACTGTAAATTTGGATCCAGGTCATAAATAGCCCTAAGTTACTGTAGGTCCATTGCAGGGGTGGGTTCCTGCCAATTCTAACCTCTTCTATAGAAGAGGTTCCACAAATCTACAGGGCCGTTTAGAACCAGTTTCAGTCCACTCCGCCCGCCTGTCTGCACATCATCAAGATGAAGAGCGAGAGGAGGAATTCTGGGAGTTGAAGTCCACAAGTCTTAAAGCTGTCAAGTTTGAACACCCCTAGGGGTTTTTTACTAAAGGGTTAGGGGTGCAAGGATCTTGTAACTTGACAGCTTTAAGACTTGCGTGCTTCAAATGCCAGAATTTCTGAGCTAACATTTTGGTTGCTAAGCAAGAGTGTTGTTAAGTGAGCCACATTTTACAAGGTGGCCACGCCCACCCAGTCACACGACTGCCAAGCCATTCCCACTCGGTCACATGGCCGGCAAGCCACTCCCACAAAGCAGGCAGCACCTACAGAAGAGATTCTAAAAAAAATTGAAACCTACTACTGGTCCATTGTAACTTTGAATGATAGCTAAACAACCAGTCATAAGTCGAGGACTACCTGTAAAACATAGAGAGCCACTTTAGTGTAATTATTATGGCATTATAGCAGACCTTGGGCCAATCATTCTCTCTTAGCCCTAGGGAAGAGGCCGTGGCAAACACTTCCAAAATATTGTGAAAAAAACCCTGAAAGGACAAGTCGAGGTGTTCCACAGGATCAAAAATATTGATAGTTTTATAACTATTCTTGAGGTCCCTGTGACAGGATGTTGGGTTGATGTTTTTATGCTCTGTTTCCCAATCTTGAGATAATTTTACCTGATCATAATCTGCAACCCAGGTGTCTTATAAGTTTATAAGTTAAGATCCGCCCTGGGTCCATTTGGAGAAGGGCGGGGTATAAATTTAATAAATGAAATCATGATTTCACAGAACTATATTTGCTGCTTTAACACTTACCACCCGGTTGGTACATTTATGAATTCTTCTCTAGAAATTTGTACTGTGTTATAAAAGTATATGTGCGCCATTATTAGATGAGTCTATGAAATTTAATCAGATGTCATTTCTATAATTGGGAATCTGTTTTGCTGGTTACTATAAAGCAGAAAGCTCTCATGCTTACTGTTTTTATAGCCCATTCATAGTAGGGGTGACATATTTAGAAAGGCATCAGCATCTTAACTCCATAAATTAGATGTTGTTGTCTAATAATCCAGTTGGAGCTGTCAATATTTTATCATCACTGTTTCAGTTTCAGTGGAAAATTCATATTTTACTGCATATTTTACGATAAATGGGCACTAAGCTGGAGAGTAGAGGGTGAGAAAAGAAATTGATTTGGCTGCTTTTATTTACCAAACATCTGTGTGATATTTTACTTCTATCAAAAATGTTATTTATTGAGTTTATCCTATGCAATTCATTCACGTAAAGAGGTTTTACGACAGTAAAGTTTGAATGAATGTTATTATGTGCTTTCTCTTTTCCAGCATACTCTAGGTAGCTAAACTACCCTTATTGCTATGAAAACTTTTCTAGTTTTTAATTATTAATATTCAGAGATACAGGGAATGTTTTCTCACAAAATTATTACATAATAGAATGTAAAAGGGAGACAGATGAACAATCATGGCATAGAATGATTTAAAGTTTAATTAAGGTTCATGTCTAGTGCAGTGAAAGCTGACATAGTAATAGATTAATCATGCCCAACTGGTGCCTTCAGGTATTTCAAAAGTTTTCAGAATTCCATGCAGCAAGTTAGCAGAAAATTCTGGGTGTTGTGAGTCCAGATCTTACATCTGAAAATGCACAAAGTTTGCCGAGAAACATTTTTCTGCTTGTGTTTATGAAGCAATATATCCCTTTAATAAAGAAATGTCAGATTTGGTAGTTTAGAACTGTTCAAATTGAAGGATCAGTACAAAGGGATTGTACTTTATTTTGTCTACATTTGCATTACATATTACAAATGGGAGACATGGGGTTAACATGCAAAATTCCTGATGACCTAGATCAGAGGTGTCAAACTCGGATTTCGTTGAGGGCCGCATCAGGGTTGTGTTTGACCGTGGGAAGCTGGGTTGGGTGTGGTCAGGGTTAGCATGGCCAGCTTAATATCACTCATGTCAGGAGCACCTGTGGTGGCCTGAATACTCTGCCAGCAAAAATGGGCTCCCAAGCTCCGTTTTTGGCTGCAACAGTCTCCTGCAACCCTCTGCCAATGAAAACAGCGCTTGGGAGGGCCATACGCAACCCTCTTGAGCACCATTTTCACTGGTAGAGCCATTGTGTGCCAATACTTTGCTGTTTCCAAAGCGGCCCCATGGGCTAGGTCTAAGCACCCCCGCAGGCCAGGTCCAGCCCCTGGGCCTTCAAGTTTGACAACCCTGACCTAGATGACGGCAAAGAGTGGCAGATTAACTCTTTCTGTTTCCCTCTAGTGGTCATAATGTTTTTTGCTGGCCAAATATGATCCTGTTCATAATGCTATCATACAACTTAGAATTTAAGGCACATTCCTCAGATTCTAAATAAGTTTAAAGCGTTGCCATCATTCTTTCCCCATCTCTCTCCCTTGCTAAAAGTTCTGCAGATTTGTTTTCTAGCTTTACTTTTGGAATTTCATATGAGATGATGATATGGATAGTGCTGATAGGCAAAGGAGGTCGGAACAGGAATTAATATTCCGATGAACAGTTAAAAAGTTAAAACTTGGGGAAAGATGGTTGGGACTTTAGGAAGTATTGGATTACATCTTGGTGCATTAGAAACTTGTGCAAACTTAAATTCCATACCCAGAGGATCCAATGTTTTGGATCTTTTTTATTGTGAAATAACATACAATCACAAGAATCGGCTTGGCTAAAAATACCAGACACAAAACTAGGAAATTATGAGATCTAGTCCTGCCTTGACCTTAAAGCCAGCTGGGTGACCTTGGACCAGTTCTTCTCTCTCAGCCATAGGAAGGAGGGAAGGGTAAACCACTCTAAAAATGTAACCTGCAAAACTGCAGGAACTTGTCATAACAGTTATCAGGAGTTAGGATTGATTCAAAAACATGTACACACACACACACACACAATCTAAAATAAAATGAAACAAAAGAAGCATAAGGAACAAAACAGGAGAAGATGGAAAATAGTTGTTCTTATTCTAATGAAGCTTAAAATCTAACTTAAGTTAAACATCCTACAAGGATACCATCAAAAAGTGTTGATTTAGTTGGTTGTGTGGATGGATGGCCAACTCTTAGTAGCCAAGGGCTGAACCAATCATTTGGGTAGGCCTGTATAGGTAGGCCTGGACTTACAACCATAATTGTGCCCAAAATTTCTGTTGTTAAGCAAGGCAATTGTTAACTGAGTTTTGCCCCATTTTATGACCTTATTGTCAAAACTGCAGATGTTAAGTTAGTAACATGGTTGTAAGTTGAATCTGGCTTCTCCATTGACTTCATTTGTTAGAAGAGTGCAAAAGGTAATCACATGACCCCAGGACAGCGCAACCCTCATAAATAAGAACTAGTTGCCAGGTGTCCAATTTTTGACTACATGCCCAGGGAGTGCTGCAACAATCATGAGATCATAAAAATGAAAAACAATCATAAGTTATTTTTTTTCAGTGCTATGATCACTAAATGAAAGGTTGTAAGTTGAAAACCACCTGCACTGAATTCCAGTGCCCTGCTGAGAGAAAGGCAGTCAACAATTCCTTAATAGTCAGCATAACTCTGTGTACACAAAATGCAAATAAATAAACAGATTTTCAGTGCTCTCCGAAAGGGAGGTAAGCTTAGAGCTACTACAGTATATATGGATCTCAGATGGATCCCAGGTCCCATGAGATGAGAATGATGCTAGATAGAGCATGCTAACTAACTTGGTTTGGCAGACATAATGGGAGACAGCAGGTCTTACAAACCTTCAGGATCTTTGCCACCCTTTATGTGGTCATGTGCTTTTATGGGAAGCTGGCTGTCAGGTTTTTCTTGTCACCCACGCCAAATGGCTACGGAGAGAAGTTCACACCTCTGACAGTGTCAGCAATGGCATCATGCATGAGGCTTGCAGGGGAATAGCCAGGATAAAAATGGTGCTGAGTAAAAGGGGAAAACCAAAACTGGAACAGCTGAAGACGACATCCAGTCTCAGGATGAGACAAGGAGTGCCTCATTTCCAGGCACCCTTTTTCCACAGAAGGGCAAGGCCTGATCATGACATAAATTTCAATTTCAATTTATTAGACTTTTATCCCGCACCTATCTCCCCAAAGGGACTCAGGGCGGCGCACAGGCAATTAAAATAAATATAAACATGTAAATAAATAAAAACACCATAAATACTACAACAATAAAAACTGATTAAATTAGAATACCCTGTGCTAAAATTCAATAAAATCCCACTAATTATGTTAATTTAAAACACAGTCTGATAAGATGATCTCAGGGGCCTAGGCTAAGCCGGCTTGATGGAAAAAGTGGGTCTTCAGACGCTGGCGGAAGAGGCGGAGGTCCGTGATGGTCCGGAGTTCAGGGGGAAGGTCGTTCCAGAGGGCTGGGCCCACCACAGAGAAGGCCCTTCCCCTGGAAGTCACCAACCGGCATTGCCCGGCCGACGGCACCCGGAGAAGGCCCTCTCTATGGGAGCGAATCGGTCGAAGGGATGTGTGAGGTAAGAGACAGTCTCGTATATAGCTAGGCCCCGTACCATGGGTCATTTTTTTCAGAAAGGTGCACAACAGGTTCAACAGCAATATTTTTGTGTCTTCAGGTTGATGTTGATTCCTGGAGAGAACCCGGATTGGACCCTGCAGTTTCCTTGATCAGATTTATGGAAGTGACTTGCCTCTATCTTCCTCGAGCTGAGGGAGAAGCCCTGGCTCAACTTCATCCTGATGGCTTTGAGCCTAAGATGGAACTAGAATTCACAGTCTCCTGATGTCTAGCCTGGTGCCTTCACCACCGTACCAAAGTGCTGTTCTCTCCTGTAGTAAAGGTAAAGTAAAGGTAAAGGTTCCCCTTACACATATGTGCTAGTAGTTCCTGACACTAGGGGGTGGTGCTCATCTCTGTTTCAAAGCTGAAGAGCAAGCGATGTCCGAAGATGTCTCTCTGGTCATGTGACCAGTATGACTAAACGCCAAAGGCACAACAAACAATGTTACCTTCCCACCAAAGGTGGTTCTTTACTTGCATTTTTACATGCTTTCGAACTGCTAGGTTGGCAGAAGCTGGGACAAGTAACGGGAGCTCACGGGAGCTCAATGGGAACCGTTGAACTGCTGGCCTTTCTGATTGGCAAGCTCAGTGTCTAAGCCACTAAGCTGCGTCCCTGAAGCAAAGGAATCACCAATTAATGGGTTCAGTTCTGATACCCTGTATATTGATCGGAGACATAGGATCTCTTACAGCATGGACAAAAACTGTCATGAATGGCTGTTGTTATTAAAATCAAGGACATTTTTTGCAACTTCTGTAGTTTGTGTTCCCCAAACTAGAACATTATGGTAAAAGCTACCTATCTCTCCTGGTAGAGTTTAACACTACAGCAACACAACCATGCTATTTTCTGGGCCTCAGTTTAGAAATGGCAGGTTCTACAGCTCTCTTAGGGCAGGGGTCTGTAAAGTTGGCTCTTTTAAGACTGGTGGACTTCAACTCCCAGAATTCCCCAGCCAGCAAAGCTGGCTGGAGAATTCTGGGAGCTGAAGTCCTTCAGACTTAAAGTTGCAAAGGTTGGAGACCCCTGGCCTATACAGTATTGTGCTCCTTTGTAGCCTGGGGGGAGGGCAGGGGGCAGGGAAATATTTAGTATCCAGATATTTATTAAAGTGGCCTGAAATTCTCTCAAACTACCACTAGATGGTGGTTCAGGCCAATTGAGGAGCTAAGTTAGTTCTTGGCATGAGGCAGCTGTCTTTTTTTGGAAAATGGGGCTGTATTTGCTGTCACATCAGCAAGTCAGGGACTGATTTCACACAATAGTTCATGTTTCCATGTCAGGAAAAAATGTGCAACTGATTGGAGTGCTTCAAATAAAGTCCACGGCTCATTTAACACCCTGAAACACAAGCTATTGAAAAGTGAACAACGTGGAATATGACTCGGCAGAGGACATGGGCCTAGTTCCAGCCATTAGCATTTCCCCATGAGAAATTCTGGGACTCCCAGCATTGCAGGCTTATGATTCAACAGCCATGGATGTGTTCTCCTGTGTGTGTGTGTGTGTGTGCACACATAGACACGTATGCAGTTGTATATGATTCATTTCTCTCTTTACTTGGCAGTAGAAGAAGAACTACAAATGTTCTGTACTGTTTAAGTTGGGAGTTTGATCATGCACATTTTTGTTGGACAGACAGCCCAGCTTTTAAAAAGCCCCGGCTTCTAGGTTTAGTCCTTGCTTACTGACAGTATTTGGGTGCGGGGATTCCGTTGCTAAGTAATGCAGTTGCAAGACATGAGTCAAATGACCCGACTAAGCTACAATGGCAGTTCCAGCAGCCCCAATTGCTGTCATTTAGGCAAATCCTGCATAGCATCAATATCCCCATCACAGGGTCACAATTAAAAATCCTCCTGCCAGCTTTCCCCCTTGACTTCGCTTGTTGAGAGCTGGCAGTGAAGGCCACGAACGGTGACTATGGGATGCTTTGACATTGTAATTGTGAGCCAGTTGCCTAGTGCCTGAATTGTGATAATATAGCCATGGAGATGGCCACAAACAGAAGGACCTATCATAAGTAGCATCATTTAGCACCATCGCAACTGAGAAATGCTTGAATAAGTGCATGTTAAATGAGGAATACCGGTATCTCTCTCTTCATTTCTGAACCCATTCGCCCTCTCATCACATGTCCCTGCAGAAGTCACAAAGTTGAGGTAACCACATCAAACCCAATCTGAGGTCGGCTGTTTCCCGTTCTTTTCTGATAAGAAAGTAGAATTTTAAAGATACCCCTTTCCAGACATTTTGAAAGTAAAGATGGCACCCTTTCCAATGGAGAATGTGCCTTAAATAGGGCTGTATAAATGGATCCTAACAACAACAATGGTTTTCTGGAAGCTGCAATTGCCTTCCTTCTAATTGATGCTATCAAAATGTCCTGAACAAAATAACGTATTAATTTTAATTCCAATTTTAATGTATTGTGTAATGTATATTAATTTATTGCTTATTGGATTTTTTATTTAATATCTTTTTAACTTTTGTACTACATGTCTCTTGTGTTGTAAGCCGCCCTGAGTCCTTTGGGAGAAGGGCAGCATATAAATCCAATAAATCTAAATCTAAATCTTGGGTTTGAATTCTCAGACAATCCATCCTCGTGGAAGGAGTTAGTCAAGGCTCCTCAACCTCCAAAGTGTTTTATCCTAAATCGGGATTTTCCAATCTTGGCAACTTTTAAAACTTGCGGACTTCAACTCCAGAATGATGGAGAATTCTGGGAGTTGAAGTCCACAAGTCTTAAAAGTTGCAAATGTTGAACACCCTTGTCCTAATTATTTCAAAATTAATATCTTTTCAGATTCTATCCTAATTACACTAATTATGCTCAGGGAGGTCTGCAGGAATCTTAAAAATACCAGGATGGAAGCTGAAATTGTACCAGCAAAGCCCTACCCTCTCTTGGTAATGCATA
Organism: Rhabdophis nuchalis; assembly: GCA_039707465.1. NCBI lineage: Eukaryota > Metazoa > Chordata > Lepidosauria > Squamata > Natricidae > Rhabdophis > Rhabdophis nuchalis. Next base: position 25,159,380 of record CM077647.1, on the reverse strand, counting down.
TTTTTTAATATTCTCTAATTCAAAGAAATTGAAGGAGTAACAGAACTAGCTCCAGGAACATTTGTGGATCCTAAAAGTGTTTGCTTTGGAAGTACGGCCCCTAGGAAAAAAATTTTTTTTCCATACTTAATTCCAAGTATTTCTGTTTCCTTACAGGAATGCAACAAGATAAGACTTTTTTTTTTGTCATCAGCCAGATTGTTGGCTAAGGTGGTGAATGGCTTGTTTCGGGCCCACACAAGGTACATTCAAGGTGAGCTCCATTTTCGAACTGAATATTCCCCCACTCGCCATTTCAGTTGACTTCATGAGATTGGAAGCTATATTCCATTTGCGGGAATTGGCTGGGATATAAAGAGAAAAGGGGAGAGATTTCTTGACAGTAGATTAAAGGAACAGCAGCTTAATCAGGAGGTAGCTTTATTTATGTTTTTTTTTTTTCTGTGCCGCAAAATAACGAGCAGGAAATTATGTGGGACTGGGGACTTTTGCTATTCTCAGGAAGATGCTTTTTTGTTTTTTTTTTAGTCACCCAGTTTACTGGCGAGCATACTGAGCCATTGAGGCATTCATTAACATGTTTAGAGATAACTTAAGAAAGCAGGGCTAGAGCCGGTAGCATTTGGTCAGAGTTTCCTTTCCTTTTCATGACGCAGCATGACACAATTGGACAGGAACTAGGTGGAGGGGGGAATATTTCCCTTCGTAGGGGCCCAGCAGGGCAACAAGTCTTAAACAGTTCCTGATACCTCATCAGAGCTGGCAGATACAGGCCCCGGTAAGATCTTCCTGGAGGGGCATAAGAAATGCATCCCATAAAGCTTTAAACTCATGTCTATTTGCAGGGACAGCAATTCTTAAAAGTCTGGTCTGGGGACCTCTGGACCACAAAGTCAAATCAATTAACCCTTTAAAATCTGATTTCTAATGCAGTCAATATTGACAGATATAACCCTGAAAATCAAAGCACTGGGGGCGGGGGGGCGGGGGTGTTCCTGGGACCCAAATGTTTGAGATCATAGAACTGTGCTTTGAATGCAGAAGGCTATTGCCCCTGGGTTTAATGAACAGCGTCTTGTAGGGGTGAGAAAAACGGAAGTCTAAAATTCCTGCAGTGACCCAGGGCCAGTCTGGGTGATATACAAGACAAGGCTAAAGCAGCTTCATGTGTTGCTAAGTTTGTTATTTTTATTCCTGTTCCTTTCACAGCAATGCAAAGAAGAAATCAACCCATAAAACATTTGTTTAAATCTATCACAGGCTGGCTAACGCTGGCAGTAGGCAACTTTGCCAAAGAAAAAGCCAAAGAAAAAGCCAAAGAAAAGCCAAAGAAAAAGCCAAAACATTTGTAGAGTTCCAAATTTATACACCTGAGCTAAAATCTAGCAGACAATCCCTCCAGGAGTCCCACTATCTTGAAAGGTGTTCCTAGGGAATTATAGCCATTTTTTTCTGAAATTCCTTGATGGCATGTTAAGGATTCAAGCAGACATAAGAAAGGCTGAAAGACACGGGTAAGACTATTAAGTAAATCTGTTTTGCATAGAGGATTTGCATATTAAATTTAAAGGAAACAAACACACGAGAATAGTAAATATTATTTACCTTAAATGGAAAGCATAAATTGATGGATTGGATCCAGATTCCTCTACATTCAGAGTACATTCACAAAAATTAATGGGGATTTCCATTTCCATCGACTATAATGGGTCTATTTTACGTATCATCAAATCTGGCTTCAGCCCCAAGAAGATATTCTTCCAAGAAAAAAAAAACATATTTAGGTATTTTGGTTATGATTCAGAAGGGAAGTGACAACATAGTGCTTAAAAAACCCATGAGGTGAAGGTAGACTGAGGGGAAGAAAACAGCTGGACTAAGATAGAAAGACAGATCATATCAATATATATATGTTACTGTTTTTGAATATGTGTGAGTGGGTGTGAGGGTGTGCGTGTGTTTGTGTGAGCATTATGTACACATACTCTTTTGCTCAGAAGCCTTTCTCCAAGTTACTTGGAGCTCCATCCATAAAAACAGCCATTTTCATCTGGAATGTATCAGCCCAGTGTTCTGGCTCTCTCCGCAGTTGTGGAGGGAATGGCTACATATTTTAGAGTCTTCAGATGCCCTGGGACAGGTTTCCATCTGCCCATATCTGACACTAAATATAACAACCCATAGCTGCATTCTTGCCAAATTCTCAGCCCTGCTCCTGTTCTCAGTCACCAGCGTAGACTTCAGTTTCCATTCAGCTAGGGGATATTTTCAGCCACAGAGGAACTGAAAGGAGGGGGTAGGAATAAAGAGAATTATTATTACGGTGTTGGCTTCTAAAGAGGGAAGCACCTGTGCCTCAAACACCATCTGCCTCATTTACTCCCAGTTTTGCAGATGGGTATGTAGGTGAAAATCCCCTCTTTAGTGCCAGGGGACATCAGACCCTTTTTCTCTAATAATTTTGTTTCATTAAGACATCCTTCGTAGCATTTACATGGAGTCAAAAATCAGGTGGCTGGTTAAACAGAGCCTTCTCTGTGGCAGCACCACATTTTTCCCAAACATTTTCTTAACTATAGAGTTCATGTCTTGCTGTAATTGGCTTTATTTTATGAGTGAGCAAAACAATACAAGGACAGCAGGAAACAGAATCCAAAATAGAGTGGGTTTTCATACTGAGCAGAGGCCAAGCAGGAAGGACAGCTGTAGAAAAAATAAATATGTTGAACACAGGGCTGGTATATTTTACACATACATACCAATCCATAGAGCTATACTGAAAAACAGGATGATTTTGAATCTAGGAACTCTTGTCATGAACAACTAGTTTATTTATTTCAATTTATATACCGCACCTTTTCCATCGAGATGGACCCAGGGCAGTGCACAGGAAATTAAAACCAATAAATAATAGAAAATACAATAAATATAGTTAAGAAGAATTAAATTAGAAGCCTGTGCTAAAATTCCCATTAAAACCCATTGTCCATTTACTAATTGGCAGGAGCTATATTACAAATAAGATCTAAACGTTAAGCTAGACCAGCTTGCTGGAAAAAATATGTCTTGAGTGAACGGCGAAAGAGGGGAAGGTCCGTGATAGTGCGAAGTTCGGGGGGTAGGTCGTTCCAGAGGGCCGGGCCTGCCACAGAGAAGGCCCTACCCCTGGGCACCGCTAGCCAGCATTGACCGGCGGTTGGCACCCTTAGTAGGCCCTCCCTGTGGGAGCGAATCGGACGGAGGGAGGTATGTGGCAGGAGACGGTCCCGCAAACTAAAACTATTACTCTTTTTGGTTGATAATAATGGACATATGACTAGAAAAACAGGAGTCGTAGTTGAACAAATCTGCAAGCCCAAGTTCAAAATAGTCATGTAGCACCTTTTCCAATTAATAAATGTTATTAAAAGATTTAAGTGTGTTAGTCAGAAAAGGTGCTGCAAGACTTTTCTGTTTGGCTACTGTAAATAAACACAGGTCTCCTCCTACAGATTATCAAGTTAGAGAAAGCAGAAGGAACAAAGAATCATTTGAGTACAATTGTGGTCAAGTAGCCAAGCTGAATAAGTTCATCTATGCATTTTCTTGGAGAAAACCCAAAATGTGGAACATTGAAATCTTAACCCAATGTTTCACTGCCTTTGGCTATATGGATGGAGAATTAAGAGATGAAAATATCAGGTTTGGGTGGGCTTTAACTTTGGAGCCAATAGACCTGGCATGAAAAATTGGCTATATTTTTGGGTCGAAAGAAATGTTGAAATAAAAATGCAGAATTTGCATCATTTCTCCTTTACAGATGTTATTAGACAAAAGGAGTATTCAGCTGTATAATCAGCAATGCTTATACTTACAAGAATGTATATGAGCCCAGCCCTGTAGTTAATTGAACTCAAGGGGGGAAAATATTTCTGCCCCTCCCATCATATCTGGATGGAAAAGCAAAAAGCAAAACATATTTTCCAATACGCACCTGATATGCTTTCTATTATTCCCTAGCTTATTGCCTATGTTTTAGGGGTTGACATTCAAATCCTATTTCCAAGACAATGTTCTTGCCTAGATTTTAGCCAAGGTTTCAATTATTCATATAACACTTTTATAGATTATTTTTCTCTGCAAGCTTCATCAATGGAAATCTAGAGATCCGTGAGGAGCATCAGCTCTCCCCAAATGGCTTATGACTTTGCAAGTTTCCACAACTTGTTTACATAAGGAAAAGTCATGCTATATCCCATGTTATCCAGAGAAAGGAAGTATGGAAGATAGTAAGGGAAGAAGTAAGGAAGGAAGAAGCAAGGAATAGTTTTCATCTTGACTGTACTCACACAATCAGTACACGAAATGAGTACTTCTCATTAGAGTAATGCAGAGGTGGTATTCAGCAGGTTCTGATCAGTTATGGAGAACCGGTAGTAGAAATTTTGAGTAGTTCAGAGAACCGGTAAATACCACCTCTGTCTAGCCATGCCCCCATCTATTCTCATTTCATTTATTCAATTTATACCCCGTCCTTCTCCAACGGACTCAGGGCAGCCTCCCAACTCCCAGCTGATCAGGAGGGAATGGAGATTTTACAGTATCCTTCCCCTGCCACACCCACCAAGCCAAGCCAAGCCATGCCCACCAAGCCACACCCACAGAACCGGTTCTAAAGAAAATGGGAACAATGTCACAGTGAAGATAGAAACAAAACCTGACACAAATGTTCTATGAAGATAAGTTTAGGACCTTCACCAAAATGAATTACTGTACACTTTGGTTTCCATCTACAGTAGATATGGAATGCAAAATCTGCTAAGAGTCAACACCCAAAAACCATTTGTATAGGGAACTGTTGTCTGGGAAAAAAACCCACACATATTCCAGCAAATGCAAGCTCAACCAGGTTGCTATGTTAAATTTGATGGTGTCCTGAGTGTCGTTTCCGGTTTTGGACGTGACGGACGCGTTCTCTATGCGTCCGCCGCTGTGTTTCCTTGTTGGGCGCCTTCGGGCTCAGGGGGGGACACGAAGAGTCCCCCCCGTAAGGGCGACCTGTGGTGGGGGCCCCATTCCGATGGCGGTCAGGGGGGCCGTTCCCGCTACGCCCCAGGAGCCGAGGAACGGAGTGCGGGGGGAGCATTTCCCTTTCGCTGAAGAAATCGGAACTAATGGAAGATTTTTACAAAGAGCAGAAATACCAGGGCTGAATGGCTGCACCGAGACTCCGGACCAGAAGAAATGGGAAATGTGAGTTACTTATTTTAAAGTTCTGCATTCAACTCTTTGAAAAAGAGAAAATAGTGGGGAGTTGGGAGAAACAATCCCCCTGGAAACAAAAGTGGCACTTGTGAATTAGCCCCGTGATCGGGAGAGAGTGAAAGTGACATCCGATGGACTTATGTTAAAAGGAAATGTTTGCCAAATAAGGAATTGCTATAAAAATGTTTCCTGAATCTTGCTACATTTAAAATGGATTGTTTGTAAACTTTTACTTTCTTCATCACTGCCAGAAAGGCGGAAAGATGGCGTTTCTTTGTTCCCAGAATGGAATCTTTTTTTTCCTGAAAGTAAGCATTCCTTCAAACTAACAATCCAAATGAGACTAATTTAAAATATATATAAAAAAACCTACTCTAGTGACTTTCAGTGATCTCCTCTTTTGTGAAGCCTTCTATTTTTGTGTGGAAAATTATATCTTACTTTTCTCTCTGGAAGTTGCAAGTCTAATTTGAACTTTAAGAAGATCTTGCTTTTGTCTCGGAATTCACGGACTGCCTGCCCACCAGCGCCATTTCTTTTTTTCTTTTTTCACATCAACATCTAAAACTTTAACTATGGCAGCAAGAAAGCCTCCAGCTGGGAAATCAATCTCTGCCCCAGCATCTACAAAGCGTAGCCCAACATCACAGCCAAAAATCACAGCACTATTGCAGAGGGAAACAGAAGCGGAGGATCCCAAACCACTATCGACAGAGGAGATGTTTAAAAAAATAATGAACAAAATACAACAAATCCGGAAAGACAATTTAAGTACAAGACTGGAACTATTGGAGGCACAAAGAGAAATAACAAATAATAAGCAAAAAATTGAGGGGCTGAAGGGAGGGGCAGTTGGGATGAAGGAAGAGATAAAAGATTTTAAGAAAGAAATTACTGATATTGCTGGTCAGATGTCTAGAATCGATTTTGAACGTATGTCCTTTTTTTAAAGATTTCAGAATGTCCCAGAGTCAGATAATGAGAATTTAAAAGATTTAATGGCTACAATGTTAACGGATTATACTAAGAAAAATAAGGAGCTTATCTGGGGGGACATTGATTTGATTTATAGAATTAACTCAGCATATGCCAGAATAAATGATGTACCCAGAGAGATACATATTAAGTTTATAAGAAGGTCAACAAGGGATGAGATACTGAGAGCGCAAAGAGGAGGGCCCTTGATATTCCAACAGAACGAGGTGACCATATTGAAGCAGATCCCCCCAAAAATACGAGATATAAGAAGGAAATACTCCTTCTTATCGAAAAAATTGCACAAAAAGGGGGTGTGGTTCAAGTGGCTGATGCCTGAAGGAATGCTGGTATTCTGGGAGGGAGGAAGAGTTAGAATGAAAACAGTAGAAGAGGCGGAGAATTTTCTTAAAAAACATTCCTCAATCCTGGATGATGACGACACGGGAACGGGAGGGGCCATGGCTCCGCCTAATGGTGGGGTGGAGGAGGAAGAAACAATAGCAAAGAGGCTCAGATTACAAAAATGACCTTTTTTTCTTTATTTTTTATGTATGGTAATTCCTGTATGGATGTTAATAGAATCAAAGTAATCGAATATATGAAATTTTATCTTTGACTATGAAACCCATGATTTAAAATGTATGTACCCTTTCCTACTTTTACTATTTCCTAATGGAATTGATTTTTTAAGAAGACTCGGAGCTTCCCGATGTGGAAGCTCTAAAATATTGTTAAAACACCTTACCTACCTCTTTCCTTTTATAAAATGTTAAAACTAATAAAAAACTATTTACAAAAAAAAATTGATGGTGTCCTGCATCTATTCAATGTTTGAGGGCACCTGTTCTGAGGGCCTCCTGATGTCACTTAAAGAGATGTCTATGCCTTCATAGAAGACACTTTCACTGAGTTAGGCACCAAGTGAAAGTGTTCATCCAGCAGCTTGTGCAACTGAAGACAACGTGGGAAAGTCTTTCAGAGGATGGAGCTCTGACATAGGTCAGAAGGTTCAAAGGAAGTCTCTGCAAAGTGGCCTCTTCCCACAACCTTAGCAGTAAGGTTCTATGGAAATGAATTATTTTAAAAGCTTATATGAGAAAAGTTTACCTCAGAAAGAATGACATCAGAGATGTTTGCATTGGAATACTACCTAAAAAAATGTACATGAAGAACTACATACATTATGGGAAATTGCGTGCAAATGTTCTGTATATTAAAGAAAGTTATAAATAAAACAGGTACAGATTTTTTAATCTACTAAAAACTAAAATGGATTAGGTTTAAATGGATCGACATCATAGCCCTTGCTTGAAAGTTTGCTAACTCTCCTATAGAAATTTCTGTTTCTTGTTTGGTTCCGGAATATAGAGTTGCAAGTGTCTTATGAGAAATTCTCCAGCAAAACTATGTAATGACCAATGTATTTATTATTTACTTTGGTTTTATGATTCATTCAGAAGTCTTATCTTCATTGCTTAGATGAAGATAAATAATCTGCTTGGAATTAACGGTTAGAAAATGTTTCTCATCAGATTTGAGATCCAACATCATAGCATTAAAAGCAAAAACAAAACTGGATATCAGAATTTATTGCCGTTTTCTTCTTGCTTTATTTGCTTGTTTTTATTTTTGGTTCTTCTAAATGTTTCTTCTAAGATTTATGGGAGCTGTTTTCAGGTTCATTTCCAAGGGTCTCAGTCTGTGGTCACAAGTATCTTTGCTGGCATAAGAAAAATGGTTGGCTGAGATCCAGGATCTACATTTCCGGTCTATCTTTTGATCTGAACTATTGGGTCAACAAATATGATAGATGAACAGAAGAGTAGGGAAGATCTTTAATAAGACTTATTGGTAGTGTGAAGGTTTTATTCCCATGGAATTGATTTCAGGATCGGTGTCAGCAGTGATTGTATTTAAGCACTGTTTATATCCCCACCCCCTGAAGTTCTGTGTCCATTTTTGGCTGAACAACAGCTGCTCAATGCAAGAAAGTCCATTCTAGTTTTGGATTTTTACCAAAATAGGCCCATAAGGAAATCCAACAAATAACAAACAAACAAAAAAGTGAGCTCATCTTTGCATTCAGCTTGCAGCTGCCCCAGAAACCAGCTGCAGTCCAACCTTCCTTGCGAGCTCTCCATGAAAACTCAAATGGTCTATATTAGGTAGTACAAACAGGAAGGAGAATTGTGTTTTTGTGATAGCCGTATCTGACTTTGTTTTCTTTTTTTTTTCCTGGAAAAGAACACACAGCATTGTGCATCTTTCTCTACAAATTATTTTCTTTAATTAAAAAGAGAAAGTAATTGATAGTAATTTGCTATAGAGCTTGGCTTCCGATGACTAAGGTAAAGGTAAAAGTTTCCCCTATACAGTGGTACCTGACTCTAGTGAGATGTGCTTATCTCTGTTTCTTAGTTAAGGGAGCCAGTGTTATGCAAAGATGCGGGCATGTGCCCAGATTCTGTGACTACATGCCAAGTTGCATGGAACACTATTATCTTCCCACCGAAGGGGTACCCATTAATCTACTTGCATTTGCATGCTTTCAAACTGCTAGGTAGGCAGCAGCTGTGGCAATGGGAGCTCATCATGTGGTACTTGGGTCTCAAATCTGGGCTGTCAGCTTTCCACTTGACAAGCTCAGCATCTTTAACTGCTGAGTCATGGCGCCGCCTTCTGATGACTCTTTAGTCACATCTGTGAAGTTTTTGGGGGAACCCTACAGAAATAGCTTCTAATAGTCTTCTTCTGGGACATTGTTAGGTCCCCCGGTCTCACTTCTGGATATGTAAACATGTATACATCACTATCAAGGAAGAACACTTGATTTTTTTTAGCAGATGATCAGTAATGAATCATATGGCAGTGAATAATGGAAGATATTGTACAACATATCTGGTTTATATAAGTTTGTATAGGAGAACCAGCTTGGTGTAGTGGGTAAGGTGCTAGCCTACAAATCAGGATACTGGGAATTTCTAATCCCATTTTATGCATGAAAGTAAGCTGGATGACTTTGGGCCAGTCACTCTCTATCCGCCCAACCCACCTCATGTTTTAGGAAAAGGAGGAGTATGTTTGTTATCTTGAGTTATTTTAAAATAATGAAAATGGGATAAAAATCTAACAAACAAAATATGAAAATCAATTACAGACATGTTATATACGAGACCGCCTCCTGCCCCATACATCCCTTCGTCCGATCCGCTCCCACAGAGAGGGTCTTCTCCGGGTGCCGTCGGCGGGGCAATGCCAGTTGGCGACACCCAGGGGAAGGGCCTTCTCTGTGGCGGGCCCGGCCCTCTGGAACGACCTACCCCCCGACCTTCGCACTATCTCGGACCTCCGCCTCTTCCGCCAACGTCTTAAAACGTATTTATTCCAACAAGCCGGCCTAGGATAGCCCCCGCTTCTGACTTTTTAAAAATAAATTATAATTTGGTACGGTTTTAACATGGGTTTTAGCACGGGTTTAATTAATTTAATATATTTTAATTGATATTGTATTTTGTGGTTTTAAATAATGCCTGTGCGCCGCCCGAGGTCCTAACAAGGAGAAGGGCGGGGTATAAATTTAATAAAATAAATAAATAAATAAATAAATAGTCAATGAGAAAAAAACCCTTCCATCTTCTATTGACGGGCAGTATCATTATATAGATCGATTTAAAAGCTACAAAAATGCCATGTTTGTTTGGGAATTCCAACATTCACTGGAATTCTCAGGAGAACATTGAAATTCAAAATGGAAGGTTTGCAGCATAAATTCTGTCTCAAGTTGTAGATTATAAACAGACTACATTAAGTATTGGTAGCTGTTGCGTAATTCAGATTATACATAGCATTCAAGCAAATAAGCCCTTATTCTCCCGAAGATACCTTCAGTTCCCTTTTAGAACTGGAACCTTTGTTTGCCCAAGAATCTGGAAAGGTGTTGACCCTGAGCCCCTATCATATTGAGGCACTGGTTTGAATTTGTCTGTTTGGTGTGTTCCTAAGAAGCAAACCACCTAATTTCTTTGGTCCAGAAGTATCTATTCTGATGCTTCTTTTGATGAGCACAGATGTTCCAAGCAATCCCCTGTGAGAAAGACAGAAAAAAAGAGAGGGAGAGAGAATTCCTATCCTTAAACTATCATTTTCTATGATTATTTAAAGAAATAAAAGTGGCATAACTCATGGAAGAATTTGAAATGGTAAGCACACACATGCAGAATATATAGTTCTGAATGTAGATTTTATAGAAGTGCTCTTCCATTGTAACAGTGAGCTTCCTCTCTAATAACCCTTTTCCTCTCTTTATTAGCCCCAGCAGTTAATTAAGTAATTATATCATTTTTTGGAAAATCCCGATAAGATATCACCACCTGCCTGACCTAGCCTGCACTACTGGGAAATTACTGGCTAATGGGAACCCCCTTTACCTTCCATCACATCAACCAAATCCCACAAACACTTGTGAAGCTACACAATCAAAGAGGCTTTACCTGGAGCAAGGCTTGGACACTGTTTGATGGTTTAATAGTTGATATGTGCTCATGTAGGAAAGCCCTATGCCAAAGAGAGAGGGGGGGAGGGAGAGGGAGAGAGAGAGAGAGAGGGAGGCCTGGATTTTGAGCCAATTACAATTACATATCCCTCTTTCCTTGCCTCATTTCATAGTTATTTTGTTTCTCAGTGAAGGCGTTCCTGTTGGCAATCAGTCAAACAACATTGGTGATATAGATCAACTGCAAATGAATGGATAAATCTTCTCTGGATAATGGTGGAAATTATTACATTTGCTATTCAGTATAATTCTAGGGCCTGTAAGAAGATTTAGATTTTTCTTCCAACTGCAGAAATAAATCAATAATTAATACCATTGTTGGGACATTTTATTTGCGGGATCGTATCCTGCCCCATACATCCCTTCGGCCAATTCGCTCACACAGAGAGGGACTTCTCCGGGTGCCGTCCACCAGGCAGTGCCAGCGGGCGACGCCCAGGGGAAGGGCTTTCTCTGTGATGGGCCCGACCCTCTGGAACGACCTACCCCCAGATATTAGAACGACTACGGACCTCCGCGCCTTCCGCCAAAAAGTAAAAACATATTTGTTTCATCAGGCCGGCTTGGCCTAATTTACGCTTCTCGCCCCAGTCTGTTTTCTCAAATTGTTTATTGGGTTTTAATGGGTGGTAATTTTAATGGTTTTTAAATTTTAGTACAGGGTAGTTTAATTCGCTTTTAATTTGTGTGTATTGTATGTTTTTAGATGGTTTTTTAATTTTCCTGTACACCGCCCCGAGTCCCTTTGGGGAGAGGGGGCGGTTTATAAATATAATTAATAATAATAATAATAATAATAATAATAATAATAATAATAATAATAATAATAATAATAATAATAATAATAATAATAATAATAATAATAATTATTATTATTATTATTATTATTATTATTATTATTATTATCTATTCTGTTAAAATCCTTTCTCTGATGACTAAAAATATAAAGATGTCCAGTGATCACATAGACCTCAAAAGATAAGTAGTTCCTGATTCCATGGCTCAATACCACCAAAGTAAAATGACTGAATCTCTATCGAAACATGGAAGATACAGGAAGGGTTCATTTCTCTCCCTCACCCACCCACCTTTTTAGTAGGTTTTTAAGGCAGTCAGTAGGATTATCATCCATTTATAACATTTATTACAGTTAAATAATAATCTTTTTACAAGCTTAATTAGAAGTTACAAGAGTTTAAATAAATCAAACAACTGGACATTATGTCAGTTCCCCCCCCCCCCCCAATATTACTCTGCTAAACACATAATTTCCAGAACACTGTCCATGTCTAAGGATATCTATCCATGTAGCAGGGCTGTATTATTATTATCCTTTCCATCTTTCCTATTATCTACTCCTGTTGCTGTTTTATGACTATCACTTTGTTGGTTGTATTTCATGATTTATGATAGTATTTTATGATTTATGATGTAATCACTTCATTGTTTGTAGGTACACTGAGAGCTTATGCACTGAAGACATATTCCTTGTCGTACTTGGCCTATAGAAATATTCTAGGCTGGGCTAGGCTACTATTCTATTCTTATTCTGTTCTGTTCTGTAATAACCACAAGCTAGACTACAAAGGATCCAAATCAACTTTGCCAATCACGGATGCCTTCTAAAAACATGATTTTCATATCTATGAAAATGTAATATTGATCCAGAACAAGGCCTCTGAAGGTGGGCATTTCAAATCACTCCTCCTCCAATATTAGTGAGGAATAATATATTACAGTAGGACCATAAGTTGCAAAAGATAACATTTAAATAGGAAAAAAATAATAATCTAGATCTCCTAAGCCCCTTGAATACACTTGGAATCCAATGGCTACTATATGTGAATTAGCAGATACCTGTTCTACCATGCAGGCAATTGTATAGAATTGGATTACTTCTGAAGTGGGTTCCTACTGGTTCGGCCCGGTTTAGCCAAGTAGGTAGTAGCTTGGCAGGCCACGCCCCTGAACTGGTTCTATTGGCGGCACCATAGGCAGCGCCATCTTGTTTTTTGCTTCTGTGCATGTGCAGAAGCATTTTTTACCTATTGCGCATGCAGGTGTAGCGCGCATCAAGCGCATGTGCCTGAAGTGCGTCCCTGAGCGAACCAGCAATAGAAGAAGCCGCAGCCCACCCCTGGATTACGTGATACTTACTGACCACAAAAAAAAAGCTTCCTGGCTTTGTTGGAAAGACTAATTGAGATCGGAGATTGACTCTTCTGCCTATAGTCGTTAGAAGTAGCCCACTGGAGACAATGACTTCGTATTACTAGAATTGGGGGAATAATTATTTTTTATGTTTCCAAAGATTAGACACAATCTAAAAACAGCAGTAAATAGGGCCATAACTCTGTATTGGGAATTATTCTGAGCAAGACACCAAGTGGTTTAAATGGAGTTTTCAAATAATTGACCAAGGATTCGGACTTGTCCTGTCTCCCACCCCACCCACCCCCGTTCTATCATTTAAACAGCATCTTGCCTGATAAAGAAACCTGGAGAAAGCCCACACACCCTGCTGTGTTATTTTAGTTGATCCTAATAAAGATAATTACCTTACTACGAATACAGAGCACGGAGCATCATCAGTGTACTTGCTGCACAAGTGCCTAAGTCCACACAATGTGCATGTATGATTGAATCATTATACAACAGGAGCAAAGAATGAGTCAGCACAGACTTGTTGACATCTGGAACTGCACTGTCAATGACTCAGCTTGTGGATGAATCCAGAGACTGCTGTCCTGACACAGCTGGATGCCAAGATATTCTAAACTAAGCCCATCAACTAAATGTGAAAGCCACCCCTTGTTTTCTTTTCAATTCAAATATTACTTCTCAATTACAAATTTAATGTTATATTTTCCTAGGCTTACTTCATATCTTGTATTGAATCTATGATGACAGAGTTCTTTGGACCTGTTTTCTAAAGTAATTTATGAAATCAAAGCCGCATAAAAGTTCTACAAATTCGTATTTCTTCCATGTACAATTTCTAGCTAGGTTATAATAATAATAATAATAATAATAATAATAATAATGTTGAATTTATTGACCGCTCCCTCTCCCCACAGGGACTCGGGACGGTGCACAGGGAGAATAAAAGCAATAAATATACAAAATACATACAAATTTAAAACAGATTAAACTAATTCCTGTGCTAAAATCCCTTAACTAAAAATCCCCACTAAATATAAATATACATTTGAAAACCCATAGAGAGAGAGACTACCCTAGGCCGGCCAGGCGGAAAAGATGAGTCTTCAATTTCAGGCGGAAGGAGCGGAGGTCCGTGGTCGTTCTAATATCGGGGGGAAGGTCGTTCCAGAGGGCCGGGCCCGCCACAGAGAGAGCCCTTCCCCTGGGCGTCGCCCACTGACAAAGTCTAGTGGACGGCACCCGGAGAAGTCCCTCTCTGTGGGAGCGAATCGGCCGTGAGGATGTGTGAGGCAGGATCCGATCCCGCAGATAGCTAGGTCCCGAGCCATGGAGCGCTTTAAAGATGATAACTAACACCTTGAAGCACACCCGGAAGACGACAGGCAGCCAGTGCAGCTCGCACAAGAGCGGTGTAATGTGGGTGAACCTAGTGGTTCCCATAATTGCTCGCGCGGCTGCATTCTGAACTAACTGAAGCCTCCAGGTGCACCTCAAGGGGAGCCCCATGTAGAGAGAGTTACAATAGTCCAGTCGGGATGTCACGAGGGCATGAGTGACTGTGCGAAGGGCGTCCCGATCCAATAGGGGGCGCAACTGGCGTACCAGGCTAACCTGGTAAAACGCCCTCCTGGCCACAGCTGTCACTTGCTCTTCCATAGACAGCCGGGTATCCAGGAGGACACCCAAATTGCGCGCCCCATCCACAGGGGCAAGATGTTCGCCCCCTATGGCCAGCGTTGGAGAGAGCTGGTTGAATCGGGCAGCTGGAAACCACAGCCACTCGGTCTTGGTCGGGTTGAGCCTGAGTCTGTTACTTCCCATCCAGATCCGCACGGCTTCCAGGCACTGGCACATCACTGCTACGGCATTGTTGGGGTGGTTTGGGGTAGATATATACAGCTGAGTATCATCAGCGTAGAGATGGTACTCTACCCCAAAACCACGGATGATCTCACCCAGCGACTTCATGTATGCATTAAACAGGAGAGGCGAGAGGACCGACCCCTGAGGCACCCCACATGTGAGGGGTCTCGGGGTCGACCTCTGCTCTCCTGCCAACACAAATTGCGATCGGCCAGAGAGGTAGGAGGAGAACCACCGTAAAACGGTGCCTCCCACCCCCAACCCCCCCAGCCGATGCAATAGGATACCATGGTCGATGGTATCGAAAGCCGCTGAGAGGTCTAATAGGACCAGGATGGAGGAACAACCCCCATCTCTGGCCCTCCAGAGATCATCGACCAACGCGACCAATGCCGTCTCGGTGCTATGCCCGGGCCGAAAGCCGGACTGGCGCGGGTCTAGATAATCAACTTCCTCCAGGTGACGGGGAAACTGTTGTGCCACCACACTCTCAACAACCTTCGCCAAAAAGGGAAGGTTGGAGACGGGACGATAGTTGGTTAAAAGAGCTGGGTCCAAAGAGGGCTTCTTAAGGAGGGGCCTCACCATAGCCTCTTTTAGGGAAGCAGGCAAGGAACCCTCACTTAAAGAGGCGTTGACAACCTCTTGGAGCCAGCCTCGTGTCACCTCCCAGGATGCCAGTACAAGCCAGGAGGGACACGGGTCCAATAAACATGTGGTGGCTCGCAGTCGCCCACGTAACCTGTCCATATCCTCGGAAGCAATGGAGTCAAATTCCTCCCAAACAAGATCAGCCTCGTGGCATCCCACTGGGCCATGAATGGGGGCTAACTCGTTCTGTATCTGAGCGGTTTTGTCCTGCAGAAAAGTCACAAATTCCTCTGCTCTACCCTGTAGCGGGGCTTCCCGCATCCTCTGTTGCAGGAGGGAACGGGTCACCCTAAACAGGGCGGCACGGCGGTTTTCTGCGGATGCTATGAGAGTAGCACAATGATGGCGTTTGGCCACTCTCAGCGCCACAATGTAAGTCCGTAAATGGGCTCTTACCTGTGTCCGGTCAGATTCAGAGCGAGTAGCCCTCCATCTTCCCTCTAGGCATCTCTTGTGGCGTTTCATCGCCCTCAGCTCCTCGGTAAACCAAGGAGCCGGGGTGGCTCGGCGCCGCAAGAGAGGCCGCAAGGGCGCGACCCGATCCAAGGCTCCCGTGGTCGCAATATTCCATGCGGCCATGAGGTCCTCCACCGGGGCGCGGGTCCAAGGAAGTGGCCCAAGCGCCATCTGGAACCCATCCGGGTCCATCAGGCGCCTGGGGCGGAACCAGATAGGTAGTTCTGGCGCCGCCTCCTCGCGGAGGGGAGTAGCGGTCAGAAAGTCGAGCCGAAGAAGTGAGTGGTCTGACCATGACAAGGGTGTGATGACTATGTCCAGTATACCCAGATCACTCTTCCATTGGCCTGAGACAAAAATGAGGTCCGGTGTGTGTCCACCCTCGTGGGTGGGGCCTTGAATTAGTTGGATCAGGTCCATGGCTGTCATGGAAGCCATGAACTCCCGAGCTACCTCGGATGATTCGCCCAACGATGGCAGATTAAAGTCCCCCATGACTATAAGTCTGGGGGTCTCCACTGCCACCGTAGCGATCACCTCCAGGAGCTCGGGCAGGGCTGCTGCTACATAGCGAGGAGCCAGGTATATAACCAGCAAGCCCAACTGCCTCCCTAGGCCCCACTTCACGCAGAGGGACTCGCAACCGGTAGTCTGTGGCACAATGGTCTCTCTTGGCTCAAGACCCTCCTTGATAATGACCGCTACCCCACCACCCCTACCTTGGACCCGGGGCTGATGAAAAGCGCGGTAGCCTGGTGGGCACATTTCAACGAGGGGAAGTCCTCCCTCGTGGCCCAACCAGGTTTCCGCAATTCCTACCAGGTCCGGCTCCCCCTCTGACACAAGGTCATGAACGAGGGGGGCTTTGTTGACCACGGACCTGGCATTGCAAAACATCAGCCGCAGGCCCAGGCTCTGTATTCCCTGACCACCTAACCTGCGGGGGTTGTGGCACTCGACCGTTCGTAACCAACGGCTGCGTGCCAGCAACCGGGAGGATGGTCTCCCCTCGGCCCTGCCCCTCCCCACGACCCTCTGGATTGGAATGCCCTCTAGTGGGACGACTCGTGGTTCCCCCCTCAAATCGGTACCTTCCGTCTCCTCCCGTCGACTACTGATCCGGCCCTTTCTTTCACGTGATTCTTTTGTCTCAATCTGTCTATGCCCGCCCCCCTCCCTAGTGCCCCCTAAAATAGACAAAAATTTCCTAATTAAAAAACCCCTAAGGCCGCGCTTCGCCCGTCTCTCCGGATTAATGAATCCTTCCTCAAGACGGGCCCTCGATAGTTCGGAGGGCCAAACCTGCGAGAGCGGGGACTCTCGCAGCAATAAAAGGCTAGCTCTGGAGTACATATCAGATGGAGTTCATGGTGGGATGTGGGTTTAAAATACAAAAATTTTAAAAAAGTCGTTAGCCATGATATTAAAATACAATTCATTTCATAGATGTTATGTCATAGATGTTAAAAATAAAGTGCAGTAGTAAAGTGCACCATGAGTGAAATAAAGTGCAGTAAAGTGCATCTGTGAGGTTTAAAGTTCATATAAGTTCGTAATGTCAGTTAATATCAGTTAGTGTGCATTAGTTCTTCCGGTCTAAGATCTTTTAAGACAAAGTTCACATCTTTCAGGAACACGTGGTTCAGCTCACAAGGTCTTACATCCTGGTCTTAGGAAGCCACGGGGAAGATGTTAAAGTTATTAAAGGTGGTCAAAATCAAAATCCAAATTTGGTCAGCAGAATCTGCATAGTCAGCCTGGTTGTTCAAACTTACATTCGGCGCTCACACCGCCGCCCTCTCCTCCGCACCCGCCTTGGCCGCTGGCCTCCCGGCACTCCCACCGCCGTCGGCCCGGCCTCCAGCGGCTGCTCCATCCGTTCCTCTCCCAAAGCCTCACGGCGCTCTCACCGCCGATATCTTCTTCCTTTTACCCTCCATCCTCCGGTACTCTCCCCTATCCGGCGCTCCCACCGCCGCCATCTCCGGCAGCCGCCTCGCCACTAGGCGGCTGCCACCATTCAAAGCTCTTTCTTTCTCTCACCAACCATCTTCTCTCTTTCTTTATCTTTCACACCACCAGGCCGACGCTGCTGACCTCGCAGCGCTCTCACCGCCGTCTTGGCCCCATGGTGAGCTCAACCATAGCAGCGTTGGGAGCCCCCTGCGCGCGGCCAGCACCCCTGTTTTGTTTCACCGGGGACGCCGGCCTCCGCTCCGACACCGGCCTCCATTCCGGGAACGCCCCGACGCTCTCACCGTCCTCCGCGTCCCCGGGGCCGCCTCCGCTCCCAGCGCCTCCAAGAATGCCACGAACCTCATCCTGAAAAGCCAGGATGGATCCCTCACAGAAACCCCAGCCCACAAGTGCTGGAAAGAAGGGGGCTGGGGGCACAAAAGGCCCACGACCTCCGTAGCCCACACGGAGCTCCGGAGCTAGCCCGCCATCTTGCGCATGCAAGATGTTAATTAACACATCACAAAGCTTGACTATATGAAATATTTTTATTTTTACATCATACCTATCTCATATAATTGCCTTTAAATTGGTACCTAATGGCTGCTAGCAAATGTCAAAAATTGGTTTACCGATGGCCAATTGCAAGGTATTCAGAGTTGTTAAAACTTCAGTTAAATACTTCGTTAAAATGTTGCAATAATCTTTTAAACAAAACTCCACAAAGGGGAATTTGCTGCTTGTTTTGTTTAAGTCATTTTGAACATCCCAGATGCTGCCAAATACATTGATTTAATTTTGATTTTTCTCTATCATTCTTTACAGGTAAATCTGATCAAATCTGTACTGTATGTCAGAAGTTAGAAATTGTTTTGCTATACTGATATTAAAAATAGAAAACATGCAAGAGGGTAGAGGAATTTCCCCTAAAATAAAGTAATAAAATCAGTACCTATTTAATTTATTTTAATCAGAGAAAAGGCAGTCAACTGGAAAAATATAATACAGGCAGTTTCATAGAATTGATCAAAAAAGTTTCTTTATTGGAACCCATTACTTCATAAATTAGCTAGGAGGGCTACATGTTTTGGACCACTGTATAAATACTTAATAAATGCATAAAGTTGTACATATGGATACAAATAACTGTATATATTTGTTTAAAGGATCCTATTCATAAATAACTATCAACCCAGATTATAATAATAATAATAATAATAATAATAATAATAATAATAACAACAACAACAATAATAATAATAACAACAATAATAACAACAATAACAATAACAATAACAACAACAACAACAATTATAATTATAATTATAATAATAATTATAATTATAATAATAATTATTATTATAATTATAATTATTATTATAATTATTATAATTATTATTATAATTATTATTATAATTATAATTATTATTATAATTATAATAATAATTATAATTATTATTATAATTATTATTATAATTATAATTATAATTATTATTATTATTTATAAACCACTCTCTCTCCCCGAAGGGACTCGAGGCGGTGCACAGGGAATTTAAAAATACATGTATAAAACCACAAACATAATACAATGTTAAAATGAATCAAACTAAAACCCTGTGCTAAAATCCCATATTAAAACTAAAACTAAACCCATAAAAACCCTAAAAACAGTTAAATTACCCCAGGCCAGCCAAGCAGAAGAAGTGTGTTTTTAGTTTTTGACGGAAGGAGCGGAGGTCTGTAGTTGTTCTAATTTCGGGGGGAAGGTCGTTCCAGAGGGTCGGGCTCGCCACAGAGAAGGCCCTTCCCCTGGGCCTCGGCCGCTGGCATAGCCTAGTGGACGGCACCCAGAGAAGTCCCTCTCTGTGGGAGCGAATCGGCCGCAGGGATGTATGGGGCAGGATGCGATCCCGCAGATAGCTAGGTCCCGTGCCATGGAGCGCTTTGAAGATGATAACCAGCACCTTGAAGCGCACCCGAAAGACGACAGGCAGCCAATGCAGCTCGCGCAGGAGTGGTGTTACATGGGAGAACCTGGAGGTTCCCATAACTGCCCGCGCGGCTGCATTCTGGACAAGCTGTAGTCTTCGGGTGCACCTCAAGGGGAGCCCCATGTAGAGAGCGTTACAGTAGTCCAGTCGGGATGTCACGAGTGCATGAGTGACTGTGCAAAGGGCACCCCGGTCCAATAGGGGATGGAACTGGCGGACCAGGCGGACCTTGTAAAACGCCCTCCTGGCTACGGCCGTCACTTGATCTTCCATGGACAGCCGTGCATCAAGGAGGACACCCAAGTTGCGTGCCCCATCCACAGATTAAAAGAACAGTGAAATTTGCTGACTGTTTTAAGGTTCTTCCTTGTTTCAGTGATGTCCTCTCCAGAGGTGAATTCCTACTGGTTTGGCCAGATTGACCAAGTAAGCTGGCCACACACCCCTAATCAGTTCTATTGGCAGAGCTGTAGGCGCCGCCATTTTGGTTTTTTTACTAGTAGTAGGGGTTTTTTTAACTACTTTTTTTACTTTATCAAGCATGTACATGCATGAAATGCATCCCTGAGTGAACCGGCAGTAACAGAAGCCAGAACCCACCCCTGGTCCTCCTATCTTTAAGAACCACATTTGGCCAAATAAATGAAGCGTAAACCAAAAGTGCAGGCTAAATGTTGGAAATGTGGGCTTTAGATTTTGTAGGACTTTGTCTTTCACTGATCCCAGTCATTATACAGCCAGTTTGATGTTGTGCATAAGGTGCTGGCTAGAAACCAGGAGACTGTGAGTGCTAGCCATGAAAGCTAGTTGAGTGACTTTGGTTTGGTGATTCTCTATTATCCCAATCCATTACATGGCATTCTGTGTTTGAGGAAAACAGGATTACTATTAATAGGAAGTATTAAGTACCATGTGTAGGTCACCTTTAGTATTACTTTTAATAGGAAGTATTAAGTACCATCTGTAGGTGATTTCTGGAGGGCCCGGGATAGAGGCTGTTCCTCTATCCTGGTCCTGTTAGATCTTGCCGCCCTGGGTCCTTTTTTAGGAGAAGGGCGGGGTATAAATTTAATAAAATAAATAAAATCTCAGTGGCTTTCGATACCATTGACCATGGTATCTTATTGCACCGGCTGGGGGGGTTGGGGTTGGGAGGCACCGTATTACGGTGGTTCTCCTCCTACCTCTCCAACCGGTCACAATTTGTGTTGGCAGGGGGGCAGAGGTCGACCTCAAGGTCCCTTACATGCGGGGTACTGCAAGGGTCGGTCCTCTCGCCCCTCCTATTCAACATCTATATGAAGCCACTGGGTGAGATCATCCATGGTTATGGGGTAGAGTTCCATCTGTATACTGATGTCACCCAACTGTACATCTCTACCCCTGACCATCCCAACGATGCCATTGAAGTGATGTCCCAGTGTTTGGAGGCCGTGCGAGCCTGGATAGAGAGGAACGGGCTCCGACTCAACCCGTCCAAGACCGAGTAGCTGTGGTTTCCGGCGCCGCAACATAGCCAGTTGATTCCATCTCTGGTTATCGGGGGTGAGACACTGGCTCCCGCAGAAAGGGTGCGCAACTTGGGTGTCCTCCTGGACTCTTGGCTGTCCTTGAACAACCATGTGATGGCTGTGGCCAGGGGGGCCTTCTATCAGGTATACCTGATACGCCAGTTGCACCCCTTTCTGGATCGTGGTGCCTTACGCATGGTCACTCAAGCTCTCGTCACTTCCCGCCTGGACTACTGTAATGCTCTCTACATGGGGCTTCCCTTGAGGTGCACCCGGAGGCTTCAGTTAGTGCAGAATGCGGCTGCGCTTGGGATTTTGGGAGTCTCTAGACACTCCCATATAACACCTCTCCTGTGCGAGCTGCACTGGCTGCCTGTGGCTTTCCGGGTGCGCTTCAAGGTCTTAGTGACCATCTTTAAAGCGCTCCATGGCATAGGACCTGGCTACTTGCAGGACCGCCTCCTGCCACATACTTCTACCAGGCCTGTCCGCTCCCACAGGGTGGGCCTCCTTAGGGTGCCGCCCGCCGGACAATGCCGGCTGGTGACTCCCAGGGGAAGAGCCTTCTCTGTGGCAGGCCCAGCCCTCTGGAACGACCTGCCCCCCGACCTCTGCACAATCACGGACCTTCACCTCTTCTGTCGAGCACTTAAAACACACTTCTTCCATGCGGCCGGCCTGACATAGCTATGTATATTATAGAATTTTTTAGCTGGGTTTTTAAATTAAGTTTTAGCACGGGCCAAATTTATTTAATTTAATTTTTAAACTTATTTGATGTTTGTATATTTATATTTTTATTTTCTTATTCCTGTGCACCGCTCTGAGTCCCATTCGGGAGAGAGGGCAGTATAAAAGTACGAACAAATAAATAATAATAATAATAATAAAACCTTGAATTGGCAGAAAATAAAGGCATAAAAATGCCACAAATAAATACATAAAATTATTCTGAAAGATCAAACAAGAATAGTTAAAGTGGTTCACATAAGCCAGCTTTCTCTAATTTGAAAAGACAAAAGTTAGGAAAATGCAAGGGTTTTTTGTGCAATGATGTATTGAGAACATAGAATAACTCAGTTGGAAGGAAGGAAGGAAGGAAGGAAGGAAGGAAGGAAGGAAGGAAGGAAGGAAGGAAGGAAGGAAGGAAGGAAAAGTTGATTGCAAGCTGCATAGGTAATTCTGAGGAGGAGGAAAGTGGAGGAATTTAAACAGTAGTTTAATACCTGTTCAGATTTTGTTTCCAATATGTCTACTGAAACTTAGATTTTTCTTTTGAGTTCAAAACAAATTATATTTTCCATTTTGTGCAAAACTCTAGCGATTAGCAGTATTCCATACAGGATGGGGCAATTGAGAGTTGGAATGCCAAAATATGGTGAGCACACTCAGTTGGAGAATGCTGGACCAAGTAATTATAGTTATTACTTTCCTGTGCTGAAATATTTTTCAGAATAAGTTGGGAAGAATTAAAATACACAAGAGAATTTCTGGTTAATTGCTTTCCAAGTAACTCTATAATTATCTTTGTATTTATCTGTCCTATATATTTATATCCTGCCTTTCTCCAAGAAAGCTAACAAATATAACCATGATTCATTAATAATGTAATTGGCAAGATGTGTACTACACATGAACATAGACCAAGCACACCGTGTATCAGTCTTGGTAAAATAAGTTAATTTGAGGCTCAATGCAAAGTCAGGGTTTGTGAAAGGTTTTCCATCTTGGTCAATGGTGCATTTATATGGTCAGTGGTACAATCTTGACTATTTGTAAAATAGTCCTACAAGGGTACTTCTTTGAGATGGTTGAATTAATTATATATTAATTCATTTATTTCCAAATTAGACAAGACAATCTTATGTTTAGCTACCTGCCTGTTCATTCTGCACTGTCCTGAAATCAGTTACCTGATTTGCTTTCAGCCTACATCTTTGGAAATGTTGACATGTTCCTTTTTTCCTTCTTACCTTCAAGTTTGACACCTGAATGCTGTGCAATGTGGTGAACACCCATTATTTGCCCCAGCTTCTGCCTACCTAGCAGTTTGAAAGCATGCAAATGCGAGTAGATAAATAGGTATTATTTCTGTGGGAAAGTGCATGGAATGCTGTTACCTTCCCGCAAAAATGACATCTATGCTGGCCACAGGATCACAGAAGTATCTTTGGACAACATTGGCTAAGAAATGGAGATGATCACTGTCCCCTAGAGTTGGCCCTGACTGGACATTTACCTTTACTTTTGATTTTCTATTCTTATTTTTAAGTCTTTCAATAAATTATATTGAAAAAAATGGAAGTTTGGCATATTATTAATTTCTATCAACTACTGCACAGAATCAGATTCCCTCGAACCATATGCTAGTTTGATCATTTGTCTTGTGTTTGGGAAGCTTTTTATCTTAAATGCTGATAAAAAAAATAAAACACACTGGTTCATCTGTCACTTAACAGATATTTGAAGACTTTTTTTATTCACTACAGGGATAATCACTACCGTTACATTTGGTTTCATTCACTTTACTGTCATTTACGTATTTTTTGGTGTGTACGACACGCTCCCCCCCCGAAAAAAGTAGGTGGAAATGGCTGTGCGTTATACAGCGAATGTTTCTGAAGCCTCACCCAGCCCCTGACCCCCACCCTTCAACCTCTGCCTCCCAGCAATTTGCCTCCTTGCAGCAAATAGCAAACAGCCTGGTCAGCTTCAGCACAGCTTGATTTAGCACGAGCAGCTGATTGGTGGTTGGATTGGCCTCCCGGAATACCACCTATCAGCTGTTCCAGACTGTGGGGATCGCCACTATCCATCACCACTGTCACATCCCCTTCGCCGCAACTGCCTATTGCTGCCTATTTCTGCCTCTGCATGCCCCATTTTTGGCCTCCGTGCATCTCATTTTTGGCCCATTCCAAGTGGTGGCGATAGGCAGCAGCAGCGATTCCCATTGACTGGAACAGGCCAAAAACGGGCACACAGAGGCCAAAAACAGGATGTGGGAGACCGAAATGGGGGGCATGGAGCAATGACAGGTGGCAGCAACAAGGTTTAGGTTTAGGTTTATTGGTTTTTTTATACCACCCTATCCCCGAAGGACTCAGGGCGGTACACAGCCAAAATAAAAACAAGGGACAGTATTAAAAAAAACAAATAAATATATAAAAACATTCATGCAGGATCCAATCTGGGTCAGTCACAAGGGCCAGAGGTTTAGTCTGAGCTTTTGGGCATGGTCTTAGGAAACATCTCTCTCACTAAAATGTGAGCTTTGGGTTATTCTATACCCAGTATTTCTGCAGTGCCTGGTTATGTATGGTTGTTTAAATTGTTGATTGGGGTGTTGATGGCCAGTTATTAAATTGTTGGCTGTTACTTCCTTATGTTGCCAAATCCTTGACTCCTGGTAATCCGATGTTAAATCAGTCCTCCTTTTGATTGAAAAGGGGCCCATTTACCAGGCTTCAATTATTTTCCTGGCTATTTTTGTTCCTGCTTGGCCAACAATCTTAGTAGCCTTGAAATTGAATATATGTCCTTGTTCACTGCAATGTTGGGTTACCAATGAGTTTGGGTCTCCTTGTCTGACCACTTGCAATCCGGTGGTTAGCTTCTTCTCTGTTTGTTCTACATAGTCACGGGCAATTCCATGCAGGGAATCCGGTAGATTACTTTAGAAGAATCTCCCATCTTCAAGTGTTCTTTGCAAAGCATTTGTCCTTGTATGATAGCTTCTGGGTGGTATGTGATATCCACTTGCAAATCTCAAAAACTGTATTCCATTGCTTCCAAAATGTTTTTGATGTATGGCAGGGTATGCCAAATTGTTGGTTTAGTTACTGCCCAACCCAGATTGGATCCTGCAACATAATCCTGCAACATGTTTATTTACATTCATTCATAAAAACATTCATTGCTAAATGTTATAAAAACATGAAAACAATAAACAATGTCCTAGTCTGATGCCCTTCAAATGTGTCAGCTTGATATTCCCATGATTCTGTGCTTGCTTGGGATTTTGGAGTTAAAGTTAAACAGATCTGGGAGAGAAGCCCTGCCAGTTTTCTATTGTGTTAGTATCCATCCCTTTTTTTGTTGGGTTATTCCCTACTATGCTGTCTTTCCCCCTCCCACATACTTCTCCATTTCTCCTCCCAAATTAAGAAGTCAGGAATCCCTGTTTAATACAAGAAACAACTCTTCTATTCTTGCCTTCATAATAAAACTGGAAATGACAGTCTTTTCTCAGAAAATAGTAAATAGGCACCATATGTCATCTAACAAACTTCTGTCTTCATATATATGTGAACCTGGGATAATTGGCCTGCCAAAATATTTTTAAACCATCTGGTTAACATAGCTGGTTTTGAGAAATTATGTTTACCATGCTGTCTTAATTTATTGTCAACAATATTAAGTAACACAGTTGCTGCTAAAGAATAATCTTGGCAGAGGTGGGGGTGGTAGTGCATTTGACAGTGTTTGTGGATATGTGCATACATGTCCAGCGCTTTCTTAGCACAGAACAAGTGAGCTTCTCTGTTTCCATTTAAGTATAGCAGGAATAAATATAGAGTGCAATATCAGTGCGTTGAAAGACATATCACAGGACAATAATACATTTGCCCAGATCAACCAGGCTCTAGCTGAAGGAGAGAAGGTCTCTCAGATAAGCAGTAAGGTGGCATAAAGAGAAAATGTTGCCAGGTGAAACTGAATTTCTGTGTTCAACCAAAAAGACAAAAGCAGAGGGCATGGACAGAAATAGAGGAACCCACCATGAATAGTCAAGTTTAACATTTGTTGCCAAAGATTGCATCAACATGCAACAAGATCTATCTTCAATTTCTGGACTCCATACTTGGCTAGCGTCTAAATTTTGGATCTCAACAGTGGCACCTGCTTTTACCTCCTTCTATTCTGCTAGCCAGTGAGGGCAAACCTTTTTTGGCTCGCGTGGCAAAAGCGGGGGGAGCGCAGAGGGGTCATGAGCCAGACCCATAATGCTTTGTGCACGACACCAGTGTGCATGCATGCATGACCAGCGCTTCCCCCCCTTCCATTTTTGGCATGCTTTTTTCACTCTCCCCAGGCTCCAGAGGCTTTATAGGAGCCTGGGGAGGGTAAAAATAGTCTCCCTGCTCTACCCTCCAGAGGCTTCAGGAACTTCCTGAAAAAACCGGCCCTAAGGGCAATCCGGAAGTTCAAGAATGGACTTCCAGTTTACTTGTAGGGCTGGTTTTAGCCCTCCGTAGCCATCAGGGGCCTTCAGGATGGCCTCAAAAGGTTGAAATCAGCTGACAGGGCAATGTCCTGACAAATGGCTCCATGTGGCACGCATGCCCTAGGTCCGCCATCACGGTGCTAGGCTATATTTTTAGGGATAGTTTTAGTTTTATATGGGTTTTTAGCACAGGGTCAGTTTAATTCGTTTTTAACTTTGTATTCTGTTTGTTGTTTTAATTGTATTTTTAATTCCCTGTGCCCCGCCTCGAGTCCCTTCGGGGAGAGAGAGCGGGTTATAAATCAAAATTATTATTATTATTATTATTATTATTATTATTATTATTATTATTATTATTATATTCATTAACTAATTTTATTTTTAAAACGATTCTTTACATTTTTAACGGTTTATTTTTGATATGCTTTGTCATCCCCTATATAATTCAGAAACATTCTTGAGGAAAAATATAGAACAGGAATTTGTAGCTTATTGAGACTTAAGCTTGGCTGGGATCTTATTGTTATGGGGAGCCTCACTAGCTTTCTGACAACGGATGGGGCTTTTGAGTGTGCCCAATAATCAACTGGGCCAAACATTCTACTACCTTCCAGATGTTGTTCCTCTCCAATTCCCAGCATGGCCAATGGTAAGGAATATTGGGAGTTGTAGTTCAGCAACATCTGCAGGACACGAGTCATCCTCTATTCCTAAATCCTTAAGCAACTTGAGAATCTAAGATACCCAAAACAAATGAACAATGCATGGCCCATCAGACATCTGGATGGTTAGTAACAAACTCAAGCTCAACTCATCCAAGACTGAGTGGCTGTGGCTTCAGGCTCCCCGGGTCAGCCAGATTACTCCAACTCTGGCCATTGGGGGCGAAACACCGGCCCCGTGGAGAGGGCGCGCAATTTGGGTGTCCTCCTGGATTCCCGGCTGTCCATGGAGGACCATTTGGCGGCCGTGGCCAGGGGGGCATTTCATCAGGTATGCCGGATGCGCCAATTGCGCCCCTTACTGGACCGGGCTGCCCTGCGCACAGTCACTCAAGCACTCGTGACGTCCTGACTCGACTACTGTAATGCTCTCTACATGGAGCTTCCCTTGAGGTGCACTCGAAAGCTGCAGTTAGTCCAGAATGCAGCCGCGCGGGTGATTACGGGAGCGCCTAGGCACTCCCATATAACACCAATCCTGCACGAGCTGCACTGGCTTCCTGTGGTCTTTCGGGTGCGCTTCAAGGTCCTGATGACCATCTTTAAAGCGCTCCATGGCTCGGGACCTAGTTACATGCGAGACTGTCTCCTGCCCCATACATCCGTTAGACCGATACGCTCCCACAGAGAGAGCCTTCTCTGGGTGCCGTCGGCCGGACAATGCCAACTGGCGACACCCAGAGGAAGAGCCTTCTCTGTGGCGGGCCCTGCCCTTTGGAACGACTTACCCCCTGAACTTCGCACCATCTCCGACCTCCGCCTCTTCTGCAAGTGCCTAAAGACACATTTGTTCCATCTAGCCGGCCTAGCGTAACCTCCATAATGACTTTTAGACAGTTTTTTAAATTTTGGGGATTTTAATTTGGTTTTAGCACAGGATGTTCATCAAATATGTTTTTTAATTTTTTTATGTGATTTTGTATGTATTTTAATATTCCTGTGCGCCACCCTGGGTCCGTTTGGAGAAGGGCGGGGTATAAATTTAATAAAATAAAAAAATATTGTTTTATCAGGACTTTTTTGCTGGGGTGGGTGTGGCCTGTGTGTGATGCATCCAGCCCACGGGCCGCTAGTTTGACACCCCTGCCATATACCATTTCAGACAAATGATTGTCCAATCTATTCTTAAAAGCTTCCAGTGTTGGAGCATTTACAACTTCTGGAGGCAACTTGTTTCACTGATTTAATTGTTCTGTCAGGAAATTTTTCCCTAGTTCTAGGTTGCTTCTGTCCTTGATTATTTTCCATTCATTACTCCTTCTCCTGCCTTCAAGTGGTTTGGAGAATAACTTGACTCTCTTTTCTTTGTGGCAACTGCTTAGACTTTTACTCCTAGAATTCCTGGGAAGATAGCAGCTATGAAAACTAGTATGTAAGATACAAAGCATAGGATCAGAATACAGAATAACAGAGTTGGATGGGAGCTTGGAGTCTTGTAGTACAACCACCTGCTCAAACAGAAGACCCTAATACCATTTTAAACTAATAGCTGTCCAGACTTCTTAAAAGACTCCAGTGCTGAAGCACCCACAACTTCAGAGCTGTTCCACTGGTTGATTGTTTCTACTGTCGTTACAGATTGGCCTTGCAAAAACATTTATTTAATGATTGCTAGCAAAGACCACTAAGCATAAAGCATAAAAACCACTACAAAAAATGTTAGATTCTCTGTTGTTGTAGAGAATGAGGGAGTCCAGACCAGGTTTACTCAGAAAAACTATAGCCGTTTATTTCAGGCAGCAAGATAAATCAACTATATACAATACTGAAAAGGAGCGGTAGACAGGGGCTCCCGCGTTTGACAGCTCTTTATATATGGAGCTGTCAAACGGGAAGCCAATCAGGCTGCGGCAAGAGCCGGCTTCCCGCCAGGCGTGCCTTAGCCAATCAGGCGCGACTAGCGGTTAGCCGGCTTGCTACAGCCTGTCTCCATGGCTTCAAAGCGGCAGCCTGGAAGACCTGCGGCCGGTCGTAGGTCGAGACAACACCCCTTTCCCCCCTCGGTCTGCGCATGCTTGAAGAACTGTCAGTCCAGGTGAGTGAGCATGCGTAGTCTGCCAAGTAGGCGGGGCGACGTCGGGACCGCCCAGACCGCCTCAGTTGCTGCTGAGGACCCGACGAGGTAGGTTGCCCCTGTGGGAGCTCCTCCCTTTGGGGAGTGGAGCTCCAGGCGGTGACGTCAGAGAGGCCTACACGAAGAGGCGGAGCCGTTCGGACTGGTAAGTCGGGGCGAGGGGGCGCGGCATCCGGGGCGTAGATAGTTGGTGGTTGCCGGTTGGTTGCGGCGATGTAGGGCGGGTCCTTAGGCGCAAGGGCCCGCGCATTCCCAGCGGCTTGATCCAGGTGCTGCAGCGTTTGCCGGAAGGCAGCATCCAAGTCAGGGGGGCCTGAATAAGCGAAGGCCCCGAGCGGAGATGCGGAACAATTCCCGAATGGCCCAACCGGGGCAACTGGGCAGGGCGGATCTGGCGCCGGGGCTGATGGTGTTGGCAGGCGGCGCCTCAGCTGATCCAAGTGGCGCTGCCACTCGGATCTGTCCGGGAGGCTGAGCCTAAAAGAGCAGGGACCCGTTAGCTCGGCGATTGTGGCCGGAACCCATTTAGGGTCTCCAGCGTAGTTGCGGGCGTACACAGGATCCCCGGGCTGGAATAGGCGGGAAGGGGGGCCCCCCAGGTTGCAAGGCTGCACTTCATTGTATGCCGGGTGCAGCCTGTCCAAGGTGGTCCGCAGGCGGCGACCCATCAAGAGCTTGGCGGGGCTTTTCCGGGTGGCTGGGCAAGGAGTGGAATGCTGACCTAACAGGTAAGCAGCCATCCTTGCAGGCCAGTCCCCCTTGGTCATCCTCCCCAAGGCCTCCTTGGCCGAGCGGACGGCCCTTTCCGCCCGACCGTTGGAGGCCGGATGATAAGGGGCCACTGGCGCGTGGTGGATCCCTTGCGAGGCCAGGAACTCCTGGAAGGTGGCGGACTGGAACTGGGCCCCGTTGTCGGACACCACGATGTCCGGCAACCCGTGCGTCGCGAAGAGGCGACGCAAGGCCCTGACCGTACTCTCGGCTGTTGTGGAAGTCATCAAGATGACCTCCAGCCAGCGGGAGTAGGCGTCCACGACCACCAGGAACGTCTGGCCTCGGAAGGGGCCAGCGAAGTCTATGTGGAGCCTGGACCAAGGGCTCCGGGGCATGTCCCACTCCCTGGGTGACGCGACCGGGGGGTGGGGCGGGTGGACTGGCAAGGGACACAGCCCCCGACCCAGGCAGCCACTTCCGCATCCACGCCTGGCCACCACACATAGCTGCGGGCGAGCGCCTTCATCCGAGCTATGCCGGGGTGGTCAGCGTGGAGCGTCCAGAGCACCTGGTGACAGAGAGGGGGGGGTATGATGACCCGATCCCCCCAGCTCAAGCAGCCGCTGTGGAGCGAGAGCTCCAGCTGGCGTGTCTTGTACGGCCGAAACTCTTCGGCCATGCTGCCC
The DNA here is from genome assembly GCA_039707465.1 of Rhabdophis nuchalis. Taxonomy (NCBI): domain Eukaryota; kingdom Metazoa; phylum Chordata; class Lepidosauria; order Squamata; family Natricidae; genus Rhabdophis; species Rhabdophis nuchalis. Next base: position 25,128,592 of record CM077647.1, on the reverse strand, counting down.
TGAGGCCACCCTCGCATTGCGCAGATGGAGACCTGGGACAGGACAGGGTCGGCCTTCGTCCGGGCAGCGACATCCAAGGACGTCAATGGCAGGCCGGAGTCTGCCACGGACAAGACGGACAGTGCCGGCACCGGCTCCTCGTCCGCCTTGGGGAGGGGGCATCTGCTCAGGGCATCAGCGTGCCCGAGCTGCTTGCCAGGACGGTAGTACAGCGTATAATTATACACTGCCAGGAACTCCGTCCATCTGGTCATCCTGGGAGAGAGGATGGGGGGGGGGTGTCGGACGTTCACCGGCCAAAAGCCCAAGGAGAGGCTTGTGGTCTGTGAAGACAGCAAAAGTCCGACCATACAGGTACTGGTGAAACTTTTTGATTCCGGACACCATAGCCAGAGCCTCCTTGTCTATCTGGCTATAGTTTCTCTCAGTGGGAGACATTGTCCGGGACCAAAAAGCAATGGGGGCTTCTGAGCCACCAGGGAAGGAATGGCTCAGGACGGCCCCCAGGCCGAAAGGGGAGGCATCGCATGCTAATGTCAAATGCAGCCTGTCATCGTATTGGACTAGGACAGCCTCTGACGTAAGCGTGGCTTTGACAGCCGCGAACGCATGCGCTTTGCGGTCGCCCCAGCGCCAGGCCGCGGATCGATCGAGCAATCAATGTAGCGGCTCGGCTAGCGATGCCTTATGGGGAAGAAAAGGCGCGTAGAAATTCAAGAGGCCGAGGAATGCCTGCAGCTCCGTCTTGGAGGCTGGCGTAGGGGCGTTCCTGATGGCCTCGACCTTCTTGGGGGTGGGGTGGATGCCCCGGGCATCGATCAAGAAGCCCAGGAACTCCACCTCCGGCGCGGCAAAAACGCATTTGCTGCGCTTCAGTTTTAAACCCGCGCCCCTGAAAATGCTGAGGACCTTCCTTAGCACTTTGGCGAGTTCTGAGACGCTGGGAGCAGCTATCAGAACGTCGTCAAAATACGGAATCATGCCTGGGAGCCCATGGAGCAAGCGCTCCATTAGGCTCTGGAAGATCCCCGGGGCGACGGACACTCCGAATTGTAATCTGCGACACCGGAAAGCCCCTCGGTGGGTGACAATGGTCTGCGCCTCCGCAACCGCGTCGTCCACCTGGAGCTGTTGATAGGCCTGGGCCATATCCAGCTTCGCAAATATGCGGCCTTGCCCCAGGGAATGGAGCAGGTCCTGAACTACAGGGACTGGATATGGGTTCGCCTGGAGCACACAGTTGATGGTCGACTTATAGTCGGCGCAGATCCGTACTGACCCGTCGGGCTTGATGGGGACCACTATGGGGGTCTCCCATCTCGCCTGATCAACGGGCTCGAGCACGCCCTGCGGCACTAACCGGTCAAGTTCGGCCTCGACCTTGGGCTTCAGGGCGAACGGCAGCCTGCGGGCCTTGAGCCTAATAGGTGCAACCTGAGGGTCAAGGTTCAAGGAGACAGGGGTGCCTATGTAGGAGCCTAGCCGGCCGTCTAGCACGTCGGCGAACTCTTCCAAAACCCCGGAGACGGGGGAGGTAGCAGGGACGGAATGGACCCCGTGCACTGACAGGCCCAGTGCGGGAAACCAATCCAGGCCGATGATGGCCGCTAGGAGACCACTAAGATAGGCAATCGCCCCTTGAAAGCCCCATACTCCACCCCCAGGGAGATCTGGCCCAAGGTGGGAATAGAAGTCCCTTGGTAGTCCCGCAGGACTGTCAGGGGAGGGGACAAAATGTCCAGGGAGAGGTCAGGGCAGATCTTGGCCAACTGTGCCCGGGAGATGATGGACCTAGAGGAGCCCGAGTCCACCTCCATGCGGACCCCCACCCCCTCCAGTTTTACAGTCGTTTGAAGCCGCGTACGTTCAGGCAAGGCTTCCTGCGGGGCGGGTGCGTCCGTCAAGGCGAAGCAGCCGGACGGCTGCGGCTGTTGGCGTCGGCCCTGGCGTCGCTGGGCGGGTTGTTGGGTCGCCTGACCCCTCCGGTCGTCTCCGGTGCGCCGTTGGGGCTCCGGGGTGGGCGGTGAGTCGGTAGGCGCTGCGGCACGGCAGACGGCAGCCAGGTGGCCCTTTCGGCCGCAGCGGCGGCAGGTGGCGGCCCGGAACGGGCAATCGGCTTGGGGGTGCTTTCCCCCGCAGCCCAAGCATTTGCTGGAGGATGGTTGGAGAGGCCTGCGGCCGGCCAACCGCACGTAGGCGACCCGGTCTTCCTCGTCCAGGTCGTCGGAGTCTTCCACCAGGCAGGTGCGAGCAGCCGGTTGGCGGTCCCGGTCCCGGTCAAAGACCGAGGACTCGGACATTTCAAATGCCCGAGCCTCGTCTACCGTCTGCTCCAGCGTTAGCTCCGTGCGGGCCAGCAGGCGCCTTCTGAGGCGGATTTCTCTGGGGCCCCATATAAACTGTTCGAGCAGCGATTCGCCTAGGAAGGCGGAGGCGAAATCGCACAGGATGGCGGCCACACGGAGTGCCTGAAGGAAATCGGCCACCGACTGGTTTGGTTTCTGCAGGCACTTCCGAAAGGCAAAGCGATGGGTCATCCGCGACGGCACCGGGGCGTAGTGGGCCCGGAGCCGCTCGATCAGGGTGTCCCATGGAACTTCGTACACCTCAGTCGGCGCGGCCATGGTGTGGGCGGTTGCGAAAAGGAGCGGTAGACAGGGGCTCCCGCGTTTGACAGCTCTTTATATATGGAGCTGTCAAATGGGAAGCCAATCAGGCTGCGGCAAGAGCCGGCTTCCCGCCAGGCGCGCCTTAGCCAATCAGGCGCGACTAGCGGTTAGCCGGCTTGCTACAGCCTGTCTCCATGGCTTCAAAGCGGCAGCCTGGAAGACCTGCGGCCGGTCATAGGTCGAGACCGGTCGCAGGTCGAGACCGGTCGCAGGTCGAGGACACAACAAAAAATGGAGCCAATTTATAGTACACTTCAGATTTCCTTTAACCTACCTGACTTCTTCTGAATTGTGATTTGGTAAAGATGTTTTATGTTGGCATGCTGTGTTTTGCAAAAATAGTGGGATGTGCTAAAAGATTTTTAGAGAATAAATAACAAATTGATATGGGCCATTCTAGTTAAACAGAATAACACATTTAATATTCATACCTGGCTGACTGATAACAATACATTGTAGGCAATAATTCATTGGTGGAAACTTGCATGTTCTTTGCTTCCTTGATTTTGCTCTTTCCTGTCTAAACACAGTTTATGCCTAGGAAGCAAACCACTGCAATTAACAGGCCCTTTTCTGCAGGGTGTGGGGTGGGGACAATGAAAGTAGCCAGCATCTTGGCCAGGATATATATTTCAGGAACCAGAAGTCCTGTGCCATTTCAAAAGGACTAATTATCAGACAATGGATACGCACACATCTTACAGATCCAGCAGTCAGGATGTACTCAGCTGTCTTTTTCACCCTAACAAGGAACGTTTGTACAGAACTGCCAAGGAAGTTGTCATTTCTGTGTCCGCTATGCTACTAACCTTTGTGAAGAATGCTAATGTCAGAGCAGAAAAGGCTCAGTTATGTTGAATTTCCTTTCTTTAGAAAAAAGAAGAAGAAAGAAAGCCTTTTTACTGTGTTTGCAGGGATGTCAATATGGTGTTGTATATTGCAAGCTAAAAATGCCAAGCAAACATCTTTAGCAGTACTTGTTATCGGTGCCAAACATTTATTTTTCTGAAGCCCTTAGCCTTACAATTAGATTACTCCTTTTCTAATCAGGGAATATGGAATTATCCTCATGCATGGTCATTAAGATAGTCCATGTTTATAACTCAGTAAACAAAAATCAAGTCATGGCTGCATGCTGTATCATAAGTACAATATCCAATTTAACCGTTCCTTGGCACAAAACAGACTATGTTGCAAAAGGGATATCGGTTGATTTTTCATAGCCTGTTATTCCCTATTGTCTAATAAAGGTTTATTTCAGTCATATCACCTCCATTTAATAAATTTTCATATCTTTGAGATATACTTAAAACCATATATTGCATATAAGAGCTTACACAAGAGTAAGGATTAAGCAATGAAGAATCCACAAAGGTCCTCCAGATATTGTTGAATTACAATGTTGCATGATTTGGGGAGGGGAGCACAATGGCTCATCAGAAAGTAGATAAATAGGTACCTGTTCTGGCCCAGCTCCCCAAACACAACAAACCCTCTGATTTGAAACAATTATGCCTTTATTAGAAGCGCCAGCAGCCCTGGCAAAATGTTTCTCTCTCACCATAGGCTAACAAGTCTGTCCGGCAGGGAGATGAATAGTTATCTGCCACATCTATTCATCTCTGTCCCCTGCCTTTTATTCCCAGAGCTAGGTGGAGCTTCACTAGCAGCAGCGGCTCTTCCATTCCAAGGATCGGCCCATAGATTTCTACTGCTCTCCTCTCCTCTGCTTCTGTGTATCTACGCATCAGGCACTGGGACAGAGCTGTTCCTCCTCTTCCTCATCAGCCACCCCCAGATCTGGGGGTTGTTCACTCTCCACCTGAGGGCTGACGGATGGCCCAGGCTCTGCCTCTGTCTCTCTTTGACAGCTCCATTCCCTCTTCCCCCTTGGAGCTCTGAGGTTGTCTCCGATGCTGACCCTGACTCCCATGCTTCTTCATCTAGTTCAGCTTCCTTCCTTCCTTCCTTCCTTCCTTCCTTCCTTCCTTCCTTCCTTCCTTCCTTCCTTCCTTCCTTTCCTTTCCTTTCCTTTCCTTTCCTTCCCATTGGGTCACTGGCAGCAGCGGGCCAGATTTACTTCCAGGTACGCCGGTGGAACCCCCTCTCACCGGTTCTCTAAATTTCACCAACCGGCTCTCACGAGTAGGTGCGAGCCTGCAGAAACCCACCACTGATACACCTTATGCTAACAAAAATGTAGCACTCAAATGTTTATAATTTCCTCCAATGTTTTCTATATACCAAGCCACTTTCTTGTAAACAAGATAGATATAGTAAGGTATCTTAAGTTCACACTGCAGGACATCCAGACAGGAGCTGTGCCTTCAGCTAAATCCAATTATCATACACCAAACATCTGCTAGGAAGTTTGTTCAGCTGGACAAAGCAATATTCAGAAAATGAAGTTTTTTCAAACAATGGGGTGTAAACCCAGCCTTTCATTTGCATGAACTGTAAGATTACACCATGGACATGCCGATAAATTATGGAACAGAATCCATGTAGTATGGCAGTGCAGAAATAAAGTAAACAAGCAAGCAACTGTGATTCTTCCAATTTGACATCACAGCTGTTTAAAAAAAAATTGTGTCTGCGTGTTCCTTTTGTTATAATCTTTAAAATGGGATTGATATCAGGAAGACATCTTATAAGTTGATTGGAAGATAAAATATCCCATTTTATCAATCAGATGAAAAATTTAGAAGGGTGGGTAAAGAACAAGGTTAACTTGGTTAATGTTTGTTTGTTAAATGTATATGCTGTGTTTTTCAGTATCAAGTGATTATGAGCATCTTACGCCCTTAATAAAGTAAGAATATGAAGCAATTATATCCATGAGATCACAGTCTGACCTTTATTCTTTATTTTCTTTATGTTGTGAAAAAGCTAAAATAGAAGAAAATGCAATATCATTGGGGAGAGATTTTTTGCCAGAATCCAAGTGCACGAGTCTATGCCTACCTTCACACCAGTGGTGGTTTCAAATTTTTTAGAACCTACTCTGTAGGTGTGGCCTATTTTGTGGGCATGGCTTGGCAGTCATGTGACAGGGTGCGAGTGGCCACCTTTTAAAATGTGGTGAAACTCATTTAACAACGCTCTTGCTTAGCAACCAAAATTTTGGACTCAATTGTGATGATAAATTCTTTCTTTCTTTCTTTCTTTCTTTCTTTCTTTCTTTCTTTCTTTCTTTCTTTCTTTCCTTTCTTCCTTCCTTCCTTTCCTTTCCTTCCCGTGGGGTCACTGGCAGCGGCGGGCCAGATTTACTTCCAGGTACGCCGGTGGAACCCCCTCTCACCGGTTCTCTAAATTTCACCAACCAGCTCTTGCGAGTAGGTGCGAGCCTGCAGAAACCCACCACTGCTTCACACACTAATTTTAATGATGATTTTAATAAACCATAACAGCCTAGAGCCCAACCACGTTTAAACTGACATAGTATGTAAACCTATATCATTCATTTGAGCTCAGTGTGACTTCTGTAGTCCAGTTTCTTTTCTTTTTGTCAAACAAATTTTTATTTTTTATATTCTTTATACATATCAATGTGTGAATTGTATGGTAACTGGGTAACATACATTTCAGTACACATAAACATAGTCTTCTTATTCCTAAATATTACATTTCATTTCCATTATTTCATATTATTTATACATGCTGTTAACCCTTCATTTCTGAACCATCTTTTCTTTTGTATATCTTAACATATTAATATATAATTATTATTTCTCCCCACTATTTTCTATCCCTATTTTAACTTCCCCCTTTCATATCACTATAATATTCAAAGATGTGTTTTCCACCTATTTTGTTGTTCATATTTCCTTAATTAAATCAAAGTTCCATCCTTCATTCAATATTTCCTTACGTATACAGTTTTAGTATCAATCACAATAATTTATACATTTCGGGTACTTCTATTCATATTCTTTTCAGTTCTTCAATCTATATAATTCTACTATTAATACACAGGTTTATATATATGTGTGTGTTAGGTTTTTTAACTGATCAATAAATAAATCAGGGAGACTAGGATAGATCTATTTCGAGCTTTTTAGCTCTCATCAGCTAGCAATACCCTTACTGGGATTTGAACCGGGGCTGTATTACATGTTGGGCAGAAGCCTTAGCCACTAAGCCACCAGGTTCTCTTCCTGATCAGCTGAGACAGGAGGATAAGTATATACTTGTGTCACATATATATATTTATTTCCCTAATTGTCCATTGTTATGTTTTAACCTTCCACTATTGTTCATATTATATATATATATTTAGTAGTACAGTCATTCAAAATCTATTTTTCCAGTTCTTCATATCCATTTATATTAAAATAGTAAGCTGATATATATCACACTAAAATAATATCAGAGGTTATCCATACCTCTTCAAATTACTTTATATGTTCCACAATATTCAATGATGCTCAGGGACTCTTAACTGAAGTTTTTAGTTCATAATCAAATCTTTAGTGGTCTTAGAGTCTGTGTACAACAGATATTTCCAGTCTTTTTGAATAGTTTTTCCAAGCTTCCATATTTCCCTTTTCATCAGCAGATGGCTCTGTCAGGGTTCCAAATAGCATCCAAAATTAAATCAGAGTCTGAGGCAAAGGGTTCCTGAAAGTTCCAATTTATTAACAGATGACCTTGGCTTTCTAGAAAGAATTTTGTTATACCTACATAGCATCTAACTCTGTACAATTCCCCCTCCCGTTTTCCCACAACAGAAAATGCATAATAGAATAATAGAAAGTGTGTCAGGCCAAAGGTCCAAAAGAAAAAATGGTTGCAGGCCTGACAGGTGCTCTCACTTCTGTCTGCTTCAGCTCTCTGAGATATTGTTAACAGTTCCAATTTCAATTATTTTTACATTATAAATCCAATAATTGAACAATGTTTGTTAAGAGAAATTTGGGACTTTAATTCCAGCATTTTAAAATGCTTTCAATACCATGTCTTTTAGCTTTGAGGAACCAAGTTTCTATTTATTATTTAAAAAGCAATTTTTATTGCTTTTATTATTTAAAAAGCATTTTTTTTCCTTCTTCAATTTTTTTCCTTCTTCAATTTTCTGGTATTTTTCCAATGTGTCCATTCGCAGCTTCAACAAATAGTTTTAAATATGTTTCCCCTTTGGATTTCTGGGGTCAACTTCCAATAAAAAATATTTTCTGACCCAGATCACACTCCATTCACTTTATCCACTCCAGCAGAGTGTTGGGTATTCAGGCTGTCCCCAGCTTCATTTTGATTGCTGCTGCTCTTCTTCTGCAGATGAGGGGGCTTTTGAAGTCAGGGAGGAGCGATGCAGCTTTCCTCTACCTGCCAGGCAGTTCCCCTTTACTTCACCACCACTTCAAAGTGGTTATGGTTCGAATTTGGACCCTCCAACAGGGAGAGGTTGGAGCTGACTGCAGAGCTTGCAGATCAGGCTTCTGAAGGTGTCGGAAGTACAACTGGAAGTCTGTAGTTTCTAAAGAAGTTCCTAAATGTAGAAATCAATAAAATATGGCACAATCTGGAAATCATAGAATACACAAAAACATGTCTTAGTACAGCGATGGTGAACATTTTTTGGCTCAAGTGCCATAAGCGGGGAGAGCGCAGGGGGGTCATGCGATGGCCTGCCACATAATGCAATGCATGACTCTCCCAGCGCACATGCGGATGCACGACCCCCATTTTTCCATGACTTCTGGTTTGCTCATAGGGTCACTTTTTGTCCTCCTGAGCCTTCAGGGAAGCCTCCGGAAGGCCTCTGAAGGCTCTGGAGCACTTAAACCAGCCCAACAAGCCAACCGGAAGTATGTTCCTGAACTTCTGGTTTGCCCGTAGGGCCAGTTTTTCACATTCCGGAGCCTTCAGGAAAACTCCTGAAGGCTCTGGAGGGTCTCCAGGGGGGTTTCAAGAGCGGCTGTTTTCGCCCTCCCCAGGCTCCTATAAAGCCTCTGGAGCCTGGGGAGGGTGAAAAATGCCTTTAAAAAAAACTGAACTCAGCTGGCCAGCATGAGCATGTGGGCAGGCCAGCTGACAGAGTAACGCCTTGCGTGCCCTAACAAATGGCTCTGCATGCCACCTGTGGCACATGTGCCATAGGTTCGCCATCCCGGCCTTAGGGCAATGGTGAGCTCAGCCACTGAATTAGAACTTCTTTATATCAGAGGGGATTGCTCCCGGTTTGGCCCAGATCAGGCAAACTGGTAGTGGCAGTGGCAGGAGGGTCTGCCCATCTGCCTGGACACTTCTGCACATGCACCCGTGTGTGCGAGCAAGCGAACTGGTAGCGCCAGGATTTGCAACCCACCTCTGCTTTATATGCAAACCATAATCCTCCAACTACAGAAGAATGGCTTTACTTTCTAACCTTGTTGGTAATGTGTATGATTCATTCTACTGCCTTCCTGGTCTTTTCTGGTCCAAAAATGTGACAAATAAGGCAAGAAACTCACTGCCCCCACTTAAAGATCTGTGTGCATTTCAGCAGCAATCAAACAAGTAAATGAATAAGAAAATTTAGGGCTCATAAGAAGTATTTTGTTACAGTATGCATTCCATAGCTCTGGTGCCCTCAGCTGTGGTGAAGGACATGAACTAAGATTGTTTTTAAAGAGGCTTAGATAAATGCCTAAAGGAACAAGCTATTTCCTTAAATACCAGCTACTGGAAGAAACAATGAAAGATTTATTGCTCATCTTTCCTTGCTTGTGAACTCCGTAGATGCAGCTGGTTGGCCATTTCATAACTCAAAATGTCCAAGAAGTGGGTTTTGTGATCAACAAGCAGGGCTTTTTTTTTAAAACATAAGAGATTTCTTTGAGCCAGTGTTTAAGGCAAGTTTAATATGCTGGACTTCAACTCCCATAATTCGAGAGCCAATTTGTTGGAGTCCACCCCAAAATATTCAGCCATGTGGATACTGCTGCCTTTTCTTTCCTTCTCTCTTGCAATCGGGATTAATATAAATGCTGTAAAGAGGAAGGAGCAAATTACTGCCTTATTCACATAAAACGATTATTAAGGGATAAATATAAATCTAGCATCCTGGGTGTAATCAGAGATCACATTACACAGTACAGGTTTAGCACAGGAATAAAATCACCCTTCAGGACAGAACGTTACAAATTTATGGTTCAGGGAGAAAGAAATATTTTCTTGCAACAGTGATTGCTTTCCTGTGTAAACTTAAACCATGAGATAGTCTGCTAAAACATTCAGTTCCAAATTACTGGAAACGCAATTCATCGAGGAAGAAAGAGCTTCAGAACAAGCTTCCAGATGACATATCTTGCAACATTTAAAGATGATAAATGTTTGGGGATGTTCACTTATGTACCCATAACAAGGTGATAATCAACCACAGGTATCCCTAAAAAAAAATCTGTTCCCCTTGGGGTTCTTTGTCATGATCATACTAACATGTCTATCTATAATGCATGTGCTGGCATCTAGGTATGGCAACATAAATTGTGATGCTTGGTGACCAAGTCCTCCTCTGCTTCAGTAACAGGTTGGTGACTAGTGTTGTCCTTGCAACTTATATGATGGGATAATTCAGGGGTCTGCAAAGTCGGCTCTTTTAAGACTGGTGGACTTCAACTCCCAGAATTCCCCAGCCAGCATAGCTGGCTGGGGAATTCTGGGAGTTGAAGTCCACCAGTCTTAAAAGAGCCGACTTTGCAGACCCCTGGGATAATTGAAGGGCTGTGATGAATGGATTCCCCCAAGTGCTTTTCTCCTCCCATTCAGCATCATCTGCCAGCAAGAAAAACAAGCACCAATCACTGGCCTTAACCAGACTCCTACATTTGTCACAATATAATGTCTCCTATTTTAGATAGATATTATTTGTAACACAGAACCATGTATATTACGAACTTAGGCAAAGTATTAGCTTAGGCAAGAGTGATATATCTGATATCTCCTTTGTGCTGAGCTGGAGATACATGAAAGAAATGTCCTGACCTTTGCAAATTATTAGTGGGCCATCTTGATGCCATGGTTGACAAGGATGAGCGGAATTCCTAAGTGGAATTCATATAGCGCAGTCTTCGATATATATGCTGATTGTTTCTCTCTCTGTCATCCACTCTATCAGATCAAATGTGATCTCATCATGCAGTAATATTAAACTACATACTGTATTTTGTGCATTGAGTCCTACAGCTGTTGTAAACTACAATTATCCTTTAGCAGAAAAATGGCATATAAATACAGGAAGAGAATATTATATAACTGTATTTATTTTATATTTTACTTTATATTTTTATATGTTTTATAGCACATAGCACCTTCCCAATCCTGGAGAACTCCAAGTGATTTCCCAAACCTTAAGTACTATTTTTGAAATCATTATGTGCAGAAGGATACCAAAAGTCTATCAATATCCAAGAAGTCCATAATGTAGCTTCTATTCCCTTCTGATTCTTGAGCTCAACAAAAACTTGTACATTTCCCAAGCTGAGCTTCAGATTTCAGTTGTCCTGGGATTGACTCTGTTTTAAATGTTAAAATGAGAAAGAATTTCTGAACTAAAGAGGATCCAAACATTTATTCCTTAAATTTAGATTCAAGTTACAGTTTAACCAATTACGAAGCAAATTCTTTCCTCCGTTTTTTCCAGCTGTGAAGATATGAATGATGTCTGGACATATCTTGCCCATTAAGTCCCATCTTTGTTATCATTTAGAATATGACCCATACCTTCCTTTCCTAAATTCAAATCATACCAACTTTTAAGAAACAGTAAAAATCAGATGACAGTTCTCCATCCATCAGTTAAGTCTCAAATAGAAAGAACTTACTTATTACAAAATGTTACATATAATGCATGTTCTGCTCTATTACTTTTCATTTTTCTTTAACCTATTGAAGTGTATAATACCCTCAAAGCTGGGAGGGACTGCTAATACCTCAGAAGGCATGCTCAAGGTTCAACGGGCTCTTGATTGACTTGAATAATGAGCCTTTTCCAAGAAAAATGCAGTTCAGGGGTGAGAAATGCAGTGTTTTGCATTTAGTTGAGAAAAATCAGGGCCACAGGTATAAGATAGATGATAGTTCAACAGAAGAATTTGTCACAAAGATATGGGTGGCTTGGTAGAGCTGCATCAACTGTCAAGATTACAAGATGTGAGATTCTGCTCTACATTGCACCAGTCAAATTGTATCAGGAATACTGGATCCAGTTTTAGTAAATGTAATATAAGAAAATTGCTGAGAAAAGTGTGCAGAGAAGAGCAACAAAGACAGTGAAAATCTTGGAAATTAAAATCTATACAGAATGGTTAAAATAAATGGGCATGTTTAGCTTAAGGAAGAAAAAGCTAAGGGGACACTTGATAGCGATCTTCCTATCATTGAAAGATTGTCATGGGCTAGAATGTGGATCTATTTTCCAGAACACCCAAGAATAGGACAGGAACCAGAGAATGGAAGATCTACAGTGAGAAACCCAAATTTGAAATGAGGAGGAATTTCCTAACTATGAGTTAAGAACCAGGGGAACAATCTGCCTCCTGGATTCATGGGTACCAAAACTTCTTAAAACAATAGTCAGGCATTCATTTGTCTAGGCAAGGATTCTTGCCCTGATAAGAAATTGTACTGAAAAATCTCCAAATTCCTTTCAATGTCATGGGTAGTTAAGGATATGGACTCAATCCCATTGTCAATTTCCTCGTTCCCCCAGCACCTCACGACTGTAAAGAAATGGCATGGCAGTGGGAATATCTTAAGCTAGTACAATTCTGTTCATAATGTTTTGATAGATATTGACATTTAAAGAAAAAACTGTGAATTCTACATGAGTACATGTAGATACGTTTATCTTCATAAATGACTTAGATGAGGGAATAGAAGGGGACCTTACCAAATTTGCAAATGATACTAGGTTGGCCCTAGAAGATAGGCTCAAGATCCAGATGGATCGTGACAGACCTGAGCATTGGGCCCTATCTAACAAAGTGAAATTCAATGTAGGAAAAAGTAAAGTCTTACACTTAGGCAAGAAAAACCAAAACTACACATATAGACTGGATGAAACCAGGCTTAATAGCAGTAACTGTCAGAGAGTTTGGAGTCTTAGTGGACAACCAGCTAAATATCAGCCAACTGTGTGCAGCCGCAGTCAAAAAAGCCAATGTAATCCTAAACTGCATTAACAGAGGGATACAATCAAGATCAATTGAGGTACTAATACCACTATATAAAGCCTTAGTAATACCCCACCTAGAATACTGTATCTAAGTTTGGTCACCAAATTTTAATAAAAATGTTGAGACTCTAGTGCAGAGAAGAGCATTCAAGATGATTAGGGGACTCAAGGCTAAAACACACGAGGAACGGTTGCAGGAACTGGGCATGGCTAGTCAAGTGAAGAGAAGGACCAGGGGAGACAGGATAGCAGTCTTCCAATATTTGAGGACCTGCCACAGAGAGGAAGAGGTCAAACTATTTTCCAAAGCATCTGAAGGCCAGACAAGGAATAATGCAATCAACCCATGGAACAGCTGGACTTCATATGTTGTGGCAGCTTCAATACTGGAAGCTTTCAAAAAGAAGCTGGACTGCCATCTGACAGAAATGGTGTAGGGCAGTGATGGCAAATCTTTTCAGCACTGAGTGCCCAAACTGGAATGTGCATGTATCTGTGTGCGTACGCATGCCAGAGCACCGGAAACACAAAGACCAGCTGGCCAGCACATGCATGCCTGTTTTGGGGGCTTTTTTCTACTTGTTTTTGGCCTGATAAATGGCCTGAAAATGGCCAAAAAATGACCCACAAACAGTCTGAAAATAGCCCAGAAAACAGTCTGGGTTTTGGCCACATTTTTGGCCATTTCAGGCTGTTTTCCAGCGCTCAGGTGCCTGCAAAGACCAGCCGGCTGGTGCGCATGTGTACACCGGGAACCAGAAGAGGAGCTGGTAATGGCTCGCATGCCACCACTGGCACGCATGCCATAGGTTTACTATCGTGGGTTTAGGGTCTGCGTGGCTGGGGATTGAACTAGATGACCTACAAGATCCCTTCCAACTCTATTCATCCATAATCTGTCCATCTGTACATTTTGTTTGCCATTTTGATTGTTAATAAAGCAAACCTTCAAAGAAGTATTTCACTTTTGATCAGAGTCCTAATCAATTGCCTCAAATCTCCATGTATTCATTTTTTTTAGAAGATTAGAAGAAAACTTATCTTTGCCACTTCCTGATTCTTTTCTTTTTTCTGACCGAAGTGCTTTTAAGTATTTACTAAATAAAAATCAAAGGAGATCGAGTATTGTATTACATTTATGAGACCCAAGGGAATTAGCCTGAATGACTCAGTAAGCCTACTCCTAGCAAATTAGATAGAAAAAAAAAATCACAATACCATTACTGTTCTTCATATGCAATAATTCTGTGCCATGTAAAAATAAAGCAATAGAATAATGATATAGACATCAAAGAGTCTAACTGCTGGGCTACATGTTGCAAGACTACCAAAACAGTATATTTTAAACAAATTATTCCTCTGCTCCTTTTTCATGTATTTAGCAACTACATTGCTCTATCCTCAAAAGAAGATTGGCCAAGGAAATGTTACATTTGAATAAACTGATTGAATAGTAAAGCTATATTATTAAACATTGGGGAATCATGGAATAATCAATCATATTGAGGTAAGTAAAGACAAAATCCTGGATGACAAACTTAGTCATGGTTTCATAAACACAGTTTGTTGGATAAACCATAATTGGCTGACATAAACACATACATAGCTGGCAACATGCTATCCCATAAGCCAACATCTGCAAAAAAACAATGAATGGGCTCTTAAGGTTAAATCAGTCTATATTTAAATAAAGCAACATTACATTTTAATACTATGCAAGAGCCCAAATTTTGTTTCATTGAATTTAATAATAATAATAATAATTTTAATTTTTAAACCGCTCTCTCTCCCCAAAGGGACTCGAGGCGGTGCACAGGGAATTTAAAAATACATGTATAAAACCACAAGCATAAATACAATCTTAAAATGAATTAAACTTAAACCCTGCGCTAAAATCCCAAACCGACTAAAACTAAACCCCTAAAAAACCCTAATAAAACAGTTTGATTACCCCAGGCCGGCCAGGCAGAAGAAATGAGTTTTTAGTTTTTGACGGAAGGAGCGGAGGTCCGTAGTTGTTCTAATTTTGGGGGGGAAGGTCGTTCCAGAGGGTTGGGCCTGCCACAGAGAAGGCCCTTCCCCTGGGCGTCGCCCGCTGGCATAGCCTAGTGGACGGCACCCGGAGAAGTCCCTCTCTGTGGGAGCGAATCGGCCGCAGGGATGTATGGGGCAGGATGCGATCCCGCAGATAGCTAGGTCCCGTGCCATGGAGCGCTTTGAAAATGATGACCAACACCTTGAAGCGCACCCGAAAGACGACAGGCAGCCAATGCAGCTCGCGCAGGAGCAGTGTTACATGGGAGAACCTGGAGGTTCCCATAAGTGCCCGCGCGGCTGCATTCTGGACAAGCTGCAGTCTTCGGGTGCACCTCAAGGGGGGCCCCATGTAGAGAGCATTACTGTAGTCCAGATGGGATGTCACGAGTGCATGAGTGACTGTGCAAAGGGCATCCCGGTCCAATAGGGGCCGCAACTGGCGGACCAGGCGAACCTGGTAAAACGCCCTCCTGGCTACGGCCGTCACTTGATCTTCCATGGACAGCCGTGCATCAAGGAGGACGCCCAAGTTGCGTGCCCCATCCACAGGGTTGGATGTTCTCCCCCTATGGCCAGTGTTGGACTTACCTGGCTGAACCGGGCTGCCGGGAACCACAGCCACTCGGTCTTGGACGGGTTGAGTCTGAGTCTGTTCCTTCCCATCCAGGCATGCACGGCTTCCAGGCACTGGCACATCACCACTACGGCATCGTTGGGGTGGTTTGGGGTAGATATATACAGCTGCGTGTCATCAGCGTAGAGGTGGTACTCTACCCCAAAACCACGGATGATCTTACCCAGCGGCTTCATATATGTGTTGAACAGGAGTGGCGAGAGGACCGACCCCTGAGGCACCCCACAAGTGAGGGGTCTCGATGTTGACCTCTGCCCTCCTGCCAACACAAATTGTGATCGACCGGAGAGGTAGGAGGAGAGCCACCGTAGCATGGTGCCCCTCACCCCCAACCCCTCCAGCCGATGCAATAGGATACCATGGTCGATGGTATCAAAAGCCGTTGAGAGGTCTAATAGGACCAGAATGGAGGAACAACCCCCATCTCTGGCCCTCCAGAGATCATCCACCAACGCGACCAATGCCGTCTCGGTGCTGTGCCCGGGCCAGAAGCCAGACTGGTGCGGGTCCAGATAATCAATTTTCTCCAGTTCACGGGGGAACTGTTGTGCCACCACACTCTCTACAACCTTCGCCAAAAAGTGAAGGTTGGAGACCGGACGGTAATTTACTAACAATGCTGGGTCCAGAGAGGGCTTCTTGAGGAGGAGTCTCACCACCGCCTCTTTCAAGACAGTAGGCAAGAACCCCTCACCCAAGGAAGCATTCACTACCTCCTGGAGCCAGCCTCGTTTAACCTCCCAGGATGCCAGTACAAGCCAGGAGGGACACAGGTCCAATAAACATGTGGTAGCTCGCAGTTGCCCACGTAACCTGTCCATATCTTCGGAAGTAACAGAGTCAAATTCTTCCCACAAAACTGTCTCAAGATCTGCCTCGGGGCATCCCACTGGACCACTTTCGATGGAGGCCAACTCGCTCCGAATCTGAGCGATTTTACCCTGCAGATATTCCCCAAATTCCTCTGCTCTACCCTGCAAAAGGGCTTCCCGCGTCCTCTGTTGAAGGAGGGAGCGGTCACCCTAAACAGGGTGGCAGGGCGGTTATCTGCGGATGCGATGAGAGTGGCACAATGATGACGTTTAGCCACTCTCAGCGCCACAAGGTAAGTCCGTAAATGGGCTCTCACCTGTGTTCGGTCAGATTCAGACCGTGTGGATCTCCATCTCCTCTCTAGGCATCTCTTGTGGCATTTCATCACCCTCAGCTCCTCGGTAAACCAAGGGGCCTGGGTGGCTTGTCGCCACAGGAGAGGCCGCAAGGGCGCGACCCGATCCAAGGCCCCCATGGCCGCGGTATTCCACACGGCCACCAGGTCCTCCGTCAGGGCACGGGTCAAGGACACAGGTAATGGCCCAAGCACCATCTGGAACCTATCCGGATCCATCAGGTGCCTGGGTCGGAACCATATAGGCGAATCAGGTTCTGCCTCCCCGCAGTGGGGCATAGCGATTGGATAGTCGAGCCTGAGAAGTGAGTGGTCTGACCATGACAGGGGTATGATGGCTATACCCCTATACCCAGATCACTCTTCCACTGACCAGAGACAAAAATTAAGTCCAGCATGTGTCCTCCTTCGTGCGTGGGGCCCCGAATTACTTGGGTCAGGTCCATGGCAGTCATGGAGGCCATGAACTCCCGAGCTACCTCTGATGATTCACCCACCGATGGCAGGTTGAAGTCCCCCATGAAAACCAGTCTGGGGGTCTCAACCGCCATCTCGGCGATCACCTCAAGGAGCTCGGGCAGGGTTGCTGTTATATAACGGGGAGCCAGGTATACAATCAGCATGCCCCACTGCCTTCCTAGGCCCCACTTCACGCAGAGGGACTCACAGCTGGTGGTCTGTGGTACAGTGGTCTCTCTCGGCTCAAGACCTTCCCTAACAATAACCGCTACCCCTTCACCTCTGCCTAGGGCCCGTGGCTAATGAAAAGCGCGGTAGCCTGGTGGGCACATTTCTACGAGGGGAAGTCCTCCCTTGTGGCCCAGCCAGGTCTCCGCAATTCCCACCAGGTCTGGTTCCTCCTCCGACACAAGGTCGTGGATGAGGGGACTTTGTTGACCATGGACCTGGCATTGCAAAACATCAGCCTCGGGCCCTGGCTCTGTAATCCCTGACCACCTAGCCTGCGAGGGTTGTGGCACCTGATCGTTTGCAAGCATCGGCCTTGTGCCCCCAACCGGGAAAGAGAAACCTGTCTCCCATCACACCTCCCCCTCCCTACGACCGTCTTGATGGGTAGACCCTCAATGGAGACAGCTTGTGTATCCCCCCTCTTAATTTAGGAGAATTTCAGCTGCCAAGGCTTTTTTGTGTGGCAAATTTCAAGCTTCAAACTTTTGAATTTTCTTTCAGTTGTAATATATAAAATATAAAAATCACTGAAGTTGTTAAAAGAAATATGATGATGTGGTCTTGGAGATCTATAAAAAAACCAATTTATATCTTTGTTTTATGAGATAGCAAGTCCCAAATTCAAGCCGCCAGTAACCTCAGCCAGATTTGAATTGTTGTAACATAGGCTAGCTTGGAGGGGAAAGTTTCAATGTGATAAGTAGGTAAAACACTGCCAAAGCACAAACTCAGCTGCGTATATGGGGGAAATGGTTATTTTAAATTTTAAGGGTAGCAATCATGAACATACAAAACTAGAAGCTTTTCTTCCATTCTAGATTTTCCTTGCTTTTTTTTTTTTTTTGAAACATCATTAGAAATAATACTAAACCATCTAATCCACTTTTGTATGCTAATAGCTTTTAATCTTTCATACAAACAACCAAAATGTTTGCATCAATTCCCTTGGGCTTCGCGGTCCAAGTTGGCATTTATTAGCACTGAGTTTTCGCTGCTTGCTTTTAAACAGATGGTAATGATTTTTGTAACTTCAAAAGTGGGGAGGGGCGGGGGGAGAAAGAATATAAAAAATCAGCCTGGAACAGTGCAAATAAAACAGCACAATGGGAGCCTTTGGAAGGTTAGGGCTTTAACTACGCAGGCCATGCTTGAGGGTGTGTCCCCATGTCAAGGCAGTTTCATAATCATCACTGATCAAAAGGAATTCCATTTCCATTATAATTTTGTTTGGATGCTTAAACATGTTTGCTAGCATAGTTTTTTTTTTCTATTACATTGATATATTTGCATTTCTTTCCACTTTGTAGTACATATGTATGTTAAATGAAATATCTATTTTATGTATGAAGACTCGGAGGGAGTCAACGACTTCGACGAAAAAGTTCTCAAAATGTCTTTTCACAACTTACCCTTTACCTTACTTGTAAAAAATTTATAAAACCCAATAAAACCTTTTTCATAAAAATAAAAAAAAAGGAATTCCATTTGGTTCAGCTGCTAAGATGCGCTGGCAGAGGCTTGTTCCTATTTTCTAGAGGAGAGGTGCCTTGCTAGCCAATGGAAAATTGTGTTCCAAACCAATCGGAAGTGTGAGAAGAGTTAGCATAGCAGATCATGAGACAGAGCTGAGGGACTTTGAATTCCAGCTGTATGGCTTCCTCTGGCATTCAAAATTCTTATTTTCTTCTTTGCTATATCCATCTGTCTGCCTGTCACATTTGTATAACATCCCATTAAGGAGTCTGGACCTTTCTCTATACAGGGTTTCCACTTTACTCTCCCACTAATTAATTCTATGGGACAGAATGAGGGCAAGGAATGGAAGAGAGAGCTTGGGCTGATATATCACACAAATAGGGTTTTTGTTTTTTTGTTTTTACTGATGAAATACTCTTTGCACAGCCACAGTATGCATTAATACCGTATCTCCCACCTGAAGTTTCAGTATTGTTTTCTTTTCTCTTTCTTTTTTCAATTTACATGCCAATCATTACTCTGGTTTATTCACAAATTTGTGTAGTTCATTTTTATTTGTTTCTCTTACTCTTAACATGGATAGCTATTACTGTAAGTGCTTAATTTCTAGGAAGAAACTTAGCTTCCCTGGAACCTTTTTAAATTCTTCCTTTCTTTTTATCTCTCCAGAATATTTTGCATTTTCTCTTATCTCTTCTGTTTAAATTCAAAGTTATGTTGTATGAAGTAACATCTGATAAGTTTTATTTGTATGCCAAATAATTCTATTTCTTGCACTCAGCACAAAAATATATTCGATCCAAAAATGGATTGTGCTTAATTTTGATCTAATTTGCAATTTTCAGTGTGACAGTAGCATGGAATAATTAATTGTATGGTATCTAAACTCATTTAGTTAATCCAACTAAACCAAATCTTGGCCAGAATAAAAAGGAGCATATCACCCTGAATTTAGATGCTTCCAGTTCAAGCTCAATCCTTGATTAATTAAACCTACCTGGCTTTACTGATACTCCAGACTAGGGGTGGACAACTCAATTTCATAGAGGGCCACATCAGGGTTGTGTTTGACCTGGGGGGGGGGGGGCATGACCAGGGTGAACATAGCCAGCTCGACATCACTTGTGTTGGGGGTTCTTGTGGTAGCCCAAGTGCTCTGCCAGTGAAAACCGGCTTCCGGGTGCTGTTTTTGGTTGCAGTGGTCTCCTGTAACCTCCTGCCAGCGAAAATGGAGCTTACAAGTTTTCACTGGCAGAGGCCCCATGGGACAATCCTTCACTGTTTCCAGGGCGGCCCCATGGACCAGATCCAGCCCCCGGGTCTTAAGTTTGGCACCCTTGCTCCAGACTAATAAAAAAATATAGTGCTGCATTTCCTTAATCATCCTTTCAAGTGCCTAATGTGCTTCTCAGAGCAAATTATCTTAAAACTGTAGGCAGACCAGACTGATTCTCAACTGTTTCCTTTTGCCACTATGAACTTCAATGAAAATCTTTACACAGGAAACTCTAATTTAGTGTAAGCAACTCTTTGGACTAGTGGTATATTGAAGCTTTGAAAGCATCGATAGGTATTCTTACAGCCTAGGAAATTAGGGAGTTTACAGAGCTGATGGCACAACAGTTGCATCACAGTCCCTGTTTTTAGCATTTCTTGCTTTACTGTTAAAGAAAACAGGAAGTTTGAAATTCTTGAGATAGGTAGGAGGCAAGGAAGGAAATGGGTCCAAGCTAAAGATTCAGGCTTCAGCATCCTGAGCCAGGAAAGTACTTAAAAGAACACAAATACACTACAATGAAGAACACTTAGCATTTAAAGGGACCAGAATTGAAAAATTCAAACAGAAACCAAAATCTAATATCTTCCCAGATTTGTGAAGCTCTCTTGATTAAAGGCATTATGATCACTGATACCTGCTTGCCACAGGAATAATTTCTTGACAATAGGGCTGTAAAACTCCCAGTCCATGGGCTGGATACGTCATGCGCTGGCCATGCCCACGATCATTTTAGTGAACGGAGGAGTCCCAATAAATCACGTGATGCTGCTGTGATAACGTGAATTTGGTACCCCTGCTTTACAGTAAAGAAAAGCCATGGGGATAGGATTCTTAAAAGTAGGTGCTTTTTACTGGCTTTTTACTCCCTTGAACTAGGGAGAAATTTTCTGACATGAAATGACTTGCCTCTAGAAGTTGTGGGTCCTCCAACATTGGAAGTTTTAAAGAAGAGATTGATTGCATTTGTCCGGAATGGTATATGGTCTCCTGCATGACCAGGAGGTTGGATTAGAAGACCTCCAAGGTCCCTTCCAACTCTGTTATTCTATTATTAAAACTTTAATTTAGAAAATTCCAAATAGACTAAAGATAAATTTGGAATAAGATTTTGGAATTAATTATTTTAAAAAAATCTTCCTGTAAGAAAATCTTTACTTTTGAGTTTTAAAAAAAAGCTTTTTAAAAATTGGATATTTATAGAAAATAAAAATTACAATTAAGGAGAACAACACTTAAAGTTGATTTACAATTACAGAATGGAGCAAAATATTCTAACATTGGACATATTTAAAGTTATTTTTTTGGGGGGGGAATGGACTCAGGTTATTAACAATATCAAGATACGCATGTGGTATATGCAGAAAGACTTTGTCTACAATATGATATGAAAGAGGATAAGTTTTATCTGACAAGATCAAGAATGGGGCGTTGGTCCTACCTGATACGCCCCTTCTCGAGGCTGTAGAGACGGTGGTCACATACAGGAAAACTCAGTCAGCATCCAATAGAACTGAGTCTACTAATTTGATGACATCATCATGCAGGAGTACCTTCCCGCTTTGAAGACGAAACAAATCGTAGACTGCTGTGGATAAAAAATCGCTCTCTCCAGACCATTAGTAGCAAGGATACAGCTCCCCGAGACCGCACAGGCCAGAAGAAAGCCAAAAAAAAAAAAAAAGGTGGGGGTGACCACCGTCTCTACAGCCTCGAGAAGGGGCGTATCAGGTAGGACCAACGCCCCATTCTCCAATGCTGGTAGAGACGGTGGTCTCTACCAGCTGGACATGTCCCCGAGAGGGTAAGAGACTGGCCTAGGAGGTGGAAGAGGGGAGCACCTGTTGCAGGACCCGCCGCCCGAATGCCGCATTCGCCGAAGCATGCCTATCCACCTTGTAATGGTGGATGAAAGGAACAGGGGAAGTCCAGGTGGCTGTCTTACAAATTTCTTCCACCGGAACATGCGTGGATCATGCTGCCGACGTGGCAGCACTGCGTGTCAATTGAGCGGTAATGGCAGGAGGAAGAGGCAGGAGTTGAGCCGAATATGTCATGGAAATGGTGGAGCGGATCCAGCAACCAATCGTAGAAGAGGAAGCTTTGAGCCCCTTGTTTGGAGGGAGAAAGGCCACAAAGAGAGATTCCGTACGCCGGAATGAAGCTGTAGTGTCAATATAAATTCGGAGGGCCCTCCGTACATCTAAAGTGTGAAACTTTCATTCAAATCGGTGGACAGGCCTGGGACAAAAGTCAGGAAGGACAAGGTCCTGCGAACGGTGGAAGGCCAAGTTAACCTTCGGGAGAAAGGTGGGATCTAGTCGGAGAGTCACTCGATCAGGGTGAAAGATACAGAGGTCAGATCGAGTAGAGAGGGCTGCCAGCTCTGACACCCTCCTCGCAGAGGTGATAGCGACAAAAAAAATAGTCTTTAGGGTGAGATGGTGTAGGGAAGCCGACCTGAGTGGTTCGAAGGGTGGACCCGTAAGATAGTCCAGCACCTTGGGGACATCCCAAGTAGGGAAGTGATGCACAGTCGGAGGGCAAAGGTTCGAGGCACCCCTGATGAAGTGCCTGATATGTGGGTGCTGTGAGAGAGGATTGTCCCGGTGAGCCGAGAGGACTGAAGAGAGGGCGAAGACCTGTCATTTTGAGGTGTTGGGGGCAAGATGATTATCGAGACCCGGTTGCAGAAAGTCCAAGACTTGGGCCATGGAGGCCTCCAAAGGCACAAAGTTCCTAGGAAGGCACCAGGTGATAAAGGCTTGCCAAGTGGCCTCGTAAATCCGGTTTGTGGACGGACAGCGAGAGGCCTGAATAGTCCTAATGACACGTTCAGAGAGGTTGGAAGCTCTCAGGATTGCCCACTCAGCCTCCAGGTGGTTAGGTTGAGCCAGGGGAGGTCCGGGTGGAGGATGGAGCCCTGAGAGAGGAGGGATCTGATCTTGGGGAGACGCCAGGCCAGGCCCACCGACAGATTGACCAGGTCGGCGAACCACGGCCTGCGAGGCCAATAAGGAGCGATGAGAATTAGGTCTGCTTCCTCCTCCAGCATTTTCCGAATCACCCTCTGGATCAGGGGGAAGGGAGGGAAGACGTACAGGAGACCGCGAGACCACCTGCACCTCAGGGCATCCGTCCCTTCCGCACCTGGTGTCGTGTAACGTGCGAGGTACCTGGGCAGTTGAGCGTTGGATGATGTCGCGAAAAGGTCCATCCTCGGAGTCCCGTAGAGTCGACAGTTGATGGAATATCCATCGATTGAGGGACCACTCCGCCGGATCGATCGTGGTGCGACTCAGCCAATCCGCGCGGGCATTGTCAACGCCTGAGATGTCTTCGGTGCAAAGAGAGAGAAGATGGCCCAGGATCCTATCTGAAAGGCAGACTCCATGAGAGACACAGCCTGAGTGCCCCCCTGGCGATTGATGTGAGCTTTTGCCGTTGTGTTGTCCGTCCAGACCAGCACGTGGGAGTGCAGGATGAATTGCTGGAAGTGGAGGAGACCTGGACAACAGGAGAATGTCGTCCAGGTAGCAGAAGATATGAATGGGTTGGGCAGGGAGGTGCGCACCCACGACTGCCAACACCTTGGTAAACACCCTCGGGGCTGAGGAGAGCCCAAAGGGGAGTGCCCGGTATTGGAAGTGGCGGCCCCCATAGACAAAGCGAAGGAAACGGCAATGGGACCTGTGGTTGGGGATGTGCAGGTGGGCCTCGGTGAGATCCACCGAGGTCAGAAGGTCATTGAGACGCACCCCCTCCAAGATAGAGAGAAGGGAGTGCATCTTGAACCTTCTGTACCTGACAAACAGGTTAAGGAACTTTAAAACCAGGATCGCGCGCCAGCCCCCCGAAGACTTCAGCATGATAAAGAGCCGAGAATAGAAACCCTGGCCCCTTTGACCCGGGGGCACGGGCTGAATGGCCCGAATGGAGAGCAGATGTTGGATGGCCTGCTCTACCAGACCCCCTTTTTTTTTGTAACAATAATTTTATTGGTTTTACAAATTTTTAAAGGGAAATAGGTTATATAGGATATACATAGAAATATTTTAGGGCTTCCATGTCGGAGGTGGTGGCCACCTCCGAGACTTCATACAAATTTTTTCAATATAAGGTGGAAAGAGATACATACATGTCATATCATAAATTCGATGCAATCAATCATTTGTTTCTATTAGCATCCGTTAGGAATTACAATGTATTAAAAAAAATCATTTTTGTGTTCTGAGTCTTTTTGCTATTGTGTCTTCTTCTTCCTTTCCGCCAATGGGCATAGCCATGGGCCCTCCCATTCCCCCATTTTCATCCTCCAGGATTGAGGAGTGTTTTTTAAGAAAGGCTTCCACCTTTTCAACTGTTTTGATTCTTACTCTCCCCCCTCCCAGAACACCAACATTCCTTCAGGCATTGACCATTTGAACCACACCCCTTTTTTATACAGCTTTTTGGATAAGAAGGAATATTTCCTTCTAATCTCACGAATCTTTTTCGGGATCTACCAGTCCCCTCTTGTGAGGGTCCCGGGACACAGGGCAAGAGATGAAGTGGTTCGGAGGACTGGAGCGGAGATCCAGGAGAAGGCCGAATCGGATCATGGACCTCACCCAAGCATCGCCGGATAAGTTGTCCGAGCGGTCTGCCAAGGCCGCTAGGCAACCCCCTATCAGGAGATCCTTCAGGCAGTCACTTGTGATGCTTGAAGGATCGAGTGTTGTTGTCCTTGAAGGACTTCCTGGGCTGGAAACACTGGTTGTTTCTGGTAGGTCTGGTGGAGAAAGAGGGACCCTGTCTGGGAGGGGCCTGTCTCTGGGAGCGGGAGGTGGAGGCATCTCCATCATGGCCATGAAAGGGCTGCCGCCTGTAAAAGGATTGTGGAATCCTGCTTTTTCGCGGCAGGTTGCAGCACCTTTCGCTTATCCTTGGATTCCACCAAGAGTGGTTCCAAGGGGGCTCCAAAGAGATTAGAAGGGGAATAAGGGGAAGAGGCTAGGTGCCACTTGGCCTTGGCCTCTGCCTGCCACTGCCTAAGGCAAATAAGGTGTCTGGTGGAGATAGAGGTGGCAACTGATTTGGAAGCAAATCCAAATGTGGTCGGGCAAGGAGTGGAATGCTGACCCATGAGGTAAGCAGCCACCCTTGCATGCCAGTCTCCCTTGTCCAGCCAGGCCAAGGCCTCCTTGGCTGAGCACACGGCTCGTTCCACAAGGCCGTTGGACGCCGGGTGATAGGGAGCTACTGGCGGGTGGCGGATCCCTTGTGTGGCCAGGAATTCCTGGAAAGTGATGGAATGGAATTGCGGGCCGTTGTCGGACACAAGGATGTCCGGCAATCCGTGCATTGCGAACAGGTGATGCAAAGCCCGGACCGTGCTCTCTGCCGTAGTAGAGGCCATGAGGACCACCTCCACCCAGCGGGAGTAGGCGTCCACCACCACCAGAAAGGACTGGCCGTGGAAGGGACCCGCGAAGTCAATGTGGACTCGGGACCAAGGGCTCTTGGGGATGTCCCATTCCCTGGGGGGAGACACCGGCGGGGCAGGACGTGATGACTGGCAGGTTGGACACACAGCAACCCAGGTGGCTACCTCCGCGTCCATGCCGGGCCACCAAACATAGCTCCTGGCTAACGCCTTCATCAGAGCTATGCCCGGGTGGGTAGCATGGAGAGACTGTAGCACCTGGTGTCGGAAGGGAGGAGGAATGATGACCCGGTCGCCCCAGCACAAGCAGCCACAATGGAGCGAAAGCTCCATCTGGTGTGTCTTGTAGGGCCGAAACTCATCGGCCACGCTGCCCAAAGGCCACCCACGCAAGACCCACCGGGATACTTGAGAGAGGACAGGGTCAGACTGGGTGTGGGCAGCGACATCCAAAGAGGACAAGGGAATGTTGGACTCAGCAATGGCCAGGACGGAGAGAGACGGAACTGGCGTGGGGTCCACCTCGGGGAGGGGGCAGAGGCTAAGGGCAGCGGCATGCCCTATCTGCTTGCCAGGATGGTATAGCAACGTATACTCATACGCTGCTAGGAACTCCGTCCACCGGGTCATCCTGGGAGAGAGGATGGGGGGGGTTGGACGGTCACCAACCAACAGCCCAAGGAGAGGCTTGTGGTCCGTAACAACGGAAAAGGTCCACCCATACAGATAGGTGTGGAACTTTTTAATCCCGGACACCACAGCCAGAGCCTCCTTGTCTATCTGACTGTAGTTTCTCTCCGTGGGAGAGATTGTCCAGGAATAAAAAGCAATGGGGGCCTCTGAGCCATTGGGCAGGACATGGCTCAGGATAGCCCCCAGGCCAAATGGGGAGGCATCGCATGCCAGAATCAGAGGGAGCCTGTCATCATACTGGACTAGGACAGCCTCTGATGTTAGCATAGCTTTAACAGCCGCGAATGCCTGGACTTCGTGGCACGCCAGGCCGTGGATCAGTCGAGTAACCGATGCAGCGGCTCGGCTAACGATGCCTTGTGGGGGATGAATGGCGCGTAAAAATTCAAAAGGCCGAGGAATGCCTGCAGCTCCGCTTTAGAGGCAGGAGTGGGGGCGTTTTTTATTGCCTCGACCTTAAAGGGGGTGGGGTGAATTCCTTGGGCGTCAATCATGAAGCCCAGGAATTCGACCTGCGGCGCAGCAAATGTGCACTTGCTGCGCTTCAATTTTAAGCCTGCGCCCCTGAAAATCGAGAGGACCTTCCGTAATACTTTGGCGAGTTCTGATATGCTGGATGAAGCTATCAGAACGTTGTCAACTTAAGGAACGACGCCAGGGAGCCCATGGAGCAAACGCTCCATGAGGCTCTGGAAGATCCCCGGGGCCACAGAAACACCGAATTGTAAGCGGCGACAGCAAAAAGCCCCTCGGTGGGTGACGATGGTCTGTGCCTCAGCAGCCTCATCATCCACCGGGAGCTGTTGATAGGCCTGCGCCATATCCAGCTTCGTGAATATGCAGCCCCTTCCTAATGAGTGGAGTAGGTCCTGCACAACCGGAACTGGGTATGGGTTCACCTGAAGTCCTCGGTTTATGGTGGATTTGTAATCGGCACATATATGGACGGACCCGTCGGGCTTAATGGGGACCGCTATTGGGATCTCCCATTTCACCTGGTCAACCAAACGGTTCAATTCCACTTCCACCTTGGGCTTCAGCGCGAACGGCAACCTGCGGGCCTTCAGACAGATTGGAGCAACCTGAGGGTCTATGTTGAGCGATCCTGGGGTGCCTTTGTAGGCGCCCAAATGCCCATCGAAAACGTTGCTGAACTCGTCCAGCACTTCCTTAACCGGGGAGTTGGCTGGCACGCTATGCACTCCTTGGACTGACAGGCCTAGGGCTTTAAACTAGTCCAGTCCGATGATAGCGGAGAGGGGATTTGCCACCACCAGAATGGGTAGGGACCCGTGAAACGACCCGTAGTCCACCCGCACAACCCATTTTCCTAGAGTGGGAATTGTGGAACCCTGGTAGTCTTTAAGGACGGTCAGGGAGGGGGAGAGATCCTTCTTCCTTAAAGTAGGGTGCAACTTTAAGAGCTGCGCCCAGGACAAAATCGAACGGGAAGATCCGGAATCCACCTCCATGGACACTCCCACGCCCTCCAGACAAACCACTGTTTTTAGGCGCATACTGTCTATGGGTTCATAGCAGACAGCCGGCTGAGTCTCGGAGAGGGCAAAGCAGTCAATGGGTGGGTTTGTCCGGCGATTTGGGCGCTTTGGTGGAGTAGCGTGTTGTTTGGGCGGAGGTCTGGTGGCTGGGGATGCAGCAGATGGTGTAGCTGGAGTCGCGGCTCTGCAGATGGCGGCCAGGTGGCCCTTTCGGCCACAGCGGCGATACACGGAGGATTTGAAGGGGCAGTCTGGCCTCTGATGATCCCCTCCGCACCCTAAACAGGGACTGGGGCGGTTTGCGGAAGGGCGGCGTGTCTTTCGTCCCGATATGCGCATGCAGGCGACCTGGTCATCGTTGTCGGAGTCATCCAGCGGCGCAAGCTCGTCCACCATGCAGGCTTTTGGAGACGGAAAACAAGAGGGGCAAGCGCGGCCCATGTTGGTCGTGGATAGCTCCGACAACTTGGCAGCGCGAGCCTTTTCCACTGCCTGCTCTAGAGTAATAACTATTTTAGCGAGGAGCCGGCATTTCAGGCGGACGTCCCTGACACCGCAGACGAATTGTTCTAGCAAGGACTCTTCGAGGAATGCAGCAGGGAATTTGCAGGGAATCGCCGTCGCTCTCAGTACCTGGAGGAATTGTGCGATCGATTGGGTTGACTGCTGCACGCACTGCTGGAAGGCGTATCGGTGTGCAATTCTAGACGGCACTGGGGCGTAGTGCGCACGGAGGCGGCCGAGGAGATCGTCCCATGGCACCTTGTGCACCGCGGCCGGTGCGGCAATGGTTCTTGCGGTCGCAAAGAGTTTGGGGCCAGCGCATCCTAGGAAAATGCTGAGTTTCCGTGCGGGGGACAGCTCGCCAAAATCGTTAGCGATCAAAAAGCATTCAAACCGGGCCAGGAATGAAGCCCATTGCTCTTTCGTAGCGTCGAACGGTGCGAAGGGCAGCATCGTCATCATCGTGCCGGTCGTCCCTCACCCGTCTAGCCGGAACAACGGGAGGCTTCTTCCCATGGCTGGAAAGCGAGACTAGGTCTGCTGCCTCCCGGCCTTAAAGGGGCAGCGGTAAAAAACGCACGAGCCCAAGAGGCCTATGGAGGAAGAAAAGCCCTCAAAGGCCCAATGCCCCAGCAGCAGACTGTAAGGGCTGCTGGAGGCCAGAAGAGGTGAGAGTCCCCAGGGAGGCAGAAGAAAAAATAAAACTAAAAGGAAAAAAATCTTTTTTGAAAAAAATGCCAATAGAGAAGGTGGTCAAATGTGGAGAGAGCAAAACACACAGCCAGTTCCTAGAGAACTGAGTCTGAAAAAGCGGGAAGGTACTCCTGCGTGATGATGTCATCAAATTAGTAAACTCAGTTCTATTGGATGCTGACTGAGTTTTCCCGCATGTGACCACTGTTTCTACCAGCATTGGAGAATGAGTTTTCCTTACAACATACTTATTTTCTTTTCTATATATCTTCATATTTTCCCTTTTTTAAATCCTTCCTGCATCTTCTACTCTTTCTTTTTTCTATATTTAAGTTTGTATTAGTTTTTACTACTGTATAATAATTGTTAATAATTGTTGGTGGTGCTGCTGCTGCTGCTGCTAGAAAACATTATCAAACCATCATCAGTGTTAGCATGCTGGAAAGGAAACGTCTGCAAGAAAGCATCCACGTTCAGAGAGCACCAAGAACCCCACAAAAATAAAATCTGAAGTTTAAAATTCTATATCCTTCCAATCTTTTCAACTGGGAAGAAAATATTTCTCCAATACAATGTATACAAACCTCCATGGATTCTCCACCTCTACTTTGCAGTTCTAAAATGGTACAGAGGTTTCCAAAGGTTTAGGACGTGCAGCTGATCAACTCATCTCCTCCACTCACCACATGAACTGCTGAAAGTGAAGCCAAGGAAAGACCTCAGCACTTTTCTTTTTATACATCAATGCACCTTAAGTGCTTCCATATGTTGCTTTTACATTTACTGGTCTTGAGTCAGTAACCTCTAAAATTTATTTTGGAAGAGCTGAGGGAAGGCTCTTTCAATAAAATGGAGGATAAAAGAGTGTGAAAGAAGGTTACATGTTTGGAATCCAAATGTCAGTTGCAGTTAAGATGAACTGCTCCATATTAAGATCCAGCCAACTGACTTGGGCTTTGCTGGAAAATTCCAGAAGAGAGTATAGAATTGAAAAGAATGCTGGACCATTCTGGGATTGAATGGACATATTTCTGGATGACTGACCCACATCTTGATTAACTCTTCATATCAAAACATTATAAAGCAGCAGCTTTGTTATAGAATATGTGATTTAAAAATTACCACTCTCAAAGTTTTACCTATTATTTTCTAAGTAAGTTTTGTGCTTTCTGGATTTATCCATCCATGCTTGGGTTAAAAAGCACTTTTAGTCCTTTTCAAATTGCTTAAGTGGATACCAAAGTTTGACCTGATAGATTCAATCCAACCAGAATAGAGCTGGACTTTGGAGGTCTTCTAGTCCAACTCCCTGTTCAAGCAGGAGAACCTATACCATTTCAGGGAGGTGGCTACCTAGTGTCTTCTTTAAAAACTCCAGTGATGAAGCGTCCATAACTTTTTCCCCAAGTTTTTTATTTTTTCATTTTCATAACATAGCCGCACACATAACCAACATCGTAGTATATTATTGTTTATATCATCAACTCTTACCATCAACTCCCAAAAGCAATTATTGGCTCTTCTGCTCTCCATACACCACATTTGTACCTTATCCATCACTTTCTTCTCCCTCTCTCCTCCTCCCTACCTCCTTTCTTCCCTCTGTCATCCTTCCCTTCTCTATTTCCCCTTCCTCTCTCCTTCTCCTCTTTCCCCTTTCCACTCCTTCTTTCTCTCCTCCTCTCCCTCCACCCTCTCCTCTCCTTCTCTTCCTCCCTTACCTCTCTCTTCTACTTCACAGTTTTCATCTCATTTACTTGGTGTATTTCAACCTCTGAGCGAGCTCCATTTTATGTTGATGGTATTTATAATTCCTTTTCAATATACACATTTAATTTTAACATATATCTTCCTCTTTCTTTTTTTAAAAGAGAAAGAAGAAGAATACATCTATAGTAATTGTATTTTTAAACACACACACCACACCTATTTTTGTGCAAGATGTAGACCTGGTTACAATTCCCAGCTATTCTCATCATTATATTTATAAAATTATGCATTCTTACATGCCCCAAACTTGTGATTCCGTCTTTGTAATCCCAATAATTTCCCATTATAGGTATATTTAATGTTTCCTCTCCATTTTTCCTTATCTTGTCTTAGATTACCCTTAATTGTCTTTAAATAATAATCCTTACTGTGCAATGTTCATTGCAATTCCCTTAATCTACTATATAGAATAACAAGCAATACACATCTCATTTTGTTCATCATCTTAAAAGTTCTCTATATATCCATGTTTCATATATTTTAACCCATGCTTGTCCTTCCATTGTCATGTTCAATCAATTAGCAACTCCATTTAATTATCATGTATAAAAGTGAATCACATACTTCTGCTTTACATTTTCCACATGAATTTCATATATTCCATATATTTTAACCTTTATTTAATTATCCTTCCATTATCATATTCAATCAGTTAGCAATTCAATTTTATTATCATGTATAGGAGTAAACCATGTATCTCAGCTTTATATTTCCCCATATAACAATTTCTAATTATCTGATTTTATCCTAGTAAGTCTTTTGTCCCATTTCTCTATTCCTGTCTTCTCCCTTTTCTTTGTTTTGTTGCTTTGTTTTTTTTAAAAAACTTCAGTGATGAAGCACCCATAACTTCTGAAGGCAAACTGTTCTGCTGGTCAATTGTCTTCACTGTGAAGAGGTTTTTCCTTAATTCCAAGTTGCTTCTCTCCTTGATTAGTTTACATCCATTGGTTCTTGTCTTGCCCCACTCATCTTTGTGGTGGCCTCTTAATTACTAGACTACTGCTGTCATGTCACTCCTAGTCCTTGCTTTCTCTAGACTGGCCATAGCTAATTCCTGCAACCATTCTTCATATATTTTAGTTTCCAGGCCTTTAATCATCTTAGTTGCTCTTCTCTGCACTTTTTTTTTTGTTAGCATCTTTCAGTGGTGGGTTCCTACCAGTTCGCCCCAGCTCGCACGAGCCGGATCGTAAAATTTAGTGATCCGGGGCGATCCGGTTGGACCGGGGACCCGGAAGTAAGTAATTTCCGGAACGCATGGCTCGCTCAGTCCATTGCATTTCCCGCCTCTCCCGCCACCTGCATGTGAAAGGCCCTCGCAGCTTCATAGATGGGCCATTTAAATTTCGTGCGGCGGCATCCTCCCCCCCCCAGCGGTGCAAAATTTAAAAGGCCCGGGCCTTGAAGCTGCCGGCGCCTTTCACTCTTGGTGCAGATGCAGAGACTGGGGGGGAGTTCATGCAGCTAGCGCTAGCTGCGCAAAGCCATCCCAACCCCCTCCAGCCGCTCCAAGAGTAAAAGCCTCGGGAAGCTTCAAATTTAAAAAGCCCGGGCCTTTCGCTCTTTGCGCGGCTGCAGGGGGTTGGGACAGCTTTGCGCAGTTGGCCCTAGGTGCGTGAAGCTGTCCCAACCACGCTGCAGCCACGCCGGCAGCTTCAAGACCCAGGCGTCTTAAATTTGAGGCTTCCTGGGCCTTTCGCTCTTTGCACGGCTGCAAGGGGTGGGGGGGCTTTGCACAGCTGGCCCTAGGTGCGCAAAGCCACCCCACCCCACCCCCCTGAAGCCGTGCAAAGAGCGAAAGGCCCAGGAAGCCTCAAATTTAAAACACGCCGCTAACGTGTTGAGAAAGGGGCCAGCAGCTTCATAGCCGGCATCCTCCCCCCCTCAGCGGTACGACATTTAAAGGGCCCTGCTGTATATCTGCCAGTGCCATTCACGCGCTGGGAGAGAGGGGGCATGGGGAGGGCGAGCTGCTTTATGCCACAATGGCCAAAAGCCCCCCAGGTCCCCCCTCTCTCAGCCTCACCTGGCTGGCTGGCTCCCTTCTCCCTCTAGTCAGGTAAGTTTACCTGTGTCCTGTTGCCTCATTGCCTGCTTGCTCCCTGCTGCATCCATCAGAGAGCTGCTGATTCTGCCTCCTGGTAAGTGACCTGGGTTTTTTTCCTCTTTTATTTTTTTTAATGATTTTTTAAAGATTATTTATTGTACATATAATTTTTTTAAATCGTTTTACTTAACTATTGAATAGAGAATTTTTAAAAATGGTTTACTTCAATTTATTGTGTTTGGGTTCTTTTTTAAAATTGTCTTAGACTATTTAAAAAAGATTCTATGAAAAACAAATTAATATAAACCATTTTTAAAAATTCTATACTCAATACTTTAAAATGTATTGAGTAGAGAATTTTTTTAAATGGTTCACTTCAATATATAGTGTTATTCTACCCTTAACATGGTTATATTTTAAATTATTACAAGGAATATCTTTAAATGGTTTCAGTATACATTATTGTTGGTAGAATACCTTGCAATTGTGTCATTTTGTGGAATGCTTAACAGTGGTTTTTAAGGATTTTTTTATTTGCAAAATATCTTTTTTAATTATTTTAGGGAATTTTTATTTTGTAATTGTTTATAAAAAATTATTTTCAAGAAATGTTATTCCTTTTTGCAAATGTTTTCTTTGAGATGCAATATGTTGTTTTTAAGTGTTCAGACCAGGTTTATATGTCTCAAAGTGGCTGCTTTTCTATGGGCTGCCAGGTTGGTGCAAGGCAGCTTTGCCAGAAAGAGTGTGTTTCACCCTGGTTGTCTAGGTAATTCTTAGGTGGTTGCTGGTTCTGTGAGCTTGTGTGTCCTTTATAATTTTCTGCAATGCCTTGATGGTTTTTATTCCAGTGGCTTTGTCTCTCCTGTCCCTAAGGTTAGGGGAAAAAAACTGGTTTCATTTTCAGTCTTTTGTAGGAGGGATTCTATTTTTTGGTGTTTTCCTGGCACTGTCATAGTTTGCGTGGGTGTATTATGTCCTGCAGCAGTTGTACACATTAATAATGATCAAGTACTACTAATATTTCCTTATACATTTTAGTGACCTTTCCTTACATAATTGGTGTTGTCTTTCATACTTTTGGATTTTTATTTTCTGTTTCTGTTACTTAGCAATTGCTAAAATAAATCCCACATGAAAAAATATTCAAAGCCTTCTTGATTTATTCCTGCACATTGTAATATTTATTCATTTTCATATCTCTGTTTTTCCAGTGTTGTGCAAACATAATTCCAGCAGCTGCTAACATTCCCACTGGGTCACATGGCCGGCAAGCCACTCCCACCAGGTCACATGGCCGGCAAGCCACTCCCACCAGGTCACATGGTCGGCAAGCCACTCCTACCCGGTCACATGGCTGGCAAGCCACTCCTACCTGGTCACATGGCTGGCAAGCCACTCCCACAAAACAGGCCACACCCACAGAATAGGTTCCAAAATTTTTGAAACCCACCACTGGCGATTTTTTGTCATTGTGCGCCTTAGCAGAGTTCTTTTTTCCCTTTTATAAGTAAATTACATCCAGAGTTGGAAGATTTTAACATCCATATTATGTCTTTATATGATGTAGTTCAGAATGGGCTGCTGGGGGTTTGCACGGGTTTGGGTGATCCTCTAGCTAGCATTCTGCCTGGTTTGGCAAACCCCTAAATGCCCCCTCCCCGCCCCCTGCTGGTCTCTGGAGCCCGGGGGAAGCAGTTTTCGCCCTCCTGGAAGAAAGCCTCTGGAGCCTGGGGAGGGCAACACCCCACCCCACCCCCGCTGTGGTGCAGGAGGGTGACTAGATCACGCCCATCATGGCCATGCCTAGCCAGCAACGTGGCAGCGAACCCATTGCTGGAACCTTTGAAGCCCACCCTTAATGTAATTAGAAGAGAAGTTTTTTTCACTTTTCCCAAACTAGTGTCTTCCACAATCCAGAGCTACAGTAAACAGAAATTTCTGTCACCATCGTTGAGGAGCCCAGGAAAAATATGGTAATCCCAACACTTTTGGAGAACATCAAGTTTGAGAAGACTTTTCCTGTGAACTTGATTTGATTATGCAATCAAGCTTATGAGCTTTTTCTTATAATGAAGCTGCCACTCTGCAATTCAGGATTTTTTCCTATTTTTTTCCTGCTATCTGAAATTAATTTTCTTTGAATTACGTCTGGATAATAAAGTCCAATCCCTTGAAATTTAAAAAGATGTTTAGAATGCATCTTTTTTTATGAGTGCCAGCATAAAGCTGGAAAAAAATAAAAAATAAAAAACTTCATTCTTTCTATTTATTAGTCTGCTGCTTAACTGAAAATTTTCCAATCTGAGGTTCTTGAAGGTATCGCTCCTTAATTTTTTTTATAGATCCACAGGTATTCCTTGATTTACATTTGTTTGCTGATAGTTCAGTTACAAGAAAAAAGTGACATGACCATTTTTCACACGTAGGGCAACTGCAGCATCCCCATGATCACATGATCAAAATCCAGACACTTGGCAACTGACTCATATTTGTGATAGTTGCGGTGTCCTACACTCATATGACCACTTTTTGAGGTCTTCTGACAAGTAAATTCAATGGGAAAGCCAGATTCACTTAACAACCATGTTACTAACTTAACAATCACAATGGTTCACTTAATAATTGTGGTGAGAAAGGTCATAAAATAATTTGTATGAACTTTTTTTATCTACAGGTAGTTTGTGATTATTAAGTTAAAGACTACCTGTAGATGATACTTGATCAGGCAACTGTCTGTTAAGGTTCATATAAGATACTGTACAACCATCATAAATACAGTTACAACATGTTACAAAGATCTTTAGTTCTGAAATGTTATCTTCAAAGAGAGCACTGAAATGTCATAATTTTCAACACCAGATTAAGACATTTTAATTTGCTAAGGCATTGTTACAGATAGTCCTCAACTTTCAACCATTCATTTAGCAATTGTTTGAAGTTACAACAGCACTGGGGGGGGGGGGGGGGGAGACTTACAATTAGTCCCACACTTACGACCATTGCAGCAACATCACAGTCACATAATAAAAATCCGGGGTCAGATGTTCACTATTGTGACCTTCCCAGCTGACTTCTGATAAGCAAAGTCAGATTTGCTAAACAACCATGTTTCGCTTAATAACTGCAGTGATTTACTTAACGAATGGTACAATACTTTGTAAAAACATACATGATTCACTTAACAATTTTTGCCTAGCAATGGAAATTTCAAGTCTAAGAAGGACTACAATATCTGTAATTGGTTACAATGCAGTTTTGAGGTATTATTTAATAATGTGTTGTGCTTTTTGGTGTTATTTTTATACGATGGGTTCAAACATATTTTATAATAGTCTCGACCTTTTCATATACATTACTCTAAAATTGTTTGGATGAAACACACTATAAATGTTTCTTTAAAAAATAAAATGATTATTAAACTTTCAAGCTGCTGAAAAGTGGTTTTAAAGCCGGATTAGAGGCATTACTATAATAGAGAACTGGGTTTTTTCAACAGATATGAACTATGGTAACTAAACTGAACTTCCACGTTCAAAAGCAATGTCTTCTTAAATCTTTTCATTCAAATATTTAGGCATTGCAGATGGAAAAGGAAATACTGCTGCCTTCATGCCAAACTTAAGGATTTATTGTAGGTCTGTGTTTGGCTAACATAGAAACAAGATTCCAGGCTCGACTAACTGTTGCCCTAAATGAGCTCATCTTTTAAATTGAACAGTGATTTGAAATCTGAATATTAAAAGTTCATTTTCAAGATATTTCATATCAGAAATGGGAAGTTATAGTGGTACAGCTTTAAAAGAATATATAAATCAATTAACTAATTATCCACCTTTCCACAGCACCGTGTATTGCATCTGACCTCTCAAACTGACCAGTTATTTCCTATTTGTTTATAACTGGACTGTTTTAATTGTACAGTTTTTACAATGAAAAAAATATCTCTGTATCTGACTCCAATTTCTTTTTCTCAGCTAATGACAAATTAGGTTTATACCTCTAATCCTCTTTATATATTTGTAGTTAAGTATTTAGTAATCCTGCAGCTGTAATATAATTCCACTGCGATATTCCATTCCAGATGTAGTTGTATTCCACAGCTGGGAGGGATATTAAGGGACTATTGCATAATTCCTATCCCATTCTAGCCCAGAGAGAAATTAAAAGTTGCAATTCAAGAACTGTGTCCCTGAATCACTCCTGGTACTTCTTCCTGGTCTGTTTCACCTGTCAGTTTATAGTTAAATAAAGGCCCACGTTTTCTTTTAATCTCTGGCCAAGGCACTGATTCACCTCTCCTTTCTATTTATTTTTTCAAGCATATCAGTTTTTTACCTTTAATTGCCTGTCACTTTTGTTGACCCAGAAAATGAAACAGTACAAATTCCACAGTTTCGTGACATCAAACTTACAAAAGTTTTCTTCAGTACTTTATTAGGAACATCCTCTTAACAGATCAATAGTTTGATATGCAGGCTAAATCATTAGTCTTGAAGTTCAGTTTATTCATCTGCAGTCCTTCTTGGAGGGCCAACTTAAATGGAAGAAGGGATGAGGTATGTAATTTATGACACGAGAGACCTGGAAGAACTGACTTGGAGATTAGAAGTCCAACAATAATTGAATATATAACAGATGTCTGGCAAATGTTTCCCTTTGTGTTGTCACATGAAGCAAACCTAGGTCTCGAATTTGGATGAAACTCAGAGTAAAATTAAAATGTGGTGTAAGACTATAATCCAGAACTATTTAGAGTTGCTGCATATATTACATGCATGTGAATCAGAAGTGGGTTGCTCCCGGTTCGGCCCAACTGGTAGTGGCGGCGGTGGGAGGCTTCGCCCACCCACCTGCTTCTGTGCATGATGCAGAATTGTTGCATGCAAGTGCGTGCACGAGCAAACTGGTAGTAAACTGGTTAGCAATCCACCACTGACATGAATGCCGCAAGGAACTCTTTGCAGTAACTTTACCCACTTGTCAGAATTATCAATCAGAAGAACTAGGCTAGATGGTAATCTTGGGAAATGTAAGACCATCATCTTCAAATGGAATTGCACTGAGGAAATGTCCATATCATTTTCAATGTTGTTGTTTTCCAGGTACGTTGGAAATAAATCCAATCACAACAGGGCACTAATAGAGCCAAAGCTGATCTTCATGTTTTTGTGATAGAATTATCTAATGCATGTAATGGAAATATATTACAATATTCCCATTACTCCAGCTGCCCTAGAGAGAAAAATAATAGAGCTGTAAAAGAATGATGACTAAATGCTATGTAGCATTTAGATTATGTGGCATTCAGGTTTCAAAGGCAAAGGCAAAGAGGTAAAGTACTTTGTGTATACATGTACACCTGCAATTTTTCAAACCAAACATGTATTCTTTCAGGATCATATTGCAACTTCAAGGGTAACCACACAATTCCAGGAAAAGATACAGTCAAATTAAGGAATTACAGAGAACACCAAGTAATACAACAAACCTCTTGCTCTTTGAATCTAAAGCATTGACAAATCTCAATGATCACTATATCTATCATTCCAGATACTACCGTAGGAGTGGGTTTTGTTATTATTCTTTGCTTGTTTCTGGTCAGCATTGTGTATTATTTGCAATATGGACATCTTATAGTAGATATATTCCCAATGAATATCATAAACCATGAAAAAGATGGGCAGAGATGTGTCAGCCCTTCAAGGTAGATCAGACTAGGAATCCTTATCCTTAGATCAATACTAATTTTATTATATAAGCTATAGTAATAGAATTTTGCAAGTCTCACTATGCTTCCTTCCTTCCCTTTAGGGAGGGTCTTATCTGAGACATTTACTTAGATTTCATTTTTTCTTCAGACTCACTTTCCTCTTCTTTGATTATTGTCTTGATAACCACTCTTTTTCCTATACTTTTCTCCTGCATTCTACAAAATATCAGACAATCATTTGGCTGGGATGGTATAAGGTCACCTACCTTGTGCAGAGAATTGGACTAAAAGATCTCCAAGGTTCCTTCTAGCTCTATCATTTTCTGATTCTGTGATTCTATCTTTGGCCCTACATACATGCCTCTTTTTAACTTTTAAAGCTTGCCAGGGATATGATCAGAGATATTATATACATGGATCAATATAAATTAAATCTTTGCTAATGTCTTAAGTTTACATGTATAACTTAAAAGTTTGTAGGCAACGTTCCCCAATGTATATTGTTTTATATGCAACCTTCCTTAATGTATTTTTTTTTAAAAAGCACAGATGTAATTCTTGCTATTATTTCATACTCTATTTGCTAAACATACATTTTTATAGAACACATACTTTTTCCTCAGAAAGTTTTGAATGATGGATGTTAGTGAATGTTCATTGCTAACAATGCATTTCAGCATGTTATATTATTTTACTCCTGCAGAAATCATTGATATATTACTTTTCCCTAAGTCTGTTAATTTTCTTATGTTGTATGTCCCAGTCCTCAAATGAGAACATCACCTGAACTATTTTCAAGTCAACGCATTTGACAGTTTTAAATTGTTGCAATTATAAATTTCAAAATGGTCACAAGGAAAAAAGAGTAATGCTAGTTAAGAACATTTATCAAAGCAAAAATTGAAAAGCTGGGGGAAGGTCTTGACTGAATATTGTTAATAATTGTTAAAATTTGCAATAGTGGCAAATATCTGTAAGTTGGGTGTAGGATGAGGGTGAAGGTTCATTCTCAGAGCTTGTGGGTTGGTTTCCAAATGTTTCATTACCAGGCTAGGTAACATCTTCAACAGAGTTTAGGAAATGTCAGTGTCAGTGTGCAGAACACTACAAGCCCTAAACCCCATTGAGAATGTTATCTAGACTGGTAATGAAACATCCAGAGACCAACTGACAAAATCGAACAAAGATCCTTTACTCTCAATAGTTGCACTTTTTAATCAAAAAAACTTAAAACTTCATCTTGTACAAACTGTGAAAATTATAATTTGACATCCAGAATTTCAGACCACCATTCTAGCTAGCGTCTTCTACCAACCTTCAAGTGGTTTGAGGTTTAGCTTCTCTAATCTCCATATAAACCCAAGTTAAACTTACTATCACTTAAACCAGCTCTACAAAGATTACTTAATCTTTTTTTCTAGAAATATACAAATCTTAGCAGTACAACATCTATGCTCTAAAACAGGGGTCCCCAACATTTTTTGCACCAGGGACCGGTTTCATTTTAAAGAGAATTCTGTGGACCGGCTGGCCTAGAGGAGGAGGGGGGAGAGGGAACAGGCGGTGCATGCGCACGTGCGGGGGGGTCGGCTCACTTGGCCCTCTAGGGCCTCCAACGGCACGAATGGCCATACCTGTGCATCTAAGTCTGTCTCTCTGTGTGTCTGTCATTTTCTCCCTCCACCCCCCCCCCCCAGGAAGCAGCAGACGGACCGGCATGTTGGCTGGGGAGGTTACGGCTCCCGCAGCGAGCAAGCGGCTGGACAGGCGGAGGACCCGAACCTGCGGCTACCTTAAGCGCCGCCGAAGCCGTCTGGGCACCACATGGGGCTGGAAGGGAGGTGGGTGTGCAGCGCCCGGATGGCCTCGGCGGCACTTAAGGTAGCCACAGCTCGGGTCCTCTGCCCATTCGCTCGCTGCAGGAGGAGGCAGCCGTAACCTCCTCAGCTGACATGCCAGCCCTTCCGGGTAGCCCTGGAAAGTGCGCCATGGTGGCCGTCGGAAGGAGCTGGTGGAGGTGCAGTAGGCCGTCCTCTGCCCAGGGGGCTGCTCCCTCCTCCTCCTCTCCGGCCCTGCGACCCGGTTCCTATCAAGCCACGGACTGGGGGTTGGGGACCTCTGCTCTAAAAGAAGCTAAAACTGGACTCAACCCATAATTTCATATTCCCATTCATTCCATAAATAATTCCTAATCAATTTGCTTCCTTTTCAGTTGAGTTATAGGTGGACAAGAGAATATTGTCTAACACCAGAGTTTAGCAATGATCTCTTTTTCTCTTAACAATAAAAAAGCAATGTTTATTTGAATAACTATAGACCTCATTAGTTATCTGACTTTCCAGGTTTCAGCAGCTTAATACTAAGACCAGGGAAGGGAATGGTTCTCATCATATGTGCCGCTTTATATGTAGTCAGAGATGCTACAGTTGAGATTGTGAGGTATAAGTGCTTAAATGCTAGGAAGCATTTAAGCACTTATGGGACCCTGCTTCTGTACTGATAGCTCTTCTCCTTCCTGAGTTATAGGACCTTGTGGTGGAGAACATCCTTCATGGTTCTTGTGAATTTTCCCAAGTAATTCTGGGCCTAAATCATATTGGTAGCTACACTTTAGCAAATATTTTTGCTTCTGAGCAGATGGTTAGTTAGCTGAAGACAAGTTCTATTATCATATTATCTTGGGCAGATCATGCCCTGATTCACTTATAATTAATAATGACACTGAATTGTCTATGGGTTAGGGAGAGGAGTGATTCTGTTGTTTCCTCAGCGCATGTTCTCAAATGGTGATAAGGAATGAAAGGTTGGTCCAATGGCTTGTTTATGTGGGGAGCCAAAGCCCCTTTCCCCTTGCTGGTTAACAATTACTGTATATACTGCTCGGTCAGGCCACCCAATGGTTTTGTATGCAAACTTTTCAATACACTGATGATACCCAACTTTATATTACCACTCTGGACATAGAGAAGAGACCTTTGATGCATTTGCCTGATGTTTGGAGACTATAAGATATGAGCAAGTAGATTTAAGTTGAACACAAGAAAGAGTTACTATGTGTACATTGAGGTTCTCTGTCTACAGAGGTGTTGTCTCTGATAGGCAGATACTACTTGTGAAAGAGCACGTTCACAATTTCAGTTCC
This sequence comes from Rhabdophis nuchalis, assembly GCA_039707465.1. NCBI lineage: Eukaryota > Metazoa > Chordata > Lepidosauria > Squamata > Natricidae > Rhabdophis > Rhabdophis nuchalis. The sequence continues at coordinate 25,086,997 of CM077647.1, read as the reverse complement.
TTCTAGTTTCACTGCTGGGAACTAGAGGGGCATTTGTCAAGCTCAAGTCGATATATTAATTGTGACCTTACCTGATAGATGAAGACCTAGCTATAGTAACTCATGCCTTCATCATCATCAGACTAGATGACGCCAATGTTCTTCACAAAGGGCTGTTTGGAAACTGCAATTGGTACAGAATGTGGTGATTGGTATACTTATTAGCTCTAAGGGATGGGAACATATAACATCAATTTTGCAGAGCCTGCCTTAAAGTCTGGGTAACTTAAGGAGTTCATAAAATATTTTGTAATTTGGCACCTACCCATCTTTAGGACCACTAACTCTGACTACTAAATGTCCTTTCAGGACATCTTTGAAAAGAATCATTTCAGAGAAGTCTTTTGATTTCATGTATTATGCCACCATGATTTTTTTCCTGCACATTGATCTCTGCTTTTGATAGTTGTATGACTTTCGGTTATATTGTAAGCAGTTGAGCAATTGCAGTAATGCCCAAGTTTAATAATAAACAAATAAAAAACATTGAATATTTTCAAAGAAAGGAAGGAAGCCAAGGTAATGTTTTATCCTCTTAATGATACATCACTGTCCAGATTCACTTCCTCTCTAACAAACACAAAAATAAATGCTAACATAAAATCTTAGTCTTTGAAGCAGAAAAATTCCAAACATTTAATTTTATCAGGAATATTTTTGATTCCTTACTCCTGATTTTACTTTTTTCTTATTAATTAAGAAATTTTTATTAATGTTACTATTGTATTTCATTGTAAACTTCTCTGGAGGAAAATCCATTTAAAAAAGAAACGCATGGCTAATTATGCAAAATAGCATAAAAATAAACCCTGGGCTAAGCAAGCAATGAACTGATGGAATAAAATTTGAGAAGAAAGACAACAGGCAATCACTTCAGATGTTCCATGAAGAAATCTCTCTTCTTTTCTTTCACCTTCATTTTAATAAATATACAAAAGGTGACAGAAAATATTTACCACTTTGGCAGATGTTGGCTGCCAAATGTGATGTGTCTTCCATCGGGCCCTGAAGACACATCTATTTCGTGCAGCCGGCCTGTCATAGCCTTTTTAATTGGGCTTTAGTATTGGGTTTTATAATAATGGGCCAAATTATTTAACATATATTAATTTGTTATTTTAACTTTTGTATTTCCTCTTTTTACTGTGGCTGTTCACCGCCCTGAGTCCCGAGAGGGAGAAGGGCGGTATATAAATTAAATAAATAATAAATAAATAAATATATTTGCAAGATATTGGGGCTCTCCCACGGGTAAAATACTTAATTGATTGATAGCATTTGTGTAGATACATTTTAACTTGGAGCATGTTCATAAGTCACCTGGGGAAAAAAGCATCTATGATTGCTTCAGAATCCCATGCAAACTTCCTTCCATCATGGTTTTAAAGATAATAAGTAAATTCCTCCCTTCTTTTTCCCCCTTTTGGTAATGAATAACTTCCTCTCAATCATATCCAACCCATCTGTTCAGAAATAAAGTATATTTTTTAACACAGCTGCTTGCATCCAGTTTTGTTTTTCTTGATTATTTTTACAGCTGTTCTTTCTTATTACTTGGATGGAGTGATTAGACTTGAGCTTTGTAGACTGAACAATTTTCTCCTTGTTATTGTTAATGGTGCTGTTAGAGTAATTTTTGTAATACAGGTAGTCCTCAACTTATGACCAGTGAGTTTGAAGTGACCAGTGAAATGCTGTAGACATAATTTATTTGGACTTCAATGAGACATTTGACAAAGTAGACCACATCCTACTTCTTGTAAGATATAAAAATGTGGGATAGACAGCATCATTTTCAAATATATTGATAACCTGCTGACCACCTGCACTGAACATACATTTCTTAAGGGAACTACATCTATAATTTATGGAGCGAAGCTAGCAAGGGCGGTTCTGTTATTAGGTGCAGTATTCTTCAAACATCTTCAAAAACAATTTACATGAGGGTATAGAAGGGGAAATCATTGAATTTGCAGAAAATATCAACTGAGGAGAAATAGCCAACACTTTAGATCAGGGATGTCCAAACTTGGGAACTTTAAGACTTGTGGACTTCAACTCCCAGAATTCCCCAGCCAGCATAGCTGGCTGGGGAATTCTGGGAGTTGAAGTCCACAAGTCTTAAAGTTCCCAAGTTTGGACATCCCTGCTTTAGATAATAGGCTTATGATCCAGAATGGCCCTATCTACACTGGGCCTTATCCAACAAAATGTAATTCAGTGATAAGGAAAGTAAGGTTTTACCCCAAATGCACAGGTGTAAAATAGATGAAACCTTACTCAACAGCAGTAAATATGACAGGGATCTAGAAATCCTGGTGAATAACCTCTTAAATATGACCCAGCAGTGCACTGCAGCTACCAAAAAATCCAAAGCAGTCCTTTGGGATCGTATGAAGGTCATGTGTAGTGTTAATACCACTTTATACTGCACTGGTAAGACCACACTTGGAAAAATGTCTTGTTTTGGTTATCATGACAAAAATAAGATGTTGAGAGTCTAGAAAAGGTGCAAAAAGCAACAAAGATTATCAGGGGACTGCAGGCTAAAACGTAGGAAGAATGATTGAAGAAATTGGGAATGTCCGGTCTAATGAAGAAATGGACTAAGGGTGATATCATAGCAGATGTCCAATATTTAAGCAGCTATCTAAAAAAGAGGGAGTAAATGTATTTTTCAAAGAACCTAAGAAATGGATGGAAATTTGTCAAGGTGTGAACCAATCTAGAACTGAGGAGAAATTTCCTGATTGTCAGAACAATTAATCAGTGGAATGGCTTGCCTTCAGAAGTTGTGGACACTCCATTACTGGAGGTTTTTAAGAAGAGATTAGACAGTCATTTGTCTGGTCTGGGTCTCCTGCTTGAGCAGGGGGAGGGGTTGGATTAGAAGATCTCCAAGGTCCCTTCAAGTCTGTTATCCTGAAGTTTTGATGGTGTACTTATGACCTTGGTTACCTTATGGCCTTCGCCTATTTAACTCAATGTAATTTACTCTACTTTGTCCATCCTTAGATATTATCAATACACTTACTGCCCACATTTCTATCTCTACTCCATGTGCAGAAGCTAGATGAACTAATAGCTCAATTTTACCTTGAAACTTGAAAGTTCTTCATAACACCTAAAGGCACTAGATCAGGGGTGTCAAACTCAATTTCATTGAGGGCCACATCAAGGTTGTGTTGGACCTCAGAGGGCTGGGGTGGGCATGGCCAGGATGGCATGGCCAGTTTGATGTCACTCATATTGGGGGCACCTGTGGTGGCCCAAGCACTCTGCCAGCAAAAACAGGCTCCCAAGGTCTGTTTTCTACTGTGATGGCCTCCTGAAACTCTCTGCCAGTGAAAACGGAGCTCAGGAGGGCTGTGGACAGCCCTCCCAAGCTCTGTTTTGGCTGGCACAACACCACAGTCTGGTCCTTCGCTGTTTCCAGGGTGGCACCACAGGCCAGATCTAAGCACCCCGTGGGCCAGATTCGTCCCCCAGGCCTTGAGTTTGACACCCATGCACTAGATTAATGTAGGGATGCAGGAGTGGCTGTGTTGCACACCTAGTTCTGATGGAGTGAAAGGAACCATTGAGGACCTATTACTGCTGATGCAAAACTTCTGCTATTGAAACAAATGTCTTCATCCCTTTCCTTTCCTTTCCTTCCTTTCCCTTTGTGCAGGCCCAGACAGCAATTCTTCAAGGGATTGGACAAACATCTTTTTCTTGCCTTGCCCTTTTAAAAATTATGGTCATGGAAGGCTTTATATCTAAGATTTTTTTAAATTTAAAGATAGAGGCCTTTCTTATTTACTAAATTGGATTCTTATGCAAGTATTGCTATACAATCTAATTCAGCACTATAATATTGGAGCTGTAAAAATCAATTATTCATGCCAATGAACCAACATTCCTGGGACCAATGATTTTGATGCTGAATTGTTCAATTCCTTTGTTGAGTTTAATGCAATTTTTCCCATAGGTAGAATAATATTAAGCACATGCTATATTTGTCTCAGTTCAGGACAAATAAATATATTTAAAACAAATAAAATATCTAGAGATACAAAGAATTAAAAATATGAACAGCTTAGTATAGTTAGGTATTATTTTTAGCTTTAAAAAAAAAACTAGCAGTCAAAATCTGACCCAGGAGTGTCTCTACAAAACAGAAGACATGGGATTTTTTTGTTTTAAAAACTAGGTACAAAGAGGACAGCAAACTGAATCTGAACATTAAATTGAAAACTTTCGTGTTACTGCCATAGTTTTTAATATATGCTTTAATACATAAAGTATGAATAACTGAGAAAGTACCACATTTTGAGTATTTGTTGAAATGTGTCCTAACTACAAGAAACTACAACGTACTATATTTATTTAATTTGTTTGCAACAAATCTTACTACAAGGTATATAAAAAAGCATTACTATCAAACGGCGTTTTAAAAAAACCAAAGAGCATTATTTATAAAATAATTAGTCATGTCATGGATAGCATCTGAGGATTCCTAAGGAAATACTGTTTTTCCTCATATCATAACTGAGAAAGTCTCTATGGTCTGCCATTCACCTCTTGTATTAATAACAGCTAAATTCAAGAATGTCTCTCATAATAGCATAATTACATACCTCATTTACTCAATTGATAAGTCAGAAGTTTTATTCTATATTAACAAACACTTGGGACCCCAAGTCTCATTAGTTGTAAAGCAAATCAGTAATCTCAATTTAAAATGATAGTAATTATCTCCCATATAGGCAAAAAAGCAACAATTGCAGTTGAAAGAACAGAACTAATCTTCACATCACGTGGTGGAATGGTTTCATGACAGTTACTTGCCAGTTAAAAAGTATACATAATAAATTGTATGAATAATGGAGAATATTTGTAGCTCAGGGTTGACAAGTCCTTGGTGCTCTCTGAGCTGGTTTGTTTTCTTGTAGACATTTTATTACCCAAACTAGGTAACATCATCAGTGCTAGTGAGGAGTGCTGTTCACTGTCACTTTATATTCTGGTGGCCTGCCTGTCAGTGTTGGTGGGGGTGGTCTTAGTAATTCTTTCATTCGGCTAATTGCTGTTGGCTTCTTTAGCACTTTCTTGATTGGAGTATTGTTTACTTGAATATTGGTCTGATGTTAACCTGATTAACAGCATAGTTAATTTATGCTGATCTGGGTACTGATTGCTGGTAGAGAGATGCTTGGGTCTTTTTGCTCCTTTTTGGGCTGGGTGATAGTCTTTTTTGCATAGTCTATAGGTAAAATTAAGGTTCCCTCCCATATATGTGCTAGTTGTTCCTGACTCTAGGGGGCGGTGCTTATCTCCATTTCAAAGCTGAAGAGCCAGCACTGTCCGAAGACAGCTCCGTGGTTATGTGGCCAGCATGACTAAACACCGAAGGTGCACGGAATGCTGTTACCTTCCCACCAAAGATGGTCCCTATTTTTCTACTTGCATTTCTATATGTTTTCAAACTGCTAGGTTGACAGGCTCTATAGTCTATAGATGTTGTTAATGTCTTTGTGTCTATTGATAGCTGATTTGTCAGAGTGCCGGGCTTTTAGAAATTCCCTGGTATGTTTGGAAACTGCTTGGTCTATAATGGTCACATTTTTTCCAATTGGTTAAATCTGTATATATGTTGTGAAATTATAGAATTTTCATCATGTCTTCTGACTGCTAATTGATGTTTGTGGATGCATTTTGCCAGTTATCTGCCTGGTTGTCCTATAGTGCAGGGGTCCCCAACCTTTTTTGCACCAGGGACCGGTTTCATTTTAAAGACAATTCTGTGGACCGGCTGGCGTAGAGGAGGAGTGGGGGGGGGGGGGGAAACAGGCGGTGCATGCGCACGCGGGGGGGGAGTCGGCTCACTCGGCCCTCTAGGGCCTCCAACGGCGCGAATGGCCGCGTCTGCGCTCTCCCGCATCCGGTGCGCGCTCTGCCCAGGGGGCTGCCCCCTCCTCTCTCCTCCTCCTCTCCGGCCCTGCGGCCCGGTTCCTATCAAGCCACGGACTGGCACCGGTCCACGAACCGGGGGTTGGGGACCCCTGCTATAGTGGTTGTAGCAGTCCTCACACTGTACGTTATAAATAACTCCTGTTTGTTCTTCTAGAGTCATCTATATTGGGGATGGAATCACTTAAAAAGAACCAATTAAATTTGCTAGTGCACATGAAATGAGAATGTGAAAAACTCTGTATATTCTTCAGGTAGCAAATTGTCTTTGCTTAGATATGACACTGGAAGTATCTTGAAATACAACCCAAAACTTTTTTCGCAGCTCTCCTGGCATACTTCTTTCTTACCTTCCATCTATCATGTTAGACAGGAAACACAGTTAAAGCCCTACATATATGCTGTTCATCTTCTTAAATATGCCGAAGAGCAACAGCCTTCTGGACCTTGTCTATATTTTAAAGCATCCCTTCTTCTACATTGATTAGTTTGGCAGAACACATAGTAGGTGGCGATATGACTTAAAGGTATGAAAGCAGATTTACTGGCAACGACTTCTGATTTGCACTTAGGAACAAAATACGTTGGCAAATAGCAAAAAGTGGTCGGGTAAAATTCAGAATTCAGCCAAATCCTGATTGGTTGAGAAGTAGATGAAGATTTATTTGAACAGTACATTATGACAGATTGGAAAGCAACTAGCACCCAGTAGAAGTTGTTGGCAGAGCTCTTGATTTCAGGTCATAACTACTCAGTAAAGATAAATTCCACTTATCCTTTAGCACTGTGATTTGTCACTTCTGTCAAGATTGCATAGTTATTGCTTCTTTGAATAAAGAGATCTTCAGTCATTCAGTGATACAGTGAATCAAATTTAGCAAAGACACCATTCATAAAATATTTTAGAAGCCATATTTGGACTTGGGTCTTTGGTCAAAACTGAAATTTAATGAAAGCTTAAAAGAATCCTCCAAGAATCAGCAACTTCTGGTCTGAGACCTGGCAAAGAGATTTTGCCTCTAGGGCTTGGTCAATGACAGAAAGCATAGTCCGGAGCTGCACAGTGCATGGAACAAGAAGGTCAGGAGGGACGTGTTCTAAGTTATTGGGCTGTAAAAATGATGGTATGAGAAATACTCTTGCAGATCAGTAAATGTAGCTTTGCAATAAAGAAGAATGGGTGTATCTGGTTATGCTTCCTTTCTAGTTTACCTGGAAAGACTAACAAATGTAATGATCCATTTCTTATAAATGCTATTGTTGATCTGAAACTGTCCAAGATAGTTACTTAATGAAACTTATTGCATAACCAGTGTTTTAATACAATTTGGCTTATTTGCTACTATAGTACTATAGTACTTGCTTGTTTGTTTATTTGGGTCAGAAGCATCACAATTAAAAGAAGGCATACTACATGACATAAAATTTTAAATATTAAATACAAGATTAAAATATGTACATATTAAACAGATCTTGACCAGAAATTAGCAGTGTTAATTGTGTTCTGTCATGCTGCTATAAGGTCATAAAGTATACACTGATCAAGATACAATATTTAATGTTATTTCGTCTACTGACCTTCAGTTTAATGTTGGTAGAGTGCTGCTTATATATTAGGGTCCTATCTAAATATTTAGGGCTATGGCAATGCTCCAATAACATCCCTTTTCATATAATTTGCAGCTTTTTAGCAACACGCTTATTTCGAAGATGAAAGGCACATACCCGAGTATTTACAAGTTGGATTCCTGTTCTTAGTAAAGTATGAAATACTATTTCAGAATATATAATGGATGTGGTTAACAATATGGTATAAGGTTCCTGCCCATGCAGGGGGTTGGACTAGAAGACCTACAAGGTCCCTTCCAACTCTGCTATTGTATTATATATACCCTGATTTTACAATTTTAGATTTATAATATTCTTTTAAAATATATATTGTTTTATTGTCTTTTCTGTTTCAAAGCAAACAATTTTAAAGGCCATGAATCATGTCTTTAAATTCTTCCATTTGACCTATTTCCTTCATGCCTTTTTCAGCTTGATTAGCCATGATGGGTTGTAATATTGTCTAAAATTACCAAAGGAAAAAGTTTGCTCTGTCTACTTTCTTATACCTTACATAATTTTATATATTTCCTTAGATCTTTTATCATTAGCCTGTTTGAAAAGTTAAAAATCATAACTTTATAATTTTTTTTGACATAAGAGAATCCCAATGGCATTAAGTCTTTTGATAATGTTGATGGTTCTCTTCTACACTTTTTTTTAAAAATCTCCAATCTTTCTTTTGTAATAGGGCAAACAGAATATGTGTATAATACCACATGATCATTTAATATATGTTCATAAAGACATTAAATCAACTATTTTCTTGTTATTTAAATTTATGATGCCTGACTAATTATGCTACCAAAATCATAATAAGATATTATATGCCTGAAGATGAAAGAAGAATATATACTCACAATGGAAGAATAGACTTTGAAATTAATGGAGCTTGCTGAAATGGCAAAATCGACTACTTTGCTTAGAGACACTGATTTGATTAAATTTTATGTGCTCTGGAGCTATTGATAGATTTCTTACTAGCTAAAAAGAATCATCCTCTCAATACACACAAAGCCAGAAAGCCAAAATGATTGTGATATTGAGGTGACTGAAAACTTTTCAATTCAAAAAGGTATAAGGCAAGGCTGCCTATTATCTCCATTGTTATTTATCTTAACACTGGCAGTACTAACCACAAACATCAGACAAGATGCACGAATCAAAGGAATGGAAATCAAAAGAGAAAAGTACAAATTACAAGCATTTGCAGACAATTTACTTTTCATCTTAGAGGAACCATTAGAATCATGCCCACGACTTATAGAGAAATCAGAGGAATATGGAAAGGTTGCTGAACTAAAAATAAATAAGGAAAAAACCAAAATGATAGTTTAAAATCTTAAAAATAAATAGAGGGATGAATTAATTTAAAAAATGAATATCCAGATAATGAAAAAAGTGAAACACTTAGGAATCTATCTAACAGTAAGATGTATAACAATCAAAGAGAACAACTATGCAAAATTAATGCATCAAATTAAATTGGATATGGAGAGATTGAAAAGCTTGCAACTTTCCATGATGGGTAGAATAGCCGCAATAAAGATAAACATACTGCCGAAGATAACACCCCCCTCCCCGCCAACAATACCAATAAAACTAGAGAAAAAATATTTTGAGGAATTGAATAAAATTAGATTTAAATTCATTTGGTAAGGGGAAAAAAAACAAGAATAAAAGTGAAACTACTGCAAGAGTCAAAAGGGAAAGGAGATTTTGGTCTGCCTGACTGGGAATTGTATTACCAAGCAGCTGCACTCACATGGGTGAAAGATAAGGTGACCAGATTTTTAAATTGGTAAAGCGGGACACCATTGAGCGGGGGGTGGGGAGGCTACCTGCAGTTCCGCTCGCTCCGCCTCCCACTCGGCTCTCTTGCCTCGAAGTGGCCCCACACATACTGCAGGAAATGAAGGATGCCGGGGACGCTGTACTGAGCCTGTGCTGCAGAGGCCGGAGCCAGCCCTGCCGAAGCGCTGCCAGTGGCTGCCGCTGCCGCTGCCACCACTTCTCCAGACTCCAAGCCCGCCCTGGGCAGTCTGCTTGTTCATGGCTGGAGCCGTAGTCACGAGCGGGAGGGACCCTGGCGGTTTAAAACAACGCGGGACGCGGGACAAATTGTTAGAAATAGGGACTGTCCTGCCAAAAGCGGGACGTCTGGTCACCTTAGTGAAAGAGTGGATAATTTTGAGGAATAGAAAACTATTATTATTGGAGGGTCATGACCTTCAACTAGGGTGGCATACGTTTCTCTGGTACGGGAGAAAAATGGCACATTGATATTTCCAAAGACATTATGTAAAAAACACATTGAGGGGCAAAATTAAACAACAAAACTATAGGAAAATATCAGTCTGGCTCTCCACCTTAGAAGCATTGATTCACCCAAATCTTATAAATATGGGGGGAAATGTTTCTTATAAGAATATATTAAATGAGAATAGTGAGTTGAAAACCAGATTAGAACTAAAAGACCAAGGGGTGGAATTAGAGTGGTGGCCACACCTGCAGATACAATCGTGTTATGTGAAAGATGTGAAAATATGGGGTTTTTATAGAGAACTAACAACATTGGACAAGATATTAGTGGGGTCAGATGACAAATTGATAAAGATAGGTAAAGGTAAAGATTTCCCTCGCACAGTGCTCATCTCCATTTCAAAGCCGAAGAGCCAGGATTGTCTGAAGACATCTCTGTGGTCATGTGGACGGCATGACTAAACATCGAACACGCATACAACATTGTTACCTTCCCACCAAAATAGTCTCTATTTTTCTACTTGCATTTTTACATGCTTTTGAACTGCTAAGTTGGCAGAAGCTGGGTCAAGTAATGGGAGCTTACTCTGTTACATAGCACTAGGAATTTGAACCACCGAACTGCCAATTGCAAGCTCAGTGTCTTAGCCACTGAGTCCCTGACAAAGATACTATACAATTATTTATAAAAATAATAAAATGGAAGAAGAATAAATTAAAGAGATGATGATAGTATGGGCTAAAAGTTTTAGATATAATATAGACTTGGATAAGAGGCAAACGCTTTGAGAAACAAATAGGAAACTTACAATGGCCACATCTTATAAGGAAAATCTCTTTAAAATGTTCTATAGGCCCCTGGCAAAATTGGCCAAAATGTTTTGTCTCACCAAACTATTAGAAATGTAAACAAATACCTGACACATATTACCATATGTGGAGGATCTGTATAAAGGCAAGGAAATTTTGGTTACAAATTCATATGTGGTTAGAAAACATGACGAGACAACATGTAGTGTTTAAGCCAGAATTATTTTTATTAGGCACTAGCTATACCCAGCCACGCATTGCTGTGGCCCAATCTGGTTAAATGGCCAACCAATCTGTGTGTAGATCTACACCTGCACACATACACACAACCACCATATAACCCCCAACCTACCTATCTACTGTATTTCTCCCTCTCTATCTATCTCTCTATCTACCTACCTACCGTATTTCTCCCTATCTATCCCTACACCTACCTACCTACTGTATTTCTTTCTTTCTCCTCTATCTACCTACCTACCGTATTTCTTCCTCTCTATCCCTCTACCTACGTACCGTATTTCTTCCTCTCTCTCTATTCCTCTACCTACCTACCCACCTACCTACCTACCTACGGTATTTCTCCCCCTCTGTCTATCCCTCTACGTACCTACCTACTGTATTTCTTCCTTTCTCCTTCTACCTACCTATCAACCTACCTACCGACCTACCTATCTACCTACCTACCGACCTACCTACTGTATTTCTCCCTCACTCTCTATCCCTCTACCTACCTACCTACCTACCTACCTACCTACCTACATACCTATCTATCTATCTATCTATCTATCTATCTATCTATCTATCTATCTATCTACCTACCTACCTACCTACCTACCTACCTACCTACTGTATTTCTCCCTCCCTCTCTCTATCCCTCTACCTACCTACCTACTGTATTTCTTCCTTTCTCCTTCTATCTACCTCCGTACCTACCTACTGTATTTCTCCCTCTCTCTCTATTCCTCTACCTACCTACCTACTGTATTTCTCTTTTTCTTTCTATCTATCTATCTATCTATCTATCTATCTATCTATCTATCTATCTATCCACCTACCTACCTACTGTATTTCTCCCTATCTATCTATTGCCTTCCTACCTACCTAACCTAGCTACTGTATTTCTCCCTGTCTATCCCTCTACTTACCTACCTACTGTATTTCTTCTTTTCTCCCTCTACCTACCTACCTACCTACCTACCTACCTACCTACCTACCTACTGTAATTCTCCCTCTCTATCTATCCCCCTATCTACCTACCTACTGTATTTCTCCCTCTCTATCTATTCCCCTACCTACCTACCCATCTACTGTATTTCTCCCTCTCTATCTATCCACCTACCTACCTACTATATTTCTTCCTTTCACCCTCTACCTACCTACCTACCTACCTACTGTATTTCTCACTCTCTATCTATCCACCTACCTACCTACCTACCTTATTTCTCCCTCTCTATCCCTCTATCTACCTACCTACTACTACTACTAATAATAATAATAATTTATTTTATATACCGCGTCCTCTCCCCAGGGGGACTCGGAGCGGTGCACAGGGAAAACATTAAAACACATAAAATATATACATAAATAAATACCATAAGTAAAAACAGATTAAATCTAATTGTCCCTGCACTAAAATCCCCATTTCTAAAATTAACGTTCCCTAAGGTAGAGACTAACTTAGGCCGGCCAAGCAGAAAAAGTGTGTTTTTAATTTCTGATGGAACGAGCGGAGGTCCGTAGTTGTTCTAATATCGGGGGGAAGGTCGTTCCAGAGGGCTGGGCCCGCCACAGAGAAGGCCCTTCCCCTGGGCGTCGCCCGCTGACAAAGTCTAGTGGACGGCACCCGGAGAAGTAATATTGTACTGTAATACAATAATACAATAGCAGAGTTGGAAGGGACCTTGGAGGTCATCTAGTCCAACCCCCTGCCTAGGTAGGAAGCCCTATACCATTTCAGACAAATGGCTATCCAACATCTTCTTAAAGACTTGCAGTGTTGGGGCATTCACAACTTCTGGAGGCAAGCTGTTCCACTGGTTAATTGTTCTAACTGTCAGGAAATTCTCCCGCTCTCTCTCTCTCTATGGGCCACCTGGGAGTTTGCTATCTCAGTGCCTTGTTTTGGCCCTAAGAGGCTTCCATACATTGCTGAGGAAATGACTGTTGGAAAGCAGGCGGATGGGCAGAGCTACAGGGAGGTGAAAACATGATCAGTGGGTACATTTTACATTTGTGTACCTTGCACATGACACAAGTGTGCTAGGCACAAAATGAGTACATATTCTATTATCAGAAGTCCTTGGGAACATTGTGTCAAAATTTGGTGTAAATTGGTGCAGTAGTTTTTGAGATTAGCGGCTTCGTACAAACTATTTTACATTTTTATTTATGTAGATTATATCAGATGGTTATGATAAAGGACAATGTATTTAATATTACACATCTTGACCTCAGCAAAAATTGTGAATGCACAGCAGTGGAAGAATGAAAACACCCCTTTAGAGTAGGAGACAATAACAAAGATACTAGTCTGTGTGGAAATGAACATACTAATGCTAAAAATAAAATATGAAGGAGATACAAAATACTATGCTACATGGGATTGATTCTACCAATGGTTAGAAACATGATGTAGAATTTCGAATGCAAAAGAATCAGGTTAAGTGGACATGGAAAGAGATACTATATATGTATTAGAATGTAGATGTTGGAATAATTCTAGGATATGTAATATGTATGTATGTACGTACGTACGTACGTACATTATTTGGCCCTTCAACTCAAATTCAGATCAGGATGACTAAAAGGTTCAGTAGCCGAAGTTCACTTTGTAACTACAATCCTGTTTTGTTATCTACACATGAAAAGCCTTCTCAAGAGAGAGAATTTTGAACAAAGATGCAAAGCCGAGCTGAAAGAAGTTTAATTCTTTCTCTATTGTTTCTCAAGTATAAAATGCTCTTGTATATATTCTCTACCAAAAAGGTTTCAAAGCAGATTTCTCCCAACAAGAATGCTTATGAAATTTAAATATGAATGTGAGGAATATTGCACAGATTTATAGTTCAAGTTCAGAGCAGACTTAGACATCCTGTTTCTCAATGTGACGTTTTGCATTTAAAACAAAAATGAAATAGTGGGTCTACATACATTTATATTCAACATATATTTTACATTTAACAGCGTTTAAATTAATGGAAATTAAAACGATTGCTGTACAAACAATATGCCATCACTGATATGGCTATGTAAAATCTAACTGCAAATTTAGGCTGTGAAAAATATTAATCAACCCTAAGGCCAATAGAAGTGCTTCCATAAAATATTAACTTTCTAAGGGGAAATGAAAAAAATAAATCTGCTGCGCTGGCAATCGATATATTCAGCTCATGCCAAAAAAGCAGTAAATTAAAACAAATCAAGAAAAAAATTAAACTAAGTACTTGCTTGGCTTGACTTTCTGAAGGAAGAAATGTAAGAAAGCAGTACATTGTGATCCTCTCTGACTTTTAACAACTCTTATCAGAAGCTATGAAAGTCATTATTTAACCTAAAGATAATTTATACTTTGATTTTGTCTTTTTGATGTATTAATGTAATAGACTCATAAATACGGAAGATAAGAGAAATGTACATTATAGAGTGAGACATACTTGTTCTTCTAAAATGTTTAAATTGAGGAGAAGCAATAAGAGTTTTCTGGAACGATTTGAAACTTTATGAATAATATAACAAGATTTAATCAGCTAAAACATCCTTCCCTAACTTAAGGTGTATTCCATCTTGTCCACTTAGTATTCTTCAAGTTCATGCATCAGAAGGGTACCCATATTGAGGAACATAGATTCACAGGCTGAAAGGGATCTCAGAGATCTTCTAATCCAATCCCTTGCACAAGGTAGGAGACTTTACACTATCCTGGTCAAATGGTTGTCCAGTTTATTTTTGAAATCCTCCAATGATGAAACACCCACAACTCTGGGAGGCAAGTTATTCCACTAATTAATTATCACATTAATTATCAGTCTATCAGAAAATTTCTCCTTAATTCTAGATTGAATCCCTCTTTACAAATTTCTACAAATTATTTTGTTTCTATCCTTGTTGAGTCCTCAGGTCTACGACCCAGACAGCAAGTCTGGTAACCTGTGAGTCACCGCATTCCGGAACAGATCAGGCAGCTGCGTTAATTGACTGAGACGAGCTGATTGGAATCTGTCTGGAAAGGAGTTACAATGTTGCAATTGCTTGCTAGTAGTTTTCCTGCATGGTAACTCTATATAAGAGGTTGCCAGAGAAGAAACCTTGCCAGTTGAATCTTGTGTGCATTGTAGTGTGAATAAACGTTCCTGTTGTTTTGACCATGCCTGAGTCGGAATCCTTTGTCTGATCTAACACTGGCGACGAGGATGGGATTCAGGCCGTGTCTTTAGACACAACGGGGAATGAAGCCTCAACCAACGAGCGCAGAACAACGCACAGCCCCATCATGGCCATGGCGACAATGCCTCCATGTCAGGCCTGTTTCTTCGTTGACTCAGGAAAGACCACACTTAGACATTATTTTGAAATGTTAAGGCTCCTTTTACTAAGTTACGATAGCGTACAGACCAAGTAAAGCTGAGAATGAATAGTTTAGGCGCGAACAGAAAGTATTAAGCTTAAGCCCATCCCAATCCCCAAACCCCCCCTGTGCATTGTCCAATATGCAGCCATCTCCAACATCAGGTGGGCAGGTCTTCACCATCCTGGAATGCAGGTCCGTTAAACAGGAGATAACACGAAACATCAACATTGTCCACCAGCAGAACACACTCATCCCAAACCCCCCACCCTCCCCGTTTCCATGGCAGCGAAGCAGGAACTAGCGAGACTGACATCCGGACCTCCTCCAGGAACAGCGGGAAATCCAGGGCAGCAATAGGCATACGAGAGGCTACACCTGAAAGACAAGAAGGGAGAGACAAAACAACAGAGAGGAGAAAGAAAAAGAGTCAAGGTTTGTGTGGATACTTGGCATAAAACTGGCGTACCAGTTTAGGAGCTTTGAGATGCTCCTTATCCACCCATTCGTTGTGAGAAGGGGGAAAATCTTTCCACATGACCAGGAACTGAGTTTTATTTCTGCGGATTCTGGAGTCCAAAATGTCTCGCACCTCATAATGATGATGACCATCCACCAAGGTAGGTGTAGGAGTATCAGGCAATCTTTTGCGGAGATGGGAGGTACGAGCAGGTTTCAGTAAGTGAACATGGAATACAGGGTATAGTCGCCGATAGGTCTTGGGGAGATCCAAACGGACCGACACAGAGCTGATAATTTTGGTGATCGTGAAAGGTCCAATAAATTTGGGACCCAGCTTCTTGCATTTTTGGGGGCTATCCAAATTTTTGGTAGATACATAAACCTGATCACCAACTTTGTAGGAGGGAGGGACTGCTCGTTTGTTATCAGCGTACAGTTTGTGCGAGTCATGGGCATCGTTTAAAGTTTTCCGGAGAACCGGCCAAACAGAAGATAATCTAGAGGACCATTCAGATAAAGAGGGAACCGTCGGCGAGTCGTGAGGCAGTTCGGGTATGGGTACAAAGTCCTGTCCGTAGATGATTTTAAAGGGGGTCATATTCGTGCTGGAGTGAACAGAGTTATTATACGCAACTTCGGCATGTATGAGAAGATCAGCCCAATCATCTTGTTGAAAATTAATAAAGCAGCGTAAGTACTGTTCGAGAACAGAATTAACCCTTTCACAAGATCCATTCGTCTGAGGGTGGTAGGCGGAGCTTAAGCTTTGGGCGGAGCCAATCAGTCTCAAAAACTCCTTCCAAAAATGGGAAGTAAATTGGGTTCCTCTATCGGAGATGATGCGTTGCGGGACGCCATGAAAACGATAGATATGGGAAACGAACAGTCGGGCCAGAGACTTGGAAGAAGGAATTTTAGTACAGGGGACAAAATGAACTTGTTTAGAAAAAAGATCGGTAACTACCCAGATAACGGTATAACCCTGACTGGGCGGAAGATCAACTATAAAGTCCATTGAAATTTCCTTCCAAGGCCTTTCCGGCGTAGCTACAGACTGGAGAAGACCCTGTGGCTTACCCGGCGCACGTTTCGAAGCCGCACATACAGGGCAACTGGCAATATACGATTCAACATCTTTCTTCATTGATGGCCACCAGAACTGTCTCTTAATAAGATGAATAGTTTTAACGAAACCGAAATGACCAGCTAAACGTGAGTCGTGTGCGCGTTGCAAGACAAAAGGACGTAATGTAGCAGGAACATAGATCTTAGAACCAATCCAGGGAAGATCGTCTCTGGTAGTACAATCACCTGAATGAGTCGAATACCAATCATCAGTAAGTAATTCATCCTTAATACGAGCAATCAGGTCAGCAGGTGGAGTAGTTTGGACAGTAGTTTGGGCTATAGTAGATACTGGAGTAGCAGGTAAAGTGAGTGGCATTATCGGTTGTACTATGGTGAGCTTAGACACATCATATTGTGGCAATCTGGAAAGTGCATCAGCCATGAAATTTTTGCCCCCAGGAATGTATTTGAGGTGGAAATTGAAACGATGGAAATAGTGAGCCCAACGAAGTTGCCTTGGGGACAATTTCCGAGAGGAGGTAAGAGCTTCCAAATTTTTATGGTCCGTCCAGACCTCGAAAGGATGTGGGGCACCCTCAAGAAAATGTCGCCAAGTCATGAGAGCCCACCGAACAGCAAAAGCCTCCTTTTCCCAAATCGCCCAACCGCGTTCGGACGCAGTGAGTTTCCGAGAGGTGTAAGCACAGGGTTGTAATTGGCCATGTTGATTGAGTTGTAACAGGACTGCTCCCACCGCGACATCACTAGCATCCGCTTGAATCACAAATGGGGAATTCACATCGGGGTGTTTAAGAACAGGCTCAGCCGCAAACAACCGTTTAAGCTTTTCGAAAGCGGCCTGACATTCCATCGTCCATTTGAGAGGGGTTCCTGGACGAGGCTTGCCTTCTCCTTTTGTTTTCAGAAGGTTTGTAATGGGCAAGGCAATATCAGCGAATGACGGAATAAATTGGCGGTAAAAATTCGCAAATCCCAAAAAACTTTGCAATTGTTTACGGGTACGGGGAGGGGCCCACTCCGTCACTGCCTTGACTTTAGCAGGATCGATTTCAATTCCCTCAGAGGAGATACGGTAACCCAAATAGTCAATTCTTTCCTGGTGAAACTCACACTTAGAGAGTTTGGCATAAAGTTCAGCGGAACGCAACTTATTTAATACGGAGCGCACTAGTTTAACGTGCTCGTCGTGAGTTTGTGAGTAGACGACAATGTCATCAATGTAAACAATAACTCCCTTGTAAAGGTGCTCGTGGAGAACCTCATTTATTAGTTGCATAAACACTGAAGGGGCACCTTGAAGACCGAAAGGGAGGACTTTGAATTGGAAACATCCGAGCGGACAGTTAAAAGCTGTTTTCCATTCGTCCCCCTCTTTGATTCTGACCCTGTAATAGGCTTCACGTAAGTCCAACTTCGTAAAAATCTTACCGGTAGCCAGGTGAGCAAGCATGTCCTTCATGAGCGGAAGGGGGTAAATATTGTGTTCACAAATGGTGTTGAGATATGAGTAGTCCTGTATTAATCTTAGAGTGCCATCTTTTTTTTCCCTAAACATAACTGGTGCTGCTACACGGGGCCTAGCTGGTTCAATGAAACCCCTTTGAAGGTTTTTATCGATGAATCTACGTAATTCCTCCATCTCCCGCGGGGTCATTGAGTACATACGAGGTTTGGGTAATTGAACCCCAGGAAGAAAATCAATTGAACAGTCAGTAGCCCTATGAGGAGGAAGGGAATCACAAGATCTTTCACTGAAGGCATCCTTTAGGTCCCAATATTCTTTGGGAATTTTCTCCTCGCCTGGTATGACCTCGGGTGATGGGAAATCCAAAAAAGGTGCAGCAGATTCAATATGGGGGGGTGGGTGATGTTGCGGGGGTTGATCAGTTTCTGATGGAAGAGAGGTATCTTCCGAGAGGGATAAAGGAATGCGTACCCAACCTTCCTTCCAGTTTATCAGAGGATTCCATTTACGAAGCCAATTGACCCCCAAAATTACAGCATTATCGGCAATGGCAGTTACAATAAAGTTGATGGTCTCAGTATGGCCCGTGCCTATAGAAACATGAATTGGTTCGGTGATAAAAGATGCTGGGGTGCCCCCAGCTACAGAACCATCCATTTGGCAAAAGGCTATGGGAGTTTTCAAGGTTTTAAGGTGGAAACCCATTTTAGACACGATGTCTTGGCTTATGAGACATTTTGAGCAACCAGAGTCAATGAGAGCCTGCACATTGCATGTACGTCCAGTAGATGGAGCTAAAAGCATTAAATTAATATAAAGGGGCCCGGAGCGATGACTCACCAGGTTGTCGTCAGAAGAGTCAGACGACGCTTCCCAATCATCAGGTCCTGGGGAGGGCTGGTCAGCAGAGAGGTTGATGGGTTCCATCCCACTCATAGCCGGTTTGGCGCGCACAGTTGGCGTCCTAGGCTGTTTCCAGTCCGAGGAAGAAAGTGGGCGTGGAGGTGGTTTTGATCGGCATTTGTCTGCCCAGTGCCCCTCCTTCCCACAGCGATAACAGCTGCCTGAACGAGGCTGGGTTGTTCTCCCCTCCCCCTTTTGCATGCGTTTCTCCCTCGCAGGGGGGTGAGATTTGGGGCTATCTTCCTGTGTTTTTTTCTCCAAGCGGACTGGATCCTGCAAGTGGGCATGATCCAATTCGACATCCGAAGCTAGATCTATCCAGTCATTCAAAGTTTCGGGGCGAAATCTGTTCACACATGTTTGATAAATGTCTTTATTCAGCCCTTCAACATAAATGTCCATTAGGGCCTGTTCACTATAACCAATCATAAACACTGATAGCTCCTGGAAAATCTGCGTGTAAGCCTGAATAGACATGTCCCCCTGCTGCAAACTTTTTAGTTTCATTTTTGCTTTCCTCTCAACACGGGGGTCTTCAAAACGCCTTCTAAGAGCATTCATGAAGCGATCGAAATCGCGCAGTGCCGGTGAGCGGCAATTATGCAATGAAACCAGCCAATTAGAAGCTTGATCTTCTAGGGTCATAGATACAATTCTGATTTTGATTTCATCGTCCATATCAGCTGCGTAAAACTGCATGTAATTATCGACGTGAATTAGAAAAAACGCCAGTTTGTCGGCACTTCCGTCGTATTTCACACCCAAAGAAGGCAGTTTCGCAAGTCGGCGGGGGTTAATGGGGTGGGCTTCCCTTCCGGCCTGAGGGGGGGGGAGGGAGTTGCTCTCCTGCTTTGCCTGGCAGAAGCCGCCTCTCTCCGCAATTCCCTGCCGGCTTGAGGAGGGGGGGATGGTGTTGAAACCCTGCTTCGTCTGCCCGGAGCTGCCTGTGAACTTCTTGGCTGTGGGCGATCCGCCTCCCTCCCCCAGATTTTTTCCAGGGCTAATCTCTTCTCATCTGCCTGGCGGAGTAAGTCCTGAGCCATCTCCTTTAGTTCCCTTTCTTCTCTTAAGAGCTCCGGAATGACTTTCTTTGGAGAAAGTCGACGTCTGGAGACGTTTACCCCACTCATTCCTACCCCTTCAGACCAACGTTTAGGTTTGACTGATTCTTCAGCTGGCAGATTTAGATCTAGGCCAGCCAAACCTTCCATCACTGACCTGATCCCTCCAGATTGAACAGGAGGATGCGATGCTTCAGCTCCCAAAATTGTTTCAGGCAGGACCTCTACCAACGGAGGCTCCTCTTGTGAAGGGTCCGACATCAGGGCAGGTTTTTGGTTTTGTTGATTCTCAGCTTAATGTCAGGCCTGTTTCTTCGTTGACTCAGGAAAGACCACACTTAGACATTATTTTGAAATGTTAAGGCTCCTTTTACTAAGTTACGATAGCGTACAGACCAAGTAAAGCTGAGAATGAATAGTTTAGGCGCGAACAGAAAGTATTAAGCTTAAGCCCATCCCAATCCCCAAACCCCCCCTGTGCATTGTCCAATATGCAGCCATCTCCAACATCAGGTGGGCAGGTCTTCACCATCCTGGAATGCAGGTCCGTTAAACAGGAGATAACACGAAACATCAACATTGTCCACCAGCAGAACACACTCATCCCAAACCCCCCACCCTCCCCGTTTCCATGGCAGCGAAGCAGGAACTAGCGAGACTGACACTCCATTTGCGCCGTTCGACCCGATGAAGGAACAATGGGCTTCCTTCTTAGCCCATTTCGAGTGCTTCCTGATAGCGAGTGACTATGGCGAACTCGCGCCTGCAAGGAAGCTGAGCCTTTTCCTCCAGTGCGGCGGCCCAGAATTGTTCGCTACCGCACGAACCATAGCAGCACCTGCCGCGGTACACGAAGTGCCCTGGGACGATCTCCTGGGCCGCCTGAGAGCACACTAGGCACCTGTACCTTCCCGCATAGCACACCGCTACGCATTCAGGCAATGTGTGCAACAATCGCAACAATCAGTACCCGAATTCCTTCAGAAATTGAGAGCCACCGCAATTCCCTGCGAGTTCCCCGCAGGCTTCCTGGAGGAATCCCTGCTGGAGCAGTTTGTATGCGGCGTAAAAGACATCCGCCTAAAGCGCCGCTTGCTCTCAAAAACTGTACTGACTCTCGAGCAAGCGGTGGAAGAAGCCTGTGCGGCAGAATTGTCAGAGATTTCCACATCTGACATGGGCCGCGCGCGCCCTCCTCTCTTCCCCACCCCGCGAGCGTGTCTAGTGGACGAGATAGCCCCGCTAGACGAGAAGACCAAGAGGAATGCTTGAGGGTGACTGGGCGTGTGCGTAATCGCGCATTCGCGCCCCAGCAGAAGTCCGGGAGCTGCATAGGCTGCGGAGGTGCCCACCAGAGACCTGAGTGCCCCTTCAAGGCATCGGTGTGCCGCAGATGTGGCAGGAAAGGACACCTAGCAGCCGTGTGTCGTGCTGCCGCACCAACGACAACTTCAGCTGCTGCCTCCAGAGCCGCTCCACCAGGACAACAAGCGTCGTAGAAGCGTTCGAGACGCTACCAGCCACAGCCGACTGACCTCTTCGCGCTGTCGGAGATGCCCCCAGCTCTAAACTACGACCAGGCAGAGAGTAGGAAACTGTCAACAATGGTTTGCTTAGAGGGGGTGGGTGTAAAAATGGAAATAGACTCCGGGTCCTCTAGATCGCTTATTTCCTGGGCACAATTAATTAAGCTGCGCCCCCAGCTCAGGAAGCGAGATCTCAGCCCCACAGCGACAATCCTAAAGGACTACCAGGATTCGCAAATCCCCATTCTAGGACTGCACAGAGTGAGGGTAGATTACGGCTCCTTCCATGGATCCCTTCCCATCTTGGTTGTGGCCAAATCCCTAGCTGCCTTGATCGGATTGGACTGGTTTCCGGCCTTGGGACTGTCAGTCCAAGGAGTACACAGCGTGCCAGCCAGTTCTCCGGTAGACGTAGTGATCAGAGAGTTCAATGACGTCTTCGATGGCAGCCTAGGAACGTACAAGGGCACCCCTGTTTCCCTAAACCTGGATCCCCAGGTTGCTCCTGTCCGCTTGAAGGCCCGCAGGCTGCCGTTCGCGCTGAAGCCCAAGGTTGAAGCGGAATTAGATCGACTAGTGGCGCAGGGCGTGCTCGAACCCGTCGATCAGGCAAAATGGGAGACCCCAATTGTGGTTCCCATTAAGCCCGATGGGTCCGTGAGGATCTGCGCCGACTATAAGTCGACGATCAACCTCGGGCTTCAGGCGAACCCATACCCGGTTCCGGTAGTGCAAGACCTGCTCCACTCTTTGGGACGGGGTCGAGTGTTCGCGAAACTGGATATGGCGCAGGCCTACCAACAGCTCCCGGTGGACGACGAGGCTGCGGAGGTGCAGACCATCATCACCCACCGTGGGGCTTTCCGCTGTCGCTGCCTACAATTCGGCGTGTCCGTGGCCCCGGGGATCTTCCAGAGCCTCATGGAGCGACTGCTCCATGGGCTCCCTGGCGTTGTACCGTACTTTGACGACGTCCTGATTGCTGCTTCCAGCATATCAGAACTCGCCAAAACGTTGCGGAAGGTACTCAGAGTTTTCAGGGGCGCGGGTTTAAAGTTGAAGCGCAGCAAATATACGTTTGCTGCACCGAGGGTGGAATTCCTGGGCTTCATGATTGATGCCCAAGAAATCCACCCAACCCCCTCCAAGGTTGAGGCCATCCAAAAAGCCCCCACTCCTGCCTCCAAAACAGAGCTGCAGGCATTCCTCGGCCTTTTAAATTTCTACGCGCCATTTATTCCCCACAAGGCATCGCTAGCCGAGCCGCTGCATCGGTTGCTCGACCGATCTGCGGCCTGGCGCTGGGGCAGCCGCGAAGCGCATGCGTTCGCGGCTGTCAAAGCCATGCTCACATCAGATGCGGTACTAGTCCAGTACCATGACAGGCTTCCTCTGACGCTTGCATGCGATGCCTCCCCTTTTGGCCTGGGGGCTGTCCTTAGCCACGTCTTTCCAGACGGCTCGGAAGCCCCCACTGCTTTTTACTCCCGGACAATGTCTCAAACGGAGAGAAACTACAGCCAAATCGACAAGGAGGCTTTGGCTGTAGTGTCCGGGATTAAGAAGTTCCACAATTACCTCTATGGGCGGACTTTTTCTGTTGTCACGGACCACAAGCCACTCCTTGGGCTGTTGGCCGGTGACCGTTCGACACCCCCCCCATCCTGTCGCCCAGGATGACCCGCTGGACGGAATTCCTGGCAGCGTATGACTATATGCTGCTATACCGTCCTGGCAAGCAGATAGGGCATGCTGATGCCCTGAGCCGCTGCCCTCTCCCGGGGCCGGATCCGACCCCTGTGCCTGCCCTCTCTGTCCTGATGGTCGCGGAGTCGGACTTGCCCCTGTCCTCATCCGCCGTCGCCGCTCACACCCGCGCAGACCCAGTCCTCGCCCAGGTCTGCCGATGGGTGCTGAGGGGCTGGCCTTCGGACAGCGTGGCCGAAGACTTTCGGCCTTACAAGTCACGCCAGCTGGAGCTCTTGCTCCATTGCGGGTGCTTGTGTTGGGGAGATCGGGTCATCGTCCCTTCCCCTCTCAGACACATGGTTCTTCAGTCGCTCCATGCCAACCACCCAGGCATCGTCCGTATGAAGGCTTTAGCCCGGAGCTATGTCTGGTGACCTGGCATGGACGCTGAAGTGGCGGAATGGGTGGCCGCCTGCTCCTCCTGCCAATCGTCCCGGCCGGCCCCGCCGGTCTCCCCGCCGAGGGAGTGGGACGTCCCCAGGAGCCCGTGGTCCAGGCTCCACTTGGATTTCGCGGGTCCCTTCCATGGCCAGACTTTCCTTGTGGTGGTGGACGCGTTCTCCCGCTGGGTGGAGGTGATTATCATGGCTTCCACCACAGCGGAGAGCACAGTGCGCGCCTTGCGCCGCCTATTCGCGACCCACGGGTTGCCGGACGTCATTGTGTCGGATAACGGGCCCCAATTTCAGTCCTCCACCTTCTTGGATTTTCTGGCCACCCAAGGGATCCGCCACGCGCCGGATGCCCCTTATCACCTGGCGTCTAATGGACGCGCGGAACGAGCAGTCTGCTCGCCCAAGGAAGCCTTGGCCCGTTTGGATAAAGGGGACTGGCAGGCAAGGGTGGCTGCGTACCTCTTGGGACAGCATGTCACACCTTGCCCGGCCACAGGGAAAAGCCCCGCAGAGCTCTTGATGGGCCGACGCTTGCGGACCACCCTGGACAGACTGCACCCCGATTACGACGGGTTGCAGAGGAGCAACCTGCAGATTTCCGCCCCTCGCTTATTTAAAATTGGGGACCTAGTTTGGGCAAGGAACTTCTCAGGGGAGCCGCGATGGATTGCCGCCACCATTTTGGACTTAACCGGCCCCTGTTCTTACAGGGTCGGCCTTCACGATGGATCTGAGTGGCGGCGCCACCTGGATCAACTGAGGCGCCGCCTGCCCGAGACACCCTTCACCACACCAGGCCGTTCCTGCCCGTTGGCCCCCATTGGGCCGTTGTTCCCTGTTCAAGCCGAGCCGCAGTTTGGAAATTCTGAGACCCTTGCCTGTCCAGGCATCTCCTCGGCAGGCAACGCCTGGGGAGGTCGTCAGGACCATTCCACTCAACCTGATACTGAGCTGTGGGCCTCGCCCATCGGAGGCCCACCCTACCAGAACGCTGCCTGCCAGCAACCGTCAACTACCTCAAGCCCGGTCGCCACGCCCCCTCGCCCGGACTTACTATTATCGCCAATTCCAGCTACGGCGACTCCACCTCCGGGGGCAGGCCGCGGTGACGTAGGCAAAAGCTCCACTCCCCGCAGAGAGGAGCTTCACAGGACCTGCTGCTCGCGCCGAACTCTCCGCAGGAACTAAGGCGTTCGGGGCGGACCCGACACCGCCCCACCTATCTGAACGAATACGCGTGCGCATGTACTGTGATGGACAGAGAGCCTGGACACATGCGCACTGACTATGGAGGAAGGAGTGTTGAGTCCTCAGGTCTACGACCCAGACAGCAAGTCTGGTAACCTGTGAGTCACCGCATTCCGGAACAGATCAGGCAGCTGCGTTAATTGACTGAGACGAGCTGACTGGAATCTGTCTGGAAAGGAGTTACAATGTTGCAATTGCTTGCTAGTAGTTTTCCTGCCTGGTAACTCTATATAAGAGGTTGCCAGAGAAGAAACCTTGCCAGTTGAATCTTGTGTGCATTGTAAATAGTGTGAATAAACGTTCCTGTTGTTTTGACCATGCCTGAGTCGGAATCCTTTGTCTGATCTAACAATCCTCTGGTGCTTTGGAAAATAAGTCGATCCCCTCTTCTCTGTGACAACCCACACAAGTAGTGAAAAATAATTATCATGTCCTCCTTAATCCTAGACTAGACATGTATAATACCTCAATCATTCATCATATGATTTAGCCTAGAAACCCCTTACCATCTTTGTTTCTTTTATCTGTGCTGGCTCATACTTAAGTAGTGGTCCAGTAGGACACTTAGATCTCTCTCAGAGTTATTACTTTGAGTCACATACCTCCTATTTCTATGCATTTGTTTTTTCTGGCCTCAGTGAAGATCTTACTTTTCTCATCGTTGAACTGCATCTTGTTGGATAGGACCAACAGTTGGATTGCTCTAAAACAGGGATCCATAGGCCAGAAGCCATCACTGATCCATGGCCCACTAGGAACATAAATGACTAATATCCCAACCATGCATGTGCAAGATTTAGGCAGCACATGAAATCCTACTCCCTGTTCTACAGAAAAATCACCCCTCATGGAACTGGCTCCTGATGCCCCAAAGTTGGTGGCCGCTGCTCTAACATATATTTGAAAAATATATTCCAAGTTAACGCTAAACAATTAGTACTAAATTGAGCAATCCTTTTTAAATGTAGGAGCTTGTATTATCTGTTCATGTTATTACTACAAAATGTATGTACCCAAATGTAAACAAGCAGATATAATAAAATGAAATGAAAATATAGGAAGGTAGGGATAGGAAACACATTTGTAGGGTTCAGGCAGAGAAGAAGGAATCAAAGTTATTTAATGCTGCATATTAATGTTCTAGAAGCTAGACTAAATAATTTGATCAGCCTCACTTGAGAAAGACTAATACTAATGATGTTGTATTGAGGTTTCCACAATGATTTCCAAGCAGTAGCTGAAAGTACCCTGCATTTAACACTTAGTTAGATATACAGTAGTTGAAATTATGCAGGTTGTATCACAATCAGCTATGAAAAACAGAGGTAGTGTAAGAAATGAAGCCGACGAGGAAAGAACCAAAATTCCTAGGTAAAACAAAATCATAATGAGCAATCACAAAGTCATGAGAACAACTAACTTCGTTGACTTTAAATAGCAGATACAAAGTATATTCCATGTATACAGGCATATTCTGTAAGTTACCCATATTTAAATCTAACCAAGAAAATGCAACTGCCAGACTTGTCTCTAAGCATTTTATGAACACAAACCAAAAGAGTAGGAGAGGATAAATTGTGCTTCCCTTCGGGCTGGGGGATTTCTTCCTGAAGCCTCCCTTCATTTACAAAATAACCAAAATAAAAAATTTTATTAAATTTTTCAGGGAAACAAAGGAGGGCAATTAAAGCAGGAGAATTGGTTGAGGCAATTGTAGAGTGATGCCAAGATTTCCTCCTGAGTTCTAAACTCCTTTGATGTTTTTTTCTCTCTTATTGGCTGCTGCTAACAAATCTAAAGTTTTTAGAGATGCAGATACAGTCATAAAGAAGATACAGAAAATGTATGGTGCAGTCAGTAAATTGTAAGAAATAAGAGGTATATTTCACAACCAAAGGATTAAAGCTTAATTCTTACATGGAGGCAATTTCAACTGAGGTCCAGTTTGTAACTAAACAAAGAGAACAATTTTTTAAAAGATTGTTGTGATGAAGGTTTAAAAATAAAAGGCAGAGGGTCTTCAAGAGAAACATGTGTTTCTCCTATAGATCTGTAGTGATGTGCAAAATACAGTAATATGCTACAATACAGTATGTAGCATATTATCATGAGGCATCAGATGATGTGTGTCAAAACTGAAAACTGAATATTTAGTCCAGAGTGGATCTGGAACTATGTGTGTTCTAGCAGAGCTGTTCCAAGGTGGGGGAAATGCAAGACAACTGAATAACAATTGAGGTTAAAAAAAAAGAAAAAAGAAAAACCTGGAAAAAGTTCACGGAGGAGAGATCAAAAATGCATTATTCAGCTCAAATGCAAGAATGCAAGTATAGAAGTATAAATATAAAAATTAAATAAAATATAAATTTTGGGTTTAGACAACTTAGAACTATGCTGCTTTCAGTCTGATCTAAGTGTAGTACATAAAATTATTTGCTACAATGTCCTACCTGTCAATGACTACTACAACTTCAACCACAGCAATACATGAGCAAACAACAGATACAAACTTAAGGTAAACCACTCCAAACTCGATTGCAGAAAATACGACTTTATTGCTAACTAGCTATACCCGGCCACGTGTTGCTGTGGCCCAGTCTGGTTAAATGGCCAACCAATCTATGTGTATATCTACACCTGCACACATAGACACAACCATTGTATAACCCCCAACCTACCTACCTACTGTATTTCTCCCTATCTATCCCTCTATCTACCTACCTACCTATTGTATTTCTCCCTATCTACCGCTCTACCTACCTACCTATTGTATTTCTCCCTATCTATCCCTCTATCTACCTACCTACTGTGTTTCTCTCTCTCTATCTATCCCCCTACCTACCTATTGTATTTCTCCCTATCCATCCCTGTACCTGCCTACCTATCTACCTACTATATTTCTTACTCTCTATCTATCCCTTTATTTATCTAACTACCTACTGTATTTCTCCCTCTATCTATCCCTCTACCTACTTACCTACCTACCTACTGTATTTCTCCCACTATCTATCACTCTACCTACCTACCTACTGTATTTCTCCCCTCTATCCCTCTACCTACCTACGTACCATATTTCCCCCTCTCTCTGTATCCACCTACCTACATACCTACCTACTGTATTCTTCCCTCTCTCCCTCTACCTACCGTATTTCTCACTATCTATCTATACACCTACCTACCTACGGTATTTCTCCCTGTCTATCCCTCTACTTACCTACCTATTGTATTTCTTGCTTTCTCCCTCTATCTACATACATACCTACCTACTGTATTTCTCCCTCTCTATCTATCCCCCTATCCATTTACCTGCCTACCTACTGTATTTCTCCTTCTCTGTCTATCCCTCTACTTACCTATCTATTGTATTTCTCCCTATCTATCTATCCACCCCCCTACCTACCT
This sequence comes from Rhabdophis nuchalis, assembly GCA_039707465.1. Taxonomy (NCBI): domain Eukaryota; kingdom Metazoa; phylum Chordata; class Lepidosauria; order Squamata; family Natricidae; genus Rhabdophis; species Rhabdophis nuchalis. Next base: position 25,058,459 of record CM077647.1, on the reverse strand, counting down.
ACCTACCTACCTACTATATTTCTTCCTTTCTCCCTCTACCTACCTACCTACCTACCTACCTACCTACCTACCGTCTCTTTCTTTCTTTCTTTCTTTCTTTCTTTCTTTCTTTCTTTCTTTCTTTCTTTCTTTCTTTCTTTCTTTCTTTCTTTGTATCTATCTATCTATCTATCCATCCACCCACCCACCCACCCACCCACCTACCTACCTACCTACCTACCTACCTACCTACCTACCTACCTACCTTATTTCTCCCTCTCTATCTATCACTTGGGGGTCATCTAGTCCAACTCCCTTCTAGGCAGGAAGCCCTATACCCATGATGGCGAACCTATGGCACGGGTGCCACAAGTGGCACACAGAACCATTTCTTAGGCCATGCGAGGCATTGCCCTGTCAGCTTCAGTTTGTATGTGTGCCCTGGCTAGCTGATTTAGGCCTTCTTTTGAGGCCATTTTTTGCCCTCTGGAGGTGGGGGAAGGCTGTTTTCACCATCCCCAGGCTCCTATAAACCCTCTGGAGCCTGGGGATGACGTAAAAAGCATGCCAAATGCAGGGGGTCATGCAAATAGCATTATGGATGTGGCACACCTGTGCACATCGCCCCTGCACTCCCCCTGCTTTTGGCACGCGAGCCAAAAAAGGTTAGCCATCACTGCCCTATACCATTTCAGACTAATGGCTATCCAACATCTTCTTGAAGACTTCCAGTGTTGGGGCATTCACAACTTCTGGAGGCAAGCTGTTCCACTGATTAATTGTTCTAACTGTCAGGAAATTTCTCCTCAGTTCTAAGTTGTTTCTCTCCTTGATCAGTTTCCACGCATTGCTTCTTGTTCTGCCCTCAGGTGCTTTGGAGAATAGCTTGACTCCCTCTTCTTTGTGGCAACCTCTGAGATACTGGAAGGCTGCTATCCTGTCTCCCCTAGTCCCTCTTTTATTAAACTGTATTTCTCCCTGTCTCTCTATTCCCCTATCTACCTACCTACTGTAATACAATAATACAATAGCAGAGTTGGAAGGGACCTTGGAGGTCATCTAGTCCAACCCCGCTGCTCAAGCAGGAGACCCTATATACCATGTCAGACAAATGATTTTCCAGTCTCTTCTTAAAAACACATCCAGTGTTGGGCCATCCATAACTTCTGGTGGCAAGCTGTTCCACTGGTTAATAATTCTCACTGGCAGGAAATTTCTCTTTAGTTCTAGGTTCCTTCACTCCTTGATTAGTTTCCACCCATTGCTTCTTGTTCTGCCCTCAGGTGCTTTGGAGAATAGCTTGACTCCCTCTTCTTTGGGGTAACCCCTGAGATATCGGAAGGCTGCTATCATGTCTCCCCTAGTCCCTCTTTTATTAAACTGTATTTGCTGTCAGATGGGTGATTCTTTGTTACAGTTTGGTTCAGTTCGTATTCAACAGTTTAAAGCAGCTGCCTGCCTCCATGTTTTTACTTCAGAGAACAGTCTTGAGCAATATTTCCCCCCCCTCTCTCTGGGCCACCTGGGAGTTTGCTATCCCAGTGCCTATTTGGCCCCAAGAGGCCACCGTATGAGGCCTCTTCCAACACTGACAGTTGAAAAGCAGCCTGATGGACGTGGCTACAGGGAAGTTAAAACACATTTCAGTGGGTACATTTTTTGTGTGTAATTTGCACATGACACACAAAATGAGTAGCTATTCTATTATCGGAAGTCCTTGGCTACATTGTGTGAAAGTTTAGTCCAGAAGTTTTTGAGATTAGTGGCTTCGTACAAACTATTTTACATTTTTATTTATATAGACTAGCTATACCCGGCCACGCGTTGCTGTGGCCCAGTCTGGTTAAATGGCCAACCAAACTGTGTGTAGATCTACACCTGCACACGTACACACAACCACCATATAACCCCCAACCTACCTACCTACTGTATTTCTCCCTCTCTATCTATCCCTCTACCTACCTACCTACTGTATTTCTTTCTTTCTCCCTCTATCTACCTACCTACTATATTTCCCCCTCTCTATCCCTCTACCTACCTACCTACCTACCGTATTTCTCCCTCTTTCTCTATTCCTCTACCTACTTACCTACTGTATTTCTCGCTATCTATCTATACACCTACCTACCTACCTACCTACCTACCTACCTACCTACTTACCTACCTACGGTATTTCTCCCTCTCTGTCTATCCCTCTACCTACCTACCTACTGTATTTCTCCCTATCTATCTATCCCCCTACCTACCTACTTACCTACCTACTGTATTTCTCCCTATCTATCTATCACCCTACTTACCTACCTACTATATTTCTTCCTTTCTCCCTCTACCTACCTGCCTGCCTACCTACCTACCTACCTACTGTATTTCTCCCTATCTATCTATCCCTATACCTACCGACCTACCTACCGACTTACTGTATTTCTATCTATCTATCTATCTATCATCTATCTATCTATCTATCTATCTATCTATCTATCTATCTATCTATCTATCTATTTACGTACCTACTTACCTACCTACCTATATTTCTTCCTTTCTCCCTCTACCTACCTACCTACCTACTGTATTTTTCGCTATCTATCTATACACCTACCTACCTACCTACCTACCTACCTACCTACCTACCTACGGTATTTCTTCCTCTCTGTCTATTCCTCTACTTACCTACCTATTGTATTTCTTGCTTTCTCCCTCTACCTATCTACCTACCTGCCTACCTACTGTATTTCTCCCTCTGTCTATCCCTCTACCGACCTACCTACTGTATTTCTCCCTATCTATCTATCCCCATACCTACCTACCTACCTACTGTATTTCTCCCTATCTATCCATCTACCTACCTACCTACCTACCTACCTACTTACTATATTTCTTCCTTTCTCCCTCTACCTACCTACCTACCGTATTTCTCTCTCTCTATCACCCTACCTACCTACCTACCGTCTATCTATCTATCTATCTATCTATCTATCTATCTATCTATCTATCTATCTATCTATCTATCTATCTATCTACCTAGCTACCTACCTATCTACCTACCTACCTACCTACCCACCCACCCACCCACCCACCCACCCACCAACCTTATTTCTCCCTCTCTATCTATCCCTCTATCTACCTACCTACTGTAATACAATAAAATAGCAGAGTTGGAAGGGACCTTAGAGGTCATCTAGTCCAACTCCCTGCCTAGGCAGGAAGCCCTATATCCATGATGGCAAACCTATGGCACGGGTGCCACAGGTGGCACATGGAACCATTTCTTAGGCCATGCGAGGCATTGCCCTGTCAGCTTCAGTGTGTATGTGTGCCCTGGCCAGCTGATTTAGGCCTTCTTTTGAGGCCGTTTTTTGCCCTCTAGAGGTGGGGGAAGGCTGTTTTCATCCTCCCCAGGCTCCTATAAAGCCTCTGGAGCCTGGGGATGACATAAAAAGCATGCCAAATGCAGGGGTCATGCACATAGCATTATGGATGTGGCACACCTGTGCACATCGCCCCTGCACTCCCCTGTTTTTGGCACGCGAGCCAAAAATGGTTAGCCATCACTGCCCTATACCATTTCAGACAAATAGCTATCCAACATCTTCTTGAAGACTTGCAGTGTTGGGGCATTCACAACTTCTGGAGGCAAGCTGTTAAACTGATTAATTGTTCTAACTGTCAGGAAATTTCTCCTCAGTTCTAAGTTGCTTCTCTCCTTGATTAGTTTCCACCCATTGCTTCTTGTTCTGCCCTCAGGTGCTTTAGAGAATAGCTTGACTTCCTCTTCTTTGTGACAGCCTCTGAGATATTGGAAGCCTGCTATCATGTCACCCTTAGTCCTTTTTGTTAAACTGTATTTCTTCCTCTCTCTCTCTCTCTCTCTCTATGGGCCACCTGGGAGTTTGCTATCTCAGTGCCTTTTTGGTCGTAAGAGGCCTCCGTACAGCCTTTTTGAGGAACTGACTGTTGGAAATGCCAGGTGGGAGGAGTTACAGGGAGGTGAAAATTTTTTCAGTGGTACATTTTACATTTGTGTACTGTGTACATGACACACGTGTGCTAGGCACAAAATGAGTTGATATTCTATTATCCGAAGTCCTTGTGAACATTGTGTGAAAAATTGAGGTAAATCGGTCCAGTAGTTTTTGAGATTAGTGGATTCGTACAAACTATTTTACATTTTTATTTATATAGATAAAGTGGTCAATGCCTGGAATGCACTACCTGACTCTGTGGTTTCTTCTTCTAATGCCCAAAACTTTAACCTTAGACTGACTACTGTTGACCTCACCCTATTCCTAAAATGTCTGTAAGGGGCGTACATAACTGCACCAACGTACCTACTGTGCCCTAATCTCCCTTTTTAATTCATATCCTTTTCATGTATTCAAAATCATGTTTATACTTTTATCTGTTCTCTTACATATATGCTTGACAAAATAAATAAATAAAAATAAATAAATAAAAGAGGGGGACCCTGGGAAGATCAGAAGAGATGTGGGAATGTCGATTGGATGTGCCATGTTTGAACAAGTATTGCAGTGGTGGCAAGAAGACAGGACACAGAAAATCAGTGGCAGTCTGAAACACAGGTCACATAGCCAGTGAGTGAGTGAAAGAGGGTAGGGGGGGACTAGTTTGGTTCTATTAACCCAACAAGAACTCTATGAACTGAGACCTGTTCTGATTTTCAGTTTAGTTAGGCTATGAATTGCCTGGAAGGGCTGGTCAATTTCTGAGTTGCATCAGGTTTGCTTCATGCATGAAATAAAATATATTTTTCCATCAAGGCAGACTCCTTGGGGAAATAATTTTTGATAAGGAGAATAAATTTAAGCAAGTGTTAGATTGGAACAAAGGAATATGTTTGATGGAAAAGAAAAACTTTTTCCAGGAATTGTAACAATAGATGTAGAACTTCCAAACCAAATATCTAAAATAACTAAGCTAAAGGTGTCTGTTTCACAAGCAAAGGAGCCAAATTCCCCCTAAACAACTAAAACCCCATAGAGAGAGACTACCCTAGGCCGGCCAAGCAGAAAAGATATGTTTTTAATTTTAGACGGAAGGAGCGGAGGTCCGTGGTCGTTCTAATGTCGGGGGGAAGGTCATTCCAGAGGGCTGGGCCCGCCACAGAGAGAGCCCTTCCCCTGGGCGTCGCCCGCTGACAAAGTCTAGTGGACGGCACCCAGAGAAGTCCCTCTCCGTGGGAGCGGATCGGCCGTGAGGATGTATGAGGCAAGAAAAGGAACCAGGAAGTTTCTGAGCCTCAGCATGTTCCAAAATCTTGTTGACTCTTCATTACATTAAAAGTTTACCAAAATAACAAATAGCGCCAAGTTGGTACGGCAACTCAGTTGTAGTTTTCCCCCTTTCACTGCAGTGCAACATATATTATCTATTTAGCCCTACATTTCTCAGAATTCCCATATTCCTCAATTGCTGCTCATTTCCCATTTTTCTCAGATCTTTGCTCCCTAACACTGACATTCCTGATGTCCATATGCGGCATATTCCAATTTAGTCCATTTTTTCAAATTTACCTAAACCAAAGTCTATTAAATAAACTAAAGGGAGTTAATTCCAACTATTTCTTACTTTTACTATACAGGAAGCAAAATTTGAATTTCTAGACCCAGACTGACCAATATCATTGACCAAGTCACAAATGCTGTTTGTTTATTCATGTCAGAAATACACTTAAAACAAGGTACACTACATAACAAAAATTTAAAATATAAAATACAAGATTAAAATATCTACAAATTAAACAGATCTTGCTCAGAAATTAGCAATTTTAATTACATTGTTATGCTGCCATGAGGTCAAGCGTACATTGATCAGGACACAAAGAGCAAGTATACATATATGTTGTGGTCTGCACATCGCCACAATTGCAAAGGGTAGAAGCTATCAGATAGCCCCATTTGTTCAGAGTGACCTAAGGAAACTTTTCACAGATTTTAACACTTTGCCATAATAACACAAATTTATCTGAGCTATTCATTTCTTGGCAATCTATTCTGGATGGTTTTTTTTTTGCATTGCCTACTGAGGGAGCCCTGAGTGGTAGAGACAGAAGAGTTGTATGATAGACTGAATATGCTAGCTACTTTCAGTCTGCTCATACGTGTAGCAGCTGAACAATTTCCCCATTATCTCCTTTTAAAAACAAAACACATCCACAAATATTGAAGTGCGAGACCTGCAAAGAGAGAGCACTCTTCTTCCAAATGTTATCCATTTGCATTTTTGTTATTGTGGATGGCAGGAGAGGGAAAGATTTCTAGATATTCTTAATGATTTTGCTTTGGTCACACTATATACTTGTGTGCAGTATGCTTACTTAGCTATAAACTCTACAAAGTACCAGGTTAACCAGGTACAGCTAGTTCTCAGCTTAAAATCATTCATTTAGTGATCATCCAAAATTACAATGGCACTCAAAAAAGTGGCATGCAACCAGTTCTCACATTTACAACCATTGCAGCATTCCCATTCACATGATCAAAATACAGGTGCTTGGTAACTAGCCTATATTTACAACAGTTGCAGCATTTTGTGGTCATGTAATTTTCATTTGTGACCTTTCCAGTTAGCATCCCCAAATAAATGAGGAAAGTTGAATTCACTTAATGACCACATGACTGACTTAGCAACTGTTGTGGCTTGCTTAATAACCAAAAATTCATAAAATCAAATATAACTCACTTAATTGACAACAGAAATTCTCATCCCAATTAAGGTTGCAAGTTAAGGATTATGTGTACTCTACATGAATTTCCAAATGTTTACATGCATTTTTGAGCTGTAAACTACATCACAATCATCATCCATATCATGAAGTAAATCAGAATGAAATTGGAATATTCATGCAGTATTATACTGCGCCACTACAGCTGTTAAGTCATTCATGTGGTTGTTACCCGAATTCAGCTTTCCTCATTGATAAAAAACCTTCCCAAATACATTCTAAAAGCTGTATTTCGCTTTCTTTTTTGCATTATCTATATATTTGTGTTTGAATCTTTAATATGGATTCACCAGAGATAAAGCCCATCACTGAGAAGACTATGCTGAGAAGATTCGTTCAGCTTTTAAACTTCCTATGTAGAATGAAATTTAAGTACTTATTTCTATTGCTCTTCAAAAATCTGGAAATCTTGGGAAATATTTTTGTTGCAGCATGATATAAATAATATGAAGGCATTTGATTCATCCTCTATTATGAAGCAATTGTAAAACAATGTTGATTCAAATTGCACTATATAGCAGAGGGAGATGTTTATTGCCATTCACAGCAGGTTATCTTTGTAAAGTAGATGTAAATGTCCTCTTTGAATTAATATGAAAACTTTGAGTCTATTAAAAGAGCTGATAATACATAATATAAAATGGTAATGAGCACCCCCTTTCCACTGCACTGGAAAGATTATGCTGACTATGTCTCAGAGGAGAATGAAATATTAAGGCAGAATTTTAAAAGGATAAAATTTTCTTTAAAGATCAAATGGACATATCTCATGAATATGAAATAGAACTGCTTTGATTAAAAAGTTGTACATAAACTCAGGAATACATTTACAACTGCAAGTAACTTTCTCAAATGAAATGACATTAAACCTGTATCTGACTAAATTGAATTGAACTGAGCTTTATTGATCAAGTGTGATTAAAAACACAATGAATTTTCTCTGGTATAGAAGCACTCAGTGTATATGCAAAGCAACAGAATCATCATCATTATCATCAACATCAGTGCAATAAAAGGGTAGAATAAAGAAAATAAGGACAAATAATAATGCTATAGACCTGTGATGGCGAACCTATGGCATGCGTGCTGGAAGTGGTACACACAGCCATCTCTCCATGCATGCAAGCCATCGCCCATTGCACTTCCAGGTTCCAGTGTGCTGGCCAGCTGGTCTTCACGTGCGTAGGGGCGCCTGAAACCAGAGGAGCAGCTGCCCGGTGCGCATGCACACACTGGGAAGATGGTATTCTGGTTTCTGGCATGTGCATGTGCACCAGCTACTTGGTCTTCCAGTTTCTGTCATGCATGTGTGCGTGAAGACCAGCTGGCCAGTGAGCACGCACATGCACACAGGGCAGCTGTTCTTCTGGTTTCTGACACGCTCATGCCCGCACTCGCGTTTTGGCACTTGGTACCGAAAAGGTTCGCCAACACTGCTATAGGCACACTACATGGATAAAAATACATAGATATTAGACATCACTATAATGAAAAACCAATTTTTAACTGTATACTCCATCTTGGATTACAATAATTCCACTTAAAAGATCTAGCATACACATACAACCCTTTAAATATTTGAGGAATTTACTTACCATTTGAAGGATTTCTCTATGAACATAAAGATGTCATTATACACAATCAGACCATTGGTCCACTTAACCACAAGTCCATATTACTAGGAATACTCAAGTGGTCTTCCTTCCACATTAATCTACCATTTAGATTCAGAAGCTCTGTCAAGAAAAATAAATAACCAAGTAACACTATACATGAACTTTTAAAAACAAATATTAGTCATTTTATTTATCAACACATTTCTGCTAAAACAAATAGATTTTAAAAAAGTAAATCATGAAAAAACTGTCATCCCATTATTGACAATGTTGTTCTCATGACTAAGAATTACATATATTATTATACCTATAACTTCTACTCAAGGTATAGAACAGAGACTCAAGCACAATAAGAAAAAATATTTCAAGATGTATGATTTCTGTTCTTGTGTGGTTGTTTTGTATTGGCCATTAGCCATCTTACTTCAATAATCCATTCCATTCCAGAAAATGTAAAAAAGCCAGAGGTGCTGGGGGCTATTCCTAGAGGATGACATATGGATCAGAGTTTTAATTAGCATGTAGTGCTTGCATTGTTTAATTTATCTGCTACTTACACTAGAGGGTAGGTTACTGTCTACTTGCTGTAAGAAATGTCCTATTAATGTCCTATTTAATGGTGAAATTTGGACTTATTAATATGAATTTAGCTCACATACTTTTTTCTTGGATACATTTTCAATATTTAAATTTATCAACCCATCAAGACAGGGCATCTGGGTCTTTCAGATATGGTATCTGGCTAAAAGAATACAATATTGTATGGAGAAATGTGTAACAGATTTTCAGCAATTGTTTATTAATGGTGTTTTTGTCCCTGGGATTTTCTTTTTCAAAAAAGTAATGAGAAATTATTAGCAATGTAGACAATTTGAAGAAAGTTTTCTATTATAATTTTATAGGACTTCCTTTTTTATTTTAATTAATTTTGCAGTTAGATTCCCATTATTCTTGCATATAAGTGTATATATACATTTTTCTTCTTCTTTTTCTATAATAAAATAATTTTAAAATATTCTCCACATTGATTTAGAACAGAGTGATATACACAGTTTTAGGGTTCTACATTCCCACCAAGTATGGCCTTCAGAAAGTCTCCAAAAGTTGTTGCCAAACTGTATTTAAATAAAATAATTGTATTATAATTTACTTTAGTTCTAATTTAAATTAAACTTACTATAGTTTTGTTCTGCTTTTGGCTCGATCCACTTGTTGAAATGTGGTTGCTGGCATATTATTGAAAGAGTGACCAATCACCTTAAAAAGCCATTGTGCATTTCCTCTGTTAGATTTATTACAACAGCCATGTGGAATGTCAGCTTTAAAATTCACCATTCAAACCTATCCATATGCAGTGAGGCTAAAACTGCTTGCTAAGAGTTCTAAGATACATTGCTGGCAAATGCAATTTTAAAGGAGACATGAAATGCCTTTGCCCAATTTAAGACCATAAATGTACCAGCTAAGGTGCCATTTCATATGTAATCTTAAGCATATCTCCCAAAGACCATCAACAATTACAAAGTTGTAGTTTTAATGTGATAGGAAAATAACATTAAATGCATTAGTGAATTTTTTTTTAAATTACAATTATGTTTAAATGTAAATGAAACCAACTTTAGTTCTGTTATTGCTCCAAGCAATAGTTTTGTAGTATGGCTGATGCCTTGAAAAATCTACATGTTAATATCCAAGAGAGATTCTTCCAAGTAAGTTGTACTAAACATTGAAAATGTGAATAATCTGATCATTCTATAAAGTACCTTTCTATAGTTTTCTGTATGAGTATAGCATGGCAAAGCCAAATGTATCTGCTATTCATCATTGTAAATAGCAATCCTTTTAATACTTTCCTAAACTATGACTGAAGTTTTAAACCAAACTTGTAGCTTTATATTTATAGTCCCTCCAAAAGGTAAAGTAAAAATCATGCCTCTCGTTAACTGGTGTACTACTAAATTTATTTATTTATTTATTATTCATATTTGTTTCACCACAAAGGGACTCGGGGCGGCGCACAGAAATTTAAAATAAATATACATATATACAAAATATTAACATTCAACAACTAAATTAAACCAAAACCCTGCGTTAAAATAAATTTAAAACCATAAATTAAAACTTTGATTAGCTACAAGTCAGTACGGTACGGAGTAGTTCGTGCCAGGCCGGCTAGATGAAAGAAGTGTGTTTTGATTTCAATTCTTCTTAAATTATATACCTGCAAATGAAATATAGATCATTCACATTTTTGTTGTTTTGGTTTCCTTAATACACAGGAAGTCTTTATCAATTTTTCCTGCTTTTATTTTCACTCAGTTCATCACACAAAACATCTGCATAAATAAAGATCTAAGCATCTGCTTTATTGAAATGGTCTGTGAGGCAGATGTTTCTTTCCTTATGCTCATGTCACTAAGCATGGATACATTATTTGAACAGATACAAGAAATACGAAAGTGTTGCATCCCACGGTGAAATGCCTCCAACTGCTTCCTATCAACATACATAAATGCTATTTCCACCTGCATTTATGTTAATAACAAGAAAGGCAGCAGGGGTTTCCACAGAGTGTGAGTTGATGCTATGAAATACACTCATTTGGTTAATTAAAGTTGAATTTGTCTCCTAAAGCCTGCTACATACAAATATGATTTTTCAGGACACTCTCTGAATTGCTTTTTGAACAACTAATAAAAACAAATTGTAATATTGTATCCAGCAATCAAGAGATCCCAAATGGTTTCAAATTTTATTTTTAGAAGTCTATATTAATATTATTACATATATGTATATTGATGGCATTTTGTATTGATATCACTTTACACTTATTTTACACTTTTTTACAAAATGGGTTTATTAAAATGATACTGACCCTTTTCTCCAGGGTTCTTGACTTCATGTGAGGCTTCAATTTCCTAGCTTCATTCTTAAAACTAGTAACTCACAACAGCTTGATAGGTTGTGCCAAGTTTTATACTGAGCTGAAAAAGGAAAGTGCATCTTGGCTCTCCATGAAAAATGAAGGGTATTGAAAAATATACAATCGCCAATAATACAATATTTAACTCTCAGATATTTTCACTGGCAACACAGAGATATGAGCGACCAGATGAAGCAGAAAGATCTACACCCACATCTCTATGTCAACCATGGACCAAATTTTAAATACAGAAAATAATACCGTAGTACCTTTGAGATACTGGAAAGAGAATTTACCTGAAGGAACAATGTAAAAATGAACCAGCCACAGCGCAAGGGTTTGATGCAAAAACTAACATAGAATAGCTTGAGCAGGGGATTGGGCTAGAAGACCTCCAACGTCCCTTCAAGCTCTGTTCCGATTAAGTTTTTTTCATCAAGCTGGAGGGAGGTACTGAATGTGGTACTTACTTACCGTATTTTTCAGAGTATAAGACGCACTGAAGTATAAGACGTACCCATGTTTTGAAGAGGCAATTTTTTTTAAAAAGTAGGTAAGTAGATAGAGGGATAGAGAGGGAGAGAAAGAGAGAGAAATACAGTAGGTAGGTAGGTAGGTAGGTAGGTAGGTAGGTAGGTAGGTAGAGAGTGTAGGTAGGTAGGCAGGCAGGCAGGCAGGTAGAGGGGAAGAGAGAGAGAGAAATACAGTAGGTAGGTAGGGAGACACAGTGTGCAGTTAGGTAGGTAGGCAGATAAAGAGATAGGGAGAGAGAGAGAGAAATACAGTAGGTAAGTAAGTAGGGCGAGAGACTGTGTAGATAAGTAGGTAAAGGGATAGAGAGAGAAATAGAGAGAGACAGAGAGAGAGAGAGAAACAGTAGATAGATGGGAGAGAGAAATACAGTAGGTAGATAGGTAGAGAGAGTGTAGATAGGTAAGTAGGTAGAGGGATAGATAGAGAAAAATAGAGAGAGAGAGAGAGAGAGAGAGAGAGAGAGAGAGAGAGAGAGAGAGAGAGAGAGAGAAATACAATAGATAGGTAGGGAGGGAGAGAGAGAGAGAGAGTAGGTAGGTAGGTAGGTAGAGGTTTCCAGGTGTATTTACCCATGTGCTGGAGAAGGAAATCACTGACCACCTTTGGAACAAATCTTTGTTTCTGCAGGCACAGTACTTGACCAAAGTAATTCTCATCAATCACTCTAACTATATGAATAAATATTAAGTAAACAGCCTTCCGAAAGGGGGAAAAAAACATTTTTGCACTGTGCAAACCTCCCCCAAACGGCCTGTTTTTCGCAAAAATGGGCCCGATTTTTTTCAAATAAAAGGCATGAATAGCCTTGGGGGGGGCTTTCAGAGTGCTCCTGGGGGAGTGCCAAAACGAGGAAAAACGGCCATTTTTTTCCGTGAAAACGGGCCATTTTTTGGTCAAAGAATAGCATGCATAGTCTTATGGAGGCTTATAGAATGCTGCTGGGGGCTGAGGGGGCAAAAACACTCTGTTTTTTGCTCATTTTTGCCCTCCCCAGCCCCCAGGAGCTATCTGGAAGCCTCCATAAGGGTATGCGCGTGGCCATTTTGGTGAAGGGGCATGGTTTCGGGAGGCAAGCCAGATTTTCAGCCTCTTTTTAGAGGAAAAAAGGTACGTCTTATACTCCGAAAAATACGGTATTTCATTTCTGTCGTTGAACTTCAACTGTGTATAGATTTGTTTCACATTCATATTCTATCCTTATATAACATTAGCCACTGTAGAACTATTTTTTCTAACCTGGTGCTCTCTAGAGGTATTAAGACTTTGACACCTAGATCTCAGATGCATCCCCAACATCTAGGGAGGGCAGGGAGAATTAGATTAGGAAAGCTGTAGCAGCAATTTGAGGATCCTGTAAGTATTTCACAGAATATATAGTCTGAGTAAATTAACTCACCTTCAATTAACCATCTTATTTATTTATTATATAGTGATTGGCCCATAGCCATTTAGAAAACTGCAGGCTAGATTGCAAAACACTTTTCAAATTAGAAAGTTTTTTTTTAAAAACACATGTTCAGTAACTGTAAACTGTACTTGCATGATAAGTTATATATTAAAATATAATTTGCAATATTTACTAAAGGGCAACATTTTTTCTAGAATCTTTGTTTTTTCTTTAGTTTTAGATTTTCAAATACTGATTAAAACTTAAATGCATATTTCACTGTTATGAGAAATAGATTTCCTAATTCACGGGTGTCAAACTCATGACATCACGTTGCTATCACATGATGTTTTGCAATGTTTTCCCATTTGCAGAACTGGGATGGGCGTGGCCTGTGCGTGACTGTGCGGGCCACCAGTTTGACACGCCTGTCCTAAATTACCTCCCTCTCAATATTATGCAAATAAACCTCCAGAAAATGTTGATGGCATTACCCTTTCTTTTTCCCATTATCTTAGTAGATCTATTTTATTACTGGCATGTTTTGCAAATTTCCCTAGGCCTATTAACTGTAGAGGAAATAACTTCAAAGAATTATTCATCCACATTTGCTTAGTCTTAAGCTATATAACTATAGTATACTTTTTCAGGTTTTTAATTATGTGGATTGGATTACTTTTTTCATAATAAAATATCAATTGGCAAATTAAAGAAAGCGGTCAATGCAAATGGATTTAAAGCATACAGTTTCACTCAAAACCATGATCACCAAGACTATCATGATCAACAAGACTATCTACAAATGCAAGTGCATTTCATCAGTCACGAGCCCTAGGCAGGGGTGGAGGTGTAGCGGTCATTGTGAGGGAAGGTCTTGAGCCGAGAGAGACCACTGTGCCACATATAACCGGTTGTGAGTCCCTCTGCGTGAAGTGGGGCCCAGGGAGGCAGTTGGGCATGCCGATTGTGTACCTGGCTCCCCGCTATGTATCAGCAGCCCTGCCTGAGCTCCTCGAGATGATCACCGAGATGGCGGTTGAGACCCCCAGACTGTTAGTCATGGGGGACTTTAACCTGCCATCGGTAGGCGAGAATTCCGAGGCCGCTCGGGAGTTCATGGCCTCCATGACGGCCATGGACCTGACCCAAGTAATTCAGGGCCCCACACACGAGGGAGGACACACACTGGATCTCATCTTTGTCTCTGGGCAGTGGATGAGTGATCTGGGAGTCGGGGATTTAGTCATCACACCCCTGTCATGGTCAGATCACTCACTTCTCCGGCTCAACTTTCCCACCGCTACACCCCACCGCGGGGAGGCGGAACCGGAACACCCAAAATGGTTCCACCCCAGGTGCCTGATGGAACCTGAAAGGTTCCAGATGGAGCTTGGGCCATTACCTGTAGCCCTGACCCGCGCCCGGATGGAGGACCTAGTGGCTGCATGGAATAGTGCGGCCACTGGGGCCTTGGACCGGGTTGCGCCTTTGCGGCCTCTCTTGCGGCAGCGAACCACCCTGGCTCCCTGGTTCTCCGAAGAGCTGAGGGTGATGAAGCGCCACAAGAGATGCCTAGAGAGGAGATGGAGATCCACACGCTCTGAATCTGACCGAACACAGGTAAGAGCCCATTTGAGGACTTACATTGTGGCGATAAGAGTGGCCAAACGTCGGTATTGTGCCACTCTTATCGTGTCCGCAGATAACCGCCTTGTCGCCCTGTTTGGGGTGACCCGCTCCCTCCTTCACCAGAGGCCACGGGAAGCCACTCTACAGGGACGAGCAGAGGAATTTGGAGAGTATCTGCAGGACAAAATCGCTCAGATCCGGAGCGAGTTGGCCTCCACCGAAAGTGGTCCAGAGGAGACGTCGGAAGCGGGTCTTGAGGCACCATTCTGGGATGAGTTTGACTCTGTTACTTCCGAAGATATGGACAGGTTGCGTAGGCGACTGAGAGCCACCACATGTTTATTGGACCCGTGTCCCTCCTGGCTTGTACTGGCATCCTGGGAGGTGTCACGAGGCTGGCTCCAGGAGGTTGTCAACGCTTCTTTGAGTGAGGGGTTCTTGCCGGCCGTCTTGAAAGAGGCGGTGGTGAGGCCCCTCCTCAAGAAGCCTTCCCTGGACCCAGCTTTGTTAGCCAACTATCGTCCCGTCTCCAACCTTTGCTTTTTGGCAAAGATTGTAGAGAGTGTGGTGGCACAACAGTTTCCACGTCATCTGGAGGAAATTGATTATCTAGACCCACGCCAGTCCGGCTTCCGGCCCGGTCACAGCACCGAGACGGCATTGGTCGCGTTGGTGGATGATCTCTGTTCCTCCATCCTGGTCCTATTAGACCTCTCAGCGGCTTTTGATACCATCGACCATGTTATCCTATTGCACCGACTGGAGGGGTTGGGGGTGAGGGGCACCGTTTTACGGTGGTTCTCCTCCTACCTCTCCGGTCAGTCGCAATTTGTATTGACAGGGGGGCAGAGGTCGACCGCGAGGTCTCTCACGTGTGGGGTGCCTCAGGAGTCGGTCCTCTCGCCTCTCCTGTTCAATACATATATGAAGCCGCTGGGCGAGATCATACGTGGGCTTGGGGTAGATTACCATCTGTACGCGGATGACACCCAGCTGTACATCTCTACCCCAAACCACCCCAACGATACCGTCGAAGTGATGTCCCGGTGTCTGGAAGCCGTGAGGATCTGGATGGGAAGGAACAGACTCAGGCTCAACCCGTCCAAGACTGAGTGGCTGTGGCTACCGGCGCCCCGGTTCAACCAGTTGATGCCATCACTGGCCATTGGGGGCGAACATCTAGCCCCCGTGGAGCGGGCACGCAACTTAGGCGTCCTCCTGGATTCCTGGCTGTCTATAGAAGACCATGTGACAGCTGTGGCCAGGGGGGCATTTTACCAGGTTCGCCTGGTACGCCAGTTGCGTCCCCTATTGGACCGGGACGCCCTTCGCACGGTCACTCATGCGCTTGTGACGTCTCGGCTGGACTACTGTAATGCTCTCTACATGGGGCTCCCCTTGAGATGTACCCGAAGACTACAGCTGGTCCAGAACGCGGCCGCGCGGGCAGTTATGGGAGTCACTAGATACTCCCATGTAACACCACTCCTGCGCGAGCTGCACTGGGTTCCTATGGTCTTTTGGGTGCGTTTCAAGGTGTTGATTATCATCTTTAAAGCGCTCCATGGCACAGGACCTAGTTATTTGCGGGATCATATCCTGCCCCATACATCCCTCCGGCCGATTCGCTCACACAGAGAGGGACTTCTCCGGGTGCCGTCCACTAGGCAGTGCCAGCGGGTGACGCCCAGGGGAAGGGCGTTCTCTGTGATGGGCCCGACTTTCTGGAACGACCTACCCCCGGATATTAGAACGACTATGGACCTCCGCGCCTTCCGCCAAAAAGTAAAAACCTATTTGTTTCATCAGGCCGGCTTGGCCTAATCTATGCTCCTCGCCCCAGTCTGTTTTCTCAAATTGTTTATTGGGTTTTAATGGGTGGTAATTTTAATGGTTTTTAAATTTTGTACAGGGTAGTTTAATTCGTTTTTAAATTTGTGTGTATTGTATGTTTTTAGTTGGTTTTTTAATTTTCCTGTACACCGCCCTGAGTCCCTTCAGGGAGAGGGGGCAGTTTATAAATATAATAAATTATGAATTATTATTAATTATTATTATTATTAATTAATTAATAATAATAATAATAATAATTTTAAACCGCGCCCTCTCCCCACAGGGACTCGGGGCGGTGCACAGGCACAGTAAAACAATAAATACATATAAACATTTCATTAAAAATAAATTAAATCCAAACCTGCGCTAAAATTCCCATTAAAACTAAGCAATATTACAAAACCCCAATAAAACCCCAAAGACAGAGAGACTATCCTAGGCCGGCCAGACAGAAGAAATGAGTTTTTAATTTGAGACGGAAGGAGCGGAGGTCCGTGGTCGTCCTAATATCGGGGGGAAGGTCGTTCCAGAGGGCCGGGCCCGCCACAGAGAGAGCCCTTCCCCTGGGCGTCGCCCGCTGACAAAGTCTAGTGGACGGCACCCGGAGAAGTCCCTCTCTGTGGGAGCGAATCGGTCGTGAGGATGTATGAGGCAGGATCCGATCCCGCAGATAGCTAGGTCCCGATAATTAATTATTATGAGGCCATTTTTTTCCTACATGACATTTCATACTGCTCTTTATTTTTCCTCATTTTGGTAATTTTCTAAAGTTGTATATAGACACCCCCCCCCCATGCCCCACTTTGGCCAGCAAAGTGCTGCAAGAGGCACTGCACGGGAGTCCATCCCATCTCCCTCCTGGCCAGCCCGCAGAGAACTACAATGCTGATTCAGCCCTCAAAGAAATCCAGTTTGACACCCTTGCTCTAGAATGACCCATATTACAGCCCTCCTCTGAAAATAGCACTGGCTGCCAATCTGCTTATGAGCACAAGGTTATGACCTTTAAAACCTTTAAGAGTATGGATCCAGACTACCTGATGAACCATCTCCTCCTGCCAGGTCAGCCCATTTATGCTGGCAGGGAGAGCCTACTGCAGATCTGGTCAGTCAAAGAACTTTAGCTATAAAGATCCAGACAAAGGGCCTTCTCTGGCCTAGCATCCAATCTTTGGGAAATCGTATCCCCCACAGTAAAATTTTCTCCTACTTTCCTGTCCTTCCACAACAGCCTGAAGACCTGGCTCTGTCAATTTGCCTGAGGACTAAATGGAGAGTACAACACTGGTAGTGGATACTAGATTAAAAGCAAACCACTTCCCCCTGCCACATTCCCAGTTCCCCCCAGCCATCTTTTAATCACATATTGTTGTATCTTCATTGTTTAATTTATTGTTTAATTTTTCTGCTAGTGTTACACTTCTTTTCGTTTCTCTATTTTTACTGTTTTAAATTACCTAGAGAAGCTGATGGTGAGACAGACAAATAGAATAGAATAGAATAGCACAGCACAGTTGGGAGGGACCTTGGAGTTCTTCTAGTGCCTGCCTAGACAAGAAACCCTAAACCATTGCAGACCAATTGTTATCCAACATCTTCTTTAAAACTTCCATTATTGGAGCATTCACAACTTCTAGAGGCAAGTTGTTCCACTGATTTAATTGTTCTAGCTGTCAGGAATGTTCTCCTTAGTTCTAAGTTGCTTCTCTAAGTTGCTACATTTGTTAAATGTACAACACTTTATATCTTCCCATTTGTGTTATTCATTAAACCCTTTATCTCCCTGTAATTTCTTATAACATCATAAATGCTTTGAAACATCAACACTATTTCTTTTTGCAACCCACTTATTTCCCCCTGCTGAAACATCTTGCCTTCTTTTGATAAGTCCAAATGCAGTAGTCTGTCAATGGTCTATAACTGCCCCAGAATCTCAATTACCTTTGACTTTAGAAAGTCAATCTGGAAACTATTTACTCAATCCTGACATTGCTCCTCAGGGAATACAGTAATTATACTCCTTTATGTCCCATAGTTAGTCACTTTAGTTCTTTTTAGTTAATCCAGGAAGATTTCCAAATGCCTCCTTAAGCCTATTCTCATTTTTTTCTTGCTATATATTGAATAAAGATGAACCACGGATGGACTATAAATGTTGAGGAACTGTATCATCTAGCATTTTGCTTTTGGTTTGCTACATCTGATACGGAGTTCAGTAGAAGGGCCATATATATTTCATTTGGAAATACAGTGATAAATCATGGGTTTCAATTCCTACTCCTCCCCTTATCATGCTTTCTACACACACACACACACACACACACCAATAGCAGCTAATAATATTGACAGGAGCTAAGGAAAAGTGACTTCATATCACAAACATGTATATTTTCTCAATTACACATACATAAAGAAGCATGCTCAATATAAATCATTCCAGCATTCTAAACTTGCAGTTTTAATCAGCTGGTATTTCTATTTAATTTAATTTTTATTTCTGACTTGAAAAGGCTTTTTTTTTTTTACATTATTGTTTTTACAAAGGATTTCTTCTGGGACTGCAAAGGAAAGCTATCTTACAACGGAAAGAGATTTCCTTTTCTATAAAACCAAGAATATCGCCCACATGTTCACCTGGGACAAACTTGGCCAGAGTAAATAGTCTAGAAGGTTACAGGAGCCTGGGAATGTTTAACCTCAAGAAAATAATTGCAGCTCAACAAGATCAGAAGAAATTGCACAGGAAGTATGGATAGTAACCCTTTAATGTTCTCCCAAACGTTCAAGAATGAATTGTTCTACTAAATTACAGAGTTACAATAACTGAGGAACAAGGAACGGAGAAAGTCATACATAAAATATAACTTGTTATTTTAAAAAATATCTAGAATATATGCCTTTTCCTTTCATAATATGGAGAACATTAAGGTTTTATAATTAAGATCACAGATCTCATTTCAACAGCCATGTGACTTGGAAGAGAGGTCAATAGTTTCTATAGCTATTTTGGAGAAACTATGAATTGATTTCTAAAATTATTTTAATCAAGCGTTAACAACTTTTTGATTACATTTTTTCTCTTATTTGTGTTTTGAAGTTAGTGAGTTTAAGGATTCTTAAGTCTGACTCCCTGAAATACATATCCAAAGTTTAGGAAGAATAGAAAAGAAAATGAGAAAGAAGAGTTAGATAATTACAATTCAAAAATATATCACAATTAAAATACTAAAAAATGTAAAACATTAGAAGCAATTAAAAACAACTGCAACATCCAAATGAGATATATACATATACTGCACACACACACACACACACACACACACACACACACACAGCAGTTAGCAATACAACCATGCAATGTGCTCCTTAACATATTCAGCACCTAGGATGGAGAATAAAGCCATGTTTTTAGGCCCTTACAAAATGTTAACAGAAAATATTCTACTCTCTGAAGGGTGGATGCTCCATAGAGCAGGAGGCACTGCAGAAAAAGCTTTTCTCATGGAACCAATCATTCAAACCTCTTTGGCTGATGAGATCTGCAGTATGCCCATTCTTCTTCATCTGGTTAGATTAGTAGAGACTCTTGGAAAAAGGTGATCCCTTAGATTTTGCTACCTTTTCCTCCTGGAAAGAATTGCCAAGAAATTTCAGGATTTATGAAGGCAATTTGTATTCTGTATCATTTGTTTTGCAGAAGCTGCAGCTACAACTCCAGCTTAACAGAAGTTATGTGCATAAAGAAGAACATCCCCAATTCTAACTACTCTACTAAAATAACATTATTTGTTTCAAGAAAAGGCAAGAGGAATTGACATAAAGATCATTTCAGATAAAGTAGAAGGAATTAAGCAAGATTGCTTTAGGTAGGTTCTTAAAGAATTAATTTCAATTTCAAAATAACTTTTTCATTTGTATTAACTCGACACAAACTATATCTGATTTTTCTAACTTAATGTTTTAAACATTTATTGAAGTTATAATATAAAAATAATAGGGGAATAGAAGAGAGGGAAGAAAGTGCAAGGTAAAAGGGGAAAAAACCAATAACTTCCAACATTTTAAGTAGGGTAAAATATAAAATTACAACCTCAACTTTTTATTCTACATATTTAGGAAATACTGGCCATTTCTATAACAATAAACTAATATGATCATCAAAACCAAAATCAAACATTCATTTTTCTGGTTGGAGAATAAAGTTCTGAAGTAGTTTTAAAATAGAAACAAAATTGGACACATTCTTAATTAAAGCAGTTAATTTTGTTATCTCCATATTTTTTCCACCTATTTTTCCATTGATATTGGAATTGATATTGTTCCATTTTTAAGTATATAAAATTCTCATTGCATTCAACATATAAGAAAGTTCCACATTTTTTCAAGTTTTTCAACCTATTTTCCAATAGTTCTAACAGGAAAACTTCTGGTTTCATATCTGGCTTAATTTACTGATCAACATTCAATATATTAAGTATATTTCCTTTTTTTAAAAATCTTCAGTGAACAATTTTACATTAAGATAGAAAACAATAAAATTTAAAAACTTTCCTATTTATTTTACTATTGTTGATTTTATTCTGATGAATAACTATCTATATAAATAAAAATGTAAAATAGTTTGTGCAAAGCCGTTAATCTCAGAGAGTACTGCACCGATCGGCACCAAATTTTCACAAAATGTTCCCAAGGACTTCCAATGCAATAATACGTACATTTTGTGTGGCTGGTACACGTCTGTCATGTCCAATCTGCACAAACGTAAAAGGTACGCACTTCTCAGGTTTTCACCTCCCTGTAGCTCCTCCCACCTGGCTGCTTCTTATGATGCATCACACACACGCTCCTCACATTTCCATGATTGTTTCCACAGCAACCGAATAAGCCTCCAACGTTCTCTCACACATGGCACACTCCCATATGACCCAGGCAGGCCTACTAGGCCCAAAACAAGATGCAGGGGGTGGCACACTCAGGTAGGTAGGTAGGTAGGTAGGTAGAGGGATAGAGATAGAAAAAAATACAGTAGGTAGGTAGATAGGTAGAGGAATAGAGAGAGGGGGGGGGGAAATACAGTAGGTAGGTAGGTAGGTGGATAAAGAGAGAGAGAGAAACACACAGTAGGTAGGTAGGTAGAGGGATAGATAGGGAAAATACAGTAGGTAGGTAGGTAGAGGGATAGAGAAACATAGGGAAAGTACAATAGGTAGGTAGAGGGATAAGAGAGATACAGGGAAAATACAGTAGGTGGGTAGGTAGGTAGGTAGAGGGATATAGAGAGGGCTGGAAAAATACAGTAGGTAGGTAGGTAGAGGGATAGAGAGAGAGGGAAAATACAGTAGGTAGGTAGGTAGAGGGATAGAGAGTGATAGGGAAAAATACAGTAGGTAGGTAGGTAGAGGGATAGACAGAGAGAGGGAGCAATATAGTAGGTAGGTAGGTAGAGGGATAGAGAGGGGGGGGGAAATACAGTAGGTAGGTAGGTAGAGGGATAGACAGAGAGAGGGAGCAATACAGTAGGTAGGTAGAGGGATAGATAGAGAGGGAAAAGTACAGTAGGTCGGTAGGTAGAGAGATAGAGAGAGACAGGGAAAAATACAGTAGGTAGGTAAATAGAGGGAGAGAGGAAGAAATAGGTTGGGGGTTATACGGTGGTTGTGTGTACGTGTTTGTGTGTGCAGGTGTAGATCTACACACAGATTGGTTGGCCATTTAACCAGACTGGGCCACAGCAATGCGTGGCCGGGTACAGCTAGTTTCAAATAAAACAAGCGCACTCACAATATAATTTATTTAATTATAAATGGAATATCAAAGCAAAGAAGTTCAAATTGCAACAGAGCTAATTTGGCAGATTTTAAAAAGCTAAACTGAGACTAGCGCAGGGGTTTCAAACTGGGGACAGATGCATCACGCAGAGGCCACGGGGACCCCAGCTCCACAAAGGGGAAAAACATCACAAAACATCATATGATAGCAATATGACACCGCAAGTTTGACATCCATGGACTATAGCAAGACATTGAAATAACCCCAAAGACAGCAATTATAAATTATAAAAATTGAATGGTTTATTAGACTTAAAAAAAAATACTGTAAGACAGTTCTTTGCAAATTTCAGAGGCAAAGTTTTATTTTATTTCATAGAGCTTCCATAAATCTAATGTAACATTGTTATTCTCTTTGGAGAATATAGAAATGATTGCTCAGACGAGCACTGAAATAATCTAAAATATTGACACTTGCATACCTTAAAATTGGCGCTTCAGATTATTCAAATTAATTTATTGATTTATTATTCAGATTAATTCATACCCAGAATTTTGATCATGTCACCATAGGGATGCTGCAAGAATTGTGAAAAACAATCACGTTGCTCTTTTTATTTAATTTTATCAAACTTTGAATGGTCATTAAGTGAATGCTTGTAAGTCAAGGACTACCTATATATATAAGGACAAATGGTTTCAATGCGTTGCTGGAAACCTCCCATCTGGAAAGCAGTATTACTTCACCCTAAATTATCTAATCCATTATAGTGCTATGATATTTTCATTTTTTATGGAATGCAAGTAGCATTTTATGGTACAAAAATAGGTTCAAAACAGATTTCATGGATTCCTTTGTTTTGCAATTGTTTTGATTCTAGATTTACCATAATTAACACCTGCTCCATCAGGTCAATTTTTAAACAAAAATTAAAAATGGGTGTAATTATATTTTCCTGCCTTCATAAATATTCTTATACAGGGAATTTTCTGTATGTGAAAACAGTGAGGAACAGAGCTTAAAACTATTCCTTTCATTTTACAACTCCAGCAAATAAAATTCTGTTGTGAATTTAATCCACCTATTTCTGTTGGGCTGAGATAGAAATATTAACTTGAGCCAAATGATTTCATTTTATTTAATCTAGGATATCAGAAACCAAAGAAATCTAATGGCATTTCAAAAATAAACCTGACAGATCTCTGATTTAATTATAAGTTGACTAGATTCGGTGCTCAGATTCTTTGTCTCTACCTTCTGAATATTCTAAGTTATAAAACAGCTTCCTTTTTCTCACTTGTTATCTACGGTAAGTCAGGGGTCTGCAAAGTCGGCTCTTTTAAGACTGGTGGACTTCAACTCCCAGAGTTCCCCAGCCAGCATAGCTGGCTGGGGAACTCTGGGACTGATCTAAGTGACTATTTCCCCAAATTGCTATACTTCCAGTTGAGCTTGAGTACAATACAAATCCCAGAATTTTCAGCCAGAACCCGTAATTGACCACGTGGGAAATGAAAACTCGCCATGTAAATAAGGAATACTATTTTGGAGGCGACAACTTTCCAGTCTAATTTATTAGCCTGCACAATTTTGGTACAAATTTTGAAAAATAATATCTCTTTAGAGCAGTGGGACCATCTTCCGATATATACATAAGATAACTTAACGTTCCTTAGTGACTAGATTTGTGAGGTAAATAAAAAAAGCAAAAATCCAGGCAAAAAAAAAGATGTTCTCTTTATTAGGGGGTTGGTTTAAATGGAATTTAGAAGCCATCCCTCTGAGATACAGGCGAGCTCCAGAATTCTTGAACTGTCTAGCTGACGAACAAGACAAAGAACAGCACAAAATGCCCGCCGAACAGACTGCCACAACCTTTTCCCCCCTCCCCTAGCGGGGAACGAACCGCCACCTGGGGATGAGGTACGCTGCGGAAGCAGAACAGACCAGCCTGAACCTTAACGCTACCAATCCGCGCTTTTGAGGTCCGGCTGACAAGAGGGTGGGGCGGAGGAAAAAAACCGTTAGGTTTCCAAATTAGTATTCCGTGCGTGCCTGCGTGCGACCAGTCAGGAGGAGTTTATAATCGTGACGTAGTTTAGAGGCGCCGAAAGAAACGAAAAAGAGACGTTCCTCTCAACCTCCTGCCCCGCTGCGTCACGCCCGGAAGACGTCACAGGCGTCACGCGGTCCTAAGCCAAAGCCGTCCTGCGCGAGAGTCTGGCTGATGTCACGTTCGGAACTGAGGGCGGGGTTGACTCGTTGTCCTTTCTCTCGCAACGCGCGTTCGGGGAAGGCGTGGCTTGTTGTTGCGGCCCATGAAGGTGGGGGCCGGAGCAGGTGGCCGGATGAGGTCGGAATTAGTTTAGCCCCTCCCCTTCTCCCCACACCCGCCCCGGCATATTGAACACTTCAACTCCCATGATGCTGTGCTGAGCAGGAATTATGGTTCCTTGTACTCTAATTCATCCGAAGAGACAGGCGTGAGATGGCAGGTCTATCGCATAATTTTTTAAAAGAGGGGAAAAGTCGAAGATAGTTTTCAGAGCTAATCCGCTAAATCGCTCTCAATCGCTCTCACCAGTGCAGTCTTATGTGGGTTCACTCAGAATTCAGCCAAAGGGATTTATTCCCAGGTAAGTACGGATAAAATTGCATGCTTAGGATGGCTGTTCTGGAAAAGATTTGAACAGGGGGTTGAAAAATCTTATACAAAATAAAGATGTTTAAGTAACCATTAGCCTCTCTCTTGATTTGTTTTGTTTTTTCTTTAATCGTTTGCCTAATAATCTAATGCTGTTGTAGACTAAACACTGGTGGGGTGCTTGCTTAGTTCCAAGAGAGGCATCTAACTGTTTCTGTTCTTGAGTATTTTTTTCTTCTTCTTACGTTTATGTCTGCTTATCCTTATTCTCATAATTCTCAGGAACTATGAAATTCAGACGCCACATCGCATGGAAGAATGTTTCCTGGGTTGGAAGAGCAAGGAAAAGAGATGGTGTTCATTATTCCCTTCCAGGGATAATGGTTAGGGTTTCTTAAAGGCAATTGGGTTGCTTTTGGTCTTGTCCCAATTCAGCAAAAGGCATTTTATATCTTGCTGATTGTACAATACTGATAAAAGGTATTCTCAACATGCTCAAAGACATGATAGGCAAGAGCCACATTCGTCTAGGTGGCAAAGAATCATAAATCTGATAGCATCTTTTCTGACTATAGGATTTTATTAATGCCCTTATACTCTTACATCTTTCAATCAAAATCAGTTCTAGAGAAAAAAGTGCTACAATATTTTTATGGAATATGTTCAAAGTATCATTTTATGTTCTGTGTCACTCTATTCAAATGTAGCTAATAAAGTCTTGTACAAATGTAAATTATAACTACAGTTTATATTGTATTTTCTGTATATCTGAGTGAATGTTACACAAAATTGCATCTTTGGATGTGTTTAGTCTGGAGTAGTGTCTGTAAATTAAAAGGTGCCTAATTCTGGGAACAGAATAGGTTAAAACTGTTCTGCAGTCCTCCGTGATGTATATGAACTTTCCAGATAAACCTGGAATAGAATCAACCTCAACAAAGAAGCAACACTTTTGCCAGCAGGATTCGTGTGGAATGTTTGTGGGCAACTCTGTTATTTCTATTAGTAGATAGCAGACCATGGACTGTTCTCAAAAAAATATTTTCAAATGTTGCAGATGGAGAAATCAAAATGGCCTTGTCATTGTATAGAGCTGTTAAAAATAGTCAAAAGCAATATAACATAATAAGTGTATTATTCCCCAGGAATTAACATTTCTGTATGCTCTGTTCTCATATCTTATGACTTTTCAATGAGTCTTTATTTGGGGGGAATAAGTAGTCAGCAGTCTTTTGACAAAGAGAGCCCTTTTTAGAGTCTGGTCTAGGACTGAATAATAAGCGCACATATGAATCATTTGAAAATTCTTTTCTAGATTCTTTTGAGTGGGGGAAAAATCCTCAAATTCAGTTCTAAAAAAGATTGCATTGGGCCCTTTATACTAGAAATAAAGCTTGGTAAATAAGAATCAAATTGTCCTTTGAAAGTAGATTCTTAGCACTTGGCGTTATCTCCTCCACCTATAGACACTTCCTTTGGGACTATTAATTTCTTCAGGGGACTCTGGTTCCATTTAAATATGTTTAGGTTCATGCTGCAGTATGTAGCTATTAATATTTTTAATAATCAATCCCAGTGTTGTAGGATAACATGATTACCCTGCTTCAATGAAAAATGAAATGGCAAAGCATTATGTGTGACGTACGATGAAGTCACTGATAAATCTTTTTGCAAAAATAATGTGTCTTATACTCAGACATTAAAATTTAATGAGAGCTTTTATTTGATCCAACATTATTTTTTGATGTTCTGTCTATTTTTTAAAAAAAAAAGCCAAATATGAAAAAAATCTATCTTCAAAGATACATTTGCTTTAGGAATAAATTCATGTTTACCCTCCTAGGAGGGTACTCGTACTTGATTAGTGCATTTGCATAAGCATTATACATTAGTACATTTGGTACTTTATTTTACCCTTTTTATTTATTTTCTTTATTCATTGAATTATGTTTTGACTTGCTTCAAGTTAGATTACCTTCGCTCCCATACGTTAGAGAGGGGGGGAAATGGTAATATTTGCAGGTATTTGGTTGAAATTCAGCAGAAAAAGCATGGCCATCATCTTTTTCTTTGTAGTAACATAAGCACATATTTTCAAATGCATTATTCAGAACTTAAATTTTCCCCATTCTTCCAAAAACAATAAATATGCAACCATAACCATAACTTTCAGGGAAAGCTCATAGCTGTAAAAATCTCCACATGCTGTTGTTTTTCCTCTGAAGTCACCAAGGCACTAAAGGCAACAAAGGAGAACAGTGGCTTGCTGCCTGGAAGATTTTGGAGGATCTGAACGCTTCCTTTCATTTACTTTTTTCAATCAGCTTTTCCTTGAATAACTTCCAATTACAGAAATCACTACGATTTTTGAAGATCCCCAGACTAATACAGACAAACGTATGTGCTAAGAAACTCAAAGGTATTTTTATATTTATTTTATTAAATCAAATGTACACAGCCAGTCATGTCACAAAAAGCAATCTAGGTGGTGTACACTTACCGTATTTTTTGGACTATAAGACGCACCGGAGTATAAGACACACCAAGATTTTGAAGAGGCAAATTACAAAAAAAAGTAGATAGGTAGATAGAGGGAGAGAAAGAAAGATAAATATAGTAGGTAGGTAGGGAGAAAGTGTGTGTGTGTGTATAGGTAGGTAGATAGAAGGATAGAGAAATAGAGAAATACAGTAGGTAGGTAGAGAGGGAGTAGGTAGGTAGGTTGATGTTTCCAGGTGTATTCATCCATGTCCTGGAGAAGGAAATCGCTGACAAACCTTAAAACTTTGTTTCTCCTGACAGAAACAATTAAAGAGCCTTCCAAAAGAGCTTTCCAAAAGTTTTCTAACTCGGGTTCCCAAACGTGGCAACTTTAAGACTTGTGGACTTCAATTCCCAGAATTCTCCAGCCAGCTATGTCCACAAGCTATGCTGGCTGGAGTTGAGGTCCAAAGCCTTAAAGTTGCCAATTAACTAAACAGCCTTCCGAAAGGGGGAAAATAGGTTTTTTTACTCTTTGCATACCTCCCCCAAACTGTTCTTTCTCCACGAAAACGTGGCCGTTTTTCTCCAAATAAAAAGCATGACGAGCCTTGGGAGAGCTTGCAGAGTGCTCCTGGGGGTGGAGAGGGGGTGAAAAATGAGCAAAAACCCACCCCATTTATCACGGAAACGGGCCATCTTTGTGTCAAATAAATTGCGTGCATAGCCCTATGGAGGCTTATAGAGTGCTGCTGGGGGGGGGGGACAAAAACGCTCCGATTTAGGCTAATTTCTGCCTTCCCCAGCCCCCAGGAGCTCTCTGGAAACCCATAAGGCTAGGCACAGCCATTTTGGTGAAGGGGGTGAGGTTTCGGGAGGCAAAAAATGCTGTATTCGATGTATAAGACACACCCAGATTTTCAGCCTCTTTAGAGGAAAAAAGGTGTGTCTTATACTCTGAAAAATATGGTAAATAAAACATAAAAACAAGCATTCTAAAAATATTAAAAAGTCAATAATTAAAATATTATTAAAATTACAGTATGCATGGCACAAGATACTCAGTGGAGCTATCTAAGCTGCACATAATAGCTCAGGCTGGGTGATGTTCTTTATAGTCTTTGAGTGATCCGCCGAGAAAAAGCAAAAAATCAGAGTCTGAATAAGGAAAAGAAGTTAGGCACTGTTAGGTTCTGGGCGAAGAATGGAGGTGGGGCGAGATTGATTTCTAACAGCTCTATTCAATACTGCCTGTGAGACAATTGAACTCCCTGGCTGACACAGCTCCTTTTATATAGAGAACAGCTCAGCCAAACAACCAATCAGAAGAGAGTATTTTCCCGCTCCCACAGAGGACCAGGATGAGAACTTCAACTGACAACTATACACTAAATACAGAGGTGGTATTCAGCCGGTTCAGACTGGTTCAAGCGAACTCATAATGGACATTTTGAGTAGTTCAGAGAACCGGCAAATGCCACCTCTAGCTGGG
This sequence comes from Rhabdophis nuchalis, assembly GCA_039707465.1. Classification (NCBI taxonomy): domain Eukaryota; kingdom Metazoa; phylum Chordata; class Lepidosauria; order Squamata; family Natricidae; genus Rhabdophis; species Rhabdophis nuchalis. The sequence goes on along the minus strand of CM077647.1, from coordinate 25,029,433 downwards.
CCCGCGCACCCGTTGTTCCCTATCCTATATTTCCTTGTTTTTTAACTCGGGTAAAAAATATGTTAAAATATCTAAAAAGACAGCAGCAATTTAATAGGTCTCTGTCTGGATGGTCTCTAGGTTGAGTCGAAGGACAGAGAAGGATGACAAGTTTGTCTCCTCCCTTGAATAGGCCTAACAGGAAGCTGTAACAATATATCCACTTCATCAATAAAGTCCTGTAGAGAGGATGATGTAATCAGGGAAACTGGTTAGCTCAAGGCATAGAGAAGCCTGCTTCGAATGCTGGAGAGCACCAGTTCAAATCCCTGTAGGGAAAGTATGGCCAGCTGACGAGGGCTAAGGAGCCCGAAATGGATCCATCCTGGTCTCTTAATTAATTATTATTAATCATCCCTTAAAGAAATTTAACACATATCTAAAAAGACAGCAGCAATTTAATAGGTCTCTGTCTGTCTAGGTTGAGTCGAAGGACAGAGAAGGATGACAAGTTTGTCTCCTCCCTTGAATAGGCCTAACAAGAAGCTGTAACAATATATCCACTTCATATATATATATATACACACGCACGCACGCACGCACGCACACAGAGTCTGGTTAAATGGCCAACCAATCTGTGTGTATATCTACACCTGCACACATACACACAACCACTGTATAACCCCCAACCTACCTACCTACTGTATTTCTCCCTATCTATCCCTCTATCTACCTACCTATTGTATTTCTCCCTATCTATCCCTCTATCTACCTACCTACTGTGTTTCTCTCTATCTATCTATCCCCCTACCAACCTATTGTATTTCTCCCTATCTATCCCTGTACCTGCCTACCTATCTACCTACTGTATTTCTTACTCTCTATCTATCCCTTTATTTATCTACCTACCTACTGTATTTCTCCCCCTCTATCTATCCCTGTATTTACCTACCTACCTACTGTATTTCTCCCACTATCTATCACTCTACCTACCTACCTACTGTATTTCTCCCCTCTATCCCTCTACCTACCTACCTACCTACCGTATTTCTCACTATCTATCTATACACCTACCTAACTACGGTATTTCTCCCTGTCTATCCCTCTACTTACCTACCTATTGTATTTCTTGCTTTCTCCCTCTATCTACCTACCTACCTACTGTATTTCTCCCTCTCTATCTATCCCCCTATCCATTTACCTGCCTACCTACTTTCTTTATTTCTTTCTTTCTCTTTCTTTCTTTCTTTGTATCTATCTATCTATCTATCCATCCATCAATCCACCCACCCACCCACCCACCCACCCACCTACCTACCTACCTACCTACCTACCTACCTACCTACCTTATTTCTCCCTCTCTATCTATCACTTGGGGGTCATCTAGTCCAACTCCCTTCTAGGCAGGAAGCCCTATACCCATGATGGCGAACCTATGGCACGGGTGCCACAGGTGGCACACGGAACCATTTCTTAGGCCACGCGAGGCATTGCCCTGTCAGCTTCAGTTTGTATGTGTGCCCTGGCTAGCTGATTTAGGCCTTCTTTTGAGGCCATTTTTTGCCCTCTGGAGGTGGGGGAAGGCTTTTTTCACCCTCCCCAGGCTCCTATAAACCCTCTGGAGCCTGGGGATGACGTAAAAAGCATGCCAAATGCAGGGGGTCATGCACATAGCATTATGGATGTGGCACACCTGTGCACATCGCCCCTGCACTCCCCCTGCTATTGGCACATGAGCCAAAAAAGGTTAGCCATCACTGCCCTATACCATTTCAGACTAATGGCTATTCAACATCTTCTTGAAGACTTCCAGTGTTGGGGCATTCACAACTTCTGGAGGCAAGCTGTTCCACTGATTAATTGTTCTAACTGTCAGGAAATTTCTCCTCAGTTCTAAGTTGCTTCTCTCCTTGATTAGTTTCCACCCATTGCTTCTTGTTCTGCCCTCAGGTGCTTTGGAGAATAGCTTGACTCCCTCTTCTTTGTGGCAACCTCTGAGATATTGGAAGGCTGCTATCCTGTCTCCCCTAGTCCCTCTTTTATTAAACTGTATTTCTCCCTGTCTCTCTATTCCCCTATCTACCTACCTACTGTAATACAATAATACAATAGCAGAGTTGGAAGGGACCTTGGAGGTCATCTAGTCCAACCCCGCTGCTCAAGCAGGAGACCCTATATACCGTGTCAGACAAATGGTTTTCCAGTCTCTTCTTAAAAACACATCCAGTGTTGGGCCATCCATAACTTCTGGTAGCAAGCTATTCCACTGGTTAATAGTTCTCACTGTCAGGAAATTTCTCTTTAGTTGTAGGTTGCTTCACTCCTTGATTAGTTTCCACCCATTGCTTCTTGTTCTGCCCTCAGGTGCCTTGGAGAATAGCTTGACTCCCTCTTCTTTGGGGCAACCCCTGAGATTTTGGAAGGCTGCTATCATGTCTCCCCTAGTCCCTCTTTTATTAAACTGTATTTGCTGTCAGATGGGTGATTCTTTGTTACAGTTTGGTTCAGTTCGTATTCAACAGTTTAAAGCAGCTGCCTGCCTCCATGTTTTTACTTCAGAGAACAGTCTTGAGCAATATTTCTCCCCCCCCCTCTCTCTGAGCCACCTGGGAGTTTGCTATCCCAGTGCCTTTTTGGCCCCAAGAGGCCGCCATATGAGGCCTCTTCCAACACTGACAGTTGAAAAGCAGCCTGATGGGCGTGGCTACAGGGAAATGTACATTTCACTGGGTACATTTTTTGCGTGTAATTTGCACATGACACACGCGTGCTAGGCACAAAATGAGTAGCTATTCTATTATCGGAAGTCCTTGGCTACGTTGTGTGAAAGTTTGGTGTATATCGGCCCAGTAGTTTTTGAGATTAGTGGATTCGTACAAACTATTTTACATTTATATATATATATATATATATATATTTACATTTATATATATATATATATATATATATATGAGAAGTGGATAAAAAAATTCAACCTAGAGATCATCCAGACAGAGACCCATTAAGATTGCTGCTGTTTTTTAGGTATGTGTTAGATTTTTAAGGGCTGATTTAAGGGCCCTTAAAAATCTAACATGTATGTATGTATGTATGTATGTATGTATGTATGTATGTATGTATGTATGTATGTTTGCGGAAGAGAGGAAACGGAGGAAGGGGAGGGGGGGTCGTTTCCACTGAGGTTTTGCCTATTAGTTCGGTTCTGGGCAGGGGCAGGAGACGGATTGGGTTGAAAGACCGTGGCCGCTGGTTACAGGCGATCACGCGTTCCAACTCCCCGTGCTCCCATCGCAGACTAGGTGGGCAAGGACCACAGAACCAGGGCCCTAGGCTGATGTTATGCAACGCCAGGTCCGTGGTGAACAAAGCCCCCCTCATTTGTGACCTTGTGTCAGAGGGGGACCCGGACCTGGTGGGTATAACGGAAACCTGGTTGGGCCTCGAGGGGGGCTTACCCCTCGTAGAAATGTGCCCACCAGTCTACCGAGCCTTCCATCAGCCTAGGGCCCTAGGGGGGGTGGGGGTGGCGATTATGGTTAGGGAAGGTCTTGAGCCGAAGGAGACCACGATCCCTCAGACGACCGGGTGTGAGTCCCTCCTTGTGAAATGGGGCCTAGGGAGGCAGTTGGGCGTGTTAGTTGTATACCTGACTCCTCGTTATGCAACAACAGCCCTGCCCGAGCTCCTAGAGGTGATAGCCGAGGCGGCGGTTGAGACCCCCAGACTTTTGGTCATGGGGGACTTCAACCTGCCGTCAGTAGGCGAGACCTCTGGAGTAGCTCAGGAGTTCATGGCTTCCATGACAGCCATGGACCTGACCCAGGTAGTTTTAGGCCCTACTCACGAGGGTGGACACACCCTGGACTTAATCTTCGTCTCAGGACAGTGGAGTAGTGATCTGGGAATAGGGAATTTAGCCATCACACCCCTGTCATGGACAGATCATGCTCTCCTTCGGCTGGACTTTCCAATCGCCGCAACTCACCGTGCTATATATATATAGGTAATTGTTTCACAACAACCTGTTAATAGGCCCCAATTATGGGAGGAGACATACTGTTTCCTTTCCTGCCTTTCGGCTCATCACCAGAGACCATCTAGACAGCAAGCCAAGAATTACGTTGTGTAATTTTTTTTCAGCTCATAAAACTAACACACACACACACACACATATACATACATACATACATACATACATACATACATACATACATACATACATAATTGTTTCTACAACACCCTGTTAGGGCCCCAATTAAGGGAGGAAGCATACTGCTTTCCTTTTCTGCCTTTCGGCTCATCACCAGAAACCATCTAGACAGAAAGCCAGAGACCATCTAGACAGAAAGCCATGAATTCCGTTGTGTAATTTTTATATATGTGTGTTACGTTTTTGATCAGCTTATTTATTGATCAGCTCAAAAACGTAACATACATACATACATACATACATACATACATACATACATACATATGTTACATGGTCTCTTTATTTTCATCCCTTAAAAAAAAATAAAAAATAAAAAAAATCTAACGCACACACACACACACACACACACACACACATATACAGTGGTACCTCGGTTCACGAACTTAATTCGTGAACTGACTCTGTTCGCGAACCGAATTGGTCGTGACGCGAGGCACAATTTCCCATAGGGTTCAATGTAAATCCGGTTAATCCGTTCTGACCTTGTTTTTTGGTCGTAATTCTTGAACTGACTCTGTTCGCGAACCTAATTGGTCGTGAACAGAGGCACAGTTTCCCATAGGGTTCAATGTAAATCCGGTTAATCCGTTCTGACCTTGTTTTTAAAATGTCCGCGGCTCCGGTTCGTGAAGCGAAACGGAGTTCGTGAACCCGAGCATTTTTACGAACTTTTCTGTTCGTGAAGCGAGGCGGAGTTCGTGAAGCGAGGCGGAGTTCGTGAAGCGAGGCGGAGTTCGTGAAGCAGAGCATATTTTTACGAACTTTTCCGTTCCTGAACCGAAACGGTGTTCGTGAACCGGAGCACATTTTTTGGAAAATTTCTGTTCATAAACCGAATTGGTCGTGAACAGAGGCGTTCGTGAACCGAGGTACCACTATATATATATATATGTGTATATATATATATATATATATATATATATATATATATATATATATATATATATATATATATATATATATATATATATATATATATATATATATATATATATATACATACATACATACATACATATATATACACACACACATATATATATATGTATGTGTGTGTATATATATATATATATATATATATATATATATATATATATATATATATATATATATATATATATATATGTTAGTTTTTATGAGCTGATCAATAAATTAAATTAGAGAGAGACCAGGATAGATCTATTTCGAGCTTATTAGCTCTCATCAGCTGGCCATACCCCTTACTGGGATTCGAACCGGGGCTATGTTGCATGCTAAGCAAGGAAGTGCTAGGTTCCTTGCTTAGCATGCAACATAGCCCCGGTTCGAATCCCAGTAAGGGGTATGGCCAGCTGATGAGAGCTAATAAGCTCGAAATAGATCTATCCTGGTCTCTCTCTAATTTAATTTATTGATCAGCTCATAAAAACTAACACACATATCTAAAAAAAAACCACTCAACGTAATTCTTGGCTTGCTGTCTAGATGATCTCTGGTGATGAGTCGAAAGGCAGGAAAGGAAACAGTATGTCTCCTCCCTTAATTGGGGCCTAATAACAGGTTGTTGAGAAACAATTACCTATATATATATATATAGATAGATAGATTTTGGTTTATTCGGGTCTTTTCCCGTGTAAAATTTTACACGGGAAAAGACCCGAATAAACCAAAATCTACATACCTATACCCGTGAAAACCTACGAAAACATATATATATATATGTTAAATGTTTTTTTAAAGGAATGATTAATAATTAATTAATCATTCCTTTAAAAAAACATTTAACACATATCTAAAAAAGACAGCAGCAATTTAATAGGTCTCTGTCTGGATGATCTCAAAGAGGAGTCGAAAGACAGAGAAGGATGACACGTTTGTCTCCTCCCTTAAACAGGCCTAGCAGGAAGCTGTAACATAGTATCTTCATATATATATATATATATATATATATATATATATATATATATATATATATATATATATATATATATATATATATACATATATATACACACATACATATATGTGTGTGTGTGTGTGTGTGTGTGTGTGTTCTGGATGACTCTGGGTTGAGTCAAAGGGCAGAGAGGGATGACGTTGAGTCTCCTCCCCTTAAAGGGACCTCTTCACAGGAGCTGTGATAATTAGTCTTCATATATATATACGGGAAAAGACCCGAATAAACCAAAATCTACATCTACATATATATATATATATATATATATGTATGTATATGTATGTTAGATTTTTAAGGGCTGAAAATATTCTCTCATATATATATATATATATATATATATATATATACATACATACATACACACACACACACACACACGCACCCTTTATGTTTACAATATAGTGCCTCAGTCTTCATAGACTCTTGGCTATTATAGAGCTATAGTTATAGCTCTATAACAGCTAGTTATAGAGGAATATAATTCATAAAACAGGTTGCTAGGGTTACCTATATCATTTTAACATATTTCCTCCTTAAAATACTTTGAAAAGTGCAATCTTGATACTGTTGAATTATCTGTAAGCTTTGTCACTTTGAATAATTTCTTCAATTAATATATAGGAATAGTCCCTTGAAAATCCTGAAATGCTTTGTGGATAGCATTAATTTTGAATACATTCTCTATGGAGACCATCTCCAATGTTTTACCATGTATTTGTGGGGTTTTGGAACACATAAGGTTTTTTTTTTTTAAACCTATATGAGATAGATTGCTGTTACAAAACCTATGAAAAGCAATGGGAGGGAGAGATCATAATAAATATGGAATACAAAAAGGGGTGGGGCTTTAATTGCATAGTTGTAGCTGCCATCTTGACATTTTTATCTCCTTATCGCTGCTACTAACACTAATGAATGGAACAGGAATGGGCTACAGATTCTTAACATCACTAATCTGATTTTATATTCAGGGCTTTAAATATATGTTTCATAAATAAAACATAGGATAACAATTCTAATTTAATGAAAAGTATTTTTTGGGGGGTGGAGTTATATCTATAAAGAAGAAGACTCAATATACCTAAAATTTGCCTTTGATCTAAAAAAAAGGAAATTTTGTTCAAAAAATCTTAGAATTAAGATGACCATTTCTAAACCATAAACATCCTGACCACATCAACAAAAAGTCCTCTCGATTCATAGCCCTTAGAATAATATTGCCATTTTTTGAAGCTACATAGGAGAATAGTCTACGGCATTGTAGTCTAAAAGGAAAATAATTACAAATTAGTTTTTTCAAGATTACAGAAGCTTTATTTTAAGTTACATTTGTCTGTCCTTGAATTGCAGTATAATATTAGCATTTGTATGCATAACATTCTATAAACCAGGCATCCACAACCTTATGCCCTTCCTTTGTGTTGCACTGCAGTTCCCATCACCCCATGGTAACATCCAACTGTGGAAAGCAGCCATAGCCATTCAGCAGTAATTTGACCAAAACTAATATATCCTTTACAATTCCCAAAGGAATCAGTGAATATAACCAGTTTAGTGGGATACATGAGAACAAAACAGCACCATTAGCTATATGTGAATGTAAGTCACTTATGGTGATTTGGCTTTTTCTTCCTTGCAGCTGTGCCCTGTGGTAATGCATATAATGGTGAGATCATCCCAAGTTAAAACATTCTCAATCTTTCCCATAGTTACACTATACAACCCATTGAAGCACATTTTACCAATGTGGTCCAAATGCAAAAACAATTCTACCAAAACTAAGCCCTTTCAAATTTTCACTGACAATATTCCTGGGGCGAAAAGTGATTTTTCATAAAATCCTTTATCATCCTAGCTACCTTTTTTTTCTTTGTGTGTATAGTATTTGAAGCGGACTCTTGCTGGTTTGATCAAAATGAAATAATGAAGAATATTATATGAATGAAGCAATACTAAGTGGCCATTAGATAATGAATCAGTCGTCATGAAACTAAATCAGAGCAAAGTAAAACCTCTCCGTGTCTCCACAAGGCATTTCCTACAGCGTGGGTCCACCCATGTGTTCCCTCCTTTGACCAACTAGGAAGAGAACAGATCTGAAATGCAGGTGGCCACATTTACAGCTCTGAGGATCCTGTTTCTTTTCTTAGGGCAGCGAACCTTTTAGGCACCAAGTCCCCAAAGTGGGCACCAAGTGCCACGAGGGAGGACTACCCCTCGTAAAAATGTGCCCACCAGGTTACCGAGCATTTCATCAGCCTCGGGCCCCAGGCAGGGGTGGGGGGGTGGCGGTTATTGTTAGGGAAGGTCTTGGGCCGAGGGAGACCACTGTGCCACAGACTACCGGTTGTGAGTCCCTTGCATCAAGTGGGGCCTAGGGAGGCAGTTGGGCTTGCTGATTGTGTACCTGGCTCCCCGCTACGTATCAGCAGCCCTGCCCGAGCTCCTTGAGGTGATCGCCGAGGTGGCAGTTGGCACCCCCAGACTGCTAGTCATGGGGGGTTTCAACTTGCCATCAGTAGGTGAGGCATCCGAGGCAGCCTGGGAGTCCATGGCCTCCATGAAGGCCATGGACCTGACCCAAGTAATTCAGGGCCCCACTCATGACGGGGGACACACACTGGATTTAATTTTTGTCTCTGGCCAGTGGCGGAGTGATCTAGGAGTAGGGAATTTAGCCATTGTCTGATCACTCTCTCCTTCAGCTTGACTTCCCAACCACTACACCCCACCACGGGGAGGCGGAGCCGGAGATACCAAGATGGTTCCGCCCCAGTCGCCTGATGGACCCTGAGAGATTCCAGACGGAGCTTGGGCCACTACCTGCGACCTTGACCCATGACTCGACTGAGGACCTGGTGGCCGCATGGAATAGTGTGGCCATGGGGGCCTTGGACTGGGTCACGTTCTTGCTGTCTCTCACGTGGCGCCGACCCACCCAGGCCCCTTGGTTCTCCGAGGAGCTGAGGGTGATGAAACGCTGCAAGAGACGCCTAGAGAGCATTTGGAGATCCACATGGTCTGAATCTGACCGAACACAGGTAAGATCCCATTTGAGGACATACCTAGTGGTGATAAGAGTGGCCAAACGCAATTACTGCACCGCTCTTATTGCATCCGCAGATAACCGCCCTGCTGCCCTGTTTGGGGTGACCCGCCCCTCCTTCAACAGAAGCCACGGGAAGCCCCTTTGCAGGGCAGAGCAGAGGAATTTGGAGAGTATCTGCAGGATAAAATCGCTCAGATCTGGAACGAGTTGACCTCCATGGAAAGTAGTCCGGACGGACCATGCGAGGTAGGTCTTGAGACCGCATTATGGGAAGAGTTCGACTTTGTTACTTCTGATGATATGGACAGGTTGCCGAGGCGACTGAATGCCACCACATGTTTATTGGACCCGTGTCCCTCCTGGCTTGTACTGGCATCCTGGGAGGTTACACGAGGCTGGCTCCAGGAAATAGTGAATGCTTCCTTGAGTGAGGGGTTCTTGCCGGCTGCCTTGAAAGAGACGGTGGTGAGGCTCTCCTGAAGAAGCCTTCCCTGGACCCAGCATTGTTAGTAAATTATCATCCAGTCTCCAACCTTCACTTTCTGGTGAAGGTTGTAGAGAGTGTGGTGGCACAGCAGTTTCCCCGGCACCTGGAGGAAATGGACTACCTGGACCCGCGCCAGTCCGGCTTCTGACCTGGGCACAGCACTGAGACGGCATTGGCACGTTGGTGGATGATCTCTGGAGGGCTCGGGATAGAGGCTGTTCCTCTATCCTGGTCCTATTAGACCTCTCAGCGGCTTTTGATACCATTGACCATGTTATCCTATTGCACCAGCTGGAGGGGTTGGGGGTTAGAGGCACCGTTTTACGGTGGTTCTCCTCCTACCTCTCCAGTCGGTCGCAATTCGTGTTGTTTTAGGGGGGCAGAGGTCGACCTCGAGGCCCCTCATGTGTGGGGTACCTCAGGGGTCGGTCCTCTCGCCGCTCCTGTTCAACACCTATATAAAGCTGCTGGGTGAGATCATCCGTGGTTTTGGGGTAGAGTACCATCAGTACGCTGATGACACACAGGTACATATCTACCCCAATGATGCCGTTGAAGTGATGTCCCGGTGCCTGGAAGCCGTACGGGTCTGGATGGGGAGTAACAAACTTCGACTCAACCCGTCCAAGACCGAGTGGCTGTGGTTTCCGATGTCTCGGTACAGCTAGTTGATGCCATCACTGGCCATCGGGGGCGAGCTGTTAGCCCCCGTGGAAAGGGCCCGTAACCTAGGCGTCCTCCTGGACTCCCGGGTGTCCATGGATGACCATGTGATGGTCGTGGCCAGGGGGGCTTTTTACCAGGTCCGCCTGGTATGCCAGTTGCGCCCCTTTCTCGACCGGGATGCCCTCCGCACAGTCACTCAAGCACTCGTTACATCTCGCCTAGACTACTGCAATGCTCTCTACATGGGGCTCCCCTTGAGGTGCACCCGAAGACTGCAGCTGGTGCAGAATGTGGCCGGGTGGGGGATTCTAGGTGCCTCACGGCATTCCCACGTAACACCTCTCCTGCGCAAGTTGCACTGACTACCTATAGTTTTTCGGGTGCGCTTCAAGGTGTTGATAAACATCTTTAAAACGCTCCATGGCATGGGGCCTAGTTATTTGCGAAGGGAAGAGCCTTCTCTGTGGTGGGCCCAGCCCTCTGGAATGACCTACCCCCCGAACTCCGTACCACCACGGACCTCCGTCTCTTCCGCCAACGCCTCAAGACCTATTTCTTTCACCTAGCCGGCCTAGCCTAGCCGACCATCCCTACAAACTGAGTTTTAAATTGTCTTTAATTGATTTTAATTTTTTGGTAACTTCTTAGTGTATTTTTAGCACAGGTCACTTCAAATTTAAACCGTTTTTATTGCTTGTAGTCGTATTTATTTATATGTTCGTATTTATCTATATATCTGTATTTTTCATTTTAGCTTCCTGTGCACCGCCCTGTGTCCCTCCAGGGAAATAGGCGTGGTATAAAAATCAAATCAAATCAAAAATCAAATCAAAAATCAAGTACATGCACATGCCCAAATTGCAAAGCATGGATGCATGTGTGTGCGTATTCCATGCATGCAAACTGCAAGGCATGGCTACATGCACACCTGCACCCCACACATGAGCGCACCTCACACAAGGACAGCAGAGACCCAAAGCCCAGCTGGCTGGCAGGAGTCCCACATGCATATGCAGTAGTGAACTGAAATAGAGCTGGGCATGATGGCGTGTGTGCCTAAAGAGAGGGCTCTGCGTGCCACCTCTGGCATGCATACCATAGGTTCGCTACCACTGCCTTAAGACTTGGACTTATAACATCAAATGAAACAAACAAAATTTTGAAAAGTTACGATATTTATGTAGTTACTTACCAAGCACATCTAAATTACGTTAAAGTAACCAAAATATCTTTACAATTCCCAAGGCAATGTCACAACTTCTGAAAACCCCTAAAATTTGGAAATTGAAAGTTCAAAAATTTGACATGTCCTAACACAAGACCCTCAGTCTGTCCATTTGACCTGCCCAATAAGAATGCAATTTTGTAGTTCAGAATAACCCAAACTGCTAAAATACACAATGCATTTGGTAAGTGTCTTTTTTTTTAATTGTTGTTGTTGTTGTTGTTGCATTTAGACTATCTAGGAAATAGGTAAAGGTAAAGGTTCCCCTCGCACATATGTGCTAGTCGTTCCTGACTCTAGGGAGCAGTGCTCATCTCATTTCAAAGCTGAAGGGCCAGCCTTGTCTGAAGACGTCTCTGTGGTCATGTGGCCGGCATGACTAAACACCGAATATGCATGGAATGCTGTTATCTTCACACCAAAGGTGGTTCCTATTTTTCTACTTGCATTTTTATATGCTTTCGAACTGCTAGGTTGGCAGAAGTACTAGGGAACAACTCATCTGAATTTGATTGTATTTTATATAAATATAAAATAGTACTGTATATTGTACTGAGACGTTTCAGAATTTCAGATTATCTCTGAAAGGATATCAGAATGTTTAAAATATTTCCATATTTCTCTTTCTGGTAAATCTATTTTTGGGTTATTTATTTGTAAAATATATACTGCTGTTTTAGCTTTTAACTCTTAGCTTTTCTTTTTGATCAGTGCTTTAATACACAGTTGCAATTTTGAATTACATTTTGTTTCTTATTTATTTTGCAATGCAAGGGCTCATCCTGTCACCTTGCTCAGAGTTTCATTTGCGATTTCATTTTGCCTTTCCTCAAATAACCTAGGTGTTTTTTCTCTTCTATGGACTGAACGTTTGCCATCCTCTTATTTTATTTTATTTTATTTTGCATATATGTTATATCTCCTGGATCTTTTGACAACGAAAACAGAGTCATGCATTTGACAACATTAGGGTTGTGGATCATGCATTTGGATAGAACTTGGACTTAGCATAACTTTATTGCCACTTTGAATCTACATTAATTGGCATACATTAAAATTAGTTTTTGCTGAACCCTTGTTCTCAAAGGGTCACCACCTCCAGTATATATAATAATAATAATAATAATAATAATAATAATTTTTAATTTGTTGACCGCTCCCTCTCCCCGTAGGGACTCGGAGCGGTGCACAGGGAAAAACTAAAACAATAAATATACAGACATATTAAAAACAAATTAAACAATACCTGTGCTAAAAATACCCCATTTACATACTAAAATTCCCAATTAACAACTAAAACCCCATAGAGAGAGACTACCCTAGGCCGGCCAAGCAGAAAAGATATGTTTTTAATTTTAGATGGAAGGAGCGGAGGTCCGTGGTCGTTCTAATGTCGGGGGGAAGGTCGTTCCAGAGGGCTGGGCCCGCCACAGAGAGAGCCCTTCCCCTGGGCGTCGCCCGCTGACAAAGTCTAGTGGACGGCACCCGGAGAAGTCCCTCTCTGTGGGAGCGAATCGGCCGTGAGGATGTGTGAGGCAGGATCCGATCCCGCAAATAGCTAGGTCCCGAGCCATGGAGCGCTTTAAAGATGATGACTAATACCTTGAAGCGCACCCGGAAGACGACAGGCAGCCAGTGCAGCTCGCGCAGGAGCGGTGTTATATGGGTAAACCTAGAGGTTCCCAGAATTGCCCGCGCGGCTGCGTTCTGGACCATCTGAAGTCTCCGGGTGCACCTCAAGGGGAGCCCCATGTAGAGAGAGTTGCAATAGTCCAGTCGGGATGTCACAAGAGCGTGAGTGACTGTGCGAAGGGCGTCCCGATCCAATAGGGGGCGCAACTGGCGAACCAGGCGAACCTGGTAAAACGTCCTCCTAGCCACGGCTGTCACTTGATCTTCCATGGACAGCCGGGCATCTAGGAGGACACCTAGATGCCCAGACATATATACTACGTAAACATGAGAAAATTATAAATAAAGAAATAAATAAGAGTATGCATATACCTGCACAACCACATATATTACAGAGAGACACAGCAGTCTAGTTTGGATGTATAAATGTACATGACAAGAAAAACGAATCTTGCGAGTTTACCAGAGGGATGGCACAGGGAACAAAGCTGTTACAGAATTGTGTAGTCCTACTAGAAACACTTGGAAAAACTCCTCCCAGAAGGGAGTGACAGAAACAAACCATAAAGTGGGTGTGTGGATTCTTGTTAAGGATGCACACTTGTTCTGGTTTTATTGCAATATCTCTTCCCCATCCTGACCAAAACCAACCAGATAAATAAAACTCCTGTCAGTATGTAATATGAATTTTGAAGCAGAATTGCTGAATCATTTTATTTCTCTGAATGGCTCAAGGGACCAATAAAATGCAATGTAAAGGCAAAAAAAAGGCAAAAAAACCCAGAGAATTCAAAAAATCTGGTCTGCTGATTTTTTTAAAAAAATGAGAAGAAACAGATTTGAATCCTGCTTAGCAACATTAGTTGCACACACAGATTTGAAAATACATTCTTCTGGAAATCAGATTTGTTTCCATTTGTATTCATAGGGTTCTCATTAAGGAATACCCCATATGCAGCCGTGCACATCTACCCCAGTACTGTGTGACAGCTGTTGCTTCAGAGGAGTTAGGCTGTATACCCACGAGGCCCATAATAATTGTATAGCACCAGGGTCTTTTTCTCCTGTTCAAAGCAACAGAAAACTACAAAGTGATGTTTCAATGAGGCAGAAAGAAAGAAAGAAAATCCTTCTGTATATCATTCACTATCTTCAGCAAACAACTGTTCCTTATTTGCCAAATTAGTGCTATAATTAAGTCCAAATGTTCTTCTCCCCCCCCCCCTTACAACTCCTTCATCTGAAATATGATGCTGAGAAGGGGTTCTGTCCTCTGGCGACCTTTTCCTTTTCCTGCCTCTTACAGCCCACCAACTTTTCAGTTGCAAACCACTGTAAAACAGCAACAGTTATCACTCCCTTTACTCACCTGGAGGTCTGCTTGCCATATTGATGGAGGAGATTCTGGCTATGGGAATCCATTATACTGTCTTGAGTTCAGGTCAGGAATAAACTGTATATTTTTATGAGATGGGGTGCTTGTAATGAAGTGAGCCCCGTGCCCCAGCTCAAGATTTAGGTGCCCAACACTTGAGAGGATTATTTTTCAAAATCCAGCCAATGCTCCTGTGTGTCTCAGTTTATGTAGTTTCTTGTGGAATGAACTGAACCTCTCATAAGAACGTGGAATAAAAAACAGGTGAAATCACACAACTTTTGTTTATTCGGCTCTCTTAAGTGTTTTTCTAAACCCAGACAGAACTTTGCTGTGGATAAAATCCTAGTGACAGACTCAGCAGGTAGCAGGTAGAATCATTCACAAAAGAGCTTCAAAAACTACAACATGGCCAGAGGTGGGTTGCTGCTGGTTTTACTACTGGTGTGCAACCCGTGCGTAACCCACTGCACGCACATGTGCTGTTCAATGTAAATTGTTCTTCACACATGCACAGAACATTTCACAGTGAACTGCGCACATGCAGTCACTAAAAACCAAAATGGCAGCGGCCAAGCAGCAGCGAGGGAATCGGTTCAGGGGCATGACAGGCCTGGGTCTCTGCCGGTTCTGTGACCCAGGCCTGAATTCCACTATTGGTTTGGCCAAACCGAGAGCAAACCTCCTCTGAACATGGTGATTGCCTCGCCCTATCAAAATAGCTCTGTCAAATCAATGATTTTCTTGGTTCAAACCCAAAAGCAATGTTTCTTAAACTTGGCAGTTTTAAGATGTGTGAACCTCAACTCCCAGAATTCCCTACCCACCATGCATTCTGGGACTGGTAGTACCCATGTTTTAAAGATTCCAAATTTGAAAAAGAAAATCTGCTCTTGTGCCACCAGAGATACTTTTTGACTAAAAACCAATCATTTGAAGTTACGACGGCAGTGGAAAAAAGTGACTTACCGTATTTTTCGGAGTATAAGACACCTTTTTTCCTCTAAAAAGAGGCTGAAAATCTGGGTGTGTCTTATACATCGAATACAGCACTTTTTTTGCCTCCTGAACCCCCCCCACCCCTTTCACCAAAATGGCCATTCTAGCCTTATGGAGGCTTTCAGAGACCTCCTGGGGGCTGGGGAGAGCAGAAACAAGCAAAAAATGGGCCGTTCCCCCCCCCCCAGCTTCCAGCAGCACTCTATAAGCCTCCAGCACTCTATAAGGCTATGCATGCCAAAAATGGGCCCATTTTCGTGAAAAAACGGGCCATTTTGGGGAGGTTTGCAAAGTGCAAAAAGGGGTTTTTTTCCTTTTGGAAAGCTCTTTAACTGACTGATGACAATTACGTGGATCAAATGCTGTGCCAGCAGGAACAAAGTTAGGTGCTGCAGGTTGTCAGAGATTTCCTTCTCCAGCACATGGATAAGTACATCTGAAAACATCTACCTACCTACCTACCTACCTACCTACCTACCTACCTTCTCTCTCTCTCTCTCTCTCTCCCTCTCCCTCTCCCTCTCCCTCTCTCTCTCCCTACCTATCTACTGTATTTCTCTCTCTCTCTCTTTCCCTCTCCCACTCCCTCCCTCCCTACATACTTTCTCTCTCTCTTTGTCTCTCCCTGCCTACCTACTGTATTTCTATCTCTATCTCTCCATCTACCTACCTACCTATTCTCTCTCTACCTACCTACCTACCTACCTACCTACTTACTGTATTTCTTTTTCTCTCTCCCTCTCTCCCTCTACCTACCTACCTACCTACCTACCTACCTACTCTCTCTTTCCCTACCTATCTACTGTATTTTTCTCTCTCTATCCCTCTATATACCTACCTATCTATTCTCTCTACCTACCTACCTACTAGATTTCTCTCTCTCTATCCCTCTATCTACCTACCTACTTTTTTTTAAATTTGTCTCTTCAAAACCTTGGTGAGTCTTATACTTCAGTGC
The DNA here is from genome assembly GCA_039707465.1 of Rhabdophis nuchalis. Lineage (NCBI taxonomy): Eukaryota > Metazoa > Chordata > Lepidosauria > Squamata > Natricidae > Rhabdophis > Rhabdophis nuchalis. The sequence continues at coordinate 25,012,917 of CM077647.1, read as the reverse complement.
ATCTTATACTCCAAAAAATACGGTACATCCATTATTTGTGTGTTTGGCAACCATTGCATATTTGCAATGGTTGCAGTGTCCTGTGGACATGTGATCATCATTTGTAACTTTACAGATAACTTTCACAAGCAAACTCAATGGAGAAGTAGCAGGGTTGCCTCATTTAATGATTTGTTTAATGCAGTGGTGGGACTCAAGTAATTTAACAATCGGTTCTTCCTAATGACCAGGTGGGTGTGGATTGGGGGAGAGTTGTGTGACTGAGTGGGCATGGCCAACTCAATGTCACTCATGGCAAGGTGGGGGAGGAGTGTGCAGGTGGGCCAAAGCAGCGGTGGTGATGGCTGGAGTCTTACGCCAACAAAGAGGCAAAGGAAACTCACCAGGCAGGCAGGGAGCTGGGCCACATGGGAGCCAGAGGAGAATGGCAGAAGGGAGATGGATTATGTGGGAGAATGGTGTGAAGACAGGCAAGTGGGCTGGGCCCTGAGGGCCATGTCGTTGAGGCAAGCAAGCTAGCGAGTGAGCCAGAAAGCAGAAATTGCTGTGCAACAACCAAGGCAGTCGAGGTGAGATAAGGGTGACTGAGAGTGGTGAGGTGGATGGGATGCTGTGGATGTGGCCAGTCAGTGGTGCAATTAACCAGTTCTCCAAACTGCATAAAAATTTAACACCTGGTTCGCCTGAATCCCACTTCTGGCTTAATGGCTGCGGCAAAAAAGCTTGTAGAATTGGATGCAGTCACATGATGCTTTATTTAATGAACACATTGCTTAAAAATAGATTTCCCCATTGCTATTGTAGTCATAAATTAAGGATCTATAAATACCAAACAATACCTTTATGGGTAAGATGGAAAACTAGTGCCCCATAAGGTTTTTATGTGACTTGTAGCTCACTCCTTATTTACAGCTGAGTCAGGACATCAATTGATTGAAGCTATGAAAGAAGATTTAATGTTCCATTTTTACCAGTGGTCCCTCCCAGGCCCCAAGAGACCAGAAATAATTTGGAACCAAAACAAGTTCCCACTCATGGACACCATGTGTCTTTTGTCAGTCTGACTGTATTCCTTCTCTTTCCCATGAAATTTAGAATAGCTTTATTCTTTCATTGCATCTATGGTTTAATGCTATCCTATTTTCTTGAAGCTTCTGAGGTTTTTCTTTTCATTTAGATAATAATTCACTGGTGAACCTCTGCTGTCACCAAGCAGTAGCTACTAAAAAGGAATTGCTGGAAAGGAAGAAAAAGGCAAGTCACTGTATTTACCCAATAGGTTTTCATATATGTCCATCCTAAACCTTTCCTAATAAAAAATATCAAGAATTGAACTGAATTTACTTTTCTGCTCTGACTTATATTTATTTATTTATTTATTTATTTATTTTTTCATATTTATAACCCGCTCCCATCTCACAACAAGGGACTCGGGGCGGCGAACATAGAATTAAATCAATAAATACAAAATACAATACATAGATATTAGATGCCTGTGTTGTAACCGTTTTTAAAACCCTCGTTTATAATTGGCGGTGCTGGGGTTACGCAAGGCCGGCTAGTTGGAAGAAGTGAGTCTTAAGACATTTGCGGAAGAGGCGGAGGTCAGGAATGGTGCGGATTTCAGGGGGCAAGTCGTTCCAAAGGGCCGGCCCTGCCACAGAGAAGGCCCTCCCCCTGGGCGCCGACAGTCGACATTGCCCAACCGACGGCACCCTGAGGAGGCCCTCTCTGTGGGAGCGTGTCGGTCCCAGGGATGTATTGGGCAGGAGACGGTCTTGCAGATAGCTAGGTCCCGAGCCATGGAGCGTTTTGAAGATGGTCGTTAGGACCTTGAAGCGCACCCGAAAGACCACAGGAAGCCAGTGGAGCTCGCGTAGGACAGGTGTTATATGGGAGTGTTTAGGCGCTCCCGTAATTATCCGTGCGGCCGCGTTCTGGACTAACTGTAGTCTTCAGGTGCATTTCAAGGGAAGCCCCATGTAGAGAGCATTGCAATAGTCAAGTCGAGATGTGACGAGTGCTTGAGTGACTGTGCGTAAGGCTCCCCGATCCAGTAAGGGATGCAATTGGCGCATCAGGCATACCTGATGGAATGCCCCCCTGGCCACGGCCGCCACCTGGTCTTCCATAGTCAGCCGGGAGTCCAGGAGGACACCTAGATTGCGTGCCTTCTCAACAGGGGGTGGTGTTTCGCCCCCAATGGCCAGAGTTGGAATAATCTGGCTGAAACGGGGTGCCGGAAGCCACAGCCACTCAGTCTTGGACGGGTTGAGCCTGAGTTTGTTACTACCCATCCAGATCCGTACAGCCTCCAAGCACCGGGACATAACCTCGACGGCATCATTGGGGTGGTCCGGGGTGGATATGTACAGCTGGGTATCATCAGCGTACAGATGATATCCCACCCCGAAACCACGGATGATCTCACCTAGCGGCTTCATATATATGTTGAACAGCAGGGGTGAGAGGACCGACCCCTGAGGGACCCCACATAAGAGGGATCTAGAAGTCGACCTCTTCCCCCCCGTCAACACATATTGTGACCGACCAGAGAGGTAGGACGAGAACCACCGTAAAACGGTGCCTCTCAGCCCCAACCCCCCCAGTCGGTGTAATAGGATACCATGGTCGATGGTATCAAAAGCCTAATAGGACCAGGTCTAATAGGACCAGGATAGAGGAAAATCCTCTATCTCGTGCCCTCCAGAGATCATCGACCAATGCGACCAATGCCATCTCGGTACTGTGCCCGGGTCGGAAGCCGGACTGGCGCGAATCTAGATAGTCAACTTCATCCAAATGTCGTGAAAACTGTTGGGCCACCACACTCTCAACAACCTTCACTAGAAAGTGGAGGTTGGAGACGGGACGATAGTTTTCTAATAATGCCGGATCCAGGGACGGCTTCTTGAGGAGGGGCCTCACCACCGCCTCTTTCAAGATGGTAGGTAAGGACCCCTCACTCAGAGATGCGTTGACAATGCCCTGAAGCCAGCCTCGTGTCGTCTCCCAGGATTCCAGTACAAGCCAGGAGGGACACGGATCCAGTAAACATGTGGTGGCCCTGAGTCTCTTTGACAGCTTGTCCATATCTTTGATAGTAACAAAGTCAAACTCCTCCTACAATGGTGTCTCAAGAGCTGCTTTGGCACTCTCGACAGGGCTATTGACAATGGAGGGTAACTCGCTTCGAATCCGAGTGATTTTCTCCTGCAGATAAATCCCATATTCCTCTGCTCGACCCTGTAAAGAGGCTTCCCGCGGCCTCTGTTGGAGGAGGGAGCGGGTTACCTTAAACAGGGCGGCAGGGCGGTTTTCTGCGGATGCAATAAGTGTGGCACAATATTCACGTTTGGCCAGCCTTATTGCCACTAAATAAGTCCTAATGTGGTCTCTTATTAGTGTTCGGTCGGATTCAGAGCGAGATGATCTCCATCTGCTCTCTAGGCGTCTCTTGTGGCGTTTCATCCCCCTGAGCTCCTCGGTGAACCAAGGGGGCCCCTTCATCCCCCTTGGTTCCTCGCCGCAAGAGAGGCCGCAAGGGCGCGACTCGTTCCAAGGCCCCGGCGGCCGCACTTAACCATGCAGTCACTAGGTCCTCAGCCGAGTCGCAGAGCAAGTCCGCAGGAATTGGCCCAAGCTCCTTCTGGAACCTTAACGGGTCCATCAGGAGCTTGGGGCGGAACAATATAGGAATGTTTGGTTCCGCCTCCTCACAGTGAGGTGTGGCGGTCGGAAAGTCGAGCCGAAGGAGAGCGTGATCTGTCCATGACAGGGGTGTGATGACTAAATCCCCTACTCCCAGATCACTACTCCACTGACCCGAGACGAAGATGAGATCCAAAGTGTGTCCGCCCTCATGAGTAAGGCCTAGAACTACCTGAGTCAGGTCCATGGCTGTCATGGAAACCATGAACTCCCGAGCTATACCAGAGGTCTCACCTGCAGATGGCAGGTTAAAATCCCCCATGACTACAAGTCTGGGGGTTTCAACTGCCACCCCGGCTATAACCTCAAGCAGCGCGGGCAGGGCTGTTGTTGTATAGCGAGGAGCCAGGTATACAACTAACACGCCCAACTGCCTCCCTAGGCCCCACTTCACAAGGAGGGACTCACACCCGGTCGTCTGAGGGACTGTGGTCTCCTTTGGCTCAAGACCTTCCCTAACCATGATCGCCGCTCCCCCACCCCTCCCTAAGGCCCTGGGCTGATGGAAGGCTCGGTATCCTGGTGGGCACATTTCTACGAGGGGATGTCCTCCCTCGTGGCCCAACCAGGTTTCCGTAATGCCAATCAGGTCCGGGTCCCCCTCCAACACAAGGTCATGTAAGAGAGGGGCTTTTTGTACCATGGACCTGGCGTTGCATAGCATCAGTCCAAGGCCCCGGGTCTGCGGTTCTTGCTCACCTAGTCTGCGATGAAGGAAAGGGGAGTTGGAGCGCGTGATCACCTGTAACCATCGGCCACGACGCTCCAACTGATGGTGTCCATCCCCCCTTCTACCGTCCCTGCCCCTGCCCCTCCCCAAGACCGTATTGATGGCAAATACCCTGGTGGGACCGACCCTCCCTCCATCCCCCTTTGTCTTTTCATTTCCGCATATTGCCGGCCTTCTTTCTTGGCGTTCCCCTAATTGGTCCCCCCACCCCCCTTCCCTGGGAACCCCTAAAAGCCGGATTAAAAATTTATACAGGAATCCCCTGAGCCTGCGCTTCGCCCACCTCTTAGGATTAATAAATCCATCCTCGAGGTGTGTCCGTGTTAATGTAGGGGGCCAGACCTGCGAGAGGGGACATTCTCGCAGGCAGAGGAGCTCAGATCTAGAATATGGTAGCATTTCAGGGGTCTTTGTTCCCCCGGAGGCAATCTGATGACATATGATAGTTTTGTTGGGAGAGGACTAGGATGGAAGGTAAAGTAGAGGATTATATATATTTGATGGTACATAGCCATATATGCAGTACATGTGGGCCTGATCTCTGCCCTTTTAAGCCTGCATCACTTCCATCCCCTCCATTTTTTTCAAGGTGTCAAACCTGTCAAGATATAATCTTTTGAGGCAATGACATATCTCTACAGTTTGTCTTTTCTTCTCGTACTCAGATTTTGAGAGAAATAAGCAGTTTCTGTTAGTTTCACACTTCACAGCCAAGGGGCACAAACTAGTCATTAACCAAATAGACATGCTAAGTGGAGAATATTTTTATAATCTTCTCTAATGTAATTTTCTTTACATATATTTGTACTCTGCTGTTCTAGGAATATCCGGATGTAATCTGTTTGAATCCTAGAATATGTCTGAAGTGAAAAACGTTGTTGTGGTTGTTGTTATCTCTTTTATTCATTAAACATGAAATTCAACCAACTGAACATTTAAAGATGTATTACAAATACCATTGATAGGTGCTAATAGTTGATACAGGTTGTTGCCAGCATCCTAGATCTCAACCAAGTATCTTTTTAAAATGTATGATGTTCTGAGTAGCTCAGTTTTTTGCAGTTCCGCTGATGCTTTTGGAGAAGGCTATAATTTCTTGATTATTTTTTAAAATTCTTGGACATGGGGCCAAGTGCCCTGATGACAATGGGTATCAATGTCACATTTATTTTTATTATTTTTTATTTTTCAAATTTATACCCCGCCCTTCTCCTTGCAAGGACCCAGGGCAGCGCACAGGCAATATTAAAAACCATACAAAATTACAAAATGCATTATTAAAAAACTATTAAATTATATCCCGTGCTAAAAACCCTTATTTATCCATTATCATGTAGTTTTGATGGCCAGGTCATGGTATTTCATTATTTTTTCTAGTTCTTTTTCAACTCTGGCATCTCCTGATACAGCAATATCATTAAATTGTATGCTTTGGTTTTGACAACTGTGATATCTAGTGTGTTCTAAATGACAATTTGTCTATATTTGAAAGTCCCACAATATCTTCACCTTCTAATTTTTGAAAAAATTTTCCCCACTTTGTGTTCCCATGACTTTTCGGATACATGTAAGTCAAATTTTTTACATAATGACCATGGATTAGTTTAGCAACTCGGTCATATCTAGCTTTGTAATCAATTTGGGTGATTTTGCTGCACTCACATATTAAATGTGAAACAGTTTCAACTTTGTTGTTGCAAAGTCGGCAGTTTGGATTGTCAGTGGATTTTTGTATCTTTGCTTTCATGCCATTAGTTTATAATGCTTGTTCTTGAGCAGCCAGTGTTAAACTTATTGTTACTTTCTGGAGGGTTCCTCTCTTAAGCCATGACCATGTCAAGTTGTTATCACATTTTTCTTCAATGTTTTTCAAATGCTGTTCATGCAAAGCTTTGGTTTTCCATCTATTTAATCTTCATACAACTGTTTTTCCTTATATTCTGCCTTTGTTTCTGTTGTTTTTAGAATGTTCTCCTTTTTCATAATCTGCAGTAATCTTCCTGTGCTTTGGTTCACATAATCACTCAAACTTCATTTTTCTTCTTCTACAGTTTGATGGATTTGCAATAGCCCTCTGCCCCCTATTCTTCTTGGCAGATACAACCTGTCAATGTCACTTCATGGATGTAAAGCATGGTACATATTCAAGAGTTTACGCATTTTCTGGTCCAGGTTTTCCAGATTATTATTATTATATAATCTTTGGTGAGATTCACAGCCTTTGGGGCTGGTTAGTAGCTCAACAGCTCAAGTCCTAACCAAGGACCTAGGAACTGTTAAGGTAACGTCAGAGGATACAAGCTGTTCCAAGAAGGGTATTTTTTTGTAGAATCAGAATGTTCAAGTCCAGTAAATTTAGAATTTCCAAATAGTGAGGTAGCCCTTTAGGTATTGCTCCAAAGGCTCCAATTACAATTGGGACAAAACATGATTTATTTTTCCACAGTCACTCAACTTCAATTTGCAAGTCTCGGTACTTAGTAATTTTTTCTTGTTGTTTATCTTCAATTTGCGCATCACCAGATATTGCAATGTCAATGAACCATATTTTTTTCTTTTCAACTATTGTTATGTCAACTGTGTTGTAGGCCAAATGCCTGTCAGTCTGAGTTCTGAAGTCCCACAAGATCTTGACTTTCTCATTCCCTAAAACCTTCTCAACCTGATGTTCCCAGTGGTTTTTGCTATACTCAAATCCAAACCTCTGACACAATTTCCAGTGAGTAACCTTAGCAACATGGTCATGGCATTGTAGGTAGTCAGTATGTGAAATTTTACTGCACCCACTGATCAAGTGGTAGACTGTCTCATCTTTTTCATTACAAAGGCAACATTTGCTGTTAGTGGTAACATGCTGAATTTTTGCCTTCATGCAATTTGTGGCTAAGGCTTGATCTTGAGCTGCCAAAATAAAGCCTTCTGCTTCTTTTTTCAGTACTCCTGATCTTTACCAGTTCCAAGTAGTAGTAGTAGTAGTAATCGTTGTCGTAGTAGTAGTAGTAGTTAGGTAATCTTTGGTGAGATTCACAGCCTTTGGGGCTGGTTGGTAGCTCAACAACTCAAGTCCTAACCAAGGACCTAAGAACTGTTAAGGTAATGTTGGAAGATAGAAGCTGTTCCAAGTAGGGTGTTTTTTGTAGAGTCAGAATGTTCAAGTCTGATAAATTTAGAATTTCCAAATAGTGATGTAGTCCTTTACGTATTGCTTCAAAGGCTCCAATTACAATTGGGACAACATTCGATTTCTTTTTCCACAGTCGCTCAACTTCAATTTGCAAGTAGTAGTAGTAGTAGTGTAATAATAATAATAATAATAATAATAATAACAACAACAACAACAACAACAATAATAATGGTCAAGTGAATTGCATCCAAGGCACTTGTTACTATTGATACTATCCTTGCTTGCATTTGTCAAAGTTATTCTATTTCTATTTGAATTCTTCTGTCTCCAGGCACTGCTATATCCACTATCCAGACTTTTTGTCTTTCTTATTGACAATTGTTAAGTGTGGGGTCTTATGTGGCATTTGCCTGTCTGTTTGTATTCTAAAGTTCCAGAATAATGGTCCCACCAATTCTTGCTTTTAGGCAAATGGTATTATTTTTCTGGTCTACCTATCCCTTGATTTTAATTCTGCTTGAGTCCAGTCCACCATTCCTGCTGTGTATCTAATGACCTGAGTTGCCCAGGTGTTAATTGCCTTGTTGGCATTACCTCCATTGAGTTTGGACTTTAAGATCTTTTTCACTCTTTTGATGTATTCATCTCTAATATTTTCCTTGACTTCAGTTTGCTTGATATTGTCAGCTTGAAGGATATCCAGGTGTTTGTAGTAACCCAGCATTACTACAACAGGAAGAAAGTATTCCAGACTTCCATAGGGAAGAAAAGGTGAATATTGGTGATAGGAGATTCAATTCTTAGGGAAACAGAAATTTTCTGGCTGCAGACCAGGCAGTCAATCTAGGGGAGTATATAGTCTCCTTGCAGCAAAAATCAAAGATGTAACTGAGTACCTTACTAAAATAATCAATTTCAAAGATTACTACCCTTTTCTTCTCTTACATATGGAGACCAATGACATAACAAAGAATCTGAAAACAATAACAATAGATTACGAACAGCTAGGGAAGAAAGTTACAGAATTTGGAGCACAAGTGGTGTTTTCATCTATATTTCCAACAAAGACCAGCATCTAATGTGGGAGCAAAGGATTTTAGAAATGAATCACTGGCTTAAAAACTGGTGTCATCAACAGACCTTCAGCTTCCTTGACCATGGTCTGCATTATCTAGATCAGGGGTCTCAAACTCAATTTACCTGGGGACCGCTGGAGGCAGAGTCTGGGTGAGGCTGGGCCGCATAAAGGATTCACTCCCCCTGCGGGCCACACTAATATTATACTTTCATATCACGGTGGGGGCCACAAGATACCGTCCTGCGGGCTGCAATTGGCCCACGGGCCGTGAGTTTGAGACCACTGATCTAGATGAAGGGCTACTGGCAAGGGATAGACTGCACCTCACAAAAACTGGGAACAATATATCTGGAAAACAACTGGCTCATATTATCAAAAGGGATTTAAACTAAAATTGGGAGGGGAGCCAATCTTCATGACTTTTAGAACCTAATTCCAAGCAAAAACCACTAGATAACTAATCACATAAGAAAGAAAGGAGGTGAGAACAATATAATGAAGTAAAGAATTATGGAAAATATGGAAATCGCAGTTACAAATTAGGAGATATAACAAACATACCTAAGACCCAAAAAGGACTCAAATACTGTACACAAACTCTCAAAGTTTAGGGAACCAACAGGGTGAACTAGAAGTATTAGTACATGAAGGCGGATATGATATAGTTGACATTATTTAAATGTAGTGGGATGAAAGTTATGACTAGAATATACTGATAGAAGGATACAAACTATTCAAAAGAAACAGACCTAACAAAAGAGAAGGTGGAGTCTGCTTCTCGTAACCGTCTTGGGGAAACTTTTGGTGTCTTTTAACATCTTCCCGGAGGGCTCTCTTTGTATCTCCCCTGCCGCGTGGCCTTTCTGGACTTTGCTTTTTATTGATGTACCTCTGTGTCTTGGTATAGTGAAGGAGAACTAACTTTTTGTTTCGGACTTTCCTGATACCTCGGACCGTCCCAGCCGCACGCCCTCCGATGCCATTTTCTTTGCAAAAAGATTTACTAACTTTGAACTCAGACAATGGGTCCTAAAAAACCTCCAATGGGCAAATCGTTTTTGCCCCCCCCCCTTCCACAACTTCAAGCCCAAGTATGCAGCAACTGAAAATTACTAGTACAAAAAGAAGAAATGGCAGGAGAGAGCTCAAAAGAATTATCTGCTAATCAAATGCTTCAGGAGATTATGAGAGGTCAAAATGAATTAAGAAAAGAATTAGCGGACTTCAAAGATGAAATCAGGGGAATTCAAAAGGATATAACAGGGAATAGACAGAGAATTGTGGAATTGAAGGGAGGGGCAGCTGAGATGGGGAAAGAGGTTAAGGAGATCCGAAAAGGAAACTTAGATCTCGAAAATTTTATGTCTAAAATAGAACTGGAAAGAATGTCCTTCTTTCTTAGGTTTCAGAAATTACCAGAGGTAGAAAATGAAGATCTCAAAGATATTATGAGCACAATTTTAGCAGACTACCTTAAGAGAGATAAAGAACAACTGTGGTGGGATATGGATCTGGTTTATAGAATCAACTCAGCATATGCTAGAACTCATAATGTTCCAAGAGAGGTACATGTTAAATTTCTCAGGAGGACCATGAGGGATGAGGTACTAGAAGCCCAAAAGGGGGGATCTTTAAGATATCAAGATAAAGAAATTACCATTCTAAAACAAATTCCGAATAAAATAAGAGAGACAAGGAGGAAATATTCCTTCTTGTCAAAAAAAGTATATAACAAAGGAGTTTGGTTTAGATGGTTATTACCAGAGGGAATGCTGATCTTCTGGGAGGGAAACAGGATTAGGGTTAAGACAGTAAATGAGGCAGAAGACTTTATTAAAAAACGTTTCTCCCTTCTAGGAGACAAAGATAGAGGCGGCAGGAAAAAGAGCAGTAAAACACAAGATATGGGAACAAAAGGGGCTATGCCTCCACCTGGGGACAAGGAGGAGGGAGCAATATCGACAAGGCTCAGGTCACAAAAGTAATTGTATTCGAAATATTTTTGAAAATGGCAAAGAAAGAAAGGATTAAACATATGGCTGACATAAAGCAGTGATGTCTAACCTTTTTTGGCTCGCGTGCCAAAAGCAGGGGGGAGCACAGGGGGTTTGCATGAGCGTGCCATACCCATAACACTAAGTGCGTGACCTCCTGCTTTTGGCATGCTTTTTTCGCCCTCCCCAGGCTCTAGAGGCTTTCTAGGAGCCTGCGGAGTGTGAAAACAGCCTCCCCCCCCTCCAAAAGCTTCAGGAGCTTCCCTGAAGCCTCCAGGAGGCCAAAATGGCCTCAAAAGAAGGCCTAAATCAACTGGCCAGTGCTCACAAGCGCGCTGGAGCTGACAGGGCAATGCCTCGCATGCCCTAAGAAATGGTTCCGCGTGTCACCTGTGACATCCGTGTCATAGGTTCGCCATCACTGACATAAAGTAAGAACTCTGTATATGCTTATCCTTTGTATGTTGCACTTAAAATTGTAAACCTGTGGGATGGGGGGGGGTTTCTACTGCCAGCATGGGAGCTACCAAAATTTTCTATATACCTACACACTCTTTTCCTATAAATGTCATAAAACCAATAAAATTTTTACAACAAAAAGAGAAGGTGGAGTTGTATTATACATAAAAGAGCACTGTCTCTACAGAAATACACAAAGCAAGGATGAAAACCTCCTAGAATCCATATGGATCAATATAAAAGGGGGGGAAATGTCATTACTATAGACAAATACTACAGGTCACCCAACCAAGCAGAAGAAATAGATGAACTCTTTGCTAATCAATTAACAAATGTATGCAGGAAACAGACCAGAGTAGTAATGGAAGACTTTAATTACTCTGATATCAACTGGAACACAAACTCTGCAGCAGGTGGGAGATGGAACAGATTCCTAACCAACTTAGCTGATAACTTAGTCATCTAAAAGGTAGAGGAAGGACTGGGTCCTAACAAGGAGAAGGGCGGGGTATAAATTCAAAAAATAAAAATAAAATTAATAAGGAAGAAATTGGAGGAAAAACTATACTGCATCTAATTCTTATTAATAGAGAAGTGATAGAGGGAATTGAAATTGCCAGAAACTTGGCGAGAGTGACCATACCATACTGGAATTTAATATAATGCAAACATAAGCAATAGAATATAATTCAACTGGTGTCTTAAAGTGAAAAGGATGTACCATCCTATATTTGGGTAGCTCAGGTTGCCCTAATTTAAAAAAAAACACTCCTTGTGGTATGTTGTTAAACTGCTTGGCAACAAGTGGGTGTAGACCAATTAGATGTTTCAACCAAAACTCATGCAGTTCATCTTCCTTCGATGCTGACCAATTTTTTTTTAATTGAAAAAGTTTTATTCAAACAAATTTCCCCCTTTTTACCCCCCGATATATAATATAAATCACATACAAATAATATACCCCCTCCCCTCCCCCCGTCTTAAAATAAATTTCTCATTCAGATATTGTATCCCCTCACCTCCCAACTATCATAATATAAATTTCTCTTAAATGATGCTGACCAATTTTTGATCTTCCTTGCTCTTTTCTTTACCATTTCTGCTGTTATTACTAGTTCTTTCATTTCAACTTTTTTATTCTTATCCTCTTTTAACCAAGTTGCATGGTTGTATTTATTTGGGTTATTTCATATCTGCGCCCAGAACTGCATGGTTTCTTCCTTGTCAGGTAATGACTGATTCATTGCAGTTTCTCCATTGATGGATTGATAGAACCGTTTCTGGTTGGACTGAAATTGAAGGTACTGCCTATGGCTTGCAATTTGAGCTTCGTAGCTAATCTTCTTCGCTATCGCTATTATTTGTTGCTTTATTATTTCCGGTACTTCTTTCATCTTACTTGTTTCTAGGTGGTATTTCTTGATTGGCTATCCTTCGATATTTTTATTCTTCAGCTTCTTTTCTTCCATCTGTTCTAGCTTGCTTGCATGTGACCTCAACTTGTTGATCTTATTTTCCAGTCTAATCTTCCATTTTTGTGGTGCACTGTTGGCCTTTTTTTCCTTCTCTGTTGATTTTTCATCCCGGGTATCCAGTTACAACTGCAGTTGTACATTAGTTGGTTTGTGCAGTGAGTTGGTGCTCGCACTTGACATTTGCATTTTTCAACACTTGCTAGCTGTTTCTTTGGAACAAGATATAATGCAGGCAGATTTATTTGGATGTTTTTGTGCTGTTCTAGATGCTCACATATTTCTTGTTTCAATTATTTTACTTATTTAGTTAGAGTGCTTTGTTCTTCCTGAGGCAGTGGAGTAGGTGCCTGGTTTCCAAATGAAAACAATTGTATATCTCTGCTGGGGTCCTCTACTACAATTTTCCCCTGGTTTGCCTCTATATTCTGAGTTACTTCTGGCAAGTCTTTGATTTCTTTGTCCTGGGTGAACCTTTGTAATTTTTCCAATTCTGCTTCTGTGAATACTTTATTTTTCATTAAAAATCGATGTTAGCCTCTGCTCTGTTATTTCTGATGCTGGATGTTTTTCTTTCCAGAACTGGTGCATTCATTTCAAATATCCTTTTCTTGTTGGACCATTATTTCAAATATCATTATTTCTTCGTTTCAATCTGTACATTTGCAATGGGTGAACATATTTTCTTCTACCCTATTTGCCTGAAAATAAGACCTCCCGGATAATAAGCCCAATTGGGCTTTTGAGTGCATGCGCTAAAATAAGACCTCTCCCAAAATAAGACCTCCCTGAAAATATTGCAATGCAGCAGCAGCCATGAGGTGATCACACTCGCCACCTCCTGCACCTCAAAAATAATAAGACTTCTCCGAAAATAAGGCACTTATTTCAGGGGTCAAAAGAAAATAAGACCCTGTCTTATTTTTGGGGAAACACGGTAATAGTTCTGCAGTTGTTGGCCTGGTTGCTCAGCCAACAATCCTGAGTTCTATTTTTCATCAGATGTTCAGGAACTCCAACATCTAGCATGGAACTTGTTAACCTGGGAAATATCCGAGCCAGTATAATTTTTGGAAATTTACATCTCTCCATATTTTTGATGGGAGAGATACTCATGATCGGTCTCCTCTGATGAGACCTGTCCAGTATAGTTGAACCTCTGGCATAGCTCTTACCTTCCTGAGAGTATACTAGCTCCACAACTACATAAATGTACTACTATTAGTAGTTGTTGTTATTTAGTGTATGATGAGAACATGACAGAAGAGAAGTAAAAATATATACACAGTCCACGTAATTATAAGTAAAATGTCTACAAGTAATGGCAATGACCTCATAACTGGATATCCAGCTCAGCTATCCTAGGGGTCAGCAACATGCAGCTCTGGAGCCACATGTGGCTCTTTCATCCCTCTGCTGTGGCTCCCTGTTGCTCAAAATATGCGTTACAACCACAAATGTGCTACACCTGCTGGAACATGATTTATTGAGTTTTTCAACCCCCATTAGACCAACCATGATTAAATCAAAGGAAAAAAAAGTTTCAGAACACAATGTTTAATTCAATTACATAGAGTATACTAGTTTTGTGGCTGCTCAGGAAATAGTCAGGCACAGGAAGGGTTTTGTGGCTCCTGGTGTTTTCTTTTCTATGAGAAACAGGTCCAAATGGCTCTTTGAGTGTTTAAGGTTGGTGACCCCTGAACTAGCCAGTCAATCTCTTGGCAAAGCACATCATATACAATATTTCACAATTGCTTTAATTGCTTGCATATCTAACCACAATCTCAATAAGGGGAATCTTTCCATCCCCCTAATATAGAGCAGAGGCACTTCTTCCAGTATCACACCTAATTCTGTTCGGTTTCATGCAGACAGAGCGAGGCAGATCAAAATCAGATGGTTTGGTAGAGGGATCACTAATGATCAGGCCACAAGAAGGTACATTGGACCTTTCCTCTCTCCAGGCATTCTTGGGGTTAAGCTGGCTAGATATTAAGTGAATAGCTGTTTTCCAAGCTGGCTTAAGGGATTCCAATCTTGTGATAGGCTGTGCATTATCCTGGCAAATAGGAAGGGTCTTGTTATTCAACATCCTTGACCACAGATGGATAAGAGCTTGCTGTCTTCTAATATGGGTCAGTAGGATATTGCTAAGTATTGGTAACCCTTGCACAGGAGTGGGATGCAAATGTGCTAGAGATGATACGCATTGTCTGGCAGAGTTGGATATCAGCCATTTGGATGCAGATGCTGTTAAGCCACACACTGGCACAATATTAAGCTGTGAAATAAAACAAAGCCAAGATATTAGATGGCTTTAAAAGAAATCTATGGCACTTAAAAGGGAAATAAACACACATTATAAATCTAGGATTCTATCTAGTTTAGTATATTGGTTATTGCAAGCTACCTATATGAATTGTCAAGATCAATTTCTGACACTTCCAGAGATTTCATTCTCAACATTTCTCCAAAAATGTATGCAGTAGTCTTTCCCAGCTCGTAAAGAATATGAGCTGGTAACTTTTTTGAGGGTGTAGTGGTGGTTTTTTTTTTTTGAAGCAGTATCCTCTGGATTTCCAGATGTATTTTATTACTTTATTGCCAATTCACAGGAAATGAACAATCATTTAGCATTGGCAGATACATGCTGAAATTCACTATCTTTGAAACGTTAAAATAATATCTTACAAGAGTTTAGCATTAACCTTAAACACATTTTTTTTCCTAATCAAAGTTACAACATCTTCTGAATACTTTTGAGCCCAGAGCAAAATTGTTAGGAGCAAGGCCAAGAATTTAACAAGGAAAAAAAATTGAAAACATGTTTGTCTTAATAACATTACTTAAAAGTTCATTGTAAGTCTGAGAAGGGAAGCCTGTTTTCCTTTAATTGAAGACTAACCAAACTTAATGGAATATTAGGTCCACTTCATACCTTGCAATTTCCTACCCTGTTAATGTATTCCTGTTTTGTTTTGTTTTTTTGAGGAAGGAAATAGAAGTATAGGAAATGGCTTCAGTCTTCAGAACTAACATATGGTAGAGGGAAGCAACCAACTTAGATTGCTACTTTGGAAGTAAGGATACTGGACAAACAAATATATTTACAACACAAGATATTATCATCCAACCAGTGGTCGGTTGCTGCGGGTACGCCCCAGTACAAGCATACCAGTGCCTGCTGGGAGCACTAGGTACTGTTCCAGTACGGTGCTCCAGAGGGCCCGCTCGCCCATCCGCTCTCCTTACCTGTACTTGACCTTACCTGTACTTGACCCAACCGGGCCATTTGTGCACACACGGAGAGTAAGCTGCCTGCGCAATGCTCCGCTGAGAAACTGGAGCATCGCGGGCAGGGGATACACATGTGCGTGGTGCATGTGTGCATGTGGTGGACTCCCAGCCCCATTGTAGCATATTGGTTGCATCGGGGTCTGGAACCCACCACTGCATCCAACTCTCTGCTGTTGTGCATGGAAGAAGAGTCTGCTTTTAAGAGCCTTACACAAGGCCAACAGGGCTGGGAAATTCTAAATTTCAAGAAGCCAAGATGTTCCACAGAGAGGGCACCATGACAGAAAAGGCACACCTCCTAGGTCAGATACCATTGCTTGATAGTAAAGATCTGCAGCAAGCCAACTCTGACAGATCTGCTGGGAGAATTAATGGTAGATAGTAGACCTACAAATTATCGAGTCCTTTGCCATGAAGGTCTCTACAAGTAATAGGAACCTATGGCACATATGCCAGAAGTGACACACAGAGCACTCTCTGCTGACACACGTGCTGTCACCCCAGGTCAGATCTCTGTAGCGTTTATTTCGTAAGCTTCTGTTTCCCTGCCAATGACAAAACAGAAGCTCACAAAAGAAAAAGATCTTAATTCTTGGTGGGATGCCCTGCTCCTGCCTGTCTGCCTGCCTGCCTGCCTGCCTGCCTGCCTGCCCGCCTGCCCGCCCGCTGGTGTTTGGGTCTCTGTTTTGCATGCCTAGAAGTTCACACATGTGCACATGCATGTTTGTGCATACGTGCATTCATGTATGCTTTCAGTTGGGGCATATACTATGCAGCAGGGGTCTCCAACCTTTGCAACTTTAAGTCTGAAGGACTTCAGCTCCCAGAATTCTCCAGCCAGCAAATCTGGCTGGAGAAGTCTGAGAGCTGAAGTGTTTTAGACTTAAAGTTGCAAAGGTTGGAGACCCCTGCTATACAGTATAGGTGATAACATCACTTGTATCCCACTGAAAGTTTTATCCAACTAGAAAGTTGGATAAAGTTTTATCCAACAGGAGGTACTGGAAGAAATGCAAAGCATAAACCAAATGAACCAAGACATATATTTTCACAATCTCCTGTTTTTGATCAGAGCTGATGTATTTGGGAGGAAGTCCAAAACATCTAGATGTTACCAGTTTATCAATCATTTCCCTAACATTATCCTGTAACCTCAAGACTTTCTAGACATCCTAAGGCACAATTTTGGCTAAAAGATGGGAAATAAAACACTCAATATGAAAGAGGGAAAGGCACCCCGCAATGAAAAAAATTGGTTGCCCCTCAATTTCTGTCTTTGCTAATCCTTCTCTTGCTTTCTGTCCTGGGACTGTCCCTAGCTAGAAAATTCAAGTGAAACAGGAATCAAATCTTCTTGCATCCACTATTTCTCTGCTGCAAATTGTTACGACAGATGCAAACCCAGAAGTGGCCAGTTCTAACCTCAAAAGTGCATTTGACTTTCCTTTGCAATATCAGTTTCCCATTTCCATTAAGCTTCCACCTAAGGGTCAACATGAACATGATGTTAATTGTGAGACTGCCATTAAGATACATTTTGTTGTTATGTAAGTAGAAGAAAGGGGAAAGATGTTAATAAAAGCTGCAAGGAAACCTGATCAGCTCTCAGATCATAAGCACAGAGCAAAGAAACTTTAACTCTTTCTTGTCCAATCTCTCTCTCTCTCTCTCTCTCTCTCTCTCTCTCTCTCTCTCTCTCTCCCTCCCTTCCTCCCTCCCTCCCTCCCTCCCTCCCTCCACCCTCTCTTTATTTCTGTCTGTCTGTCTCTCTCTCTCTCACTCACTCACACTCACACACACATACCTACATACACACACACACACACACTGCTCTGGAAATGTTATTGACATTTGAAGCGGGGGCACTTCAACCACACTTGCCATAGCTTCTCATTGTTGCAAGTGGTTCCACAGTAGGAAGAAAATGATTCCTTTAATCTCAATATCTTTCCAGACTTCTTTCAATTATTGTTTAGATCATTAAAAATGTATGCATTAATTGCATCCATGCAACAAATAGGCACACTTAGCTTAGAACAGCACAAGGTATGTGCTTAAGAAAAACACTGTAAAATAAATACATGATTGAAGAATAATTAATATATTCCCTCCCCATCATTTGCTTTCCATTACTAAATGGCTAGGAATGCTGGAACATGTAGTTTCACCATGTCTGGAGGATAACAGCTTGGGATTTTCAGGTAGCTTCCCAACCTGCTTAGTTCTGACAGTGCTTTATGTTTTGTTCTGTGTCAAAGCAATTAAATTAATTTTGAGAAATATGCAATATCAGTGGAGTCCCTTTACTGATGATAAGGCCAACTGTGAGAAAAATAATCGTGCCAACTACTTCAAAGCCTGAAATAATGTTACCGCATTGCTGCCAAGATGCCCAACATTTTGCCATATGTGAGCAAGATGTTAAAAACAAAAACTTCCTTTTAAGAGTAGAGCGAAAGAAAAGGACATTTGTAGATAGACATCAATTCACCCCTCACTCTTCGACAGCAGTTTTGCAACACTGGATACATATCTTCACTAATACTTATAGCCTCCCTTTCTCTAGTTAAAATTAGAAGCATGTTAATGATGTAGAACTCTTAGTTTTGCTGGGGAGGTACTTGATCATTCAAAATGAAACAGATTTTCAGAGGAAGCAATGAGTGTTGAAACCAAAGTCTTGGAAATAAAATTGTAATGCTCTCATAGGAATATGAGTTACTTAAGTTCATGTGAACCTCTGGTTTTGGAAATAGGTCTTCATGGAGTGTGGAGGAAGATTAAAGATTTCTTATTATTCTTGGCTCCCAAGAAACTGCCTTGGCATTTCTATTTTCCCAGTAGAATTCCCCAAATTGAAAATGTAGAAGTGTCAGCTAGGATTGCTTCAGTTAATGTTGTGTCAACATTTCCTATAAATCGTTCTTTGTTTAGGCTTTAGATGCAGACTGCTAAAATGTGCCACATGCATAAACCTGGCCTCAAAAATTTCTAATTTAGCTTTTTCTCAATTAAAAACAAAAAAGTTTGTTCACCTGTTTCTAACTAGTATTTATTTGATGACACTGACATGAAATTCTTGCCCATAAGGCTTTCTTTAAATACAATCTGTACTAAGCTATCTATGCCAGTGTTTCTTAAGGTTGGCAACTTAAAGATGTGAAAACTTCAACTCCCAACATCCTTGGCTGGAGAATTTTGGGAGCTGAAGTCCACACATCTTAAAGTTGTCACCCTTAAGCAATACTGGTCTATACTTTGCAATCTGATGCTTTAGCTAGAATATTAATGAAGAATTGAATGGACTATTTATGATCCTTAAAACAACCTGAGGAATTTCTGTTAGAAAAATCACAACTGTTAGATTTATGTTTCCTCATCTGACTCTTTCACCTCTAAAATCTTTAGCTCCACATTAAAAAAAAAAGTATGGGGAGGAAGAGTTAGATTTTGCAATCTACAAATTAAAAACAATTTGTGTAGCTTTTATTTAAAAAACTGATTGTCCTGCAAACCTTTTCTTGACCCACTCCTGTTCTAGTCCACTAATATAATATACTCTTTTTTAAATTGGAGTTTCTATGAGAATCTTACTTAGGACTCTAACAATGTGCAAATTAGAGTTCATCTGCTTCAATTTACCCAATACCTTCATAACCGCAGTCATCAAATAGAATTGTTTAGGGATTT
Organism: Rhabdophis nuchalis; assembly: GCA_039707465.1. Classification (NCBI taxonomy): domain Eukaryota; kingdom Metazoa; phylum Chordata; class Lepidosauria; order Squamata; family Natricidae; genus Rhabdophis; species Rhabdophis nuchalis. Next base: position 24,993,359 of record CM077647.1, on the reverse strand, counting down.
TATTTTAAATTCCATTGATTATTTGCAATTTGACTAACTTTTGTAAACAACTAATCCTCACCACACATTAATATTTCTTGACATACTCTTTTATGCAAATTTTCCCAGTTGTCAAACTATGAAGGCCAATGTCATCATACTGGTAGTAGCAACTGGCGTAGATAATGTTAAAAGAAGTCTAGTTTAGTTTAGTTTAGTTTATTCAAATTTATACCCCGTACCTTCTCCAAAAAGGACCCAGGGCGGTGCACAGGAAATTTAAAAACATGACAAATATAACAAAAGTACAAAATTTTAATAAGCTATTTTTTGTTTTTTGTTTTAACAATTTATAGCAGGAAAGGGGTAAATAAGGTATTAGATAATATTTTGGAGCTTCCACATCGGGTTTGATGACCGCCTCCGAGTCTTCATACATATTCCATTAAAAAAATATTAAAAAGAAGGGGTACATACATTTTAAAATCATAAATTTTCATATTATTTTATACATTCAATTACTTTGTAATATTGACATCCGTACAGGAATTACCATCATAAAAAATATATATATAACAAATTATTTTTGTGATCTGAGCCTCTTTGCTATAGTATCTTCCTCCTCCCCCCCACCAGCAGGCGGACCCGTGGCCCCTCCCGTTCCCATCTCATCATCATCCAGGATTGAGGAGTGTTTTTTAAGAAAATTCTGCACCTCTTCAACTGTTTTGATTCTAACTCTTCCTCCCTCCCAGAATACCAGCATCCCTTCCGGCATCAACCACTTGAACCACACCCCCTTTTTGAATAATTTTTTTGTTAAGAAGGAATAATTCCTTCTTATATCTCCTATTTTCTTTGGGATCTGCTTCAATATGGCCACCTCGTTTTGCTGATACATCAAAGGGCCCCCTTTTTGCGCTCTCAGTATCTCATCCCTCGTTGACCTTCTTATAAATTTAATATGTATCTCTCTGGGTACCTCATTTATTCTGGCAAATGCTGAGTTAATTCTATAAATCAAATCAATGTCCCCCCAAATAAATTCCTTATCTTTCTTAATATAATCCGCTAACATAGTAGCCATCACCTCTTTTAAATTTTCATTCGGTAATTCTGGAACATTCTGAAATCTTAAAAAGAAAGACATGCGTTCAAAATCAATTTTAGACATTTGACCAGTAATATCTGTAAGTTCTTTCTTAAAGTCTTTTATCTCTTCCTTCATCTCAATCGCCCCCCCTTACAGCCCCACAATTTTTTGTTTATTATTTATTTCTCTTTGCGCCTCCAATAATTCCAATCTTGTGCTTAAATTGTCTTTCCGGATTTGTGGCATTTCATTCATTATTCTTTGAAACATCTCCTCTATGTTTAATGGCTGAGGGCTTGGTGACTTAGGATCCTCTACTTCTGTTTCCTTCTGTAACAAAGCTGAAATCTTTGGTTGTGAGGATGGGCTGGGTTTTGTAGATGCTGGAACAGAGCTTGGTTTCCCAGATGGGGGTTTTCTTGATGCCATAATTAAAGTTTTAAGTGTTGGTGTGTAGAGAAGAAACAAAGGAAAAAAATGGCGCTGTTGGGCGGGCAGTCTGTGAAGTCCGAGACAAAAGCAGCTGTAGTTCAAATTAAATTTACAACGTCCAGAGAGAAAAAGGAAAAAAGGAAAAAACTTTTCAAACAAAAGCAGAAGGTTTCACGAAGGGGGAGAGCACCGAAAGACACCAGAGCAGGTCCTTTTCTTATATATTTTGAAATTAGCCTAATTTTGTTGAAATAAAGGAATGCTTATTTCCAAAAAAGAAAAGTTCCGTCCTGGGAACAAAGATAATGCCATCTTTCCGCCTTGCCGGCAGGGTGGAGGAACCGAAAGTGGAAACAATCAATTTAAAATGTAGCAAGGCTCAGGATACATTGTCTAACAGCAATCCCTTAGTTAACAAGAAACTTCCTTTTTCAATAAATCCAACGGAAGTCACTTTCACTCTCTCCGCATCGGGGGACTCTTTATCCAATGCCGCTTTAGTTCCAGGGGGGTTGTTTCCAACTCCCCCCTATCTTCTCTTTTCATCAAATTGAATGCAAAAAAAAAAATCCAAATAAGGCACATATCATTTTTTTTAATCCGGAGCCTCAGCGCAGCCATTCAGCCCCGGAGTTTCAGCTCCTTTTAAAATCCTCCATGTTCCAGCTCCTTCGGCGAAAGGGAAGCTCCCCCCGCGAAAGTTCTCCAGCCCCTAGGGCGAGGCGGGAGCAGCCCCCCCGACTGCCGTCGAGATGGGGGCCCTCACCGCAAGCTGCCCATGCAGAGGGGGGCATTATGCCCGTTCCCCCTGCGCTCAAAGGTGCAGCTGAGGCAACACAGCGGTGGACGTGTGGAATCCACGTCCATCCGCGTCCGAAGCCGGAAACGATCTCAAAATTTTAAAACGCTATTAAATCCATTACCCTCTGCTAAAATAGTATAAAATCCCCCAAATTAAAACTATTTAAAAAACGGTCAAAACGGGACGTTATGCTAGGCCGGCTTGTTGGAAAAGGTGCGTCTTAAGACGCTGGTGGAAGAGGCGGAGTACGTACGGTGGAAGAGTACGTAGTTTGGGGGGTAGGTCGTTCCAGAGGATAGGGCCCACCACAGAGAAGGCCCTTCCCCTGGGTGTCGCCAACCGGCATTGCCCGGCCGACGGCACCCTGAGAAGGCCCTCTCTGTGGGAGCGGATCAGACAAAGGGATGTATGGGGCAGAAGACGGTCTCGCATATAACTAGGCCCCGAGCCATGGAGCGCTTTGAAGATGGTCATCAAAACCTTGAAGCACACTCGAAAGGCCACAGGCAGCCAGTGCAGCTCGTGCAGGAGAGATGTTATGTGGGAGTACCTAGAGACTCCCATAATCACCTGCGCGGCCGCATTCTGGACTATCTGTAGCCTTCGAGTGCACCTCAAGGGAAGCCCCATGTAGAGAGTGTTACAGTAGTCAAGTCGGGATGTCACGAGTGTTTGAGTGACTGTGTGAAGGGCAGCCCGGTCCAGTAAGGGGCGCAATTGGAGCATCAGGTGTACCTGATAAAATGCCCCCCTGGCCATGGCCGCCACATGGTCCTCCATGGACAGCCGAGAATCCAGGAGGACACCCAAATTGCACGTCCTCTCCACGGGGGCCAATGTTTCGCCCCCAATGGCCAGAGTTGGCGTTACCTGGCTGAACCGGGGTGCCAGAAACCACAGCCACTCAGTCTTGGATGGGTTGAGCTTGAGTTTGTTACTACCCATCCAGATCCGTACGGCCTCCAAACACCGGGACAACACCTCGGCGGCATCGTCGGGGTGGTCTGGGGTGGATATGTACAGCTGAGTATCATCAGCGTACAGATGATATCCCACCCCAAAACCACGGATGATCTCGCCCAGCGGCTTCATATAGGTGTTGAACAGGAGGGGCGAGAGGACCGACCCCTGAGGAACCCCGCATAGGAGGAGTCTCGAGGCCGACCTCTGCCCCCCCTGCCAACACCCATTGCGACCGACCAGAGAGGTAGGATGAGAACCACCGTAATATGGTGCCTCCCAGCTCCAACCCCCCCAGTCGGTGCAATAGGATACCATGGTCGATGGTATCAAAAGCCGCTGAGAGGTCTAATAGGACTAGGATAGAGGAACATCCCCTATCCCGTGCCCTCCAGAGATCATCCACCAAGAGCACCTAGATAAGAGCACCAAGAATCACTAGTTTGGTCAGCTGTAGACCATATTCTGAATCACAGGCAACAGATATTAAATATCAGCAGATGGGAAGCAACAATGGAAAAGGTGTATCATCTCTTTTATTCTAATGTTTTGCTGGGTGTACTGATTTAGTTGTTACTTGATATGATCCAACAAGACTCTTATGTCTAATAACATGTAGATTGATTGATTCATTGTTTGTTTGTTTGTTTAATTAACTGATTGATTACAATTTTCCCTAATGTACGGTCTTTTTTTCTGATTTTTTCTGATTTTCTGATTTTCCCCCCAATTATAATGGGGTTATTTCACATGCAGTATTGAGGAATATGCATTCTTTTTCATTGTCATAACTGCACTGTATCCATTTTGTGTTCTAATCACATTCCCTGCTGGACTGCAAAACATAGCAAGCTCCACACTCAGAACTGAACAATAATATATGTGATTGCATGAATAAATAGAAAGACTCCATTACTGAATTAACAGGTAGAAATGCTTTCAATCTTTATCAACCATGATTCTCTGATTCACTATTGCTATATGTAACCTACTAAAGCAATTATTGTTACTACATTATGGCAGGGGCATGAAACTTGATTTTATTGAGGGCCACATCAGGATTGTGTTTGACCTTGGGGAGATAGGGGGATCTGGAGGGGTCATGGCCAGAGGTGGAGAGATGGCTCCTTGTGCCACCTGTGGCATGCATGCCAAAGGTTTGCCATCATGGGACTGGCAAGATAAAACCAACAAAGCCCCATTATGGTTTGGCATAATTGTGAATCTTGCCAATGCTTTATGGGAATGTGAAAAATAATGTTGTTGGTATTTAGTGGTCCTCTCACATCCCAATTAGCATGCAGAGCAAAAAATAGAAGTGATAAGGCAATTATGGAATATCATTTTCTCCAGAATTGAATTCCATCATCCCGTTTGAGATTTTAGAAGTCCCTGAAGATCTGATGATGTCATCAGACCAGGGGCACTCAGAAAACTGGAAACATTTAGCTACATTGCTAGGTGCCTATATATCTCTTCCCATTACCTAGGGTTGGTATAAGTTTTCGTATTTTTTATTTTAATCTGGATTTTTTATATTTTATATTGTCTGTTTTTTTTATATTTGTTGTGATTTTATTGTTGTATGCCACCCAGAATCATATTTCGTGAGATGGGTGGCTATATAAATCTGATTTGTAAATAAATAATGCAATTAAAAATGACTCATACTAGTTTCTACAGGTTTCAGTTCTTTCTGCTGCCCTTTCTCATTCTAACATCAATCCTCAACATCATATAAATGTGATTTTTTTCAACAATAAATTACGATACTGGTTCATATCTTACAAAAACAGCACTCAAGTTTTCTACGATTGTTTAACAATTAGGCTTTCTTTGCTTTTACTTTGCTTTGTTGGTACATAACAGCGGTACTTTTTGCAAAACAGAAAAGCAGACTTTTAAAAAAACCTATTTGATTTCCAAGAAAAATGCATATTTTGTAGCTCTTAATTTAATCCTTTCCTCTAGAGCAGTTGTTTCTCAGCCTTCCAACTTCAAGATGGATAAATAACTCCCAGAATTCCATGCTGACTGGGGCATTCTGGGAGTTGAAGTCCACCTATCTTCAAGTTGCCACGGTTGAGAAACTCTTCTCTATGGTATGAGAACAAGTGGCCTATTGGGACATAATTGGCTGGCCATGGAATGACCTTGACAGATAGGATCTTGATCAAAAGTCCTTCCAACGGAACTGAAAAAGTTGCATACTCTGGTTCTTCAAATGAACTTCACATCTGGTCCTGATCATAGTATGTGATGAGCATGAAGCCTGGAATCCCTAGATTGAGCCATTTGTTTGATTGTTTGCTTGTTTTGCAATAGAACAACTTGTCCCAGGTTGAACATGAAAGTTATTGTAATGAACCTGCTCTATTCAAACAAATGTTTTATTTGCTCAAAACAGTCCTTGAAAGCTGTTTCTGCATGGCCTTTTTCCAAATGACTCTTATTTTACATTTCATATTTTCAGTAGTAGTAGTAGTAGTAGAAGTAATAATAATAATAATAATATTAATAATAATATTTGCTATTTGGAAATTCTAAATTTACCGGACTTGAAGATTCCGATTCTATGAAAAACCACCCTACTTGGAACAGCTTATATTCTTCAACGTTACCTTAACAGTTCCTAGGTACTTGGTTAGGACTCGAGCTGTTGAGCTACCAACCAGCCCCAAAAGCTGTGAATCTCACCAAAGATTAACAACATAATAATAATATTACCTGTATCCAAAAAGTCATGAAAGTACAAAGTGGAAAAAGTTACCAAAAATGAGAAGATGAAGATCTTGTGGGATTTTTGAAAACAGACAGATCATCATTTGGAACACAACACACCTGATATCATGGTTGTAGAGGGCCGAAACGTACTATTTATTGACATCACTGTACCAGGAGATGTCAGAGTCAAAGAAAAAGAACTGGAAAAAATCATGAAATACCACGACCTGGCCATCTGATTATGAATGAAACATGTAACAATGATACCCATTGTCATTGGGGCACTTGGTACCATGTCTAAGAATTTTATAAGATACATCAACAAATTGCAGCTTCCTGCAATAACACCAGCGGAATTGCAAAAAACTGCACTACTCGGAACATCATATATTTTAAGAAGGCATTTGGTTGATACCTAGGACACTGGCAACAACCCATATCAACTATTAACACCAATCAATGGCATCTGTGATACATTTTTGAATGTTCAGATGACTATGTTTCATGTTTAATGAATAAAGTATAATAATTTATTGTTATTTTAATGCTGTTTTCTAGGGCACAACAATAGTGCTAGATTTTCTTCCTACACTCAATCTGACTTCCTGACTCCAAACTTGCTGATTACAAGCTAACACTTAAAATTTTGCCATTGACCAGGATTGATAATGATAGATGAAAAGAGATATGTAATAATTTGGATCATATACAACTGAGAGTCATAATAAAGTATACTGGGATTTGACTTAGTATTTTGTACAAACCCATCCAAGAGTGGCCTATTCGTCTCGGTGAAGCCAAATATGCTCAGCAATTTTTTAAATTATTATTCCTAATTTGATCCCTTTGAGGAATAATGCTTTTTTCATAATGGTTCTAAATAATAGTGACAGTTAAACTAAACAGAAAATGCCTTAATTTTCCAACCTGTAACTTTCCTTTAGAAGGAACAAATTGGGAATAGACAATATTGATTAGAGGGAGAAATGGTTAATACAATACAATACAATAGCAGAGTTGGAAGGGACCTTGTAGGTCTTCTAGTCCAACCCCCTGCGTGGGCCGGAACCTTATACCATTTCAGACAAATGGCTATCTAATATCTTTTTAAAGACTTCCAGGGTTGGGGCATTCACAACTTCTGGAGGCAAGCTGTTCCAGAGGTTAATTGTTCTAACTGTCAGGAAATTTCTCCTTAGTTCTAAGTTGCTTCTCTCCTTGATTAGTTTCCACCCATTGCTTCTTGTCCTGCCCCCAGGTGCCTTGGAGAATAGTTTGACTCCCTCTTCTTTGTGGCGCCCTCTGAGATATCGGAACACTGCTATCATGTCTCCCCTGGTCCTTCTCTTCATCAAACTAGACATACCCAGTTAAGAATAAGTTCATCACAAGACAGATAATTTCTACAATGAAAACATTTTACCTCCAAATGTTGTGCCATGAAAGAACAAGGTCCGCACAGAGTTTCCAAAAAGAAAATATTCCAAAGAAAAAAAAGAAACATGTGCCTATATCAACATTCACCAACTCAGTATTGTATTAAATATTGAAGAAAAGCTGAAGTATTTTACAAGCTGGTAGGTGTTTTTGTGATTTTTTCTTTTCTTTTGCCCTTTAGGATATAAAAAATGATAGACTATATTAAAGATTGATTGATAGAACGTTTTGTTCATTACTTGCATATAGTGCATACGTGCATTAAATCTGCATGCCATTTTATATTGTATTCTAAATGAGACCAGGAATTGGGGTTGAAGGAGTGTTTCTCACCGGGGGGACAATCTTTTTCTAAACTAAAATCCTAAAATACTTCTGCATAATGAGTGGAAGCAAAAGATACTGCCTTGAATTCAGCAAATTTCTGCATAGGTATTAAAGTGAATATGTTCTATAATCCTTTCACAATAAATAGGTCAGAAGTTGTGAATGCCCCAACCCTGGAAGTCTTTAAAAAGATGTTAGACAGCCATTTGTCTGAAATGGTATAAGGTTCCTGCCCACGCAGGGGGTTGGACTAGAAGACCTACAAGGTCCCTTCCAACTCTGCTATTGTATTATTGTATTATTGTATAATAAAAACTTGAATAATAAATAAATTGCTTCCCAGCTGTATATATGTTATAATATTGGGTACCACCAACTGGTGTCCCTTTATCCAATTAGGACAAAGGTTGGTGGTAGATGGAGGAAGATGATTTTTCTGATTTCTCTTTTCTCCATAGTTAGCCTTCTTCAATCTTTCCCTTAACCTAGGGCAGGGGTCTGCAAAGTCGGCTCTTTTAAGACTGGTGGACTTCAACTCCCAGAATTCCCCAGCCAGCTATGCTGGCTGGGGAACTCTGGGAGTTGAAGTCCACCAGTCTTAAAAGAGCCGACTTTGCAGACCCCTGACCTAGGGGTATCAAGCTCAAGGCCTATAGGCCAGATCTGGCCCTTTGAGTGCTTATATCTGGTCCTTGGGGACACCCTGGAAACAGTGAAGGACCAGCCTGTGGTACTTCTGCCAGCAAAAACAAAGCTTGGGGAGGGCAACACGTCCCCACCTGACTCCATTTTTGCTGGCAGAGGGCTGCAGAAGGCTTTTCACAGTTGAAAAGGGAGCCAGGTGTGGGACACACGAACCCTTCCTGAACTCTGTTTTCACTGGCAAGAGGCTAGCAAAAGAAGACTACTAGCAAAAGTGCATTTGATCACAAGGCAAGGAGGCATTGAGAAATGTTTCCCCTTTTGCATTTGAGCATCCAAGAAGGGTCAGGAAAAGAGAAAAAGAAAAGGGAAAGAAAAAGAAAGGAAGATGGGAAGAGAGCAAGGAAGGAACAAGAAGTAAAGAGGGGAAGGAAGATGAAAGGAAAATGAAGGGGGAAGGAAAAAGAAGAAAAAGGATGGATGGATGGATGGATGGATGGATGGATGGATGGATGGATGGATGGATGGATGGATGGAAGGAAGGAGATTATAATGAGAGGGAGGGATGGTCTGAGGGAAGTCCTGCCTTAACATGCGCACCCTGGCCACGCCCACCTGACCTCTGGGGTCAAACACAATCCTGATGGGACACTCAATGAAATAGATGTTGACACCCTTATCTTAATCCAAACTGAGAGACTTGCCAGGTTTCTGGAACAGATTTTCAGGGCAAACCAAAGCTTCAGAGTGGGAGAGAATTTTCCAAAAATCAATTCCTTCCATTGAAAAACAGTTCAATGTACAGCATTAAAAAAATCTGGATATGACAAATTGCAACTGATACAGTCTATAGCAAACTAGATGCCAATCAAACCAAAATCCCAGCAACAGGCTGATCTCAACAACTGGTTTTGTTATAAACCTGTTAGGCATATTTAGCCTATATGTTCAGATTCCTTTACCATGCTTTGAACCCATGGGACTTGACATTAGATAACTGTACATGTTGTATTAAGCTTGAGTGCTTCTTCCCTTGTTCACCCTCATACTAGAATTATTATTCTTGAGTGTCTTGAGTTAGAGGACATACACCTCCCGCCTTAAGATGGGGTGGTGGTGTTAATATAGATTTTATAATTGCCAGTGATTAGGCACTATGCAACTCATCAAGCATAGCTGGTCTCTAAATACTTTGGCAAATTATTTTGCAAGACACTATATTGAATTCTTCTTGTCCTGTAGTTTTACAGCAGGATATTGGTGGAAAAGCTATAGTTAGCTGTGTCTACTTAGACTATCTGGTGGTATTTGAAACAAAAACAGTAGCTAGCTCAGGACTGTAAAACTAGCAGCCCGCAGGCAAGAGGCATTACGCACTGGCCATGCCCATGCCCAGTTTAGCGAAGGGGGAAAAAGTCCTAATATGTCATGTGATGCCACCATGATGAAGCGAGTGTGCCACCCCTGATCTAGCTACCTAGTTGTAAATGTATTTTTTTTAATAATTGGATTTCAAATTTAGTGGGTATTAAAAAGAAACATAGCATTCCCAATGACTTACATTGTTGAATAGATTTTGGGTTTATCAAATCCAATGTTTAAAAATTTATCATACCAAACTTCACAAAACAGGGAAAAGGAACATTCTGAATAGAGAAAAGTGCTTCTGAATGCATGTTGAATTTAGGAAATGTTTTTAATCAGCAAAAATGGAACTGAATTCAGTTTGTTCATGCAGAGGTCTCATGTCTTCTTAACTTCAACACAAATTGGAAGTGGAAAACATCAATCTATTATTGAAGGTGTTCAATAAATTGTGCTTTAAAAATACTGCTGATAGTTTTCACTTTTAATTATTTATTTCATTTGTTTTTCTTATAAACTATAGTTTGCGGAGGGGGGGCACATAAAATCAAAATAAATATATTGAAGATGGATCTCTCCTGTCAGTGATGTTTTTAGAGTGTTTTCAAAGCAGTTGAAGAGAATAGGATCTTACATCAGCAGAGAGTTTCTGCAATGAATCTACTCAAGATTGGTTGGTTGGATGAATCCTCAGTAGATGAAGCTAAACCTTCTTAGGTGACTTTAATCAGCAAGACTTATCCCAATCAACCTTATGCTTCCTCCTCTCCAGTCTAGAAAAGGGAATCTAGTGCAGCCTTGCCTTGTTGAAAGAAGAAGAAATAAATCTAAGGATAATAAGCAGGCAAGGAGGTTGTGACTTTCAGCTTTCTTATGCACATCAATGAAATTGCCTCTTTAAAAAGTTAATTGAACCTGATCATATAGTCCTTAATCAGAATATAACTATGGTTAATTTATTCTAATTACTGAGAAATGAAAGTTAAACTGGAACAATGTTTAATGACTAAGACTTATCTATATTTCCGTTTGTTGTCCTATTAAGGTATCTTAATCCATATAATTAATAGATCAATCCAATTGATCTATCCAATTAAAGAAATTCTGTCTGTCCTCTTGCTTACTCACTAGTGGAAGAAGAAGATAGCATTTTGTTCAAAAAGGAACATTAAAGGATGAGGAAAATTTTTATATACCGTAGTGAAGGCATCATACTATTTCCCTTCAGGGTAAGTAACATTATACTAAACACAAAAAGAAGTACAAAATTGTAGGGCTTCCGGTTCCGGCTCCAGCGGCGACATGCGAGCCTTGGGCTCGCTCGCCGCTTTGTTGCCTTTTCTGCCCCCCCACGGGGGCGAGACACTCCGGTTACCGGAGGTCTCCCGTAGGATCGGCTCGGAGGAGACGTTTCTCCTCACGGCGGTGGGGAGAGCGATCCCCTCCGCGACCTAGGTGAGGAGGAACATGCTGCGGGGGGTTCTCCCTTCGCCAACGGCTGTCGGCGCCATTCACTTTAATGTAGAGGGCTGAGCGGAGGAGATCGGAAGGCTCGCCGGGGCTTCAGCTGCGAGGGAGAGTGAGTTTTAAAAAGACTTTTTTTTTCCTTGCTGCCAGCCAGGCTGAACGGACTGGGAGGGGGGTGTTTGTTTCCAAAAAACCCCCCTCGGACTTAAGCGGCACTTAAAAATGGCTTCTCTGGAAGAGAAAGCGGAAATCTTAAATCCGGACTGTCTCTAACAAGGGAAAGTGGTATGCGGCTACTTGCAACATTGTTTCTAGGTCTGGCTGGTTATAAAGAATTTATTTTTCTACTTTCTCCTCTGGGCTCTGAGATGGGCGGTGGAGAGTGGCTTTTCTCTGTCCCTGCCTGACTATTTTAATTATGGAAAATTCCCAGCGTCTCTTTACAAGTGGGACTCTCTCTGGATATTAATGAAGAATTTTTTTCTTGTTGGATTTGTGATTCCTTTCTGGATTACCTTCGTTATTATAACTATTGAGCTGGAAAATTGTCTCTCTCTTGGTTTTTGAATTTTACAACATTCCAACCTTGATCTGAACTTTTGGCTCCCGGCTAGTCTCACCAGCCCCACCCTGAAAACGCCATTTTGGCTGGCACTGACTTTAACAGATAATCATGGCTCAAGAAACAGCACTGGCAAGTTTAGAACAACGGCTGGCTTCTCTTGAAACTGTTATACAAACTTTGGTAAACGAAATTCAGGCCCAGAGGGCTGAAAACATCAATTTCAAGAAGGAGCTATTGGATACCAGGAACCAGGTGCTGGAAAACACACAGAAGACTGAAGAATTGGAAGGGGGGTTGGTGGGGGTTAAGGGAGAGATTAAAAATGTTACTAAAGAGGTTGGGGAAATAGATGAGCATGTGTCTAGGATTGATATGGAAAGAATGACATATTTTTTGAGATTTCAGAACGTTCTAGAGGAATCTGGTGAATGTCTCCCTGATCTTATGAGCACAATTTTAGCAGACTATTTACAAAAACCTAAAGATGAGATCAGGGGGGACATTGACCTAGCCTATAGAATTAACTCAGCATATGCCAGGATAAATGAAGTGCCTAGAGAGATACATGTGAAATTTGTTAGAAGGTCAACCAGAGAGGAAATCCTGAAACTGCAGAGAGAAAGTCCATTAATTTACCAACAAAAAACGGTCACTATCTTGAAGCAGATTCCTAGAAAGATTCGAGATGCAAGACGGAAATTTTCCTTCTTGTCTAAAACATTGTTTGATCATGGGATTTGGTTCAAGTGGGTGACACCCGAAGGGATGCTGGTGTTCTGGGAAGGAGGAAGAGTGAGGATTAAAACAGTTGTTGAGGCGGAAGCCTTTCTTAAAAAACATTCCTCTGCCCTGGGGGAAGATCCAGGGGGGACGGAGGGGGACACGGCCCCGCCCGCTGGGGGCCAGGGAGGAGAAAAAGAAGATACAATAGCCATGAGACTTAGATCGAAAAAATAACTTTGCCTTGATTTTTCTGAACAATTTTGCATAATATCTGGATTTTTTGTAAATGTCTGACAGCATGGAACTGAGAATTTAGGTATATGTACTTGCTTTTACCTTGTAGTGTTATGAAAAATGTTTTTTTTTTGTTATCTTTTTATTGTGTATTTTGAGGTCTCGGAAGGGCCGACGACTCTGACGTGAATGCTCTCAAAATTTCTTTGTATCCCTTACCCTACCCTATAGAAAAATGTAAAACCAATAAAACTTTTTCAATAAAAAAAAAAAAGAAGTACAAAATTGTAAATCAATCATGAACTAAAAAAAATAAAGGAAATAGAACTATATATAATTTACACCATATCTTTCTATACATTTCCATTTGTGCAGACCATCATTGGTCTATTACATCCTATACATTGCTTTGGGATACTACCTTTTGTTCTTGAACTTTCTCACCATAGTCTTTTTGACGATCTCAGTTCCATACATTGTAATAATATAAACATATGCAATATTTTATTGTAATAAATAGGGACATTACATCCAGTATAGTAATAGCAATAGCACTAAGACTTATATACTGCTTTACAGAGCTTTACAGCCCTCTCTAAGTGATTTACAGAGTCAGCATATTGCTCCCAACAATCTGGATCCTCATTTTACCCACCCTGGAAGGATGGAAGGATGAGTCAACCTTGAGCCTACTGAGAGCTGAACTGCCAAATTGTAGGCAGCCAGCAGTCAGCAGAAGTAGCCTGCAGTACTGCACTCTAACCATTGCACCACCATGGCTCCATGGCAAGGGACCCGGTTACCTGCAAGACCACCTCCTGCTGCCAAATACCTCCCACCGACCAGTCCGCTCCCACAGAGAGGGCCCCCTCAGGGTGCCGTTGGCCAGACAATGTCGGCTCCTCAGGGTGCCGTCGGCCAGACAATGTCGGCTGGGGGAGAGCCTTCTCTGTGGCAGCTCCTGCCCTCTGGAATGACCTCCCCCCTGAATTACTCACAATCACAGACCTACGTCTCTTCAGTCGGGTCCTGAAGACACATCTATTTTGTGCAGCTGGCCTGTCATAGTCTTTTAATTGGGATTTAGCATTGGGTGTTATAATTAAGAGGCCAATCTATTTAATATTTATTAATCTGCTGTCTTAACTTTTGTATTTCTTCTTTTTATTGTGGCTGTTCACCGCCTTGAGTCCCGAGAGGGAGAAGGGCGGTATATAAATTAAATAAAACATAAACAAAACATGGCTCATTTCTATTCCAGCATGGTCTGCCACTGGAGCCCCTTCTTTTGTTGAGCTCATGGCAGTTATCACCAGATTTAGTTGCCATGCAAATGATTCACCACTCACCGTCCTTTATTGCAGAAGTGTCTAGATTTCTATTTATCCCATACTCTATTTCTATATTAAAATATGTGTAACTCGATTTTCAACCCACCAAATAAGCTGTAAATATAGCTATTACCTATCACATTAGTTATGACATCAAGCTCAGTTACTTAAGAAAGACTCCACCCAACCAATAAAACACTAGCACACCTTGAGAATGAATTTACCAACCCATCAGATCCCACTCATAAGGTAAATGAGATCACAGTGGCAGTTTGAACCACACTTGGAAACTCAGTGAACATCAATAAAGACCCAATAATATAAGAGTCATACGTCCAAAGAATAAGCCCAGACAGAATAGGCTGCAATGTTTCAACTGAACTGCAACTATAAATTTGTTAAGACCAGCTACTAGTTGTCAGGCACACACACAGAAGTAAATGAGGAACATCTGCTATGAGCACCAGCTTAATAGCGACAGGAAGCTAATTTCCCTAAGTTTATACTTCCCTTTCCTGGATGGGTTAAAAAATGTAAAGGATGGCACTATCATTGTTTGTTCAGAAAATGGAAGAGAACCTCCTCCACTTCTCCTGTTCTGAAGACGATCTGTGCTATGACTTCAATGTTGATGTGATCTCCCAAGGGAGGCAAATTTCCTCATTAGTGAAATGCAGTTCTGTAACAACAAGTCCAGTGTTGCCAATCTGGACTTTATCTAGGCAGCAAATGGCCTAGGTTTTCCAGTGCAATTAGACCTTGCATGCAAAATTAAGCTGGCCAGATGTCTTTGTTTTAGCCAGGCAGACCTTCAGATTTGTAGGAAAACCACCCCAGCCTGGATCTGCTAGGTTACTTCAGCACAGATGGCCCTCCATTTGAAACCTAGTCCTTCCCCACCTTAACACAAGCAAGATGCAGATCAGTTTCCCCCACCCCTCCAAAAAGGAAGGTGGCTGCTGATCAGTTTAAAAGACAAAACATCTTCCAAGCTGTGCTTGTAGCCAGAGAATAATGAAAGAAAAACCTTCCCCCCTGAAGGCCCCTTTTCAGTAATAATGGAAATCCTTGGGGGAATCTAATGAGGAAACCTCTTAGAAAGAGATACACAAATCCCATCTCCAGCTGCTGTTTCAACACAAGGCAAGGGGGATGAAGATCTGATTTGGGGGGGGGGCACTCACTCCATGTTTCAGAAATGCTATAACTCCTTTGGTGACTGTGTTGGCAACAACTTATTGTAAGGGTATATAATCCATAAATATAAAGAATTTTCATTGATCAAAAAGACTGCTATCTCTCTCTGGCTCTCTCTCCGTTTCTACCAGATCTATCGTGCTGTGCAAGAGGTGGAATTGTTGTTTGTCCACTTTAGTTATTCAATAAAGATTCCTCCTTCCTACTAAGCAAAGACTCAAGGCAGACTCAGTCTACACCTTAAAACATAAATTAAAATTCATGCTAAAATGTAATAATAATATCCACAATAAATGGCATTTGATTGCAAGCATGAATTGAAGTGACCAAAAAGTTAGTAAGTAAGCATAAGTATAATTTTTATTGTCATTGTACTTAAATACAACAAAATTGGTTTTAACCTCAGAGGTGCAAAATTATAGCAGAAACGAAAAAAGAAAGAAAAAAGAAAAAACTAGCGTGTGCATGGAGTGATTGTGGTTGTATTTAAAAGTCTGACAGCCCAAGGATAGAAACTATCTTTAAACCTATTTGTTTGGCTGGCTATACTTTGATGTCTTCTGTCCGATGGTAGAAGTGCAAAGAGACACTGACCAGGGTGTGAATCATCTCTGAGTATCTTCCTTACTCTGCTAAAGCAGCTCATAAAATGCTCTCAGAATTTAGAATTCAAACAGACAAGCACATAACACCCCAGACTTAACAATTGTTGAGAAAGACAAAAGAAAAAAAAAGGATTGATGGTGCCCTGTCCCACTATCTGGAAACAGGAGAAGAAAAGAGAAAAATAAACTGGAGAAAAATAAAAAAATGCAAAAAAATGCAAATATAAACAGAACAACTGTTGGCATAAGAAAGTAGACATAACACCAATATTAAAAGGTTCTTCGGCTGCTGTCCCAAAACAACAGGAGCAGCACTTGAACACCATTGGCATTGATAAAACCACCATCAGTCAATTGCAAAAGGCAGCTACACTCTGAATAGCTTACATCCTGCAACAAAATCTTTATCCCCATCATGCAACGTCTGCCTATCCCGTGTCCTTGGGAATGATTTGATAGATGGATAAAAAATGCCAAATCCAGTTCAAACATCTGGCTGACTGTGCGATGAACCATAATAATAACAACTAACAAATGGGATGGCCCTCTTCAGATTTTCTAAGTGCCGAGAGAGAGCTAAAGGCATTTTTCCCTTTCATGATATTGAACAGAGCTTTGGCAGTCTGCATTTAGAAATCCTGTAAAATCTGCTTGATTAATAGAAGAAAACAAATGTTGCAGAATGTTGTATTCAAAATGATGATTCTTCTATCTTTCATTCTACGGTCTTCGGACATCAGCATCTGTCTCCAGTTTTAGCTCTTGGGTTTTACATTCAACAGATCAGCCAGACCTCTTTCTACCCACGTAAAGATTAATTAAGCCTTGTGTTCTCAGACTCCTTTTCTCTGTTTCACATTTTTTTCATTCCTTTAATTTACTAATATGTGAATGTTCATCAAAGCAAGCCAAAATCTCCTCTAACTGCACTGGACAAATTCATTAGGATACAGCAAATTTCAGCATGGAGCATTTGTCTAGCATAGAGCAATTAAAGAAGATGCCAGAAGGAATGGCATGACTTCACTCTCACTCACCAGCCCAAAAGTGATGAAATGCAAAAAGATTCTAAGAGTCTTTAGAGTCTTTATGCACTCAAACTCCTTGCCCTATTTGAATACGTCTGGCCATTTTATTTCATTCTTCTTTGCTTTTATAATATTTGCAAACGTTTTAAATTTTCATTTAGAGGGGCATTGATAGACTTTCATGACCCATTTAAAAAAAACAGAATTGTCTTATTTCTTTATTTTTATTCTTTAGGTAATATGTTCAGTATTTCTCCCAAAAACAATCCCTTTATTATGTATTGTAGATTAAAGTCCTCTGTTCTATTTTGTAGAGGTTTTTAGAGTAGCTTGCAAGACTGCTCCTACCCCAAGGCTTATAATTTGAAAGGGGAGAAGAAGAAGGAAAGGTGATGTATTAAAAATATGATTTATATATAAAACCAGATTAAAAATTGACATCAACACAACTACAATCAGACCAGTGGTTCCCAACATGGGGCCCACACCCCACAGGAGTGCAATTTGATTTTTAAAGGGGGCAATTTGAATCATGTTTAAATCAAGATAATGGTCTTTTAGGCTACTTCCCCATGAGTAGGGTTCACTTTTTGAATAAAGTAAGACATGGGGCTCCCCTTGAGGTGCACTCGAAGGTTGCAGTTGATCCAGAATGCGGCCGCGCGGGTAATTATGGGTGCCTCAAGGCAATCCCACATAACACCTCTCCTGCGCGAGCTGCACTGGCTACCTGTGGCCTTTGGGTGCGCTTCAAGGTGCTGACGACCATCTTCAAAGCGCTCAATGGCTCGGGGCCTAGCTATATTTGCGACCGCCTCTTGCCCCATACATCCCTTCGACCAATCCGTTCCCACAGAGAGGGCCTTCTCAGGGTACCATCGGCCGGGCAATGTCGGTTGGCGGTGCCCAGGGAAAGAGCCTTCTCTGTGGAGGGCCCTGCCCTCTGGAACGACCTACCCCCCGATTTACGCACCATCGTGGACCTCCGCCTTTTCCGCCAATGTCTTAAAACTCATTTATTTCATCAAGCCGGCCTAGCATAATTCTCCGTTCTGACTCTTATAATTTTATAGGGATAATTTTATAGGGATAATTTTTAAATTTCAGAGTTTTATCAATTTTAGCACAGGGAATATTTAATTAGTTTTTAACAATTTTGTATTTTTGTATTTTTGTATGTTTTAAAGATGCCTGTGCGCCGCCCTTTTTTAGGAGAAGGGCAGGGAATAAATTTAATAAAATAAAATAAATTAAATAAATAAATATATGTCACTGGGGGGGGGGTGGCATAAGGATTTTAGAAGTGCTTCGGTGGGGCACAGCCAAAAAAAAGTTGGGAACCACTGAATTAGACAAAAACATACACTATCATTTTGAATTGATTATATAAATATTTTAAATAAGTTAGTAAATAGGTTCATGAACCACTTCTTCAAATCACATTTATTACAACTTGCTGGGATGAACTCAACTCGGGAAGCATGATGGAAAAGGTATACGGTCCTTCACCAAAAACAATGGGTCTGCTTCTCTCCTTCTTCTCCTTCTAATTTGCTCTGCAACTCATACTCAATCCCTCGTGGAAATGTGCCCGCCGGGCTACCACGCATTTCATCAGCCATGGGCCCTTGGCAGGGGGGGGGTTATTGTTAGGGAAAGTCTTGAGCCGAGGGAGACCACTGTGCCACAGACCACTGGCTGTGAGTCCCTCTTCGTGAAGTGGGGCCTAGGAAGGCAGTTGGCCTTGCTGATTGTATACCTGGCTCCCTGCTATGTAACAGCAGCCCTGCCCGAACTCCTTGAGGTGATCATCCCAGTCTGTAATTTAAATTTTTTATTCGGTTTTATGGGTTCAGTTTTAACTTGTATAAATTTGTACAGGGTTATTTAATTTGATTTTAGCTTTGTATGTATTGTTATGTTTTTAGTAGTTTTAATTTTACCTGTACACTGCCCCGAGTCCCCTCGGGGAGAGGGGGCGGTCTAGAAATTCAATAAAATAAATAAATAAATGGCAGTTGAGACCCCAGACTTTTAGTCATGGGGGACTTTAACTTGCCATCGGCGGGCAGAGCGTCCGAGGTAGCTCGGGTGTTCATGGCTTCCATGATGGTCATGGACCTGACCCAAGTAGTGCAGGGCCCCACTCACGAGGCAGAACACATGCTGGATCTCATCTTTGTCTCTGGCCAGTGGATGAGTGATCTAGGAACCGGGGACTTAGTCATCTCACCCTTGTCATGGACAGATCACTCCCTCCTTCACCTGGACTTTCCAGTCACCTCACCCCACCGTGGGGAGGTGGAACCTGAGATGCCAAGATGGTTCCGCCCTAGGCACCTGATGGATCCCGAAAGGTTCCAGAGGGAGCTTGGGCCAGTACCTGTATCCTTGACCCGCGACGCGACTGAGGACATAGTGGCCGCATGGTATAATGTGGCCACGGGGGCCTTGGACCGGTTCGCGCCCTTGCGGCCTCTCACGCGGCGTTGACTCACCCAGGCATCTTGGTTTTCCGAGGAGCTGAGGGAGATGAAGCGCCACAAGAGACGCCTAGAGAGTAGGTGGAGATCCTCTCGGTCCGAATCTGATCGAGCACTGGTGAGAGCCCATTTGAGGACTTACCTAGTGGCGATGAGGGTAGCCAAACGTGAGTATTGTGCTACCTTCATCACATCTGCAGATAACTGCCCTGCGGCCCTGTTTGGGGTGACCCGCTCCCTCCTTCAACAGAGGCCGCAGTAAGCCCCTCTACAGGGCAGAGCAGAGGAGTTTGGAGAGTATCTGCAGGATAAAATCGCTCAGATCCGGAGCGAGCTGCCCTCCACAGATTGTAGTCTAGAAGGACCGTCCGAGGCAGGTCTTGAGACTATTTTATGGGAGGACTTTGACTCTATTACGGCTGATGATATGGACAGATTGGTGAGGAGACTAAAGGCCACCACATGTTTATTGGACCCGTGTCCCTCCTGGCTTGTACTGGCATCCTGGGAGGTTACACGAGGCTAGCTCCAGGATATAGTGAATGCTTCTTTGAGTGAGGGGTTCCTGCCTACCACCTTGAAAGAGGTGGTGGTGAGACCCCTCCTCAAGAAACCTTCCCTGGACCCAGCATTATTGGTAAATTATCGTCCGGTTTCCAACCTTCACTTTTAAGCGAAGGTTGTAGAGAGTGTGGGGGCACAGCAGTTTACCTGCCATCTGGAGTAAGTTGATTATCTAGACCCGCGCCAGTCCGGCTTTCGACCCAGTCATAGCACCAAGACGGCCGGCATTGGTCGAGTTGGTGGATGATCTCTGGAGGGCACGGGATAGGGGTTTTTCCTCTATCCTGGTCCTGTTAGATCTCTCAGCGGCTTTCGATACCATCGACCATGGTATTCTATTGTACCGACTGGGGGGGTTGGGGTGGGAGGCACCGTTTTACGGTGGTTCTCCTCCTACCTCTCTGGTCGGTCGCAATTCGTGTTGACAGGAGGGCAGAGGTTGACTTCAAGGCCCCTCACTTGTGGGGTACCTCAGGGGTCGGTCCTCTCGCCACTCCTGTTCAACATGTATATGTTGAGTCCCTGTGGGGAGAGGGCGCGGTTTAGAAATATTAAAATTATTAATTATTATTATTATTATGAAGCCACTGGGCGAGATCATCCGTGGTTTTGGGGTAGAATACCACCTGTACGCTGACGACATCCAGCTGTACATCTCTACCCCAAACCACCCCAACAATGCCGTCGAAGTGATGTCCTGGTGTTTGGAAGCCGTGCAGATCTGGATGGGCAGTAACAGACTCAAACTCAACCCATCCAAGACTGAGTGGCTGTGCTTTCCAGCGCTCCGGTTTAGCCAGGTGACTCCATCCCTGGCCATGGGGGGCGAACTATTGGCCCCCGTGGAGAGGGTGCACAATTTAGGAGTCCTCCTAGATTCTCGGCTGTCCCTGGAGGACCATGTGACAACCGTGGCCAGGGGGGCGTTTTACCAGGTTCACCTGGTCTGCCAATTGCACCCCTTACTTGACCGGGATGCCCTTCACACAGTCACTCAAGCACTCGTGACTTCCCGTCTGGACTACTGTAACGCTCTCTACATGGGGCTCCCCTTGAGATGCACTCGAAGGTTGCAGTTAGTCCAGAACGTGGCCGCGCGGGTAATCATGGGAGCCTCCCGGCAATCCCATATAACACCTCTCCTGCGCGAGCTGCACTGGCTGCCTGTGACCTTTCAGGTACGTTACAAGGTTTTAATGACCATCTTCAAGGTACTCCATGGCATGGGGCCTAGTTACCTGCGTGACTGTCTGCAGCCCCATACGTCCCTATGTCCGATTCGCTCCCACAGAGAGGGGCTTCTCCAGGTGCCGTTGGCCGGGCAATGCCGGTTGGTGACCCCCAGGGGAAGGGCCTTCTCTGTGGCGGGCCCAGCCCTCTGGAACGACCTACCCCCTGAACTCCGAGTCATCTCTGACCTCCGCCTGTTCCGCCAGCGCCTAAAAACTCACTTTTTTCATCTAGCCGGCCTGGCATGAACTACCCGATTCTGATCTGGCTTTTAGTGGTAAATGTTTTAATTTGGGGGGTTTTAATGAGGTTTTAGCACAGGATGGGGTTTAATATAGTTTTAATAGCTTTTGTATTTTGTATATTTTGTTATACCTATGCGCCGCCCCGAGTCCCTTGGTGGGAGATGGGTGCGGGATACAAATACGAATAAATAAAATAAATAAATAAATACTAAAGTAGTACATATGGAAATTATGATCCTAACCTTTCAAATGGTTTCACATGTACAGATTTAAATGCTGATGCCGATGCAAACAAAGCTAGTGTCCCTGATCTAGTTGCATTGCAAAAGTAGACTTCTGCTTAATTTATTTTATTTATATTTATTTATTCAATTTATACCCCGCCCTTCTCCAAACGGACCCAGGGCGGCGCACAGGAAAATTAAAATACATACAAAACATCATATAAAATTTAAAAAACTAATTCAATAGAACCTGTGCTAAAACCAGATTAAAATCCCCAAATTTAAAAACTATCTAAAAGTCAGTATAGGAGGCTACGCTAGGCCGGCTAGATGGAACAAATGTGTCTTAAGACACTTGCGGAAGAGGCGGAGGTCAGAGATGGTGCGAAGTTCAGGGGGTAAGTCGTTCCAAAGGGCTGGACCTGCCACAGAGAAGGCTCTCCCCCTGGGTGTCGCCAGTCGGCATTGTCCGGCCGACGGCACCCTGAGGAGGCCCTCTCTGTGGGAGCGTATTGGTCTGAGGGATGTATGGGGCAGGAGGCTGTCTCGCATATAACTAGGCCCCGAGCCATGGAGCGCTTTAAAGATGGTCGTCAGAACCTTGAAGCGCACCCGAAAGACCACAGGAAGCCAGTGCAGCTCGCGCAGGATAGGTGTTATATGGGAGTGTCTAGGCGCTCCCGTAATCACCCGCGCGGCTGCATTCTGGACTAACTGCAGCTTTCGAGTGCACCTCAAGGGAAGCCCCATGTAGAGAGCATTACACTAGTCGAGTCGAGAGGTCACGAGGGCCTGAGTGACTGTGCAAAGGAGCTCCATCTTAAGGAGCTCCATCTACTTTAAGATGTTACATTTCTTACATAGAGTAACCATGGACTTTCCCGCAACTAGGGTTGTTTTTCCCTTATTCTGGCAATGATAAGGTGGTGCAAGGAATCCATTAGTAGCTTTGGGCTAGTCAGTCTCTCTCAACCCAATGTGGATTGCTTATTATAGGGGTAAAATGAAGGGAAAGCCCCATTAGCTCTTGGAGGAGGAATAGAGTATGGCATGAACAAATAAGATAAGCACTCCCAAGTCACCCAATGCAGCACGCTGAAACTTGCAAAGATCCTGCTTTAAATGGATAATGGAGAAAGCCTTGCATTATGTCCTGATCTATATATCAAAAATACATTATATTCTTGCTTATGCTTGCAATGGTTTATAGAGTATTCTGCAGTTAAAACTTCTTGAATAGAGAAGAGTTTATATTTCTGAGCCAACTGCATTAGGTTTGTATTTTAAGAATAAAAACTAAGCATCCAAAAGTTGAGAGTAAAAAAAATAAAATCTAAAGCCACCATTGCAGAGATGTAAAACATGTAATGGTCTGAAAAGGCTTGGTGGTAATGGAGAGCTGCTGCCCTCCTTTTGTTCAGAAAGAGAAGAGAGTTATATGTCCCAAAAAGGCCAGATGAGCTGCACAAAGTTATTAGTCACCCAGGTATTTACAGTGTTTTTCCTACTTCCTTTCTCCCATGGCCTTTGTGGTCAGCAGAACAGAATTCCTGGGAACTCCCACCTAAACACAAGTTTCCTGTTTATGCTCTCGGTATGCTTTTATGTTTTTGCTATCGAAAACTAGTGGACTTACATTGCCATATAGAATAGTTGAAAACAGAGATTGCAGGTGAGCAAGGAACATTAAATAAACCCACCTGTGTTATGCATTTGCCCCACTGGAAAAAATAAAAAGGAATATCAGAAGTCAGATCAATCCAGAAAACAATAAACCTTTATTGACAATAAGAATAATTCAAAAATGCCATATTTAGGCAAAATGTTTATTAAGCCAACTCAGAGGTCAGACAATACTGTAAGCATGCCAGGTTTTA
Organism: Rhabdophis nuchalis; assembly: GCA_039707465.1. Lineage (NCBI taxonomy): Eukaryota > Metazoa > Chordata > Lepidosauria > Squamata > Natricidae > Rhabdophis > Rhabdophis nuchalis. Next base: position 24,969,825 of record CM077647.1, on the reverse strand, counting down.
ACTTCATCAGGCAGGATGATAAAGAAATACTAATTTAAAAATATGTTGGCTGTTGTTAAAAAAAGCCAGGGAATTTGCATCCTGTTACAGGCTTAAGATGGAGTTTGGGAATAAGCTGCAGAATTACAGTTGGACATTTCAGTGCTGCCAAGATTTTTTCAAGAGAGAGAGGGGGGAAGGGGGGAGGGAGAGAAAGAGGGAGAGAGGGGGAGAGAGAGACAGACAGACAGATGGACAGACAGACAGACTTTAGTCTAACAGTGAAGGCATCAGGCTGGGAACCATGAGTTGTGCTACCATCTTAGTCATGAAGGCCAACTGGGTGGCTGGGTCAGCCATTCTTTCAGTTACAACATCAGCCAGCCAGCTAGTCATTTCTTCCCTGTTGCAACCAATGGACCATACCAGTTGATCCAGGCCAAGGAGCCAGAATCGGCCCCTTGTGGGGAAATACTAGGAAGAACAAAAATGGAAGTCTCTATTATTAAATTAAACACGAATATTTCTAGGGTGAATGAACATAAAATTATAGGAAAAATTAGACAGTCCCTGTGTTAACAATTATTAAAACATAGTCACATGTCATATTTTGTGATTTATTTCATGCTAAGACATAATTAATTTGTCTGTCAGCAGGACCATCTCTTTTATAGAGCTTGATTAATTGGCTGAGTCACAATTTTTTCTTTCAAGTAGATGGCTTGGCTTCTTTTGCTCTTCCCTTTGTAAATTTGCCATTTGTTTCTGGATCCTGGGACCTTGCCTAGTTTACTCTCTAGGTCAGCTAATCCAGCCTTAACCTGTGCCTCCTCAGATTTCTCTCCTCCAACTGAGTCTCAGTCTAGTCAAGCTCTTCAACTTCTGAATATCCAAGGGAATCACACTGCCCTCCTCAATTCCATTTAAGGAAATGTTAAAACTGACCTCTTTCATACAATGTTTATGAACTATAATTAATTCTCTGTGTATAGTGTATACCCAAAAATACATACACAGATAGACATTGGTACATATATTCAAGAAAATAGTACATGTTTTGGGTCCATTATGCTTGCTTGGATATTGTATTGATTTCAGGGATTCTAAATCAGGTTTACCATGGATATTTTGGTTATATCTCTTATAAATTGTCATGGGTTGTACTTAATTGCAGTGGCATATAAATTTAATAAGTAACATTTTCACCAGAGGCAGTGTAAGTTTGCTAACTCAAACTTTATTCAATGTTGACTCAATCGAAATCTAGCACATCTACTGACTACCTGTTTCCCTGAAAATAAGACCTCCCCAGATAATAAGCCCAATCGGACTTTTGAGTGCATGCACTAAAATAAGTTCTATCCCAAAAATAAGCCCTCCCCAAAAATATTGCAAAACAGAAGCAGCCATGAGGTGACCACGCTCGCTGTCTCCTGCACCTCAAAAATAATACCTCCCTGAAAATAAGGCCAAGTGCTTATTTCAGGGGCAAAAGAAAAAAAGACCCTATTTTACTTTCATGGAAACAATACTAGGTCAGGAAACATCAAGTTACATGATAAAGCAAATCAGCAGGTAAAGCTTTTTTCAAATCTGTGTAGATCATGACAGGAAAAAATGCTGAATATTTTGCTGACGTCAACTTAAAAGGCTCAAGTGCTTCTCTAAGGAAAAAATATTGGTGGACTTCATTGAAACCTTTACCACATTTTCTTTCAAGTATGACAAGTAAACCACAACTGGTTATTGTGGACAAAACAGGAAATCACAGACAACTGGGCGATGCTATATTTCTAGATCATATTGTTTTCAAAGACTTTGTACTTATTTTTATAAACCTATGTTCATGTGCCTTTTTATTTTTGAATATGTACATCAGGGATTCTTTTGATCCAGATATTTTGGTGTATAATTTCCACAGTTTGTTGCCATGGCCATATTAAATAGTCCAATGGGATTTGTCCAAATATCTGGAGGAAACCCATTTCTAGAATAAGAATGTCTGTCTGTTTTTAATTTCTACTTTCACATAGTTATTAAAAACCACAGGAATCCTGGGAAGGGACAAAGAGGGGGGGGGGAAAGGAGGGGATCCATTAAACGTGAGGTTCATATTTGCAACCAGAATACCATCTATAATGAGCCACGGTGGTGCAGTGGTTAGAGTGGAGTATTGCAGGCTACTTCTGCTGACTGCTGGCTGACTGCAATTTGGCAGTTCAAATCTCACTAGGCTCGAGGTTGACCCAGTCTATCATCCTTCCAAGGTGGGTAAAATGAGACCCAAATTGTTGAGGGCAATATGCTGACTCTGTAAACTGCATAGAGATGGTTGTAAAGCACTGTAAAAGTTATATAAGCCTAAGTGCTATTGCTATAATTTTATTTGAAAATGGAGGATCAATATTGCTTTTGGTTTCCTGGCTTTACTTGATTTCTTGGGTTTACTCTGAGCTAAGCTCTTAATGTTATTTCTGTGTATTTAATTATTTCATGAATTATGTCATTTTCACTTGGCAGTTTTGATACCAAATTTAGTTCAGCAGTTGCTAATCGGAAAAAGAATAATTGTGCTTTTCATGAGCTTTTCATATATTTTTCATATTTTTTTTTCATATTAGAAGATGTGGCCAGAGAATGGCATTCATTCATATACCCAGATTTTTATCTACCTGGCTCCATATACCAAGTGGAGACCTAAGAAAATTGTGAAGAAAGGACAGTGCCTAAACAATGTGTTGAATTCCTGTGGATACATGTTGTACTTCCTAACACTTCACCATTGCTACAATCCTAATCATGGCTAGTTGTCCTGAAGGCAGCCTGGGTGCTCTCCCAACAAGATAACCAAGGACAGCCTAAATAATCTGTGTGGTTCTGAAATGTGTAGAATTACCCTTTCAAGAGAAAGCCTAATAAAAATGAGATGTGAATTTAAGAGCTTTCTTAGTCACTGAATTTTGTTCAAGTCTGCAGTAAGTTTGGAAGTTCTCTTAAGGACAAAATATTTTAGCATGATTGACAGAGCCGAAGGCTTTTCAATACCTATCAAGATAATATCCAAGTACACTAACAGCAAAGATCAAATGCTAGTTCATTCTTGAGCTGTGGAGGAGAAATCAAAAGATGTTCAATAAAAACTGTGGCATGTTAAAAGCTAACACAATAATTAGGTTATAAGGGTTTATGATTACCAACAATGTTTTGTTAGAGGCACAGTAAATTACATCCCCTAACTGAACAATTGTGGGGGGAAATGATGGTATCAGAGGGAAATGAAATACTGAAGACACAGACAATGATGAATACATTATTAAAGTTACAATTCACTTCAATAATGCCACTGCTGAATAATACCACAGAACTTGAATTGATTGTGTAAAGCATTATACATTCTGCCTTATATCAGACACATACAGATTATGAGACATCCTTTATTGTCCAGTTTTTACCAGGTACACATCATAACATCGAGGCTACTTTAAGCTGCAAAACTATCCTTGAATATTACATGACAGCCAAGAAATATATGTTATATATCTTAATATTGCCCAGATATTTCCAATCAAGGTGGTCTATACTAAACGTATAGACCAAGAGGACGTACTTCTATCTTGTGAATGGCTGAAAAATTATTTTGCTAAAATACCAGTTGGCTGATCATTTGGAAACTCAGCAATTTCCATGGGACTTTTCTGCCTCAGTGGTGATAAGACAACAAAGAAACCTGTTTGAATTTCCCAATATTGAGAAGGTGAACAGTACAACTTTGCCATGTAATTTATAATATACAAATATCTTTCTCTATGTGACTTCTAGGTATCATGAATCTATGAATCCAATTCATGCCTATATCATAAATTTGGACTTCTATGAGAAGAAACAAAAAAGAAGCTAGGATTAATCAATAGTGATTAAGATTCACATAGTGCAAGGGCGTCAAACTGTCATCCCGCGGGCCGGATGCGTCATGTGCAGGCCAAACCTACCCCACATCCATGAATGGGAAAAACATGGTGAAATGCCACATGATGGCAATGTGACATAGCGAGTTTGACACCTGACATAGTGTCAGCACTGTAAAATAATCCAGACAAAAAGCACATCAGGGAATACTCATTCTATTTTTGTAAGATTACATTAATGGAATTGTGCAATTGTGTTCTCTCTTCATCTTTACAGTCCAAGAAACTAGGGAGGGTCCCTTTTGAAATGTTTGTCATGCTCCCATTCAATCTGAAGGTTCAGCTGCCTCTTACCTGACCATTGCCTAGTCTGTGGCTCTGCCTAGTCTTCTATCTCCCAAGGTCATTCCCATCTACCATTACACATAGAAGTTTTCATTTCGTTGCTTTAACGCTGATGCAGTATTTGTCTCCCTTCTAGGGAGGTTAGTGCCCTTTGCCTTTAACAAAGGGCATTCCTTGGAGAGAATACCAGTGGACAATAAAAGTACTACTGTATAGTAAATAATATTTTAAAAGATAGGCAATACCATTTGGCTTTTTAATCACATGCAAATAAAAGTGTTTATATGATGAAATATATATGACTAAGCTTGCTTCTCAAGAAATTTTTATCATTGGCTGGTCGCTGGAATGCAGATGGAGTGCTGCTAAATAATCAGTAAATTGCTTTTTAACTTCAATTCCTTTTCCTTAGGAATCCATGTGGATTTTCGTAAGACAATATTATTGTTTTTACTTTAATTAATGTAATTACAATTAATGTAGAAGAAAAAAGTTCCTATGTAACTTTGTAGGAAGAGAGTACATTTTGGGACTATAGAGGCAAAATGCAAATTCTGGTAGCACCTTTTCCAACTAACAACTTTTATCATTTTAAAAAAGTTCTTATTATTTTTGTTACCTTATGGGCATTTCAATAAAATGTGTTACTCAGCAAAGATGCTACCAGAATCCTGATTTTTTTGCTTTAATTTCTACCAAACTGAAATTTAATGGCTAAATTAACAAGATTATTCAGTATTCTACTGCCATCATTCAAGAGGAATAATATAATGAGAAGTGCACAAGAATATCTGATTTGTTGAAGAGTATATTACGGATACCATATTCTTGAAAAGTTTTTTTATTTTCCAAAATAGATGTTCATTATCTTGAAAATTCAGATTGGTTTCTTCTTCTTCAAAGATTAAACATTTTTGAGAGTATTACAGGTGCAAAATCTAGCCATTGAATGGAATATACTTTTTTATGTCTTTCAGTTTATATTTGATTTGACATCTTCAATCTTGATCTGAACTGCAACAATGTATTTAAATTGGTTAGAAACTCTCATTTATTGTTAATCATTTATCTTGAAAGGACTTTTCCTGGATTCTGCAGTTGGCTAGAATTTTTAAAAAAATATTTAGAGCTGAATGTTGGTCAGAGAAAAGGAATAGTTGGGTGAAGATGGAAAATATTCAAAGAATTCTAAATTCTTTTGGTTCTGATAGAAACATCTCCTAAAACTACTCTTTCATTATTATACAGATAGTCTTCAATTTATTATTACAAGTGAGCCCAAAATTAATGTTCTATAGTTATATTATTTTTACCCCATTTTATGATCTTTCTTTCTACAGTAGTGAAGTGCACCACTGCAATTGTTAAGTTAGTAGAAGAGTTGTTAAGTGAATCTGGTATCCCCATTGACTTTGCTTGTCAGAAGTTGGCAAAAGATTATCATATGACCACAGGACAAGGGTACTGTCATAAATATGAGTCAGTTGCCAAGCATTCCATTTTTGATCATATAACTATGAGGAAACTGCAACAATTATAAATGTGAAAAATGGTCATTAGCCTCTTTTTTCAATGCTGTTTAACTTCAAAAGATCATTAAACAAACTTTCATAAGTCAAAAACTACCTATACTTTGATTAAACAGCATCATTGAAGGTAAAAGGTTTCCCTTGCACATATGTGCTAGTCGTTCCTGACTCTAAGGGGTGGTGCTCATCTCTGTTTCAAAGCCGAAGAGCCAGCGCTGTCCGAAGATGTCTCCGTGGTCATGTGGCCGGCATGACTAAACATCAAAGGCGCACGAAACACTGTTAGCTTCCCACCAAGGGTGGTTCCTATTTTTTCTACTTGCATTTTACATGTTTTAGAACTGCTAGATGGGCAGAAGCTGGGACAAGTAACATGAGCTCACTCTATTACATGGAAACAGGCATTCGAACAGCCGACCTTTCTGATCGACAAGCTCAGCATCATTACAATTTGTTAAACAAGCTAGTAAAAACTAGGAACAATATTACAAATGAAGATACAACCAATGTAAGAACATAGATTTTAATATAGCATTTTAAACAAATTAGCAGCAGAATAAATAGAAATTCTGAATTGTTTTTTGATAAATGGGAACTCTGGGACAATCTCACAAAGAGTCTCAGTGAGATTCTCCATCTTTTCTATTCAGCTTCTTGTTCTTGAATTCTAATAAGCAATGAATGCCTTGTCTTTTAGTTTCCTTACCATTGCAGTAGCATAGATATTTGTTCTAAAGGTGTTCATCTTGACATAAATTTGCAATAACTAAGACAGCACCAACCATTTTATATCTTAGATGTAGCACCATCCAAGCTACATATGAACCTGTAACTTCACGGCTATCTACAATCCCTAATACAATTGGTCATTACTATTTTTCACAGCTTTTGCAGATTGCCCCAATCTGTCCAATTCTGGGCCATGTAAATGAGCAAACCAATTAAAAAATGTCTTGATAGTTAAAAGGATCTCAAAATAGTTCATTGAAAACATAATAATGATCATAAAACAAGGTGTTAGTTGTGACCTATAATGATCTATATTTGACACAAAGCTAGGAAAATTTCAGAACCATCTTCCTCCCACTACATCAGCCCCTCTAAAACGGATTTATAGAGAAGGCCTGTTGCAGACTCTATCAGTTAAATATTCCAACTGGAGGGGTCTAGAAAGAGAGCTTTCACTGTTGTGGCCCCTGTCCTGTGGAATGTTCTTCCCCAGGAGGCAAGATGCTCTCCTGGAGTATGGCTGGTTAGTCCCTTGAAAGCCCTCCTTGACCTTTTAACTCATTTTAATCTTTTCCCTTCTCTTATTCTTTTTTAAAGTGATGTGGTGACTGAGTGACTAAGATGTTGAGCTTGTCGATCAGAAAAGCCAGCAATTCAGTGGTTCGAATCCTTAGCGCCGTGTAACGGAGTGAGCTCCCATTACTTGTCCCAGCTTCTGCCAACCTAGTAGTTCGAAAGCACGTAAAAAAGCAAGTAGAAAAATAGGAACCACTTTGGTGGGCAAGTAACAGCATTCTGTGTGCCTTTGGCATTTAGTCATGGTGGCCACATGACCACAGAGACGTCTTTGGACAGTGCTGGCTCTTCGGCTTTGAAACATATGAGCACCGCCCCCTAGAATCGGGAATGACTAGCACATATGTGCAAAGGGAACCTTTACCTTTACCTATTCTTTTTAATTGGGTTTTAAATGGGGTTGAGTTTTAATGATTTTAAATTTTTAGTGCAGGGATAATGTTTTTAATTCGGTTTTAATTATTTATAATTGTGATATTCATATGTTTTAATTTCCTGTGCACCGCCCCGGGTCCCTTTGGGGAGAGGGAGCGGTTATATAAGTCTAAATAATAATAATAATCATCATCATCATCATCATCATCATCATATTTTATACATGCTGTTTTATATTTTATAAATATTTTATTGTTCACTGTCCAAAATCTCTTTTTGAAGGATATGGGTGTATAGAAATGTAAAAATTAATTAAATATATACATGAATAAACAAATCAATCATTAATGCATCAAGACTCAGAAATGAAATTGATAGAGAGTGCAATTACACTACTCAGAACCACATGTTTCATGATGTAGAAAGGGGTGTCAAACTGGTCACCCGCAGGCTGGATTGTCACACATACTGTAGACCACGCCCATCCCAGCTCCATGAAGGGGAAAACATCATGAAACATCATGTGACAACAATGTGAAGTTGCGAGTTTGATAAAGAAGGTCTGTTTCCTAGTCTAGATCCCACAATTTCTGGGGATAGGGGATGGGGAGGAATCCTGTGGATTCCTGGAAATCTTTAAACATTCATTAATGTGCAGGAAATGAAGTTTATTGTATAGTTACTTTGCTATAAGCTTTTTTGGAGTGGTTAATGCAAAAAGATCCATTATAGAATTAAATTTAAATTTTCTTAATCTTAATTGGGTTTGTTGCTTTTTAACTTTGATTATGGGCCAAATTATTTAATATGTTTTTAAATTGTTTTTGTATATCTGTGTTTTATTTTGGCTGTACACCACCCTGAGTCCTTTGGGAGTAGGGCGGTATAAAAATATAAAGAAACTAAACTAAAATAGTGTTTTCAATATTAGTTGTTTTAATTTTTACAAAATTCTTTCCATCCCTCTTTTCTTTTATGGTTGTAATAAGCAGAAAATGATATCCATGGTGTTTGTTCTGAGCCATGGTGGCACAGTGGTTAGACAGCAGTACTGCAACCTACTGCTGCCTGCTGGTTGCCTGTAATTTGGCAGTTCAAATCTCATCAGGCTCAGTCTTCCATCCTTCTGAGGTGGGTAAAATGAGGAGCCAGATTGTTGGGGGCAATATGCTGACTCTGTAAACCGCTTACAGAGGGCTGTAAAGCACTGTAAAGTGGTATATGTCTAAGTGTTATCCTATAAGTAGGGCACACTCTGTGTATTTGTCATCTGACAAGATGGTCTGCCACCACACCAAACCATGGACCTCCAAAGGTTCTTTTCATTTAACCCAGCTCTAGGAAAAGTCTTCAAATGCAGCTTTGCTAGTTTGCTCCAGATATCAATTGTGTTGGAGTTCTGCAAATGATGTGGGGAATCCTAGACTGGATGTCAAATTGTCATAGACAACTTGCAAATGGGGCAGATGGGGGTATGGCAAAGTTCATTATTACAGTCTACACCAGTGATGGCGAACCTTTTTTGGCTCGCGTGCCAAAAGCGGGGGGAGCGCAGGGGGGTTGTGCGTGGGCGTGCCATACCCATAATGCTATCTGCATGACCCCCTGCATTTGGCGTGCTTTTTTCACGCTCCCCAGGCTCCAGAGGCTTTCTAGGATCCTGGGGAGGGTGAAAACAGCCTTCCCCCCCCCACCTCCAGAGGCTTCAGGAGCGTCCCTGAAGCCTCTAGAGGGCGAAAAAAGGCTTCAAAAGAAGACCTAAATCAGCTGGCCAGGGCACACATGCGCGCTGGAGCTGACAGGGCAATGGCTCACGTGCCCTAAGAAATGGTTCCGCGTGCCACCTGTCTACAGGTGTAGACCGCTATCACTGGTCTACACTAGGGTCCACAAAGGCCTATTCTTCAAAGAGGAAGGTTATCCTCTTAGACATTGGCAATAGCAGTCTCCATATTGGTCTCTGTGTGTGTGTGTTTGTGTGTGTGAGGATGATATTTAATGTTAACTAACCCAGCACCTTTAAATGGAAAATTTATTATCCCAGACTTGTAAAACAGATGTCACAAAATGTCCCCATATGTGCAAGAGATGCTTCCCAGACCTCTTTCCTGGAAGTTAAAAGACTCTTCCAAGGTGCAGCAATGTTTGAACTAAATAAGATGTGTCTCCCACATCCTGTTTTTATTTCTGTTTGGTCTTGGAGAAAATACTTTAGGCTCTGTGTATGTGTGGTAACGGTGTCTGTGTTCTGCTGACTTTATTACATGGACATATTCTGCTTTTATGGAAGAGGAACTATGGCCTCGGCCTTTTGTGGCTGGTGGACTCTTAGAAAAAACAAATTGCAATCTTCTGCAGAAATGGTCCAAGAACACATTTTCAAAACTCTTCCTGTGCCAGCTCTATTAAGACCAAAAAAGTTGGCATCATTAAAAGTTATTTTAAATAAGCTTCTTTTTTACTAAATGCAATGATTGATAGAACAGGTGACTAAATATAGCTACCATCAGAAAATGACTTTCAGGACTGTCCATGGAGATTATCCAGGTTGTGGTTGTCCCAAAGGGATTCAAATTTTTTTTACTACTGGTTCTGTGGGTGTGGCTTGGTGGGCATGGCATGCTTAGTGGGTGTGGAATGCTTGGTGGGCATGGTAGGGGAAAGATACTGTAAAATCGCCACTCCCACCCACTCCAGGGCAAGGCTACTGCAAAATCCCAATTTCCTCCCAATTAGCTTGGACTCGGGAGGCAGAGAATAGATAGGGTGAGGCCAGTCAGAGGTGGTACTTACCGGTTCTCCAAACTACTCAAAAGTTCCTCTATCAGCTCTCCAGAACTGGTATACCACCTCTGTCCCAAAGGTGTTTTTCAAAAGGCGACTGGACTTTCTTACTTCTTCAGTTCTTCAGTGAATGTTGGGGAATTGAAGTTCTGACTGAATGGTGGAGATTGGAATGGGTTCCCCAACATTTCATCAGAACTGAAACAGCTTATTGGATGAAGTAAAATGTTTTCGAACAAATCAACCAAGAAAGCTCAGTTGCCTTTTGAAAAGCACCTTTGGGACTTGTAGGACTGACTCTCTAATCAGTTTTGACAACCTCCCACCTACCAATCTAAATCTAAACAATCGATACAAACTTTGAGTAAACTGTTCCATATTTCATTGCAGAAAATACCACTTCAGTAACAGAGTGGTCAACGCCTGGAATGCTCTACCTCAGGGGTCCCCAACCTTTTTGGCACCAGGGACTGGTTTCATGTTAAAAAAATTCCGCGGACCAGTGGCCATGGCTCGACCGGTGTAGAGGGGGAGTGGGGGGAAGGGGGAACAGGCGGTGCATGCACGCATGGGGGGTGGTGAGTCGGCTCACTCGCTCCTCTCGGGCCCCCAATGGCGCGAGCGGCTGCGCCTGCGCTCTTCTGCCCCTGGTGCGTGCTCTGCCCAGGGGACTGCACCCTTCTCCTCCTCTCCATCTCTTTCTAAGAGTTGCACAACTCACTGTGGCCTGGTTTCGTTCAAACCATGGACCGGCACTGGTCCACAGCCCGGGGGTTGGGGACCCCTGCTCTACCTGACTCCCTCAAACATCCTCAAACCCTCACAGCTTCAACCTTAAACTGTCTACCGTGGAACTTACCCCATTCCTAAGAGGTCCGTAAAGGGGTTGTGCATAAGTGCACCAGCATGCCTAATGTCCCTGTCCTAATGTCCTCATTCATTTATTTCATGTTTATATTTATACCTGCTATTTTGTACATGTTTGACAAACTAATAAATACCAAATACCCAGGCACCCCCACCACCCCCACCACCAACTTAGGCATTCTAAATTTATGTGAAGTGAGAAGATGAAGGTCTGAAATTACTGTTTTCTGTACCAGGTTTCTATCTGAGAATGACTTCCCTATTCCAATGCCCACAAGTTTCATTAGCCCTCACATTGTTGACTTTCAAAAGCTACTTTGGAGAGACTTCCAAATATGAATTGAAGCCATTGGTTATAAATTTGTGTATTACGGATTGCTTTACTTGTTTTATTTTTATTACTCATTTATTTTTATACTGTGGGACATTTTATTGTACGTTTCTGGATGTGCTGTATACCACTGACAGGGTTCCAGTTACATTTGGGATAAATCCAATAAATAAATAAATTAGACAAAATGTCTCCAACAGTTGTTATTTGTCTAAGTAGTTTTTTAATGTTCCCACAATTGCAGCATATAGTTTTAATGCAGAAAGTCCTTAGCTGTCATTTAAACCTGAAGGTATTCAAATTATAAGGTGTTCTGAGAAACCATGAATTTCTTTAAAAGTTTTTACTATGTTTCCAAAATCAGACATTCTGATTTTTTTCCTCCTCTAGATTAAATTGGGATAAGTACACTAATCATGCACAATATTTTAAAAGAAAAACTGCTATTTTGCTCAGTCTGTTTTAAAATATTGCAAGCAGCAGTACAGCGGTTGAACCAACAGCAATGTAGTTAGAGTACTTTTTTGGCAAATACCGATATCTCTAATTGGCATTTGGCACCATAACATCTTGCAATCTTCTGCTTTCCATTGCTTGTTCTCCAAGATATCTTATAATTCATAGATACATAAATCTTGCTGATCCAGAGAACTGCCTGGCAGATATTGTACAGCAAAAGTTACTGGATTATTATCTCTACCACCATGTATCCTGAGAGATCCAGTATTACAGGAAGGAGAGTCTAAGATATTATTTCTAAGACACTATATGCTGCCAAACTCCCAGCCCATGGGTTGGATGTGTTATATGCTGGCCACACCCATGCCTGGTTTAGTAAAGGGGAGAAAAGTCCCAATGTGTCACATGATGCCGCCATGACAACCTGAGTTTGACACTCCTGCTATATGCCAATCTCTTTTATTCCATGTAAAAACATTTCTCCTTTATGTATATTTATTCAAAAAGGTTGTATCCACTGGTGGGTTTCTATTTTACCAATGGTTTGCTTGTACACACGTGCACTTGCACGCTCGCGCATCCAGGTGGGTGGGTGGAGCCTTCTGCCGCCACCACTACTGAGTCACCCGATCTGGGGCAAACCTGCAGAAACCCACCTCTGGTTGTATCCAATGGTCTTCCCTCCCAATGATATGGCATTAAATGGGGTTTTGCAATGATGAGGGTGGTTCTCTGGAGTACCTGAATGCCAAAACGTATGTAGACATATTCAACCAAATAAGGTCAAATTGTCTCTTTGAATTTCTCTTCTAAAATCTATTGGAGGGGAAAAACAGAGCAACACCACACAATTAGCACACTTCCTGTTTGACTTTTCAGTCAGAGATTCTTGAGAAGGTTGCTTTAAAACTAGGGATACATTAAAATTAAAGGAAACAAATCTCAGTTAAGGCTGAAAAGAGCATCACCTAGCAACACACCAAAGACTAATGAAATACTATTAAAAACTAAGAAAAATAAATCAAGTTCTTGGTAATATCTGCCATTTGGGGATGATCTCTTAATGTTGTTAAGAAACAAATAAACCTGTTATAAACAGCAACCACCTCCCATGCTAATCATAAAAGCACTTTCCTTATATGGATCATCCAACACTCATCTATTTTCCTCATATATGTAATTTAAGATTGTTCTGATTTCTGACAGGTGTGCCATATTATGTAAATGTGTATTTAAAATACTTGTGTTATCAAATAAATTCAAACAGACTAGGTGCGATAAAAGAGAAATTTAGAAGGGTAAAATTAAAACATAGGTAAAATAAATGGAAACAGAGTTGACTTAGAATTGCATGGTCATAAAGCTGCAGAAGATCCAAAATGAAGGAAAAGGAAAATATTCCCAGGAAGTAACAATACAATGGAATTCTAAAATATGGGCAGCATGCCAGGTCAAATGAAATGCTTGCCAAATTCCAGTATCCCGTTACTTTTGGTGACTAACCAGATGCCGATGATAAATAGAGTATGAGTGCAATGGTTCTCTTCCATTATATTTCCAGGAATGGTAGCATAATAGCATTGTTAAAGATAGCATAATAACTAATAGCTGTTAATAGCTTTATCCACTTGAAATGTGTTTAATGGTCCTATAGAGCCATCAAAGTTAAGGTAAGGACTACAGCATTTCTTCTGTAACAGATTTGTTCCCTGTGCCATCTCTCTGGAAAACTCGCAAGATTCAGTTTTCTCACTGTGTATATGTATACAACTGAACTAGACTGTGTTTTTTCTCTGTCATATAGTATATGTGCCTATATGCATAATTTTGTATTATTTATTTATTTTGCTTGCTTCTTTATAGTTTTTTCGGGTTTATGTAGTGTATATTGGAGGTAGTGACTCTTTGAGAGTTGTATGCAATGAAATTTCATTTTAATGTATCCCAATTAGTGTATATTCAAAGTGACAATAAAGTTATTCTGTCATTTAACAGATCAGAGAAAGATATCAATATCATGTAGCTTATAATTGTTACTGTTGTGAGTCACCTAGAGTTGCTTAAAATGAGCGGCCATATAATTTTTTTCCAGAAATAAATAAATATCTCTTGCATATTTTTGCATCCATTGGAAGTTATCTATCCTATTTATGAATATTCTTTAAGAAGGGACCCAACTATCATCAGGTTCAAGTGGAGTAACTTTGGCTGGATTTGAATCATAAGGGAAGTCAAACAGATATACAAATAAAGTAATAAACACTGCGATGGAAATCCACAGATTACCAGCCCTCAGAAGAATTTATAGTTACAATAAATCTTTTATTTAAAGGGTTTACATGTAAGTATAAATTTATTCTTTTTCATATAAGAAAGATTTTTAAAATGTTCAAGGACCAAAATAAATACAAACTAAAATAATATGAGTTCAGAATACAGAGGCAATGGGTGCACCATTGGAAGACCTGAACAATCAGAATGGGGAGACAACATCCTGGAGAAATTCTATGGAATTGGTAAAAGTCAACACTGATATCATCTAATCAAACAATTACAATAATCTGTTTAAAGTCATGGTAGGTTTGAACTTAAAGTCAGGTGGATATGATTTGTTGTTGTTAGTTGTGAAGTCACGTCTGACCCATCGCAACCCCATGCACAATGTTCTTCCATGCCTTCTTGTTCTCTAACATCCCCTGGGGAACATTTAAGCTCATTCCTACTGCTTTGGTGACTCCATCCAGCCATCTCATTCTCTATCATCACCTTTTGCTTTTGCCCTCAATCTTTCCCAGCATCAGGTTCTTCTCCAGTGAGTCCTTCCTTCTCACTAGGTGGCCAAAGTATTTGAGTTTCATCTTCAGGATCTGGCCTTCTAAAGAGCAGTCAGGATTGATCTCCCCTAGGACTGACCAGTTTGATCATCTTGCAGGATATTGTTAGTAGAATATTATTAGTAATAGAGGGGGATGGAATGGATCAGTGGTTAAAGACATTGAATTTGTCAGCTGGAAATTTGACAGCCTGGGTTCAAAACCAAGTGCTATGGGATATGGTGTGCTCCTGTTCCTGTCCAGCTTTTCCCAACCTAGCAGTTTGAAAGCATGCAAATGCGACTGGACAAATAAGTACCACTTTGGGGGAAAGTAACAATATTCTGTGTACCTTGGTCATATTGGGCACATGACCACAGAAGCGATGTTGGACAACATCAGTTCCCTTGGCTAAGAAACAGAGATGGACATTTCCCCTAAGAGTTGGACACAATTGGGTAGGGGAAATCTTTATATTTGCCTTTATTGTTAGTAGAATGTTATTTCTTGCAAACTGATAGACTTTGAAACTTTTTTCTCAGGTTTTCACTTCCAGTTTTCTTTCTCTTCCTAAGAAGGCAGGAAGTAAAAATAATTTACAACAAGAATGAGATTACTTTTCACATTGCAGTCATTTCAAGAAATGATAAAAGTTAATATTTTTCCATAGGCTAAATTATATTTGTGCTTCTTTTCTATTTCAATGGGGAGTAGGCATTAACTTTACACATTAACCCATAAATAATATTACCCAGAAATGTGTTAATAATAGTTTCATTCAGCTCACACAAATATTAAGCTCCAATAATTCCTCCAGCAAAAAAGATTTCTATTCAAACGGTACAAAAACCTGGAAAACAATACTATAGACCTGCTAATTCCTTTATTTGGAAACTGTTGCTATAGTACAACCACTTAGATGAAACATCTCATTTCATGAACAGTAAGAGACAATAGTAAATTATAGACTGCTCGTGTTCCTCCAATAGGCTGTAGAAAATGCAATGTATGATCAGTCCTGAAAAAAAGCAGAATTTCCTTAAAAGGAGCAATTCTTTTACTTACAAGAATAGGAAATATTCTGGCCTAATCTTTTCTGATGTGTTGAAATATAGAAAGAACTGGAGTTCACTCTCTTATCATCTATATAGTTCTTTCTCTGTGTTGGTAATAAAGTAGAATGAGAAAGTGCATATTTGGAAAGGTATAAATTCTATACATGTAAAAAGTTAAATCATGCTGGTCCACCATCATGTAGTATTACAAAGAAGCAGAAGAGGCACAGCTGCTCAAAACAACAACAACAACAACAACAACAATAACAGCAACCCCAGATTCTATTAGAAGAGAACTTTTATGGCTCAGGGTTGAACTGTGGATCCTTAGAGTTTTCTGAGCATGGTTGGTTTTTTGTGGATGTTTCACTAATCAAATAGGTAACATTATCAGTATTGTCTGAGAGTAAATCCCAGTCCCTTATACATTTGCACACATGTGTTGTCTGTATCACAGGGACACAGGGCAGAAAACAAGCTACAGAAACACAACTCCATAACACAGTCCTTTCTGCAGTTCCAAAAAGGCTCCATACCTATTTGCACAACTCAGATGACCCTGAGGACACAGACAAACATCCAAGTGACTTCAACTTGGAATACCATGGTATCCTATTGCATCGGCTGGGGGGGTTGGGGGTGGGAGGCACCGTTTTACGGTGGTTCTCCTCCTACCTCTCTGGCCGATCGCAATTTGTGTTGGCAGGAGAGCAGAGGTCGACCTCGAGACCCCTCACGTGTGGGGTGCCTCAGGGGTCGGTCCTCTCGCCTCTCCTGTTCAACACATATATGAAGCCGCTGGGCGAGATCATCCGTGGCTTTGGGGTAGAGTATCATCTCTACGCTGATGATACTCAGCTGTATATATCTACCCCAAACCACCCCAACGATGCCGTAGCGGTGATGTGCCAGTGCCTGGAAGCCGTGCGGATCTGGATGGGAAGTAACGGACTCAGGCTCAACCCGACCAAGACCGAGTGGCTGTGGTTTCCGGCTGCCCGATTCAACCAGCTGACTCCATCGCTGGCCATAGGGGGCGAACATCTTGCCCCTGTGGATGGGGCGCGCAACTTGGGTGTCCTCCTGGATACCCGGCTGTCCATGGAAGATCAAGTGACAGCCGTGGCCAGGAGGGCTTTTTACCAGGTTCGCCTGGTATGCCAGTTGCGCCCCCTATTGGATCGGGACGCCCTTCGCACAGTCACTCATGCTCTCGTGACATCCCGACTGGACTATTGTAACTCTCTCTACATGGGGCTCCCCTTGAGGTGCACCCGGAGACTTCAGTTGGTCCAGAACGCAGCCGCGCGAGCAATAATGGGAACCTCAAGGTTTACCCATGTAACACCGCTCTTGCGCGAGCTGCACTGGCTGCCTGTCGTCTTTCGGGTGCGCTTCAAGGTGTTAGTTGTCATCTTTAAAGCGCTCCATGGCTCGGGACCTAGCTATCTGCGGGATCGGATCCTGCCCCATACATCCTCACGGCCAATTCGCTCCCACAGAGAGGGACTTCTCCGGGTGCTGTCCACTAGACTATGTCAGCGGGCGACGACCAGGGGAAGGGCCTTCTCTGTGGCGGGCCCAGCCCTCTGGAACGACCTTCCCCCCGATATCAGGACAACTACGGACCTCCGCTCCTTCCGTCTAAAACTAAAAACACATCTTTTTCGCTTGGCCGGCCTAGGTTAGTCTCTTTTATGGTTAGGGATTTTATTAACTAATTGGGGGGTTTTAGCGCAGGGAGTACTGTTTAATTTACCTTTTACTTAATTATTATATTTATTGCTTTTAACTTTGTACTTGTTTTTAATTCCCCTGTGCCCCGCTTCGAGTCCCCTCGGGGAGAGAGAGCGGGTTAGAAATAAAATTATTATTATTATTATTATTATTAACAACGCTCTAAAAGAATGCAGATGACCAGATGTCTGTAAGGAATAGAAATCTTTCCATTCTCCACCATCCAGCCAGAGCTGAAGAAACTTCTTGGATGAGAAGTGAAACATCTTCAAACCAACCAAGAAAGTCCAGTTGCCTCTTGAAAAGCACCTTTGAGAAAATCATGAGACTCTCCATAGACACCAAATGCACAGGTAGAGAATAAATGGTACCTTGCTCAATAGTAGTAGCAGTGAGAGAGAACTTAGAGTCCTAGTGGACAATCATTTAAATATGAACCAGCAATGTGCTGTAGCTGCCCAAAAACACTGTCCTAGGCTGCATTAACAGAGGGATAGGATCAAGATCATGTTAATACCACTTTATAATGCATCGGTAAGACCACACATGGAATATGGCATCCAGTTTTGGTCACTACAATATAAACAAGATATTAAGATCCTAGAAAAAGTACAGACAACAGTAACAAAGATGATTAGGGGACTTTATAAACCTATAAAGAATGGTTGCTGGAATTGGGTATGCCTAGTTTAATGAAGAGAAGGACTAGGGGTGACACGAGAGCAGTGTTTCAATATCTAATGAGCTGCCACAAAAAAGAGGGCGGTCAACCTATTACACAAATGAAGACAGGACAAGAAGCAATGGATGGAAACTAATCAAGGAGAGAACCAACCTAGACCTATGGAGAAATTTGCTGACAGTTGGAACAATTAATCAGTGGGACCCCTTGCCTCCAGAAGTTGTGGATGCCCCAACACTGGATATTTTAAGAAATTGGACAATAAGTGTTATAGGATTTTATGCTTGAACAGAGGGTTGGATCCTTCAGATTCTGGTCCCTTCAAATTTTGTTATTCTGACACACACAAAACTGGAGTTTTGACTGTCATGCGATTTTAGTATCCCATAAATATGTTCTTCAAACATTTTATCTAATGGAGCAAATTGCTTATAATTTTATCTGAGATTTCTCTTTTTCAGAACGTTGTGATTATTATTACTTATTACAAACTGATACCATCAGCAAAACCAAATC
Organism: Rhabdophis nuchalis; assembly: GCA_039707465.1. Lineage (NCBI taxonomy): Eukaryota > Metazoa > Chordata > Lepidosauria > Squamata > Natricidae > Rhabdophis > Rhabdophis nuchalis. The sequence continues at coordinate 24,951,143 of CM077647.1, read as the reverse complement.
AGAGTTCAACGATGAGTATGATTGACTCGTATTTTTTAATTAACACCTGGAAGAGAGACTGCTTAGCCAAGGCAGATCTTCCTGTTTACTCTTGCAAGCTGTGAAATAACAAACTTTCTGCTCTAACTCCAAGTAGGAAATTATTTCCTTATTTTGTCTCAGCAGGTGCCCAATATCTGCTGGACATCTAATCTTCAACAATATGTAACCCCCTTGCTAATCAAGTTGGAGTGGTGGGGGGAGATGTTGCATGGCTTGCCCAACAAAAGCAACTTCTTTGTAAGTTGAATTTTCAGAGGACAGTTCCAGAGGGATTTGGAAAAGACCTTTGAGGCTGTAAACAGTGGAGGTGATTTTAATAAACATCATCCAGTTTATTTTAGTCTTGGTACTTCCTTTATTTTATATATTTACAGGACTTATATGGCCGCCCATTGGACACAGTTCATATGTTGTGTGTCTAGGTAATTCACAACAATTCATAAAAATAGTCAAAAACAAAAGTATCTCTTCCTCAGGCACCAGACTAAACATCCTCATATGTCATCCTCCATCCTAGCCTAATGCTATGCCTTCACAGCCCTTTGGTAGGGTAAAAAAGTACAGATCTCAGGTGGAAAGCTTTCCCAAACCCTGAGAAGGCTCACCTCCAAAGTCCCATCAATTGGCAGCATGCACAGGGGAGTGGGGTAGTAGAGAGACCTGGAGCACAGTCACCTTATTTATCCTAATAGGATGAGCAGATGCCCTTTGGGAAAAGTGCAGGAAATCTGGCCCTGTACAATGTAGAGCTTTAAATGGACTGGACTATTGTAACTCTCTCTACATGGGGCTCCCCTTGAGGTGCACTCGGAGACTTCAGCTAGTCCAGAATGCAGCCGCGCAAGCAATTATGGGAACCGCAAGGTGTACCCACATAACACCGCTCTTGCGCGAGCTGCACTGGCTGCCTGTCGTCTTCCGGGTGCACTTCAAGGTTTTAGTTATCATCTTTAAAGCGCTCCATGGCTCGGGACCTAGCTATTTGCAGGATCGGATCCTGCCGCATACATCCACACGGCCGATTCGCTCCCACAGGGAGGGACTTCTCTGGGTGCCGTCCACTAGACTTTGTCAGCGGGCGACGCCCAGGGGAAGGGCTCTCTCTGTGGCGGGCCCAGCCCTCTGGAACGACCTTCCCCCCGACATTAGAACTACCACAGACCTCCGCTCCTTCCGTCTAAAACTAAAAACATATCTGTTCTGCTCGGCCGGCCTAGGATAGTCTCTCTTCGATGGGGTTGCCAGAAATTTTAGATGGGGATTTTAGTTTTTTAATTGGAATTTTTAGCGCAGGGAAATATTTAATTTGTTTTTAACTATATGTATGTATTTATTGTTTTATTAGCCCTGTGCACCGCTCCGAGTCCCTTCGGGGAGAGGGAGCGGTCAACAAATTTAATAAATTATTATTATTATTAAATTATTATTATTAAATGTATAGCCAGCACCTTAAATTGTACCCCCAAAACAGCCCTGGACAAGAGTGCCACCTGTTCTCTAAAGAGCCAGTTTGGTGTAGTGGTTAAGATACTGGCCTAGAAACCAGTAGACAATGAATTTGAATTTTTTGAATTTATTTATATTTATATCCCGCCCTTCTCCACAAAGGACCCAGGGCGGCGCACAGGAAATTTAAAAACATACAAAAATACAAAAATAAATACATAATTAAAATAAATATTAAACTATCCTAATCCTATGCTAAAAACCAAATTTTAAAATACCCAATTTAAAACTTTCTAAAAACTCCCCGTGGGAGGTTAGGCTAGGCCGGCTTGTTGGAAAAAGTATGTCTTTAGACATTGGCGGAAGAGGTGGAGGTCGGTGATGGTGCGTAATTCAGGGGGTAGGTCGTTCCAAAGGGCTGGGCCTGCCACAGAGAAGGCTCTTCCCCTAGGTGTCGCCAGTCGGCATTGTCCGGCCGACGGCACCCTGAGAAGGCCCTCTCTGTGGGAGCGTATCGGTCTAAGGGGTATATGGGGCAGGAGGCGGTCTCGCATATAACTAGGCCCCGAGCCATGGAGCGCTTTAAAGATGGTCGTCAGAACCTTGAAGCGCACCCGAAAGGCCACAGGAAGCCAGTGCAGCTCGCGCAGGATCGGTGTTATGTGGGAGCATCTGGTGGCTCCCATAATCACCCGCGCGGCTGCGTTTTGGACTAACTGTAGCTTTTGAGTGCACCTCAAGGGAAGCCCCATGTAGAGAGCATTACAATAGTCGAGTCGGGACGTCACGAGAACTTGAGTGACTGTGCGAAGGGCAGCCCGGTCCAGTAAGGGGCGCAATTGGCGCATCAGGCGTACCTGATGAAACGCCCCCCTGGCCACGGCTGCCACATGGCCCTCCATGGACAGCCAGGAATCCAGGAGGGCACCCAAATTGCGCGCCCTCTCCACGGGGGCCAGTGTTTCGCCCCCAATGGCCAGAGTTGGAGTAATCTGGCTGAACCGGGGTGCCGGAAACCACAGCCACTCAGTCTTGGCAGGGTTGAGCTTGAGTTTGTTACCACCCATCCAGATCCGTATGGCCTCCAAACACCAGAACAGCACTTCGGCGGCATCGTTGGGGTGGTCTGGGGTGGATATGTACAGCTGAGTGTCGTCAGCGTACAGATGGTACTCCACCCCAAAACCACGGATGATCTCACCCAGCGGCTTCATATATGTGTTAAACAGGAGGGGCGAGAGGACCGACCCCTGAGGAACCCCACATAAGAGGGGTCTCGAGGTCAACCTCTGCCCTCCTGTCAACACATATTGCGACCGACCAGAGAGGTAGGAGGAGAACCACTGCAATTGCCCCCCAGTCGGTGCAATAGGATACCATGGTCGATGGTATCAAAAGCCGCCGAGAGGTCTAATAGGACTAGGATAGAGGAATAACCTCTATCCCGCGCCCTCCAGAGATCATCAACCAACGCGACCAATGCCGTCTCGGTGCTGTGACCGGGTCGGAAGCCGGACTGGCGCGGGTCTAGATAATCAACTTCCTCCAGGTGTCGCGGAAACTGTTGGGCTACCACACTCTCAACAACCTTCACCAAAAAGTGAAGGTTGGAGACCGGACGATAGTTCTCCAACAATGCTGGGTCCAGGGACGGCTTCTTGAGGAGGGGCCTCACTACCGCCTCTTTCAAGACGGCAGGTAAGGACCCCTCACTCAAAGATGCGTTGACAATGCCCTGGAGCCAGCCTCGTGTCGTCTCCCAGGATGCCAGTACAAGGATGCTCCCAGGATGCTAGACCCAGCTTAAAGATGAAACCTGTCTGACTTTTGTCCATTCCCTCTCTCTCAGTCCAATTCAACTCATAGAACTGTTGTGGAGAAAATAGGACAAGTGAGGAATATTAGATATATTCAGTTGAATTATTTATAAAAATAATAAACGAGGGAAGTGTGTGTGTGTGTGTGTGTGTGTGTGTATGTGTGTGTGTGTGTCCTGCTGCTTTAGTATCTTTCCTGCAACTTCTAAATTAGCTGGCAACACAACAATTTCTGAAAACCAAGTGCAAAACTTTGTTTTCAGATGGAAAGTACACCAGAACCTTCTACCTTTCAGAAAAATACAGAATTATAAAAATAATGCAAATACACTAATTAAAAAAAATCAAAGTCCCTAAAAACTTTTGGAATGACGATTGTAACCTTTCATGCCAGTTCTTCATATTAATAAGGCCAAACAATAACAGTTCATCCCTGCATTAAAAGAAAACTTGCTTTCCACAGAATATACTGCTTAAAACAAATATAGGTGAAGAATTTTTGATTTAGAATATCAAATAAAGGTATTGATAGGCTAAATTGCAAATCCCTGATCAGTTCTGTGTTTAAACTAGTCTATTTCTAAAATGCCACAGACAGATTAAAGTTATACTGAATGACATTTATTTATATTATTACATATGATATCAAACCAGTGGATCATGAATTGCTTGTGTGGATTTCAAAGCAAAATATTAGTTCACTCTATTACCAGTCATTTCTAAAATTGATATATTGAGTACTGAACATCAGGCCTTAGCATTAAATTAGATTTGCATTCAAAATATACAAAAAATTAGTTTGTATGTATGTTCCATCCAATAGTGCATTCATTTGAAAGGCTGAATTTAAGAACAGGAAAAAAACCACTCTCGTCTGCCAGCATTACCATATTCTGAGATAATCTAATTCTTCCATTATAAAATTAAGTGCGTAGGAAGAAAAACCTAAGCTTCCTTTTCTATGGATGCAGTCATAGTGCTCTGAATTCCAAAGAGGTTTTTGCAGAGAGTAAGAGGGAAATAATGCCAGCATCCTTTAATGCTGGATGGTCAGAATTTTCCATAAATTCATCAGAGGGCCTCCCTGGAAAAAAAAATAGCAAGGAAGGAGAGTCGAAAAGCAGCATCACTATTACTAAAAATCTTGCTAAAACATCTGAAAATTATTTTATGAGGCATGATTATGGGCTGGCCTTGAATGTGTCATGTTTTTGTTCTAGGAACTGTTCTTGTATTGGCTTTAATCCTACATTAGTCATCCAGCAATTTGTGAGTTGACCTGCTACATAAATTGGTTAAATAAATAAATAATACTCCTAGAGGGAGTAGCTACAAGAACTCATTAAAACATATTATAGTCCATCTGACAGTTCTAAGACCCCTTTCAAAGCCTATATAAAATGAATCTATTTCAATCCATTGCATGCCTGGAGTTATTCGTAGTCATTGAGAATGAGTTGGGTGAGTATATAAATTTTATGAATGAATGAATGAATGAATGAATTCTTCAGCCATGGAGATCTGGTCATTCCAGAAAGTTCATATATCAGAGTAGAATAAGTAGAATGTCCTTCTTCATCATCCCATCTCAGGGTTCCCACCCCCCACCCACCCACCCACCCACCAATAGCCCCTTTATTTCCTCTTTGGAAAAGAAAAGCAAACTATGGATGTCACAGTATTTTATATGGTTATCTGGTTTTTAGAACGGGCCCTTAAATTTAATTAGTTTTAATTATTATTTTTTATTATTTATTCAAATTTCTAAACCGCCCCCTCTCCCCGAAGGGACTCGGGGCGGTGTATAGGAAGCTTAAGAACATATAAAACATTATAATAAATACATAATTTAAAACCGAATTAAATGAAAAACCCTGTACTAAAAATTTATAGAAACATTAAAACTGAATTGTACTTTAATGTATTTTAATGTATTTTTGTATCGGATGTTTTACTGTTTTATTATGCCTGTTCACCGCCCTGAGTCCCACATGGGAGAAGGGCAGTATACAAATTTAATAAAAGTAAAGTAAGTAAAGTATTGAAAAAAGCCAACAACTGCCCTATGGGAGTGTTGACAGAAAACTGTCTTTAATTAAAGAACTCTAAAACAATATTTTAAATAATGTTCCTAGGAGAATTGCTGTTCTTTAAAATATAATAAGGCCAGTGACATTACTAAAGAATAGTTGGCAAAACTTGAGATTCGTGCTGTAACATTAAGTTTATTAAATAAGATTATTGCAATTAATGTTACAATGCTTTATTTCTTAAAAATACAGCTAAATGTGCTTGTTCCTATAACAAGACATAAATCCATCTAAAACTTTCTTTAGCTCCAGAAACACTTAGTATGAGATAGTTAAAGTTTGCAGGAAATATGATCCTGAAACTCAAGGTATCCTGGGATGCCAGGTATTTTTAAAAAGGAAGTTTGGCATGAAACTAATTCTGATGGAACATTGTCCAGATTTCCAAGAAGAATAGAATAGAATAGAATAGAATAGAATAGAATAGAATAGAATAGAATAGAATGACATATAAGGAATTTGTCTTTGGTGCATATGCTCTCAATGTACATAAAAAGACAGGATACATTCGTCAACAATCATAAGGTTCAACACTTAATGATAGTCATAAGGTACAAATAAGCAATCAGGAAACAATCAATATCAATATCAATTGTAAGGATACAACCAACAAAGTTACAGTCATGCAGTCATAATTGGGAGGAGACGGATGATAGAAACAATAAGAAGACTAATAGTAATAGTAATGCATCCTTAGTTAATAGTGTGACAGCTGTGAGGGAATTATTTGTTTAGAGGAGAGAATGCATTCCAGAGCAACAAGAGACAATGCAGTTTAGGTATTTTGTTTGAGAGAAAGAGAATGAAGACAGCTCATCCCTAATCGTTCCCAGCATGTCTATTTTATGGTGCAAGTAGTTTGCTTTAGTTTGGCAAGATTTCTGTCTATGGGAGAGGAAAATCTCAATGTGTCTTTCTTGGATTTGGGAGCTTGACATAAATGGTTGAAATTCCACTCCTTTTCAAAGTATGTCAAATGGGCAAGATACGTAAAAAGAGAGATGGCTTGAAAAGTACCATTCTTACTTTTCTTGATATCTCTCTTTTAATACCTATAACAGAAATCTGTGCTGGAAATAACAGGAATTGGCTGAGGTTGATAAGTTCACCATGCGATGGAGACACGTTGGCATAAATTCTTGTTTGACTGTGTTCACGCAATATGCTTAAATAAGGTTTGCTAACAATTACCTTTGGTTAGTTTTTTTATGGTTTAGTCTGTGGTACAAACCTACTTCACTTGATCATGATTCCATGTACAGTTTATAATTCAAGTTTAATCAATTAATCTTAGAAACCGGGAATAATTTTGTATACCAGGGTAAGCACTTTGTATGAATGCATCTTAACTTTGTTCTACCTAAGCCAGCAAAACTGAATTGAGCCGGGCCATGTTTCCAAGTAAAATACATACAAAGATTCCTAGGGTACAATGAAGGAGGAGGAGGAGGAGGAGGAGGAGGAGGAGGAGGAGGAGGAGGAGGAGGAGGAGGAGGAGGAATAGTTCTATTGCATTAGATCAAGATTCATTCTAGTCAAGAATGAGTTCTCACAATGGCTAATCAGGTGAGGTCAGGAATATCATTTGCCTAAGACAAAAAACCCTCATTCCATAGCATTTCCTGGTTTTGCTAGATCTTCCTATTGGGTCATCCTATTTCATCCCACCTCTTGCCCTCCGTCCGAATCATTTTATGTGTTCCTGCTAAACTGCATGTACCTCCAACCAGAAATAACACTGAATTTTAAAGACCAGTAACCCTTGAAAAATTGTCCTGTACAAATTTATCCATTTTCATTTGTAGCACTCCCAAATTAAAATTCATACAACATATACAACATATTGTGAAACAAATTCCATAAGCACATTAATTTTTAAAAATCAGCATGGCACAGGACGACAAATCTCTGATCCTAATATTTTGAGTAAGTCCATTTTTTAAAGTGCCAGGATGTTAATGTATTTTATGCCTGTTCCTTTCTCGACATCATTCTTCCCTAGCTTTAAATTCTTATTTACCTTTCCCTTCTCCAACATAATTAACATAGCTGAAAATGTTGTACAGAAATGACATTTTTAATTGTTTGTACCATTTTCAACTAATGTAATTAAATAAGAGGCATTATGAATTCACAATGAAGATTGTATAGCAATGTGAAATATTGAAATGCGGTAATTGCCACAGCAACTTTCTTATTAAAATGAAATCCTGGGGAAAATATTTACTGATGATGACATCACTTCAGAATATCTGTTAAAAATGAATGTGGTGAGGAAATTTTATTATCTTTTCAATTTTTTTAAAGCCACCTTTGCTTTTTGTTTAAGAGAAAAGCAGTTCTAAACAGGAAAATAAAAGATAGGATTCAAATATATAAATCTTATTCCTGGAGCTTTTGTAACAAAAACTTAACCTAAGCTTGAATGTTTCTATTTACCATTAGATATACAATTATTAAAGGGATACAGTGGCTCAGTGGTTAAGATGCTGAGTTTATCGATCAGAAAGGTTGGCAGTTCAATGGTTCGAATCCCTAGTGCTGCATAATGGAGTGAGCTCCCATTACTTGTCCCAGCTTCTGTCAACCTAGCCGTTCAAAAGCATGTAAAACAGCAAATAGAAAAATAGGGGCCACCTTGGTTGGAAGATAACAGCACTCCATGCACCTTCGGCGTTTAGTCATGCTGGCCACATGACCATGGAGATGTCTTCAGACAGTGCTGGCTCTTCGGCATTGAAATGGAGATGAGCACCGCCCTCTAGAGTCAGGAATGATTAGCACATATGTGTGAGGGGAACTTTACCTTTTTATTCAATTATTAAATGTATTTGCACGTGTGATGGATCTGTGCCCATGACCCAAGCAGTGTTGTTTAGTCTTCTGATTAGGAATATTTTCAAGTATTTGTTAACACCCAGAAAACATAATCCTGATTGTCAGTAACTCTACCTATTTCCTATAAAAGAAATTCAACTGCTACGTTTTCAATATATGGTTACTCCTAAAGTAGATAAAAATTCTTCTTGGATGATCAGGTTTAAGGCTACTTTAACTTTTTCATTAGGCCATTTCATTAAGTGATTGAAACTAACTTTAGCATTTAAATTAGGTGCACATGAGCTGGTAAACATGTTTTGTTTCATGCATGAAACAAACACATTGTAGCTTGGAAGTTCTAGGATTTGATCACAAATCAAAATGCAGGACATTTTTAGCCAAGACAAAAATCAATAATGATTTTATTGGCAAGTAAGTCAAAGCTGATACATCTCACCTCCCTTCTTCATGATCTCTGGACCAGCCTGTTCATTAATGTTTCTAGCATCTTATCTGCCATTGTACTTGGTTTGCTATATCTGACCAACTTACCTTCTCCTCATCAGGGTTTCCCTTCTCCTTCTCCTTCCCCTTCCCCTTCCTATTCCCTTCCCTGGCAACCCACTTTGCTGTTACAATCCTTAGCTTTGCTTTTTCTCCATCTTTCCAATTCTAGGATCAAATGTGGAACTGAAACATTATAATGTTATTCATTTGCAAAAGTCTTTCTTTGTATTTTGCCTCAACGAAGTTGAAATCCTAGGACGCTTCAAGATATCATTCCATTTACTCAGTGCTTCTCAAATAGTGGGGCGCGCCCCCCAGGGGGGGCGCGAGGCTCCATAAAGGGGGGCACGTTTGACCTCGGCAAACACTGTCATAACAAGCCACGCCCCGTGTTTATGTCTCTGTGACTGCGCATGCTCCTCCCTTTCGAGGAGAACAGACCCGATTGGATAGACATGATGCTCTATCCTGATTAGCCAAACCCGCCCGTGTGACTTTTAGACCCGGATGATACTATTTACAGTCGCGCGGGGGGCGCGAAATGTTTTCTTCTTCCTAGGGGGGCATGACAAAAAATAATTGAGAAGCACTGCATTTACTGATGAAAGGGGATGCATTTTGTGTAATTTTAATGTGTCCATGTTTCTAATGGCTTTTATTATTTTCTAAGCCATCCAGAATTGCCTCAAACAGCAAGATAGATGTCATATAAATTTAATAAAATAAATAAATAAATACATAGACCTCTTGGCCACGTTAAATACCTTGCCTTCCAGGTTATTGAACGGGAGGTATGACATCCCAGAATCAGGTCTGAACATGCTCCTGGCAGCAAAGAGATACTGAGATGGTTATGCTTTGTTTCATTTCACTTCCCTAACTACACTGGCCAGCCTTCAGATCTAATAGCTCCCCATCTATTAAACTGCTTAGCAATTCAGGTCAAACGAGAGTGCTATTCCTTTTAGTACACAAATACACAGAGCCATCCGGAAAGGTAAATGCGTTCTGTGCTATTGCTTTCACCATATGAGAATTGACAATTTTGAATCCTCACCTTTGCCAATTAAATATGAACTCCTTCTGTTCGTTAGAAAAGCTTTATCTGTTAAATGTCTATGGAGATTCTCAGTAAACCAGGTAATGATTGTCCCCAAAGGTGCTTTTCCAAGTGTACTTTCTGGTTTTTCTTTGAAGACATATCACTTCTCTTCCAAGAAGCATCTTCAGCTCTGACTGGATGGTGGGGAATGGAATGATTTATACTCCTTGCAGACAGCTGGTCATTTGCATTCTTTTAACGGGTCATTAAGGCCATCTGGAGGTTTATCTGTATCCTCAGGGTCACCTGTGCATAGGTGTGGAGCCTCCTTGGAACTGCAGAAAGGACTGTGTTGAAGACTCAAGGCAGATGATGTCATATCCTTCCCCCTCTGTTGAGAGAGGGCTCTTCAATTTTGACATAGATCGCCTCTTTAACCCCTCTTTCAAGCTAGAGGTCCTCTCTGTCCAAAATGGGGACTTTTCTGTCTTAAAAAGAGTGGTCTTTGTCTTTCAAATTCAAGTGGACTGCTGAAACTTGTCCTGACCTGTCCTTGTTCTCCTATACCGTGCCATATACTTATGAAGTGGTTTATTTGTTAGCCTTTAGTTGTGAATTTTTGTACATTGCATTCCATTTTCATTTTACAGTATGATACAAGATATCCAGGGAAGGGTTGTAAAAGAAAATCAAGATGGTGATTATGACCACAGCATGGGTGGGTTCTGGCAGCCACTACTGCTGGTTTGTTTGTGGGTGTGCTGTGGGCACGCGCATGCATAGTACAATAAAAAAAAACAAGCTGGTGGCGCCTATGGCACCACCTGGAGAACTAGAACGAGCGCATGGCAGGCCTGGGTTGCTGCCAGTTCCAGCAACCCAGGCCGCCAAACCACTACCAGTTCAGTCTAACCAGTCCGAACCAGTAGGAACCCACCACTGGACCACAGTCAAACTAGGTCCTGTCCCTTTTTAATGTCTGGTACATAATCAAGATGAACATTTAAAAGCAGGGAGGGGTTTCAATCATGTGGTCACAGTCACCGAGTTGATTTGGTTTTAGGTTTTAGGTTTTATTCAAATTTGTATATCGCCCTATCTCCCTTACGGGACTCAGGGCAGTGAACAGGCAGTAATAAAAACAACAATAAAACATCCAATACAATACATATATTATTCCTCTGCAGATGCTCCTGCTGGCTTATAACCATAATAAATCTTACATATGGATAGTCTTTGACTTATGACTGGTTGCCTAATGACGGTTTGAAGTTACAACAGAGATCCCCAGGGCAACCTATGACCCAGTTCTAAAACTCCAATAGCTGTTGTCCCATGGTCATATGAGCACATTTTGGGCACTCAGCAAACAGCCCAGATTTACAACTGTTTGCAGTTTCCTGTTGTCATGTAAGTGCAATTTACGGTGATAATAATAATAATAATCATCATCATCATCTTTATTGTCATTGTAATAAAATTGGTAATAAAATTACAATGAGATTGGTTCGAGCGCTGTGCCAACATTTGCATCAGGTGGAATACAGACAGCAGTGACAGCCATAACAGGAATCTCTCCAGGCAAACAAAATGGCCGACAAATGACAGTTGAGAACCCCACGTCTGCAGAACAGTGTGTATAAGCAACCCCACTGTCAGTACACCATTTATAATGTGTGTAAAATTCAAATCTGTTTGGCATTTTAGGAGTTGGTAGAAGAGGAGCACGTCTCTTTTCCTCTTTTATTTCTTGTTGCAATGAACTTTGAGGAATCGCACTTTTTCTTCTCTCTCAGCTTTCCCAACAGAAAAGGATGGAATTACTGGTAGGGGTTGTGCTCTCCGCTTCTTCATTTCAATTCTTGCAGTTGCCCCTTGTATATTCCCAAGAGATAATGATGGTGCCACCATTACAGAACATAAACTTCATTGTTTCATCAAGGCTTTGTTTACGATACAACATGGGTTTTAAAAATTATCCACTACCCAGATCTAGGCTTCTTCTTGAGGATTTCTCTGCCTGAAACTTGTTTTTCTTACTTGTCCTAATAAAACCGAGTAATCCTTTTTTTTTTCTTTAACTGATGTGTCACAACCAGTTGATATGTTTGTTTCTCTATAATCCACAGTAGGTTCAGAGCGAGTTTTTGATGGAAAAGCCTGCTGTGACACCAGGAGCTCAAAGCCACTGCGCCTAAGCGCGCCGCCATCTTGAGATGATGATGAGCTTTTGTCAAAAACTGATCTTTACACCCCATAATGGACAATCATTTTACAACAGCAGCATTTGTTTAATGACTGCTACAGTAAAGGTCACAAATTTGGGTCAGTCATGTGGGTTCCTCACTTTACAACCACCACAACTTACAACTGTAATTGGCAGACTCAAGGATTACCTATACCAGGGTATACCATACTATACTGTATAATCTACTGCCCTGCCCTGCCCTGCCCTGCCCTGCCCTGCCCTGCCCTGCCCTGCCCTGCCCTGCCTTGCCCTGCCCTGCCCTGCCCTGCCCCGCCCCACCCCGCCCCACCCCACCCTTCTCTACTCTACTCTATCTTTAGAGCTTAAGTACTCTACACTAATATACCCTAAAGCAGTGGTTCTCAATTTTTTCTTCACCATCGACCCTCTTTAAATACTTTTTTGTGGCCACATACACCAAAGACCACTCAATATTTAAACCATAACATTTCTTCAAGCCTTTGTGGACCCCCTGTGATGACCATGGGGTGAGAACCACTATATTTTACTCTACTGTAACCTATATTATCTTTAGAGCTTAACTACTCTACTCTAATCTACTCTATCTACTCTAGTGTACTTAGAGCTTAAGAAATGACCAATTTAAATCTGATTTGGAAGCAGAGGCTGAATTTTGTCATGGGGATTTCAGGAGATAAAGAGGAGAATGAAAGCAAAATATTTAAATTGCTACAGATTCTACTTCTCGTGAGATGTCTAAAGGAGAAATAGCATATAATCTTGTTACAGGATCTAAGGCATTAATTTTTAGTTCTTTGCCAAATGGACTTATGGAAACCTTGATGTATAGAGAAGAATGCACAGCTGTGAATATAAGTATCTTCCTTATTCAGTATCATACAGTTGGTTCATTTAGTACTGTCTGCTGTTTTAGTTCTCCAGAAATACAAAAAGGAAAGTAAACCCATTTATCTAAGCAGGGGAACCCATAAGTGTAGGTGGGAAAAAAGTAAAGATGGCGGCCACAACTGCATGATTGAAGGCTCCTGTTCCCAAGCGATGCTAAGTATTGAATTCCACAGTGGAAACTAAACTAAAACTGTTACGTTTTAATAAAAGTCAGGAGCATGTAGGTCACATTAGCCTTAACTCTGAATAGGCTTTGTGGATCACAAATTATATGGGCTTGCTATGAATAAAAATTACACATCTCAGACAGCTATTTATCTTGATCACATCTGTTGCACATTGCACAATTTTGTTCATTCCAAGGCTGTTCTAGAGTTAGAAATGTCCCACTTCTGGGGAATAGTGTTATTTCCCCAAATGTCTTAAAAGGGTTTGTAAATTATAGAGGGAGCTTGAAGTTGTAAAGTAAAAAGGAAAGGAAAGACTTTGGGGGCAGAAATAATAACATCTATAAAATGTTAATGGTACAATTTTGCTGATGCCAAATGGCTTAGTGATTAGATGACAGAAGATGTGATTACAAAGAGAAGAGTAGAGAAGAGCAACAAAGATTATTAGGAGACTGAAGGCTAAAACATATGAGTAGACAACTGGGTATGTCTAGTTTAATGAAAAGAAGGACTAGGGGACTACTAGGACTAGCAGTGTTCCAATATCTCAGGGGTTGCCACAAAGAAGAAGAGTCAAATTATTCTCCAAGGCATCTGAGGGCAGGACAAGAAGCAATGGATGAAAATTAATCAAGGAGAGAATCAATTTAGAACTGAGGCAAAATTTCCTGACTGTTAGAACAATTAATCAGTGGAACAACTTGCCTCCAGACGCTGTGAATGCCCCAACACTGGAAGTTTTAAAAAGAGATTGAATAACTATTTGACTGAAGTGGTGTAGGGTTTCCTACCTAAGCAGGGGGGTTGGACTAGAAGACCTCCAAGGTCCCTTCCAACTCTATTATTTTATATTCTGAAAGTCAAATGCTGAGACTATCAAGCCCCTTGGTAAGTACATGGGACAGGGAAATATCTGGGGATTAGAAAAATAAATGGAAGTCATACTGGAAGTCTTAATGCTCTCTGAGCTTGATTGCTTGCTTGTAGAATTTTCATTACCTAACTGAGTAACATCATCAGTGCGAAGGAGTGTGTGTTTTGCTGCTTATTTATATATAGTAGCTTGTCCTGTCAGTTTAGAAGTGTTAGGCAGTTGCTTTTAACTAGTCAAAGTCACCACTGCTATCCATTACCATTCAAAACTTTTAAAACTGAAATCACATTGTTTTGTAGGAGATATGACAACTAAAACATGAAAATCTTCAAGGGGAAATTTGTTGGAAAATATTAGCACAGAGCTGGACTAAAATGTATGGAGAATGTATTCTTGATCCTCCTTGTAATTTCATCAGGTGAAATCTTATACTTGTGGAAGGCTGTCAAAATAAAGCTGTCAAAATCATGCATAAAATATGAAAACTGAGCCTGGTAAGATAGGGCATTTGCATGGGCTTCACTCCTTGAAATAATAATTTTTAAAGCATGCCCATTATTCAGAGAACATACACTGTACTGCTCTCCCCTAATTAAATATTTCCATAAAAGTTATAATAAGCTTTTAAAATAAGATTCTCCTCTCCTCTTTGCCAGATCCTTGGCTCTCACTGCAAACTGGATGGATTTCTGCTGACTTGGCCACAAATAGGCCAAGCAATTTCACAAGTGGAGAGATGCTTGAGATTTTTTGTTCAACATATGAAGTGAAAGCATTAGTTTAGGAATAAAAGAAATCTACTTCTGGTCACAATAGTAATAGTGAAATTCCTGTGCTATGACTCCTGCTGTTATTACCTAGTTTAACACAGCCTAAATGCAGAAGTATCCCACTTTTGGCTGCAGCTATTGCTGGTTTGCTCAGGGATGCAACATGTGTGCATGCACAATGCAACAAAAATTACTCTGTGCATGCGCAGAACAAAAACAAGATGGCAGCGCCTATGATGCTGCTGATGCTGCAAGCATGGCAGCTGTGGTGGGTTTCAAAAATTTTTAGAACCTCTTCTGTAGGTGTGGGCTGCTTTGTGGGAGTGGCTTGCTGACCATGTGACTGGGTGGGAGTGGTTTGCCAGCCATGTGACTAAGTGGGAGTGGCTTGGAAGTCATGTGACTGTGTGGGCATGGCCAACTTGTAAAATGTGGTGAAACTCACTTAACAACACTCTTGCTTAACAACCAAAATGTTGGCTCAGAAACTCTGGCATTTGTAGCACACAAGTCTTAAAGCTGTCAAGTTACAAGACCCTTGCACCCCTAACCCTGTAGAAAAAAAACCCTGAGGTGTTCAAACTTGACAGCTATAAGACTTGTCAACTTCAACTCCCAGAATTCCTCCTCTCACTCTTCATCTTGGACGGGCAGGGGGAGGGAGCTGGAACCGGTTCTAAATGGCACTGTAGATTTGTGGACCCTCTTCTATAGAAGAGGTTAGAACTGGCAGGAACCTACTCCTGCGGGGCAGGCCTGGGTCACTGCCGGTTCCACCAACCCAGGTTGCCAAGTTACTACTGGTTTGACTGAACCAGTGTGAACCAGTAGGCACCGACTTCTGTCCCATGTGCATACAAGTCTCATATCCCCTTACTATTGGCATTTATAAAAACTAGAAGTTCACATCATCAAAAGGGCACCTAGAGGTCAGATTGCCTGCCTGGCCCTTAAGGATAACAGAAGTGACACATAATGTTATTTTGAAAGCTGGGACACTTGCAGAGGGCTGGAAGAGCTAAATGTTATAAGTTCAGCCCCAGTGGCAAAGATTATGCTTTGAATTCACAAGATCACACATTCAGTCCATAGCATCCACAGAGGGGTCTCAAAACCTTGAATAATAAAACCTAATAAAACCTAATAATAATAATAATAATAATAATAATAATAATAATAATAATAATAATAATAATAATAATAATAATAATTTTAATTTTAATTTATAAAACCGCTCTCTCTCCCCAAAGGGACTCGAGGCGGTGCACAGGGAATTTAAAAATACATACATAAAACCAACAAGCATAAATACAATTAAAATAAATTAAACTAGACCCTGCGCTAAAATCCCAAACTGACTAAAACTGGATCCCAAAAAGTCCCTAATAAAACAATTCGATTACCCCAAGCCAGCCAGGCAAAAGAAATGAGTTTTTAGTTTTTGACGGAAGGAGCGGAGGTCCGTGGTTGTTCTAATTTCAGGGGGAAGGTCGATCCAGAGGGTCGGGCCCGCCACAGAGAAGGCCCTTCCCCTGGGCATCGCCCGCTGGCATAGCCTAGTGGATGGCAGCCGGAGAAATCCCTCTCTGTGGGAGCAAATCGGCCGCAGGGATGTATGGGGCAGGATGCGATCCCGTAAATAGCTAGGTCCTGTGCCATGGAGCGCTTTGAAGATGGTAACCAACACCTTAAAGCGCACACGAAAGACGACAGGCGGCCAATGCAGCTCGCGCAGGAGCAGTGTTACATGGGAAAACCTGGAGGTTCCCATAACTGCCCGCGCGGCTGCATTCTGGACAAGCTGCAGTCTTCGGGTGCACCTCAAGGGGAGCCCCATGTAGAGAGCATTGCAATAGTCCAGTCGGGATGTCACGAGTGCATGAGTGACTGTGCAGAGGGCATCCTGGTCCAATAGGGGACGCAACTGGCAGACCAGACGAACCTGGTAAAACGCCCTCCTGGCTATGGCTGTCACTTGATCTTTCATGGACAGCCGTGCATCAAAGAGGACGCCCAGGTTGCGAGCCCCATCCACAGGGGTTAGATGTTCGTTCCCTATGGCCAGTGATGGAGTCAACTGGTTGTACCGGGCTGCCGGAAACCACAGCCACTCCATCTTGGACGGGTTGAGTCTGAGTCTGTTACTTCCCATCCAGGCCCGCACGGCTTCCAGGCACTGGCACATCACCTCTACGGCATCGTTGGGGTGGTTTGGGGTAGATATATACAGCTGCGTATCATCAGCGTAGAGGTGGTACTCTAACCCAAAAATCTTCAGAACAATTAAAAATCATGGTGCTTTAAAATCATACAGAAGAAGCTGGACCAGGAAAACCTGATCATGTCCTCTATATGAGATGATATCAAGAGGCATTTTTTTCCTTTGATATTATTCTTTATTAGAACAACTAGCCATTCTAGCCTGTTTAAAAGTAAAAGCACCAGAGGAAACGAGGTTATGTGATTCTTTATCTTGTCTTTAGAGATCTGATTCTGATTCACAGTTTATACCTGACCTGTACATTACGAAGGCAGATAAAGACATTATGTTCCCAATAAAGGTGAAATGTTTCACAATTAAAATATACTACATCTAAATATGCATCTCTTTTAATAAACATGTTTATGCAAATTTTATGTAATTTTGGGTGGGAGCGAGGGTTGGGATGGGAGCAATGCAGGATGGGTTGCTGCCGGCATTACTGCCAGTTCGGCATGCAAAATGTTTTGCATATGTACACCAAACGTGCACTCCGCGTGCATTTGCATTTGCGCCTAAAAAGGTCTGTGCATGCACAAGTGTTTAAAAAGGAAAAAATACATTTCTGCAATGAAAATTGTTTTGTGCATATGCAAGATGGTTCCATCGTAGAAGAACTGGTTCAGGGGGAGGGAGGGTGGCAGGCCTGGGTCACTGCCAGTTCCAGTGACCCAGGCCGCCAAATTATTACCGGTTCAGCCGAAACGGTCCAAACTGGTAGGAACCCACCTCTTGAGCAATGTATATTGAAGTTTACAAGACTGAATTCTCAAATGGAATTCCCAAATAAATGAATGCGTTACCTGTCATGAGTCTGTAGAGAGAACGTAGGATGATTTTCGAACTGCTGTATTATTCCACAATACTCAAGCCGTTCTCCTGAAGGAAAATTGCCTGAGATGTACATAGAGCTTGGACCAAAGTTAGAAATGCCTTAAGTCTTATATCTTATATCATGATTCACGGTGGCACAGTGGTTAGAGTGCAGTAGTGGAGGCTGCTTCTGCTGACTGCCAGGTAACTGCAATCAGGCAGTTCAAATCTCACCAGGCTCAAGGTTGATTGAGCCTATCATCCTTCCGAGGTGGGTAAAAGGAGGACCCAGATTGTTGTGGGCAATAGGCTGGCTCCATAGACTGCTTAGAGAGGGCTGTAAAGAACTAAGTGCTAAACCCTAAGTGCTATTGGTATTGCCATCTCAGTTTCACATGTTCTGGAAATCTGTGCAGAAAACAGGCTCAAAGTATGAAAATAGACTGGGTATAAGGCTACAAGTTTGGGGAAAATTGAATTTTCCCAGGAGCAAAATTTGTCATTGCAAAGGAACAAATCTAAGCTCTCTCTAATATTGGACTATGTGAGGAGAGGTGAGATCCATGTTGCTGAGACTTTTCCCCACCTATTTGTCACCTAATTGGGAAAGAAGTTGAGAGTCAGAGGGAAAATAGCCCAACGGTGGACTTTAGCAATATTGCCCTGGTATTGATATTACACATTCTGTAGATTGCAGTGGGGTAGAACAACGCAATAAAGGAGATGTTCCCATGTTGCTGAAGATACTTCATTTAGCTTAGCTGGTGGTGGGTGTCAGGGGAGGACTTGACATTCAGTCTTTCACTCCTACCAAATAAAAGCAGTTTTTGGCAGTGATTTGCTCCCCAAGCTTGTTTCAATTTAGTTTCTGAACGTTTAGTTACCAGACTAGGTAACTAAACATCAGCAGCAGGATTTTCTTGTCCTCTTCTCTTTAGTTTATAAATGTCTTGTTTGCCAGTGTGGTCAGTTGGTCATGTGGTTGTTTGTTTGTTTGGAGCTACATTTAAATTCTGAGCAGCTGATTGGTTCTCTCGTTGATTGGTTGTTCGGATGGTCTGGTTTCTTATATATTCATATGCTGAATCTAGATCAATATGCTTCTTGATTCTTTAGTAGAATACCAGACTTCAATAAATTCAGGTGTGTGATGGGTGTTAGTATGTTGAATGATTTTTGTTCCTTTCCAATCGAACTGGTGCTTTTATTATCAATGTGAGTTGAAATCAGGGAAACAAATAGTGTCCTGATCCTTTTCAAGGAAATATATTGTGGACTTCCGATCTAGAAGATGAGTTCTATCCTTTATGATTGAGTCTGAATAAACAACATTAACATAAGCAAGATAACAGACAGATTTTAAAAGAATAACAAGTAGAAACAAGATACCATAGACAAGCCAGATTTCACACAAATGGGCAATGAGATTTTCTGGTGCAAACTCCTATTTGCCTAAAAGTCTAACTTTGTATTTGATTAATTTTACATAGAAGTGGCACTAATTGTCCTCATTGCATAAATATTGTCAGGAAAGAAAACATGTGCTTGATTCTCTTAAATGGACAACTGAGTAATGTCAGAACTATGCCAAAGTGTTCTAAATGAAAATGGCCATGATTCACAATAAGAAATCACTTTCTACGAGGGATGGTTTTTGGAAAGTTCATTTTTGAGCAGACAGCCTGCAATTAAAAAAAGAATAACATTGAAACTATAGAAATAGAAAGAAGGAAAGTCTAAGCACCAATAAAGAAAAGATTTATTATATTTATTTAACATTATAGTTAAATTATATTGCCACGATCAATATTGATGATATGGACCAGACAGATTCATGGAAGATTGGGTTAATGGTTATCACTTAGAAATAACAGCTGTGTGATTAAATATTAATTGTTAGGAAGTACAATGTAAACTGGCTGGTACCTTCACGTCCAAATATGAGATTCACAGATTCAGCCGATTAGCTACCATATGCATAATACTGGACTGGATAAGCTTTTGATTTGATCTAGCTAGTTCTTCTTGGATTCTTTTGTGCAGGCAATAAAACCAAAATAAGTGAATGTTATTCAAAATATAGTATCATTATTCATGTACCTATAAAATATATCAGGGTTATACTATAGTTCCACTACACTACACTACACTACAAAATACAATACACTGGAAAGTGCCAGACTGGAACCTATAGAAAAGTGTTTTCACATATAATCAGAGTTGGTATTCCGCTGGTCTTCTTGGTTCTGGTGAACTGGTAATGGCGGCTGCGGGAGGCTCCACCCACCCGCCCCGACATGATGTGCAACCTTCTGTGCATGCGCAGAACACGGTGCACATGTGCAGAAAGTGACATGTGCGACTGAAGGGAGCATGTGCATACACACACTCATATTTGCAGTAGGGAAGGTAAGCAAATCCCACCACTGCATATAATGGTTGAGATTGTTAATCAAGAATGAATCTTTATCAAGGGGCACCTATCTTTGCATAAAATGAAATCCATAGAAGGTTAAGAGACACATCCACTAAATCCAGAAAGGTTAATAAAATGCTAGTAGGTAAAACAAAAGTGAACAATTTATGCTCTTCCAGATGTTGCTGAATTTCATCTCCTAGCATCCCTTGGCATTGGGCACGATCATTGCTTAGCACAGACTTCCTACTTCTAATGTAGAGTGAGATTTGTATTTTGAATACCATTCAGACAAATGCAAGCTATTATTTTATATATTTTTTTCTCAAAAAGGGATACATCATTCTGTGAGTTAGCAGCACAGAATGCTGCCTTATGCCAAATTAATCCACTGCTCTCAGACCTACCTGAATACATCAGAGGTTGACTTGAGAGCTTTTTATTCCTTTCAACTCTGCTGCAAAGCTACAGATTGAGAATTCTACAAGGAATGTATTGACTCCATTGTTGTAGTTAATTATTATCACCCACTGTTCTTATTTATAAACAGAGAAAGAAGAAATAGTTACTTGTCAATAGTTAACACAATGGACATGGTGAATGGAAGCTGCAGGAAATTTTGCTCATTATATAGAACAACAGCCCTTAAACTTTCCAGCTCAGTTGACCGGCAGCGGGCAGCAAAGGAAGGAGATGGTTTTGCATACCCAATCTAATCCCATAAGTAGAGCTTCACGTGCTCACCCGCTGCTTGCGCTGTCAGGTTCCCAACAGGCCGCGGCCAGGTACCGATCCACAAATCAAGGGTTGAGGACCCCTGATATAGAAGGTAGAAGATTGAGAAAGGCCAAATGCTATTTAAAAATCAGTTTTTTAAATTAATTACACTAACTTAGTGTTGGTGAACCTTTTTGGCACTGAGTGCTGGAATGGAAGCACGCATGCACATGGGGGAGAACACTGGAAACCAGCTTCTGGCCACTCATTGGTGTGCCTGGAAGCTGAACTTCTGGTTTCCGGTGTGCTCATGCATGCCGGTCTTCCAGTTTCTGGCACATCAGCTGTCTTCCATTGCTCTTCCGGGCTCGGCGCCAGAACCTGGAAGAGAAACCAGCGATGGCTGGCATGCCCAGAGAGATGGCTCTGTGTGCAACTTCTGGCACACATGCTATAGGTTTGCCATCATGGCTATTACTGGTTACTTAAATGGTTTACAAATAATGATCTACTCAAAAATTTTAAAGCTTCTTGAAGATTAGAAAAGTTGGAAGTTTCTTCTTAACCCGTAATTTTCCTTCCCTCTTTTTACCTTTCTCTACTATCTTTATTTTCATTTGTATTCTTTATTATAAAATTTAATAAAGATTTAATCAGTTGTAAAAAAAAGTTTTGAAACTAAATGTGTTGGTTGCCTTTCAACCCACCCCTTTCCATATTTCCAAAGTTTTCATTAGATGCTCTCAAATTGAAAAAGAAACTACAACCATCAAATGATAATAATATCTCAGAACTGATATCAAAGGCTGCTATTTCTCATATACTGTACTCATATGGGCAGCAGTGTTTCTAAAATGATTCAGTGGAGTGACTGCTGAATCATATTGAGGAAGTGGAAAGAGAAGGGCCACAGTTTTCTTCTCCTAGAGATATTATGTAGTTGATATTCAGCTCTGTAATTTATTCTTTCATCTAGAAATGGAACCAGGAAGAACTATTTCATAATTCTATGTTTAGAATGCAAGTGTCACCTCATTTCCTCTCTATTAATCAGTTTCACATTCAGAACGTTGAAAATAATTGAGAACCGATGATCTTAAATTAAAAAATCTATCTTTTACTACCTAATTTATCATTCTCTGTCACAGTATTTCTCAGTCCGGGCAGCTTGGCAGGTTTCAGATAGGTGGATTTCATTGCAGGGCCTGCTGGGGAATTCTGGGAATTGGAGTCCACACATCTGAAAACTGTCAAGGTCTGGAAACATTATTCTATCCATTTCCTTTTCTTGCCCTATCAATAAGATTGCTGTTTGAATACACACACATACACACACACACACACATACACACGAGACTGTGTTCTGAGCTGCTTAGAGGAGGGATGAAACAGAAATATAATGGATAATATTGAATTGAATTGAATTGAATTGAATTGAATGTTTATATGTATACCGCTCCCTCTCCCCGAAGGGACTCCGGGCGGTGCACAGGGAATATAAAACATAAAAACATGCAACAATATAAATATCTAAAATTAAATTAAATTATAATAACCCTGCACTAAAACCTAAAAAACCTAAAACACTAAACCCCCTAAAAACCCAATTAAAAATTTAAATGTAAAGACTGGAGGTGTGAAAGATAGATTAGGCCAGGCCGGCCAGTTGAAAGAAATATGTTTTGAGCTTTCGGCGGAAGGAGCGGAGGTCCGGAGTTGTTCTGAGGTGGGGGGTAGGTTGTTCCATAGGATAGGGCCGGCAACAGAGAAGGCCCTTCCCCTGGGAGTCGCCCGCTGGCATTGCCTAGTGGACGGCACCCGGAGAAGTCCCTCTCTGTGCGAGCGAATCGGTCGAAGGGATGTATGGGGCAGGATGCGATCTTGCATGAAATGAGAGGAATGGGATGCGGTGGCTCAGTGGCTAAGACGCTGAGCTTGTCGATCAGAAAGGTTGGCGGTTCGAATCCCTAATGCTGTGTAATGGAATGAGCTCGTGTTATTTGTCCTAGCTTCTGCCAATCTAGCGGTTCGAAAGCATTAAAAATGCAAGTAGAAAAATAGGGACCATCTTTGGTGGGAAGGTAACAGCATTCCGTGCAACTTCGGGGTTTAGTCGTGCTGGCCTCATGACCACGGAGACATCTTCACGTAGTGCTGGCTCTTTGGTTTTGAAGTGGAAAGGTCTACCGCC
Source organism: Rhabdophis nuchalis (assembly GCA_039707465.1). NCBI lineage: Eukaryota > Metazoa > Chordata > Lepidosauria > Squamata > Natricidae > Rhabdophis > Rhabdophis nuchalis. The sequence continues at coordinate 24,928,050 of CM077647.1, read as the reverse complement.
CCCTAGAATTGGGGACAACTAGCACATATGTGCAAGGGGAACCTTTACCTTTACCTATGAAATGATTCTTTTACATACAACAAAGCCATGGCACAATTTGGAAGTTTGGAAATAGAAAGTAGGAAAGACTAAGGAAAGACTTGATTATCTAGACCCGCGCCAGTCCGGCTTTCGACCCGGTCACAGTACCAAAACGGCATTGGTCGCGTTGGTGGATGATCTCTGGAGGGCGCTGGATAGAGGTTGTTCCTCTATCCTCGTCCTGTTAGAACTCTCAGCGGCTTTTGATACCATCGACCATGGTATCCTATTGCGCTGACTGGGGGGGTTGGGGGTGGGAGGCACTGTTCTACGGTGGTTCTCCTCCTATCTCTCTGGTCGGTCGCAATTTGTGTTGACAGGAGGGCAGAGGTCGACTTCTAAGCCCCTCACTTGTGGGGTGCCGCAGGGGTCAGTCCTCTCGCCACTCCTGTTCAACACGTATATGAAGCCGCTGGGTGGTATCATCTGTGGTTTTGGGGTAGAATACCATCTGTACGCTGATGACACTCAGCTGTACATATCTACCCCAAACCACCCCAACGATGCCGTTGAGGTGATGTCCCGGTGTTTGGAGGCCGTATGGATCTGGATGGGCAGCAACAAACTCAAACTCAACCCGTCCAAGATCGAGTGGCTGTGGTTTCCGGCCTCCCAGTTTAGCCAGTTGACACCATCACTGGCCATGGGGGGCGAAGTACTGGCCCCTGTGGAGAGGACGCGCAATTTAGGAGTCATCCTGGATTCCCGGCTGTCCCTGAAGGACCAGGTGGCGGCCGTGGCCAGGGGGGCATTTTACCAGGTCCGCCTGGTCCGCCAATTGCACCCCTTACTTGACCGGGAGGCCCTTCACACAGTCACTCAAGCGCTCGTGACTTCTCGCCTGGACTATTGTAACGCTCTCTACATGGGGCTCCCCTTGAGATGCACTCGGAGGTTGCAGTTGGTCCAAAATGCGGCCGCGCGGGTGATTATGGGTGCTTCATGGCAATCCCACATAACACCGCTCCTGCGCGAGCTGCACGGGCTGCCTGTGACCTTCTGGGTGCGTTACAAGGTTTTGATGACCATCTTCAAGGTGCTCCATGGCTCGGGGCCTAGCTACCTACGAGACCGTCTGCTGCCCCATATGTCCCTACGACCAATACGCTCTCACAGAGACGGTCTGCTCCGGGTGCCGTCAACCGGGCAATGCCGGTTGGCGACGCCCAGGGGAAGAGCCTTCTCTGTGATGGGCCCAACCCTCTGGAACGCTCTACCTCCCGAACTCCATGTCATCTCGGACCTCCGCCTGTTCCGCCAGCGGTTAAAAACGCACTTCTTCCAACAAGCCGGCCTGATTGATTTTACTTGACACTGTACTGATTGATTTTACTTGACACTGTACTGCTTTTAGTCGACCAAAGTTTTAATTCAGGGGTTTTAATATGGGTTTTAGCGCAGGGTGGGTTTAATTTAATTCAGTTTTAAGAATGCTTATATTCTTGTATATATGTATATTTATATTTTATATTCCTTGTGCGCCGCCCCGAGTCCCTATGTGGTGAGATGGGTGTGGCTTATAAATACGATTAAATAAATAAATAAGCAGCAATAAAGAAAATATTTATTATATTTATTTAACATTATAGTTAAATTATATAAAACCACATTATTATGAATCTGTTGAGTAACATTTATTAGCCACAAAATTAAAGTAGCCCCTCATGAAATTGTAACCCCTTCCTTCACCTCTCCCAGCTTTACTGCTAAGGATTTCAGTTAAATTAACACTTATGACGCCCTCTAAATATTACAAGTCCTAAATAAATTTCACAGAGAGGGACACAGGTGCTAAATGCCAGGTTGTAGAGGCAGGTGCAAGATTGGGGGTGGGAGTCCTTAGCAAGTTATCTTGCAGAAGTCACCTTGATCATCCTAACACAAGGAGCTATTGCTGCTTTCTTACCTCTTCCTTCCTGTACAGAGAACAAGCAAACCTTTCTGAAACTTGCAACCACTGTTATTTCTGTCTAAGCTCTCCAAGTCAGTGGATGAAGACCTTAGGATATTCCAGAGCAGCAGCCACATTGGCTATCATTTGGGCAGGCAGCTAATAGATGATCCCTCGCATATATATATGGTAAATATGAGTTGGAAGTATAGCAGGAGCAGAATTTCTGTCTGGTGCTGGATAGAAGCCCTGAGAAGTCCTGAACTTCCCAAGGAGTCTGAGATGGGGTGGTGGGAGGGCATGGGGCACCTGCTATTTAGCAGATTGAGACAGCAGATATCACGGACTGCTATGAAGGCTTGCATGGTAATCAGAGGTGGGTAAGTAATTGATTAGCAAACATTGTTAAAAGTTATAGGGATTTTCCATATTTTGCATAAACCACCTTTTTCAGTCCCTTTCTCAGCTTTGGCCATGGTGATGACCTAATGGACTGTCTGGATAGAATTTTCCCACTAGAACATTTAATCAGTGGAACAACTTGCATCTAGAAGTTGTGAATGCTCCAACACAGGATGTTTTGGAAGAGAAATGGTATAGAGTTTCCTGCCTGTGCAGGGGAGTTGGACTAGAAGATCTCCAAGGTCCCTTACAACCCTGTATATTTGTTCTGTTCTGTTCCGTTCCGTTCCAGTCCATTCCATTCTATATGTTTTCTGCTGTTTTTTTTTACCATGGCTCCTGGACTATAAAAAGAAAAAGAGATGTTTTACCAATTTTCTTACTAGTTGGGCTAAAATGGGAATGGCTATTTATAATCTTCTGTAATCCCCAAAAACGCGGAAGCACATTTAACATGCCCTTCCAACCCCCTCCATCCAAGAGATGGATTTGGTTATGAAATGCTAACCAGTGATGGAAGAAATGTCCTTCTGGGTTCAGTTCCAAGTGGGGGAAAAGAGACACTGGAAACATGGAGGGTGCTTGGATAGATGGTTTAATGGGGACAGGACCACGTGGTTTGAGATCCTGGGGGGAAAGGTGATCCCATGCTTCAAGGTGTTGGGTGAAGAAGAGAAAAAAAGAGCAGGATGCTGAAAGTCCCTGGTTTTATGCCCTTTCTAGCATTTGATCTTGATTTTGTATTCTGGTTGGTTGTCATACTCCCATGGAGCCATACGGGGCAACTCTCTAGGCTGTGCTTTGAGTCCAAGTTTGGTTGAGCATTTCTTCTTCCCAGGTGCCCTATTGTGAAATGGGTAATGGGTCATGCCTTAATCTCATCATCCTGGACCTGAAGTGGGGGAGTGTTATGTAGAATAGACTGGCTCAGGCATTTTAATGGCCCAATTACAACCTTGAGGGCTATTATAATCTGGACAACAGAAATGAGGACTCCATGAGATAACCACAAAAACCAACTTTTATTAACTAACAGCAATGCTAAGAACAGAACAACAACTTTAGCACTTGACAGCTATTTATATAGGGGCTATCAAGCAGAGCAACCAATAGGCAAACTGCAAAAGTCCCGCTTTAAGCCAGGTGTGCCTTACCCAATCACTGCTGTCCAACTGTTGCTGGCTGCCTGGTCGTAAGTTGAGAACTTGCAAGTTGAGACTTTACACCCCTCTCCTCTTGGATAGTGCAGGCATAGTCGGCGAGATAGGCGGGGTGACATCAGATCCGCCCTGAGCATTTCAGTTCAGGGGCGGTTGCCAGAGAAGTAGGATGCACTGGCTCTTGCCAGGCCTGGGGAGGGACCTGGACTCCGTCATTGAGTTCCACCCCTGGAGGCGGTCCCGGCTCATGAGGTAAGGGCTCCGCCAAGATCGCTGCAGGTTGAGTCAGCAGGCTGGATGGCCGGTAGGTGGCGTCTGGCTGGAGGGCGAGGAGGCGAGGCCTGAGTGGTGGTCAGTGCTGCTTGCTTTGTGGTGCCATAGCTGGTTTATATGGCCGCCATTGTCGGCCATCTTGAAGAAGGACCCTGTAAGAGCGAGGTCCTGTTACGTTTGTTATTCTGGCTGGCATCCACCTTGGGTCCCCAGAATAACTTTGTGCATAGATCCAGTCCCCTACTTTGAATTGTCCAGTGTCTGTCCCCCCTCTGATTGATAAAATGGCTGCATAATTGGGATGCAGCCTGTCTAAAATTTTGCAGATCTCCCTGCCCATTAACTGGCCTCTTAGATGAGATTGGGCAAGGCGTTGCGTGTTGGGCAAGCAAGTAGCTGGCTACTTTGTCATGCCAGCTACCCTGACCCATCCTCCCCAGGGCAACCTTTGTCAAGAGGATGGCCCATTCTGCTCATTCGCTGCAAGAAGATAGGGTGCAGTTAACATATGGCGGATTCCCTGGTTGTCCAAGAAGGCCCAGAATCCGGCTGCTGTAAACGTTATCAGACATGAGTGTGTCTGGATGGCCATGGGTTGCAAAAATCTTTTGCAAGCCCAAGATAGTGGCCTTGGTGGTGGTGGAAGCCATGATCATTAATTTCACCCACCTAGAGAAGGCAACCACCACCACCAGGAATGTTTGGCCATGGAAGGGACCAGCGAAGTCCATGTGGACTTTCAACCACAGCCCAAGAGGTAACTCCCAGTCCCTGATCGGGGCAGCTGGAGGCACTGGATGGGACTCCTGGCATGGGTGGCAAATTCCTACTCAGGAGGCAATTGCATCATCCAGCTTGGGCCACCAGACATAGCTGCAGGTAAGTGCCTTCATCCGAGCTATTCCTGGGTGCTCCATGTGCAGCCAGTCAAGGATCTGGATCTGGAAAGAGTGGGGGCTACCATCACCCGGTCTCCCCAGAGTAGGCAATAGTGCAGGACTGACAGTACCAACTGTCTTTGATGGAACTCGGCAGCCACTCTGCCTAGTGGCCACCCCCGTGCCCCAGTCCAAGACTTGGGCAATGACAGGATCAGTCCTCGAGTGATGGGAAATATCAATAGCAGAAGTGGGAAGGTGGAATTCCTCGATGGTGAGGACAGGGGAGGAGGTGGCAGGGTCTTGGCCCCAGGTGGGCAATGGACAATGGGTTAACATGTCCACATGGCCAAGCTGTTTTCCTGGCCGGTAGATCAGGTGGTAATTGCATGGGAATAGGATTGGGTGGGGGTGGACAGTCTTCAGCCAGAGGCCCAAGGAAAGGCTTATGGTTGGTGATAAGGGTGAAGGGTGTCCCATACAGGTAGTCATGGCAACGCTTCACCCCAGAAACTGCAGCCAGAGCCTCCTTGTCAATCTGGCTGTAGTTTCTTTACAGCTTGGACAGGGTGCAGGAGAAAAAGGCAATAGGGGCCTCCATGCCATTTGGCAGCAAATGGCTAAGGACCACTCCAATGCCAAAAGGGGAGGCATCACATGCTAGCATCAAGGTCAGCCAGTCACTATATTGCACCAGCACACCGCTGACATCAGCATGGATTTGACAACTGTGAGCGCATGCACTTCGTGGCTGCCCCAATGCCAGATTGCCAAATGGTAGAGCAATCTATGCAAGGGCTCAGCTAGTGAGGCCTTGTGGGGAAGGAAGGAGGCATAAAAGTTAAGAAGGTCCAGGAACACCTGCAGCTCCATCTTGTTTGATGGAGTGGAGGCATTCCTGACAGCTGCTATCTTGGAGGGGATGGGGTGAAACCCTTAGGCATCTATTAGATAGCCCAAGAACTCCACCTGGGGCTCCGCAATCTTTTAAAATTTGAGGCCAGCCTCTCAGAAATGCAAGAGACCACACCGTAACATTTCGATGAGTTCTGATCGGCTGCCAACAGTGATCAGAGCATCATTGAAATAAAGAATGACCCCCAGGAGCCCATGGAGCAACCGCTCCATAAGGCTCTGAAAGATGCCGGGGACCATGGAGACCCCAAATTGGAGGTCACTTTCCTACAGTGGAAAGTGCCCCGGTGGGTGACAATGGTCTGCGCTTCCGCAGACTTGTCATCCACTGGGAGCTGCTGGGAACCTTGTGCCATGTGAAGCTCGAGGACTTGCGGCCGGTCGTTTCCTGCCTAAAAACATGTTTCTACATTTTTTATCCAGGAAAATATAATATTCTGTTTTTTCAATATTTCCCAGGATATTTCATTTTTCTAGGAGAGGTGTGGGTTTGAACTTCTCACACTGGTTTCACACCTATTATTTGAATCACCCGGGCAGTAAGATTTCAGGGGACAAGAAGCAATGGGTGGAAATTTCTTGACAATTAGAAGAACTGTCTCCAGAAGTTGTGAATGCTCCAACATTGGAAGTTTTTAAGAAGTTGTTGGATAACCATTTGTCTGTTGTAGGGTTTCCTGCCTAAGAAGGGAGTTGGACTAGAAGAACTCCAAGTCCCTTCCAACCCTGTTATTATATTAATGTTAATATTACAACCATCCAGTATAGCAGGGGTCCCCAACCTTTTTGGCACCAGGGACCGTTTTCATGTAAAAAAAATTCCGCGGACCGGTGGGAGCCTCCAGTGGGTGAGTCGAGTCACATGGGCTGCGCGTGCGTTCGGCAGTCATGTGCAACCGGGCAGGAAAGCTGTCAGGGGTCCCGGGCGAAGGATCCTCGGCTGGGGCAGGGAAGGACGAGCTGCGTCCTGAGCAGGAGGGCCTGGCAGCCCCTTCCCCCTGCGCAGGGCCGGGTGGTGCCCCGAAACAGCCGTTGTCCCCATCTTGCCCCCAGGGAGCACCCCGGCCAGCCACCAGGATAGCGGAGCGTTTGCTACACTTTCCTAAGAGTTGTGCTACTCTCTCTGCCACTCACTCCGGCCCGGTTACTATCAAGCCACGGACGGGCACCGGTCCACAGACCGGGGGTTGGGGACCCCTGCAGTATAGGATGAGATAGATTGTATAATTAAACTATCCCTTCTATATGTTACAAAAATCACAGCCTGGCCATAAATCTTTTACTTTGCAAATCCTGCCTGTCTGTCCTAATGATTCAGAAATTATTTGCAATTATTCCTAATTATTTCAGAAATCCAGGCAGCCCTAGTTTATTTTCTCCCATTTGAAGGCAGGAATAAGAAATGCATAAGAAATTTGCCAGCTTGTGTGGCCAAATAAGGTTCAGGAGTCCATAGGGATTGCTCAGCTTTAGCTTTCTCAGGACTGGTGCGTCTTTTATAATAATACATTATTTCTGAATAAACTTTGTGATTTGCAAACGAGACTATTTAATTCATAAACCAGTCCTTGTGAGATTCTCTTTTTCTTTTTTGTTTTCATTCTTTTGAAGATGCCTTTTCACTAAATGATTTAAAACATTAAAACATTGTCTGACTCAAGAACAGCTGCAAAAGTTCTTCCATTTCCCACTTCTAACTCATTTTGGCTCACAACCAAAGCCAAATTCCTAGCAAGGCCAAAAGCAAAGAAGAAGCTACGAGAAAAAGATGGTGTTCTTAACGATCCTAACCCAATAAGGCAGGTGAAAGGTGGTCCAGCTTTGAATGAAAACACAACAACCATCCATTTCCAGGGATGTCTCACATTTGTTTGGTCTCTATTAATTTCTCTGGAGAAGTCATTATCAAGAAAAGGAAGAAAATATCAACAATCCTTGCCAGTGACTTTTGCTCATAATGCTGTTCTGACTAAATCGTTTAAAAAGATATGCTGTCTCCTGTGGGCTTCTCTAATTCCCCAAATAAAATTAAGATCTGTGCAAAATTTTTGTCCTTGCACTGTCTTTATAAGGAGACTTGTTTCAAAAACAACCATTTGTTTTATTCAGAAATATTGAATAATTGCAGATCTGGGTGGTCAAAACAAAAGTGTTATATCAGAACAGTGAGAATTAACCTTGATATGTTTGAGAGAATGGAATGTTATTTCCAAACAAATTATTCTGAGAAAATACTTAGAGGCAATTAATTTTGGCCTATCTTTATTTATGTATTTGAAATCTCCTTGAAGACAAATAACTTCCCAAGGCAGCTTCCAGGAGAAAAATGGAAACATATTTTTTCTATCCATTTTGTTTTTTACATGAACCGTTATGAAAACAAACCTAAAAAGTCACCCTGACCTATAAATGTAATCCTATAAATTACCATAAAATAAATTTAAACTAGTGAAGCTAAGACACCATAACTGTTCTAAGAAAAAGCAAGGAGGAATCTGGTAGAATCTATTCAATCTGGAAAAATGTATTCAAAGTTTGTCAGCTTTCAGATCACAAAAGTTTATGCCTTTAAATAAAATTAGTCGGTCTTAAAAATACTACTAGATTCCATCTGAGTTTGGGATACAATAAGTTAACACACTTTCCTCCCAAACTACAAAGTATTGATTTCTTAATGAAAGATGTTAAATGGCAGGTCCCATATCAATCTTCAAGGAAAGATGAATGTATCTTTCCATTGCACTGTATTATTCTGAACCTAGAGAAGTGTTAGATTGTCTTCTCAAGATCAGCCACTCTGGCTGCTAGTAGCCAGGAAATGTCTATCCAAGTCCATGGATATGTCATAAATGTATGAGTTTTATGTCAAATAATACATATGAATGGCCAGCAAGGTGGCACACCTTGGCACACCTTAAGAGCTGAGGTGGCGCAGTGGTTAGAGTGCAGTACTGCAGGCTATTTCAGCTGACTGCTAGCTGCAGTTTAGCAGTTCAAATCTCACTTGCTCAAGGTTGACTCAGCCTTCCATCCTTCCGAGGTGGATAAAGTGAGGACCCAGATTGTTGTGAGTAATAGGCTGACTCTGTAAACCACTTAGAGAGGGCTGTAGAAGCACTATGAAGTCTAAGTGCTATTGCTAAGGTAGAGCCCCACTTTGTTTGATTGACTTGATGGCTTACCCATGTACCTTGATGGGAAAGGAATACTGTTGGTGGGGAAGAGGTAAGCAGAGATCCAGAAGGCTCCAGTGGAAAAGTAAATTTAAGAAATAAAAAGAATCCAGGAAAATCTCTGTGTCCTAGGAAGGAGCAGGGCCAGAGGATTGAGGAATTCAAAAGAAAGGGTGTGGCCCAATAGAAAGAAGTCTTGGAGGAAATAGAAAGGGAACTTGAGATGGAAAACCTGGTGTGAATTAGGGGCAAACTTTGAGGCACAGCCTAGGAGGCTTTTATTTAAGAGTGGAAAATGGCTCAAACTTTCCCAGCAGGGTATCCGAGGTTGTGAAAGAAGATTCTTCAATTCTGGGAATAATAGTAGGTAACCTGAAGAGGGAAGAATTATTCTGATCTGTAAAGGACATTTCCTAACTAAAGTACTGAATTGAATTCTAAGAGCCTATGCTAAACCATACCAATTTGATGCAGGATTCTGTTTCCTCAATTCTTTGAAAATGCAGGCTATGATGGAAAACTACTTTTTAAAATAAATAATTAGGAGAATGGGACGGAGACAGTATGGGAGAACTTCAGATATCATCAGGTGAGTATAACGTTTAGATTTTGTGCATGTACTTTGTGCGGTGCATGTGCCCCGCCCCTCCCAAAACAATTTCACTTCTGCAATTGCCAACCCTCCCTAAATGAAGAGGGACATCTGAAGTAGAATGCAATTTTTGAAATGGTCAGGTGGATCAATATGTTTTATTCAAATTATCAACATAAAGGTAGTGAGAATGTGCACTATTTCAATGTTTTCCATTTCCCCTAGAACTGATTACTGGGCTTCAATGGGGGAAAAAGGTGAAGAAAATAAATGTCTGATATATGAGTTGAATAGATTCTATCCCTGGGCCTCTTAGAATCTTGAAAAAGTGCTCAAGATCCACATGTGGGGCTGATGAAACACAGCCACGAAAGACCCATTGATAATGAAGTTATTGGCTCAGGTATTGTAGATATTATTTGGATACTATATTAAGAGATGGCAATGTTTTGATTTAATTTCCTGTCTATGTTCTGCTAAGACTCTAATAAATTCCACTTCTAGATACATGTGTGTGTGTGTGTACACACACACATTCAGTGTCTTGCTATACTGATTCATAATAACTTTCCAGTTTATATATATCGTGAATAGCTTTTCTTTTTATCACAAGGAATGCTTGAAGATTCTTCAGACATTTTACCCATTAAATCCTGAGAATGGATCTTAACATCTTCTGTTAAGAAGAAGTTAGTAGGGAAAAAGAAGCCATACTTTTTGGCTTATCCCACTCTCCCCCCTCCCCCCTCACTACCTCGCACTTTTTAACTGAGACATTCCCAACTTCCTTTCAATGAAAATGTGGCGGACAGTGATTCCTATCAGTGATACCAGAGCAGTATAAGGGGTGAATTTACCGCATTTTCCGGAGTATAAGACACACCAAGATTTTGAAGAGGCAAATAAAAATCATTTTTTTGCACTCTGCAGACCTCCCCAAAACAGCTTGTTTTTCACTCATTTCTGCCCTCCCCAGGCCCCAGGAGCACTCTGAAAGCCTCCTAAAGGCTCTACGTGGCCATTTTGATAAAGGAGGTAGAGTTTTAGGAGGCAAAAAATGCTGTATTCAGTGTATAAGATGCATCCAGATTTTTCAGCCTCTTTTTTGAGGGGAAAAAGGTGCATTTTATACTTTGAAAAATATGGTATTTGAAAATCTCCAGTGATGGAACACCACATCCCCGAGAAATAAGTTGTTTCTTTGCTTATTAGTTTTTCTGGGAAGGAAATTTTAACCTTATTTCAAGTAGCCAAGTATGAACAAATAGTCATTACAGCTGGCCCTCAAAGTACAGGTGCTGAAAGGCCCCTGCAATTGCATGATCATAATCTTGGCAGCCTTTTCACACTTATGCCTACAACATGTACCTGTCATCCCATCTCACTTAGAATCAGTAAGTGAAAACTACCTGTAATATCCTCTTCTCTGAGTCAGTCCTTCGATTACTGAAAGACTGCTAAGGATGTGTCTACTTAGCCTTCTCTTCTTTAGGCTGCTAAACGTATCAGGTTCTTTTAATAAACCTTTGCAGAGTTTAGTCACCAAGTTCCTTAGACTCTTTCTTGCTCTACTTTGCCCTCTATTTCCTCAGCATTCTTCCTGCATAATGACCAACACTAGACTATCTCAGAGGTGGTCTTAGCAGTGCAGTGTAGAGAGGAAATATCACTTCCTGTGATTTTGACATTGTACCTCTATTGATGCAGGCCAAGATTACATGAGCTTTTTTTTTTTTTTTGCAGCTGTAATGCACTATTGACTGATGCTTAATCTGTGGACTACTAAACCAGATGCTTCTCGCAAGTATTACTGCCAAGTCACATACTGCCTATCTTGTACTTGTACATCTGGGTTTCCCCCCCCAGCTTCAAGGAGAATCTAACCCTAAACAGCATTTTGTTGAGTAGACCCCTGTGTGTTCAATAACAAGGTTCTTCTGACCTGGAGCCTGTCTTCTGAGACATTAGCAACTTACCCAGCATTGTGTCATCTGCAGATTTGCTGAGCCTCCCTTCTACCAAATGGTGAAGAGCAAAGGACCCTACTGAGCTTCCAGTGTCCAAGTGTGGACATGTATATATATGAAATACAATCTAACTTTAACACAGCTGCTGTTATTAATTGCAAATATAATCTGTAATCCATGTTCTTCATAAAACCTTGCAGTTTTACAAAAAAAATGCATAATGAAACTGTTTCCTTCAGAACATTATATTAAACAGCTTGTAATGACTACATTGTAATCAAAGTGTTAATAATAGAGATGACATTTCGTGTAGGGGAGCCTTCAAGTCTTCACCACTAGCAACTACAAGGAATGGTCCTTTAGGTTTTCTCCATAAGAATTTGGAACTGGTTTATCCCAGCTTTCTTCCAAGGCTAAGACACACTGACCCACAGTTACCAAATGGTTTTGTGCCTCAGGCAAGACTGGAACTCACCTTCTGGTTTTCAGCTGGTGCCTTAACTGTGCCACCAAACAGGCTTTCAAAAGTTAAAGATGTCTTTAAGTCATTAGGGAAGCGGTGGCTTAGTAGCTAAGGCGCTGACCTTGTCTATTAGAAAGGTTGGCAGTTCAGTGGTTTGAATCCCAGGTGCCATGTAAAGGAGTGAGCTCCAGTTACTTGTCCCAGCTTCTGCCAGTCTAGCAGTTCGAAAGCATGTATAAATACAAGTAGAAAAATAGGAACCACCTTTGGTGGGAAGTTAACAGTGTTTCATGCACTTTCAGCATTTAGTCATGCCAGCCACATGACCACGGAGACATCTTTGGACATCGCTGGCTCTTCATCTCTAACCAGAGATGAGGACCGCCCACTAGAGTTGGGGACAACTAGCACATACATGCGAGGAGAACATTTACCTTTACTTTTAAGTCACTAGTTGCTGTAACGATTTCTATAACCATCCTTTTATGGCCTTATCTGCAAAAAACAGAGATACTTCAACTAAAACATTTCTCTGTTTTGTCATGTACAGGCGTCATTGCTACAGCACAGGGTTTTTACAGCTGAACTTTCTGCATGTTTACTCAGAGTAAGTAAGACCCATTGAATTTAATGAGCCTTGCTTCCATGTCAGCGGGATGAGGGCTTCACACTTGTTTTCCAGCATTGGACGATCATTGCTTGAAAGCTAGGTAGCTTAAGACATTCCCTCTTGCAAGCCAAACATAACCATAGCATGGGAGAAAAGACACATTTCAGACTCCCAGAAACATTGTATTTCATCCAAATAATCCTGAAATAATAAAAAGGGCAGAGCCTAAAAGGCTCCTTTTCACACACAAGCTATACATATATAATACTGGTTTTAGCAATATTAAAATAACAACCACCCTGAGAACATAAGCAAGGAAAGCAGAAGTAATATTTTGTGTGTCCTCTCATTTTTTTGTTGTTTATTTTCCCCAGGGAAAAGGTGAGAGAGATGAGATTAAAGTTATTCCCCTATGCTGGGCTTGGAGAGCCAAGGTAATCAAAAAGAAAAACTTAAATATCCAACCTTTATCTTTACATGTGTGCCAAAATCAATGCGTTCTAGTTAGAGCATGAAAACCAAACACTAAGAACAGCTAAGACCTGTTCTATTCGAGGGCACTAAAACTTTTTCCTTTCTCCCCACTCAAAAATAAAGAGCATCTTACTTTAGCCAACACATGGTTGAAGAAAAAGAATGACTTAATGTTTGGAGATGTTAAAAAGATGCCTAAAATAAACAAAATAAATATGACTTTCTTTACTTCCTCTGTGAAGGCACATCAATGGTCTTAGCCCACATTTTTTAATTTGAGAGCAGAATTTCCAAGAATGATTTGATTTTCTTCTTTCTTTCCTATGCTTTGCTAACAGAATGCATTCTGTATTCTCCTTCTTTACTTCTGTCAGTTGTTCTAGGAAGATGTCTCTGTGGAGAAAAAAAAAAGCTTCCCTCCACAACTTCAGACAAATAACTCCAATATTAGAGCAGACAAGTCATTCAGACACTAGTCTTCAGATTATCCTGAGCAACCAGAGTTTCCAAGTAATAAGATTTTATTGTCTCTTATAAAGGTAAAGTTTCCCCCCGCACATATGTGCTAGTTGTTCCTGACTCTAGGGGGTAATGCTCATCTCTATTTCAAAGCTTAAGAGCCATTGCTGTCCAAAGACGTCTCCGTGGTCATGTGGCCGGCATGATTAAATGTCAAAGGCTCACAGAACGCTGTTACCTTCCCACCAAAGGTGGTTCCTATTTTTCTACTTGGATTTTTTATGTGCTTTTGAACTGCTACGTTGGCAGAAGCTCAGACAAATAAAGTGGACCCTCTATTGTGCGGCATTAGGGATTTGAACTGCTAAACTGCCGGTCTTTCTGATCAACAAGCTCAGCGTCTTAAACTACTGCGCCACCACATCCGTCTTGTCTCTTATAACAGGGGTCCCCAACCCCGAGGCCGCAGACCGGTGCCGGTCTGTGGCTGGGTGGGAGCCGGGCCTCAGGGCTGGAGAGGAGGAGGAGGGAGGAGGGGGCAGCCCCCTGAGCAGAGCGCGCGGGAAAACGCAGGCGCGGCTGTTCGCGCCGTTGGAGTGTGGCTCTTCCTCCACCCTCGTCGACGGAGGGACTCCTGGGCGCCGCCGGACCGGCCACCGATTCCCTCCCCTGCTGGCATGCTGGCCACTCGTTTTCTTCCAGGGGCTGCGGAGGCTCCGCGGGCGGGGGAGGGAACTGGCGGCCGTAGGGAGGGTTGCTCCGGCGGCGCCCAGGAGTCCCTCCGTCGACGAGGGTGGAGGAAGAGCCCCCACCATCCTCCTGCGTTCTCCCGCGCGCTCTGCCCAATGGGCTGCCCCCTCCTCCTTCCTCCTCCTCTCCAGCCCGACTCCTACCCAGCCATGGAGCCTGCAAGACAGACAGACACACGCACACACACACAGAGTGACAGAGATGGGCGGATGAAGGAGAGAGACAGAGAGAGAGAAAGAAAAAGAGAAAGAAAGAAAAAGAAAGTGGGAGAGAGAAAGACAGACAGAGAGAAAGAGACAGAAAGGAAAGAAAGAGACAGAAAAAGATACAGAAAGAGAGAGAGAGAAAGAAAGAGAGAAAGAGGGAAAGAGAAAAAGAAAGAAAGAGAAAGAAATAAAGAGAGAAAGGGAAAGAGAGAAAGAGAGAAAGAAGAAGAGAGAGAGAGAGAAAGAGGGAAAGAAAGAGAGACAGAGACAAAGAAAGAGAAAGAGAGAGAAAGAAAGAAAGAAAGAAAGAAAGAAAGAAAGAAAGAAAAGGAGAAAGAAAGAAAGAAAGAAAGAAAGAAAGAAAGAAGAAAGAAAGAAAGAAAGAAAGAAAGAAAGAAAGAAAGAAAGAAAGAAAGAAAGAAAGAAAGAAAGAAAGAAAGAAGAAAGAACTTATGACCACAGTTGAGGCCAAAAGTTTGGTTGCTAACCAAGACCATTGTTAAGTGAGTTTCACATTTTCCAAGTTGGCCACGCCCACCCAGTCATATGACTGCTGAGCCACTCAGCCGGTCCACAGAATTTTCTTTAAAATGAAACCGGTCCCTGGTGCAAAAAAGGTTGGGGACCCCTGTCTTATAAGATACATTATTTATATAATAAGATATGGATTCTCCCCACCCACCCCAAAGCTGTATCCTTTCCAGTGCTTGCTTGCTTGCTTAGAAAACAAACTTATGCTTATCACTTACCACACACAGGCAAATAAGCCATATGATGGTCTCCATCCCACTCTGGGTTCAACAGGCCTACTAGCAAAACCACATCTACAGGGCCTTATGAAAGAGTATCCAAGTGGGTGCCAGACTAATTTCTGAAGGCATGATATTCCAAAGGGAGGGAGCCACCACAAAGAAGGCGCTTCTTCTGGGTCCTGCCAAATGTATCTCCTTAGGGGATGGGACCTGCAACATTCCTTGCCTCCTTGTCCTAACTGCTTCCACCTATTTCTTAAAGAAAGCCAATTAAAAATATATTCCTCCAATAGATTGTATCTTTCAGCTTTCTTTTTAGAAGTAGGAAGCAGATACTCCTGCAGAGCAGTTGACCAATGGTTGCACACATAACCCCATCTGAACAACTGGAGCAAAACACAATTGTTGTCATGCCAGCCATTGGTACAAACGGAAGTTCCCCATTTGTAAAAAACATACACAACCAAAACCACTGCAGTTTGCAGCAACAGGAAGACAGAACCAAGGAGGCTATTACTGATTCATCTGAAAGACACCTTCACTAAACTAGAGGGATTGAGCACACATAGGTTAATGGCATGGATCTCCCACAGAAGGGCTTTGGCTAGTGAGATGGGTGGCGTATAAATTTAATAATAACTAACTAATAAATAAGTTCTGTTCCTTTTCCTTTTGACAACCGGCATTTACTAACAACGGCTGCAGCATCCTGGGGTCTTGTAATTGTCATTTGCAACCCTCCCAGCCAGTTTCCAATAAGCAAAGTCAATGGGGGAAAGCTAGATTTATTCAATGATGGGCATTGAATGGCTATCAATGATTCACTTAATAATTGAAGTGCTTAACTTATGTGGCAAAAAAAAATATTATAAAATTGAGCATAATTCACTTTAATAACTTGCCTCATTTAGCAACAGCAATTCTGATCCAATAGTGGTTGGAGGTTGAACACTAGCTGTATAAGAAAGATAAATCCATGCATTTATCTTTAATTTGTAAGTTTCACTACAAGATTATAAGGAACCTATATATCTTGGGGCTGCCCTTGTATGATGAATGAACAAGAATGAAAACCCTAGAACTCTGGCACAGTGAACAATGATTGAAGTCTGTGTCAATGTTGTCAGATTATATTTGTGCTTTGTTGAGGTACATGTGATTTCTCTACTTCCCACCTATTTTGGCATTAGCTCTGCCAACATCTGGTCTATTGCCTTCAACAGATTATTTGTGATCCAGGCCAGCCAAGTCCAAAAATGCCAGGGAATTTCTAGAAGCCTGGCACTCTGACAAATCAGCCATCAACAGTCACATGGACATTAACAACATCTATAGACTATGCAAAGAGACAATCAACAATCCCAAAAGAGAATAAAAATACTCCAGCACCCCAGCAATCAGCACCCAGATCATCATAGATAAACTTCAAGGTTAACTTGAGACCAACAATTAAGTAAGCAACACTTGCAAGCTCAAAGGGCACTAAGGATCCCCTTAGATCTGTGATGGTGAATGCATGGCATGCATGCCACAGGTGGCACACAGAGGCCTCTCTGCAGGCACACAAGCCATCATCCCAGCTCAGCTCCACAGTGTATTTATGCATGCCTCCTGCCGGCGAACTGGTTTTTGGGTCTCTGCTGTGCATGCATGGGGGGGGGGGGGCACGCGGGAGATACATGCACATGCACAGACTGGAGAGCACCTATGGGGGGTCATATGCGCATGCATAGGGGTACATGCAGAGGCTGTATGCTCATGTGTGGGGGCAGGGCATGTGGGGTGTGCATTGCATTATGGGTGCATGTGTGTGCTGTCGCCCACGATGACAGAAAGGTTACCAATCACTGCCTTTGATTATTTTTGAGAATTGCCCATCTCTGCATAGAACAGGGCGTGTCAAACCTGGGTCAGTTACTCAGAATTAATTTTCCTTTGGGTAATGACACACAAATGCTATTACCCAATCACAATAGGGACATTTAACTTGACACAGTGTTTTACCTACATTTTAGAAACAACATCATAGAAAGTTATCTAAAATTGCTCCAGATTAATTTCCTGTTAACATAAATTATCGAGGATATCTGAAATGCACTCCAACAGCAAGATCTTAATCATATATAATTTTTGGATTTTTCAGGCAGCAAACAACCAGCTTGGTTTTACATTTGAGCTTTGCAAAATATTTCCAGGAATTGTACTACATAAATTGCAGGTTTCTAAATGTTAGGTTCTCCCACTGGGACATCATTGGGGCCTTTTGCTTTTGTAATTCCAACAAGTGCATTTGAGTACTAGCAAGCCAGAAATGACCTGGGGCTTATTGGCCATAAGCCTACATGTGCCCTCAATCACAGGCCTAGACCTCCACAGATTATGTACATGAAACCACATTGTACAGTAGAACTGAATTACACTGAATGCATAACAAAGCGTGCTATTTTTAGAACCTGCTGCTTTTAAGTGGACATTTTAAAAGAGGAACCTACAAAAGTTAGATGAGCTTTCTGGTAGTAATTACCTCCTACAAATGTGACTCATTCCTGCAATTTGAACATATATGTTTGATGTCCCAAAATCAGAAGTCTTATAAATAAATCTCTGAATCACAGACCAAAAGCCTTAAAGTCTTCAAATATTTCTGGGTACTCAGGGAAGTGGTAAGGATTTTTCCTCCGGCTTTTAGCTTCATAACAAAATTCCAAAAGTAACGATGTTGATATTTAAGGTAGGCAAATGTCAATAAAAGGCAGGCTGGATAGTAAAAGGTACATGAGCATCAGGTGCACAAGACAATTTCCCCCTGTCTTCTGCATTTAGTTTTGCACATACCTGCCAGTTTTGCAAAGATGGAAGTATAGAATCCTGAGGAGGGCAAGGCTGTAATTCAGAGTTACTGGAAATACAATACTTGTAGAAGGTGACATTTCTTTTATTTCCTCAAGAAACTTTGGAAAGTCCCATCTGAATCTTTAATAACTTGGTGCCAGACAAAACCAGATTCTTTAACAGCTTTGTTTCCTATGCCATCCGTCTGGTAAACTTGCAAGATTCGTTTTTCTCACCACATATTAGACTGTTGTTGCTACTCACATATAATATATGTTGGTATTTGCATAATTTAGTATTTATTTATTTATTTTGTCATGTTCATGTAGCGTATCCTGGAGGTGGTGATCCTTTGAGAGCTGCATGCAACGAAATTCCATTTTAATATATGTGGATTAGTGTATATTCAAAGTGACAATAAAGTTATTTTAAGTCTAAGTCTTTCTAAGTCTAAGTCAAAAACGCAATGCTGAGCCAGTGATAGGATGGACTAGCCACGTGTAATCGGAGGCCCTTGTCTGTTCCAGAGAAATATACAGGATCACCTCCTTCAAGACAAGGTTTACATCAATGAAACCTGGTCAGATTTTGGTCCTTGAGGCAGAAAATCCCACAAGTGCCTCTATCCTGACTACAAAAATGCAATCAGTTATATGAGTAACAGTTTCCTGCCCTTTTACAACAGTAAAGTTATTGGCCAAGTCAGCTGCTTCATTCTCCTTTAAGGCAGAGAATACAATAGAATTCTTTATTGGTGTGTGATTAGACACACAAGTGTGATTGGACACACAAGGAATTTGCCTTTGGTGCATATGCTCTCAGTGTACATAAAAAGAAAATATACATTTGTCATGAATTATAAGGTACAACACATAATGATAGTCATAGGGTACAAGTAAGCAATCAGGAAACAATCAATATCAATATAAATCGTAAGGATACAAGCAACAACACAAGATACAAGAATGGTTCACATTCAGTTTTCTCAGTAACTGCACAATAGGAGAAGACGGCTTCCTAGAACTATTAATCTACAAACTGAAATAAATTAGGCTGGGTTGACTCAAAATGTTTAACGGAGGGTAGATTAAGGGACACAAATGAAAGCAACTGTGTTATTCACTGCAGAAGGGGTTGACTAAACATTGGCAACCTTATCTATTCAACAAATGAACAACTTGGATATGCAGAAAGTGGACGGCAAGGGCGTCTGGAAAATATAGATAATAAGGTCTTAAGCCAATGGACGAATACAGACTACAGGTGCTGAGTATGACAATTGCATCCAGCAGTCTTCTTTTCCCTGTCATTAGACCGCTTGAATTTCTAAGGTATTTTCCACTTCTAATAGAAAAAAAATGTAGTATTAAAATCATTGCTAGTACTATAATATAAGACGTTATACCTACCTGCTTCTTTAAGTTCCTTCCCAATTAAAAAACAATGTCATGGTTTTTTCTTTATACTCAAGAGCTTTACCCTGATCTTTGTATAAATTTCAAAATATCAGTCACATAATAATGGATTCTTAAATTGAAGGCGATTTTATACCATACAAAGTTTGGCTATTGATTTTGCCTCGATCTAACAGCATCTGAAATTATTCCCACCCTTCCTATCTTCTCTCCTCTCTTAATTTTGTGGCCCCCCAAAAATTTAGTTCAGAAAAGCTACAGAAAACTTACGCGTTTGCCTAATTGGAATTTACATATTGCAAACATATTGCTATTTTCATTTTGACTACTTGAGCAGTTTTTCTCCTGCCTTATATTTGGTACATGTATTTTGTTTTTTGTTATTTCCTTCAGCCTCTTAAACTGTTCGACCTGTCTTACCCTTTTTTAATTTGTTGCTAAATTCTACTCTGAGATTTTTAGTCTTGGTCTCTCTCTGGCCTTTATCTTTTCCTTTTCCGTTCTCTTGGGATAGTTTTCCTGAATATATTTGTTCCTCTCCCTCCCTCCCCTTCCTCTCTCTCTTTTTGTTTCCCTTTCTCTCCTAAATGTAGTTTTCTTCTATTTTCCAAGAGATCTCAGTTTAATTCACCAGTGTATAAGTTAGTTTAGCACTATTTAATTTTAAAAAAATACATGCAATTCTTTGCATAGTTATTCTGTCTGTTCTTTTCCTTTTACATAACAGATTCATTCACTCGCCATTAATTTTTTTTTTTTTCTTTTCAGTCTTAGATTATAGAAGACCAAGTGCAGGAATTTGTTTTTCTCATTTGTAAGAGCGACTGTCTGAATGAAAAGAAAAAGAAATCCAAACTGTTCTATAGAAGAGTACAGTCTCTTCTCAGGAAATCTTGAACTTCAGCACAACCTGAAGAAACACTCCAAACAGAAAAAAAAAATTCCTTACTTCAGTTTCAGATAAGACCATTGACTGAAAACAAATCTTGAAACATTTCCTTTAAAAAAAAAACATGTATTATAACATGCATATGGCCATAATAATACATGTGTGCTTTAAATATTTTATCTACTTTTTCACTGGCTGTAGGCCATTGTGAATTTTGTATGTTGAAAAGAAAGTATGAAAAGACCATAGTTGAAAAATTATTTAACTGCCATTTCTGGTCTGTCTTAAGGAGAAAAATATATTTCCAGGAAATAATAGTTAATAAAAAGGAGGATAAAACATTTGATAAGTCCTTGGTCCTTCGCCTAAAAATCCATTTTCAGCTGCTTCTAGTTTTCCTGAGTTGCAGCTGTTCTTTGTGGCTGAATTTGCCTGCATGTCACTAAAGAATCCAAGGAAACACATAAGCTCTTTTGCTGCTAAAGGAAGGAGCTGGGTTGCCAGAGAAAGAGAATTGCTAATGCTGGAGGTCACTGCCAGCTGCCAAAACCCTACAGCCAGAATCTGAACGTTCTTAACTTACATCAAAAATATTCCTTTCTCTGTGAGGTCATGCGTTCCTCTGCTTTTATTCTGAAAACCATGGAATGCTCTTTCAAAAAGGCTGCCCTGTCTAGCTGGAGAACGCATTCTACTTGCAGTCATAAATGAGGAAGCATATGCTCTAGGAGGCATTAAAAGCACAATTCCTGCGTACATTGTGATTTTTTTCTTCCCCACCCCAACCATTTCAAATAAATCTGTCCATCTATACCAGGGGTGTCAAACTCACATCATCATGGGAGTGTCATGTGACGTATCAGGATTTTTTTCCCCCTTCATTAAACCGGCCATGGGCATGGCCAGTGCATGACGCATCCAGCCCATTGGCCAGGAGTTTTGACGCCTGTGATCTATACTTGTTTTGTAAAGTAATTTTGGCAACTCCTTTAAAAAAAACCACATCAATCTGGATACTTGTTTATTTGCTGAGGACAAATTCGATGGTGAAGCTAATCTCACCTAGCCTGAAGACAATCCTGTTGTAGCTGCTGTCTTGTAATGACTAAGCATAAAGAAGTTGTCACAAGGGGGAAAGTATTATTCACAATTATACTTCACTTGGGTCAATATCTTTAAACTCAGAACACTACCAAAACATTTCTTTAAAATGTGCACATTTTGGTAACTTGTTTTCATATATCCCAGTCAGGAATAATACAATCTGCTCTTGTGTTATAAACTTTCCATGCTTCAGAAACAGCTGATTAATAGTATAATAGGTCATGAGGATAGCTTTATTTATTTTTTATTTTTTGTTGGTCTTTGAATGGCTGCAAAGGGTGATGGCTATGATACCATACAGTCATTAGAAGCCAGATTGAATTCTCCGACTCAGTTTGAAGCTAGGATTTTCCTTATAATAGCCAAATATTTTAAAAAACATTTCAAGCCTTATGAATTACTTAACCCAGACTATCTAACTGGAAGTTTGTTTCATTGGGGTTTTTAAATTAAAAATGTACCAGCAGAAATAATCATTTTGCTACCTACATTTAATAGTGTGACCTTGCTTTGTAAGTGTGTGCTGTTTGGATATTACCAACATGGTGTGACATGGCATAAAGTCACTTTCTATACTGTTGTAGGCAGACCTAAACGCACCATACAGTATAGCAAAGTGACTCATTTTAAGGTTAGCAGAAAGGGGAAATGGAGAAAGATAGAAATTCAAATCTGGGTTGTGCACTGACAATTTAAAAATACCTAACCATCTTTAATAGTTTTAGATACCATCATTAGGTGCAATAAAGGCAAGTTTGTCTCTGGCATTTATTATATAATCAAAATTGATTGGGGAACTCCCCCCCCCGCCCCCCAGGATTTTGGAGTTGTTATATAAATATACACATGAAGTAGTAACAATTTTGGGTCAGAAAAGTTTATTCTCTTTGTTTTGTCAGGTTCACTAATCTCACAATTTCTTAATATCAGTGACTTCCTCTTCCTCTGTGTTAGGCAACACCACTTGTTGAAAATTGCTACTGCATAATGCAAGATGGACTTTGCTCATTGTATGCCAGAAATAATAGCAATAGCACTTAGTCTTATATATTGTTCCATAGGGTTTTACAGTACTAAGTGTTTTACAGAGTCAGCATATTCCCTCAATAATCTGCGTCCTCATTTTAACAATCACAGAAGGAAGGAAGACTGAGTCAATCTTGAGCTTGTTAGACTCCTGCCTGTGGGTAGAGTTTGCCTGCAATACTTCATTGCAACCACTGAGCCACCATAGTTCTTGTAAATTCTCTGAAGAAAATCTTCTGATCATTTAAATTTCTGGTGAACCAACACCAGTTACATATTTGATAATCAAAATGAAACAAAAACCACAGTTTCAGAACCTATTGAAGATATGAACTCAAGAAAGCATTGGGATTTACGTAGATCTATATGCATTAATTTGGCTGAATGAATTTTCTACTTTTAAGAGTCAGTTGTGAATCTATAGGTTAAATAGGTATTTTTTAATGTTTTAAAAGGTGAATAATCCACAGTCTTCTAATATTGCTGAACTTTAACCTTCCAGTAGTCCTGCCAATGATGATTGAAGTCAAGAGTTACACTCCAACAATTCCTGGAAGGTTGGAAATTGCACAAACATTCATGAACAAATCTGGATAAATGCAATTTTTCTAACAGAATAATATCAGCATGTCTTTGCAGTAGTATATTTGAATTATTCAATTTTCTGGTAAACTGGACAGTCACTAAAGTCCAAGGAAATTTATAAACTGAGCCTGCCCTATTATGAAGTAGAATGAAACAGCAGAAATGCTATGTAATATCTCTTAAATGATGTGGTTGAAGATGCTGTGGAAGACATTGCCCTATTGCCAGTGCGGAAAGAAGATTCTACTGATAGTTCAGATTTGCAAACAACAATGGACAGAGTAGTGTCCCCTTCTCTTTCACCTTTGGTAGAAAATCATCCTGGATGGAACCTCTTTCCTAATATACCTTCTTAGAACAAACTCTCGTTTCTAGCATATTGTTATATCAGAACTACAAAAATAAACTCTTATTTTTCCATGTCCAGCATCAAATGACCCTTCTAGTGAAATTGGGAATAACAGCAAACTGCAGAGAATTATGGCAAAACTGAATCAAGAGTTACTAATATGTAAGTTTTCGGTCTGGGTCAAAATTTTTGTTGTTATTAAGGCCTGTCCAGAAACTCACAGAGAGGGGGCACCATCTATAATCTCTGGGAAGATGCTGTTCCACAAAGTGAGGGGCTATGACACAGAAGGCACAATTAGATAAGATGGCAATTTTTAATAGTGGAGATCTGGAGTGCACCCAATGTGCTGGAACATATAGGGAAGAGTACATATTTCCAGTAGTCAGTAGTGTCTATAATTTTTATTTTATTTTTTTTGTTCTGTATAAATAGTCTACATCCATGGAAAAAAGTCAGACTCCAGTGTATGTTTATAAAGAACTGATGACAAAAAAAGGCAACTCCAGATCGTTAAAACCTTTTTTTTCCTTCCTTCCTTCCTTCCTTCCTTCCTTCCTTCCTTCCTTCCTTCCTTCCTTCCTTCCTTCCTTCCTTCCTTTTTGCATCACGGACAAACTTTGGTCCTTCGGTTGTATGTTTAAAATATAATTGACATTATTTATGATAATGATAACATAAAGTATCCTTGGTCAAGATGTATCATTTCAGTTACAAAACCATTTGTCCTCCTAAAAAGAATTGGCATGAAGAATTCATTATCTACATTCAGTAATGAAATAGGTCTATGCTTCAAGATAAAAAGATGAAAATCCTTTCTAACTTTATAAATCAGAGAAATGAAATCCTGTTTCTATGACCCCTCTAGGGAATGTTTGGCTATCTTTTCTTTTTCTTTTTTAACCTTATGATTATTTTTTACTGATGTTTTTCCTCTTAGTTTTTTTTTGGACTTTACCATTATATTTGGTTTTAATTTACTTAGTGTATTTTAAAATTTATCATGGATTCTTTATTGTTTCTATAAAAAGAGTGATAGTAAGTTGCCAAGAATGATTTGGATTGGGCAAACAGAAATTGAATGAATAAATAAATAAGCAGTAATCAGGATTGTGGGTCTTTTTGCCTTATATTTTGGGAACCAAGCTACTTTTATGTAACCTGTGACTGATATGTTCTCTGAACTTCTAGAGTAGATGATGGGATGAGTAGATAACTGCTCCCACCTTCTTGATTCAGGACTTTGCACAGGGGTAAGCTTCAAAATTTTTAGCAAAGGGTTCTGTGCCCTGTTGCTGGCTCCCCAGGCTCCGGAGGCTCTCTGGAGGTCAAAAATGGCCCATTTCTGGCCTTCCTGAACTTCCAGTAGGCCCGTTTTTCATCCTCTCTGAGCCTCCACCCACACCCTGCACTTTCTTACATCTAAAATGGGTCACATGGGGACTCCTGGGAGGGGAGGTGGGCCCAGCCAGGAGTGGTATTTGGGGGTTCTCTGAACTGCACAGAATCTTAGCTAGAGGTTCTCCCAAACTCCTGCGGATCCCCAGCAGCGCACTGCTGATTGCCATATTACAGATAAAGTACGAACAGCTTTTCTACCTTAAGCGCATCTCTCTTTGCAAATGTAGATGCTATTTAGTGAGAAGAAAGCCAGCCACTTTTAATCTAGAAAATTATATATTGTAAAATAAGTGTTGAAGTCATAAATATTTGTCATATTAAAATTAATATCAGGCCTATTTAGGTTTTTGAGCAGAAACAAGTTACCAGATAGTCTCAAATTGCAGCTTCAGAATTGCAACATTTAATTTCTATTGCTGCCATTGTATGTGACCTTTACCATTTAAAATATGACATATACCTCAATAAAATGGTTTCTCAAGCTAAACCAGGATCAATGTCTTTATCTGAAAATAAAGGAAATGGAGCAATATTTTATCCTTTAACTTTCAGATTTTTTTTAACCATCACAGCTCTGAGAACATCCTGGAATCAGCAAAAATCTAGTTTAGGAGAAAAAGATGTGTTCACTGAAATTTTTAAATATCCAGCAAGTCTTGGGACAGACAAAAAATGGAAAGCTAGTTTTGACACTGATTAGATAGATTTTATTTACTAGGGCTTTGAAATTCTTATGCAAAACACTTTGAGAAGGAACCTTTAAATAAGACATGCTTATTTCTAAAAGTGCTGAAACTTGTATTTAGGTATAAAGCTTTGATGCTGTGCTACACAGTCTGTTCATGATTTAGCATAATTTCTGTCAGTGGATTTTTTGGAGTTAGCTGGAGCATTATTGTGCAGTCAACCCAGCTGCTTGCTTGATTTTTATGACGATTTTTAGCTCAAGGCTCTGAATTACATAACATTTATCTTCTCTATCTGCACCCCCATTATTTTTAACAAAGCATGCTTTTAAGTATGAATTCTGAATGACACACTCGTTTAGCCTGACCATTTTCATATGACATTTTATAATATCTGGAACAGTGCTGTTAAAAAGACATTTTGGGGATCTGAGAGCTGATAAATATTTATAGTGATTTTGCAAGAGTTACAGGATTTTTTCAACGACTCTTTGTGATAATGATGTATCACCCATAACTTTGTAGTATTTCTTTCTCGAGGACTAGCAAAAAAATGATAATAGTTTACTGCATCTTTTATCTTATAGGAAGTGTAGAAAACCAGAAATGTCAGCAACTCACACTTCCTCATTTTGTCTTTCGGGCCTAAGATTTGAAAGGGAACTTTTGTATTTTTCTGTGTATAAGTCCAAATGCATCTACAGCCTGTTATATACAAACAAGGGTTTGGGGTGATTTTGATGCTTTTGCAAACAATCTTCAGAAGTGGGTTCTTTGGTGATCTCTGAGCTGTGGGGTTTGTTTTTGGTTTTTTTGCCAGACGTTTCAGTGGCAAACTAGGTAATATAATCAGTGCTGGTAGGAAGTAGGGTTTGCTCTCCTTTTATATCCTAGTGCAGGTGTCGACAACCCTTGGCTCCTGGCCCACTACCAAGCTGTAAGCCATTCAGAACCGGGCTGAAGAAGTGGTAGGTGAGTACATGCACAAACATCCTCTCTTGTGCGAGAACCATGTGAGCGCATGCTTGCCCACCACCCCGGCGGAACCATCCCTCCTCCTTCCCCCATCGATCTTCAAAGCTGGGAAGCTTGTAGAACTGTGTTTTAGTGGCTTGTCCTGTCAATGTTGGTGGGAATGGTTTTGGTAAGTCCTTGATTGGGCTGTTTGCTGTGAAACTGTTTGTCTGAGTTGGTAGTTCCTTGATTGGGTTTTTTTTTTTAACTTCTTGTTGGTCTAATGTTAATGTCTTCCACAGATAGCCACCTCAGTCCTGCATACAGTAGAACCTCTGGTCACGAACACTTCTGACCACAACCAAATCAGGTTCCAACCAAAAAATTCACGCATTTTTTTCCTGCAGCCAATTTCCCCTTCTGTGCCAATTTTTTTTGTAAGCACCAGATTTCCAAAATTAGGTTTGGGCCACAACCAAGTCAGGTTGCGACCAAAGTTATGGAAAGAATTATGGTCATGATCAGAGGTTCTACTATAGATAGGTAAAACCATGACTACAGCATAATCCTGTGTTCCCCAAATTTACTGCATCCCAAAGATGTTGGATTTTCCAAATTTCCAAATTTGGAAATGGCTGGCTAGGAATTTTGAAAGTGGTCTAACACACCTGGTTGGAGAAAGGGGGGGAAGTGTCATTATAATCAGTAGAGCCTATTCTATGGACATTTAAATACCTTCAATGCCTTACACCAGAATTCCATGTTGGTCTTTGCTTTAAAACAGAAATAGATATTTTTGTGTGTGAAGGGCTGTAACATTTGCTCATTATCTTCCTTTACTCACCATTTTTCTAAGTTTATCTCCACCCTCTTTCCCTCTAAACAGCAGACTGCTCTAAGAAAAACCAAACTTATTCCCCACCAGTAAAGTCTCAACAGGCTGCACTGAAATTAGGCTAGAGCTGACAATGAGCCCAATTATTGAAATAAAAAATTGAGAATTTTGTCTAATTTGCAGCTAATATTTCTACAGATGCCGTGAAGTTATTTTAAAAAGTCCACAAGTTTGACTATTTTTTCTCTTTAGCAATTAAACTCAAACTTGAATTTATCTAATCGTAGGCCTATATCTACGTTAACCTTCAAATAAATCCCTGCAAATATCTGTAAATCCCTGTAAATCATTCCATTATTTAATATTTGTTGTAAGAAGTGTTCTTTAATAATGACTGGCTTATATATCAATTTTGGTAAAACTTTAAATGCTACCAGAAACTTGCAAAACCCTAAACCTGACATAAAGTATGTTTAAATGTGAAATAATATTTCAAAAATCAGAGAAAAGCATAACAGAAATCAAATCTTTAAAAAAAAAAAATTCCCCTTAATGCTGTTAAAGCTAGTCAGCACGTGTTATTGGCATGATCAAATAAG
This sequence comes from Rhabdophis nuchalis, assembly GCA_039707465.1. Taxonomy (NCBI): domain Eukaryota; kingdom Metazoa; phylum Chordata; class Lepidosauria; order Squamata; family Natricidae; genus Rhabdophis; species Rhabdophis nuchalis. The sequence continues at coordinate 24,900,329 of CM077647.1, read as the reverse complement.
TTTCAGACTGGCGCCACATAAACAGAAAGTCAAAATGCAATTTCCTTAAAATCATGGTTATTCCTCTTTTTTTTAAAGAACCATTCAGAATAGTTTATATGCTTTTATTTATGTGAGAAACCAGCCAATTGTAGTTTTAATAAATTAAGTAGTCCACAGATTAGCATGTACTAATAGAGCAAAGCCTTTGCTAGTACTGAAGAGTTTTGAATTCAGGCAC